>JAJHZJ010000318.1:16758321-17438158 GCA_023548195.1 Bettongia penicillata ogilbyi
GTGGTTATTTTAGTTGCATGCCCAATTCATTGATCTGTTCTTTTTCTATTTTGTTGATGTTAGAATTTAGAGAAATAAAATTTCCCCTAGGTATTGCTTTGGCTGCATCCCATAAATTTTTGTTGCTGTCTCATTGTTGCCATTCCCTGGTATGAAGTTATTGATTGTTTTGATGATTTGTTCTTTGACCCACTCATTCTTCAGAATTAGATCATTAGTTTCCAATTAACTTTTAATCTATCATTCCATTGCCCTTTGTTGAATGGAATTTTTATTGTATTATGACCTAAAAGTATACATTTGATATTTCTGCCTTTCTACATTTGATTTTGAGGTTTTTATGCCCTAATAACACATGGTCAATTTTTGTGCAAGTGCCATGTTCTGCTGAGAAAAAGGCATATTCTTGTTTACATTCAACTCTCACCAAAGGTCTGTCATATCTAATTTTTCTAATATTCTATTTACCTCCTTAGTTTCTTTCTCACTTATTTTTTGGTTATATTTATCTAGTTCTGAGAGGGGAGATTTGGTTTCTCCCACTGGTATAGTTTTGCTGTCTTTTAATTCTTGTAATTTTCTTAACTTCTTTAAGAATTTGGATGTTATACCACTTGGTACATATATGTTTAGTACGGATATGACTTCATTCTCTATGGTACCTTTCAACAAGATGGAGTTTCTTTCCTTATTTCTTTGAATTAGGTCTGTTTTTGCTTTTTACTTTGTCTGAGATCAGGATTGATTTTTTTTTTTTTTACTTTAGTGAAGCATAATCAAATGTGCTTTAGCCCCTTACTTTTATTCTGTGCGTGTCTCTCTGCTTCAAACATGTTTCTTGTAAACACCATATTATAGGATAATGTTTTTTTTAAGTACTTACATTTATTTCAAGTATGCAATTTACATACATATTATTGAGCAAAATTGGATTGTGAAACAATATCCAAATATGACAGGCATTATTAAATTACATAACTGTCACTAGTATTATAAGCATATTAATGGAAATGGTAAGGAAGAATCATGGCAAAGGACTGCAGTCCCTGACATTATTCTTTTTAACCAAACCAAAACTCTTGGTAGCTCCACAATGGCAATACTTACAAGAAGCATAGAAGAGAGAACATTTTCACTACTGTTTTTTCAGAATTACTTGCTTTGCATTTTAGTGAATTAGATAGGAAAGCTAGAAGTGAATGCATTTTGGCCAGGGTCTTCTGTAAAGCAAAAATTAAATGAATTAAGCTGGCCATACTAGGAATTTTCCTTTTATACCTGTGCAAGCACTACACTGTGCAGTTGGGTATGGGTTTTGCACTTTGCTGCTATGTAAAATTTGTCCACTAAAGCCTGAGTGAGTTTTTGGTAGGCTAAAGATTATGGTTTTTGATCCACTCTGTAATCCACTTCCACTTTATAGGAGTTTATGGGAGAGTTCATCTCATTCACCTTCAGAGTTATAATTACTGTGTATTTCCCTCCATCCCATTTTGTCTCCTGTTTATCCCCTCTCTCTCATCCTTTCCTTCCTTATCAGTGTTTTGTTTCTGTCTACCAGCTCCCCCAATCTGCCTCCACTTCTATTGCTCCTCTCTCCCTTTATTTAGTCTCCTCCCCTTCCACTTTCTTGTTAGATAAAATAGATTCCTATACTCTGCTGATGTGTATATTATTCCCTCAATAAGGCAATATATGAAAATAAGGTTCAAGCAATGCCCATCACCCAACTTCCCATCTTCACTGTCACTGTAGTATGTCACTTGCACCTCTTCATATGAAATAATTTACCCCATCCCACCTCATCCTTCTTTCTACACCTAGTGTACTCCTTTTTCTCATCCCTTGATTTTTTATGCCATTCCCTTAAATTCACCTTATACCCATACCCTCTGTTTCTATATGTGTGTATGTGTGTCTATACATATATATATATATATATACTTGTGTGTATATCTATATCTCTATTGCTATCTATCTATCTATCTATCTATCTATCTATCTATCTATCTATCTATATCCCTTCCAGCTGTACTATTAGTGATGGGGCAGCTAGGTGGTACAGTAGATAGAGCACCAGTTCAGGAGTCAGGAGGACCTGAGTTCAAATCTCACTTCAGACACTTGACACTCACTAACTGTGTGACCTTGAGCATGTCCTTAATCCCAACTGCCTCATCCTGGGTCATCTCCAGTCATCCTGATAAATATCTGGTCACTGGATTCAGATGGCTCTGGAGGAGAAGTGAGGCTGGTGACCTGCACAGCCCTCCCTCACTCAAAACAAAGTCAAGTTCAAGTCATGTCATCATTTCTTTGATGGCATAGTCTTCTTCAGCAATGAATAACAAACATACACACTGGTGGAATCTTTCAATACCTATTTTGCCCTCTGGTTCCAGGTTATTAGGGAAGTTTTCCTTGATAATTTCTTGAAAGATGCTATCCAGCATTGTCTCCGTTGGATCTATTTTTCAGACCAGCTGTTTTTCCCATGAGGTATTTTATATTTTTTTCTATTTTTTCATTTTTTTGAATTTGTTTGATTGATTCTTGATGTCTCATAGAGTTATTAGCTTCTACTTGTTTAATTCTAACATTAAAGGTATTATTTTCCTCAATTAGTCTTTGTACTTTCCTTTGTATTTGGCCACTTATACTCTTTAAGGAGTTTTTTTTCCTTCCATGCATTTTTGTGTCTACTTTTCCATTTGGCCAATTCTACTTTTTAAGCAGTTTTCCAGGCTATTGTATCTTTTTTCATAATTCTCTTATATTGCTCTCATTTCTTTTCCCTACTTTTCTTCTACCTCTCTTATATGACTTTTCAGCTCTCTTTTGAATCCTTCTGTGAGTGTTTTCTGGGTTTCAGAATGCTTCCTATTTTTCTTTGGAGTTTTGCCCATAGGTGTTTTGTCATTGATGTCCTCTTCTGTGTCTTGATCTTCCCTGTCACCATGATAACTTTCTATGGTCTGATTCTTTTTTGTTGTCTTTTATTCATTTTTTTGTCCTTTTTCCTTTCTTTTAAATTTGATCTCCCAGAGTAGAAGGGGCATTGTCTCAGGGTTCTTGTGCCAGGGCTGCAGACCCAGGATGTCTATGTGGTGCTATACTACTGTTGCACTGAGGCCCATGGAAGACTGTTGTGTCTGATGCTGTGTTGAAGGAGTGGGTGTGGGTATGAATGTTTACTGGTGCTGCTAGAGACCATAGGGGTCTGGCAGCTTACCTGGTGCTGAGCCAGAGTCCCAGTTCTTTATTCTGTTGTGTGCTGATACTTGTAGGGTGTTTTTGCCTTTCCCAGGGATACACAGAAGCTTGTGGTAGTATAGATGGTGGTGGCTGTCTGTTTGTCTGTGGCTATGGTGATGTATTTGGTGATCCTCAGAGGTTTCCCCTGAATACACTGAGAAGCATGTGTGTGTGGGGGGGGGTGGGGGGGGGGTGGTATTGTTAGTATTTGCCTGCTAAACTGTACTAGGACTCAGGATCTACCACTGGTTTGCTGGAGTGGGACTTGCTGGGAAGCTTCTTGTCTTGGACTATGCTCCCCTTTTACCTAAATAAGACTGAGTTTTCCTGCCTACCTTCCAAGTTTCTTGATCTCAAAGATTGTTTCACCCCATATTTTTGCTGGTTTTATTATTCCAGGATTTGTTTTGAGGTACTATTTTATAGTTGTTTGGAGGTAAATATGGGAGAGTTAAGGTGATTTAATTTGCCATCTTGTCTCTGAGAAATTCTCTTTATCCTAAAATGTAAACTTAAACATCGCTTTTATTGTCACTGCCACAGTTACTGTGGACCTGGAAAAGAAAGTTCTCACCATCAATAACTTGAACTTGTCAAGAGGTTCCACATCAGAAATTGATATGGTTTTTATCAGTGGAAGTGGCATCATAGAATATTCATTACCATCTGCTTTGATGATGTATCCTGAAGGTTATGGGATATTTTCATCTGACTTGAAGTTGAAATTTAGTATATGTGTAGTATCATTGGAATGTGTGTTCCTTGAGAGCAGAGATTTGCTTTCAAAAGAAATAATTCCTTAATATGGCAAAGACTTTTTTTTCAATTGGTTTGGGTCACCTGTTGATAGTACTCTACTTGGACCACAACCCTTTTATGCCTTAAAAGACATTTAATAGTTTCTATCTTCATAAAATATACAACTCCATAGACATTCTGATGAGAGTACTGAAACTTAGCCAGGTTAGTCCTCAAACTAAAGGTATGTAGTTTATTATCAAACTCTCACTCAAAGTCTTTACAGTTAAGTAGGACCTTCCATATCACATTCTCTATTTGTATAACCTTCAGGAGCTCAGCCTTACTTCTATACTATGACAAGATATTAGAGTGGATTTAAGTGGTATTTGTGCACATAACTTTGAAAAATACATTTTGATTTTCTTAGCAATATGACCTAAACCAAAAGCATTAATATTTATTGTTTCTTCTTCTTCTCCTTTTTTTCTAAAATATCTGCATTCTGGCTTCCAGTCACTTCATTCAAGTGAAACTACTCTCTACAAAGTTACCAATAATCAAGAAAATGCTAAATCAAATAACTTCTTCCAAAAACAGATTTCTGGCCAAGTCCACTGGCGGCCTTCTTCCAAGATGACTGGATGATTAATGATTATTCTTTTAGTTCAGTTTTTCAGCCAACTGTGAATACATTTAAGTATATTAATATTTAGCCCAAATCTCCTATCTCTTACAAAGGAACAGCATGAGAAGCTTTGTAAATTACAGGTACAATATTTCCCTAATTTACCAATCTAGTTACTCTATATAAAAATGAAATAAAGTTAATACATAGCAGTATATTACTAATAAAAGTCATGCTTCATCTTTGTGATCACTTCATCTTCTAGGAGCGGTTAATTAAACAATGTTTTAATAATATAATATATAATGTTTGCCAGGAATTGGTCAAGTTCCCTATGCTAAAATGTATAGCCCTCCCTCTTTAAAATGGGGAAATATTTGTCTTCCAATGTTTTGCTTTTTCTCCAGTTTTTCATATTCTTTCAAAGATTATTGACAGTTCTTCAGTAATCATAGAATATCATAGATCTTTAGATAGAAAGTCCTTTGGATATCTCTTACAAATGCTATGTTTTACAATGGAAGAAAATGAAACTTGTGGCATTTATGTAATTTGCCTAAGATCATGAGTGGTAAATAAGGCAAGTTTGAATCCTGGTTAGTATAACTCCAAATCCATTATTGTTTTCTCTAGACCATAATATCTGCCAGTTATTTTAATATTCTGATTTGTAACTCTTCTGGGCCACATGACCTGTACTCATTAAAGGTAGCTAAGGACTTTCTTATTATTTTCCTCTTTATCTTATGTTTCACCGCCCTATTAGACATTATTTTGTACTTTTCGGTTGAAAGATCATTTTCTTTGACAGAGGTGAATAAAATCCAAATAATATTTGGGTGGCCCTGTCACTATCCCCATCCACCTTGAGCATTTCTATTTTTTCTTTAATTTTCTTTTCCCAAGAAGAGATGAAAAAGTTCCCTTTTCCCTGATCAGCTTCAGCTTATTTTGAAACTTAGCACACATGACACCTTTCTTTTTGAACTATGGCATGATTTTATATTTATTCTTCCTTACATACCCTTCTTTCTAATGTCTTATAAGAAAATCAGCGATTTTTCTGCTGGCAGGAGTGCTCAGTAAAATAGGAATATAGAACACATTCTCAACCTCACCTGGCCTTTTTTAATCTAACTCATGAATTTATTTCCAGGCATGAAAGATTTGAATCTTTTCTCCGCAACTTTGGCCAGCACCCATGTAGTTTTGCCAAGCGTGATCTCTGGGATGATTTAAAATTGACCCAAACTAGTGATATATCAAATGATTTAAAAGGAATTTTGGACCAAAATTCTTTTTCAAATTTAGACTGCGATACTCTGAGGAGCTACAGGGGAAAAGAAGTTCAGAATAAAAAATGAGCAAGGGTTTTTCCTTTTCCTTTTCCCCCTAAGTGACTTAGTGTACCTGACTGGCAGATTTGCATTACAGAGACTAAAAATGGTTTCCAGAATTGTCATGCTAAAGAACTGACAAGTCCTTTTCACAGAAGTCACTAAATACCTAAGGACAAGAAAAATGCAGGAAATAATAACAGCAACGATATGATACTTGGAGAAATCATTTTAAACTCCACATCAGAGTAGATACACATGCACATAAAGAAAGAGGAAAAGTCATCTGGACAATAAGACCCTGAAGTTGAACTGTTAGCATCCATATGTCTCAACTGGAGGGTGATTTTCTCCCTCTAAGACAATTATCTCTGAAATATCATTGTTCTTTCATCTGTTGCTTACAGATAGCCTCAGTCGAACAGAGGGTAGTAGAGTCTTCATACTAGAATGTAACAGCAAAGACCCCAACATACACAGAACAGCCTGCTGTCACAGATTCTTAGATCTACTTTTCTAAAAGGAAAGCACGTATACCATTTACTTAGTTCAGGGGGAAAAGTCAGCACCCTAAACTTCAGAGAAAATACAAACAGAGAAATGAAGACTAACACATAAGGCTTCCAATTGTCTGATCATAAGCAATACAGACATCACAGATCAACCCACAGATTCAATTGTCAGACTATTACATGCATAGTTACCAGAGAGAGAAGCACCAACATTTGGATTTTCAAAGCCAGACAGCTCTTTAGTAGCTACCGGGAGTCTCCTCTGTCTAAAGAAACACTTCCAGTGAGTAAATAAAACCTCACCTCAGAGTATATATACACTTTACAGAGCCAGAGGGAATGAGTCTCTGACCCATTGCCTCAGTGGAAATTAACAAAAAGTATTGAGGACTATTAATGGGCAAGGAAGATCTTTAACTCTTCCCCCCCATGTACTATTAACCTTGCATTAACATTACACATAGCTACTAAATACTGTCTCTTTAGTTCAAGAAACACTTGCTAAGTACTTACTTTATCAAAACCTTACTGCCAGATGCAAGAGGAAGAATAATATGGCTCCCCTCTTTGATGGTCTTACAATTTTGTAAGGGATGGGAGTGAAATATGTAGATAGATAGATAGATAGATAGACAGACAGACAGACAGATAGATAGAGTGAATGAGTGAGTATTCATTGAATACTGTAGATCAGACATTGTGCTAAAATGTTAGGGAAAAAAATATAAGTAAATAAAATAGTCCATATTGTCCCGGTAGGGGTCTAAAATGGCACATAAAGGGGGAATTCCCAAGAGGTTGTGGAAATACCGAACGGAAGGAAGGGTCCTGGAAAAAAGTTCATGTATTAATATATTCAAATAAATGTAAAGGAAGTTAGAAAAGAATTAAGTGAATGAGAAAAATAAAACATCAGTACAAAAATAATCAGTGAGAGAAGAGTTTCTAAACGGAGTGTTTAAGGAAGAGAAGAGCATATGTATGGGACTTTGAAAGCAGAGAATAATGTCCATAGCTGCAGAACAAAAAAATTTCTTTGTTCTAGGGACAGGATGTGGTCTGTTTAAATCCACAGAGACAGAAGTTGAAGTAAGGTCAGAGAATGGCTCATGACTCAATTTTCCAGGGTGTTGGAGTTTAGTAAGAAAAGTGAAATGAGATAAGTATGGAAAGGTAAAATTATGATTCAGATTGTGGAGTGTCTTGCATGCCAGATAATGAAATGTATGTTTTTTGGGGGAAGGCAATGGAGAAACACTGAAGGTATTTCTTTGTTTCTTTTCTTTTAATTTTAATTTATTTATTTAACTTTTTACATTCATTTTCACAAAATTTTGGGTTCCAAATTTTCTCCCCATTTATCCCCTCCCCCCACCCCAATACACCGAGCATTCTAATTTTCCCTATCACCAATCTGCCCTCTCTTCAATCCTCCCTCCCTTCTCTTTTCCCCATCTTATCTTTTGTCCTGTAGGGCCAGATGACTTTCTATTCCCCATTGACTGTATTTCTTGTTTCCTAGTGGCAACAACAATAATACTTGACAGTTGTTCCTAAAACTTTGAGTTCCAAATTCTCCCCATCCCTCCCTCCCCACCCATTCCCTTTGGGAAGGCAGGCAATTCAATATAAGCCATATCTGTGTAGTTTTGCAAATGACTTCGATAATAGTCATGTTGTATAAGGCTAACTATATTTCCCTCCATCCTATCCTGCCCCCATTGTTTCTATTCTGTCTTTTCATCCTGTCCCTCCCCAAGAATGTTGACTTCAAATTGCTCGCTCCTCCCATTGCCCTCCCTTCCATCATCCCCCCCCACCCTGCTTATCTCCTTCTCCCCCACTTTCCTGTATTATAAGATAGGTTTTAATACCAAAATGAGTATGCATTTTATTCCTTCCTTTAGTCGAATGTGATGAGGGTAAACTTCATGTTTTTTTCTCAGCTCTCCTCTTTTTCCCTCCACTAAAAAGTTTCCTGCTTGCCTCTTGAATGAGATATAATTTACCCCATTCCATTTCACCCTCTCTCCTCCCACTACATTTCTCTCTCACCATTTACCTTAATTTCTTTTAAGATATGGTCCCATCCTATTCAATTCACTCTGTGCTCTCTGTCTCTGTATGTGCGTGCATGTGTGTATGTGTGTGAGTGCACACGTGTACATGTGTGTGTGCATGTGTGCATGTGTGTGTATGTGTGTGTATGGTCCCACCAACTACCCAGATACTGAAAAGTTTTAAGAGTTACAAATATTGTCTTTCCATGTAGGAATGTAAATAGTTCACCTTTGATGAGTCCCTTATGACTTCTCTTTGCTGTTTACTTTTTCATGCTTCTTCTCATTCTTGTGTTTGAAAGTCAAATTTTCTTTTCAGCTCTGGTCTTTTCATCAAGAATGTTTGAAAGTCCTCTGTTTCATTGAAAAACCATATTTTCCCCTGAAGTATTATTCTCAGTTTTGCTGGTAGGTGATTCTTGGTTTGACTCCTAGTTCCTTTGACTTCTGGAATATCCTATTCCACGCCCTTTGATACCTTAATGTAGAAACTGCTAGATCTTGGGTTATCCTGATTGTATTTCCACAGTACTGGAATTGTTTCTTTCTAGCTGCTTGTAAGATTTTTTCCTTGAGCTGGGAGTTCTGGAATTTGGCCACAATGTTCCTAGGAGTTTCTCTTTTTGGATCTCTTTCAGGCGGTGATTGATGAATTCCTTGAATACTTATTTTGCCCTCTGGTTGTAGAATATCAGGGCAGTTTTCCTTGATAATTTCATGAAATATGATGTCTAGGCTCTTTTTAGGTCATGACTTTCAGGTAGTTCCATAATTTTTAAATTGTCTCTCCTGGATCTATTTTCCAGGTCAGTTGTTTTTCCCATGAGATATTTCACATTCTCTTCCATTTTTTCATTCTTTTGGTTTTGTTTTGTGATTTCTTGGTTTCTCAGAAAGTCATTAGACTCCATCTTTTCCATTCTAATTTTGAGAGAACTATTTTCTTCAGTGAGCTTTTGAACCTCTTTTTCCATTTGGCTAATTTTGCTTTTGAAAGCATTCTTCTCCTCATTGGCTTTTTGAACCTCTTGCCAATTGAGTGAGCCTATTTTTGAAGGTGTTATTTTCTTTAGCATTTTTTTGGGTCTCCTTAACCAAGGTATTGACCCGTTTTTCATGCTTTTCTTGCATCTCTCTTATTTCTCTTCCCAGTTTTTCCTCCACCTGTCTAACTTGATTTTCAAAATCCTTTTTGAGCTCTTCCTTGGCCTGAGCCCACCGGACATCCACGTTGGATGTCTGGGATAGAGAGGCCCTGACCTCCACGTCTTTCCCTGATGGCAAGCATTGTACTTCCTCATCAGAAATGAAGGGAGGAAGGAACATCTCTTCCCCAAGAAAGTAGCTTTCTATAGTCTTATTTTGCTTCCTTTTTCTGGGCATTTTCCCAGCCAGTTATTTGACTTCTGAGATTCCTCTCCACCCCCGCCTAGATCTGCCCGGCTAGTGCTTGGGGTCTGAGATTCAAATGCTGCTTCCCAGCCTCAGGGCTTTCTGTGGCAGGAGCGGCTGCTATTCAATGTGAGCTTAAGTTCTGGTCCTCAGGTGGGGGCAGGGCTGCCTCACAGGCTCAGTTCCCTCAGGGGCTTTATGCAGAGACCTTTGGTAATGGAGCCCCTTCCTGCTCGGGGAGTCCCTGGCCACCACTGCCTCTGCCGCTGCCTCTGCCGCTGCCTCCCGAGGGGGCCCGAGTCATGGATACACCCCACTCCCCTCTTGGCCAGCCCAGAAGTCTCTCACTGACCTGGAGCGCCTGTGGGCGGAGGGACCTTTGTGGTTGCTGGAGGTTCAGTCCCAGAAGCCTGCTCGGATCTGCTCCTCTAGGGCCCCATAGCCAGGGCGGCACAGGGCTGGGCTCCATGTCCAGAGTGCGATGGACCTCTGGGGACGGCTTTCCAGGGCTCTCTGGAACGGAAATTTCTTCCACTGTGTTTCTGCACGGCTTGCAGTGCTCCAGAATTTGTGGGGAGTTCTTTTTACAGGAAATTTCTGGGCTGTGGATTTGGAGCTAGCATACGTGAGTCTTTCTACTCCGCCATCTTGGCTCCTCCCCCCACACTGAAGGTATTTCAACAGAGAAGTGAAATTATCTGGATATTTATTACATTAGTTTCACAGCACTGGGAAGTATGGTTCGGAGAGCAGATAAACTGGAGACAGAGAGAATCATCAGAAGCCATTACAAAATCATGAAAGACAATTCTAATGTATAATAGTAGGAAACTAGGTGGTACAGTGGATAGAGCACTGGGCCTGGAGTCAGGAAGACCTGCGTTCAAATTCAGTCTCCGATACTTACTAGATGTGTGACCTTAGGCAAGTCACCTAACCTTGTTTGTCTTATTTTCCTCAAGAAAACCCCAAATAGGGTCACAAAGAATAGGGCACAACTGAAATGACTGCACAGCAACAGCAAAGAGCAATGGATGTGGGTTGAAATACTTGTGCCACCATTTATAACCCTGTGCCCTTGAGTAGGTGATTTAACATTTTTGTTTTCTTAACGTGTTGAAGGTGTTATCCTACATGACCTCTAAAGTCCCTTATAGCTGTAGATCCATGATCACATGATACAACAAGTAAGAATTGTGTTGTGATGTACTTAAGAACTGTACCAATGTCATCGTAAAATTATGTGGGTTGGAGAATAAAGTTCTGGGTGGAGTGGTCTCGCTGAGGAGGGAGAGTATTCCAGGTATGGGGAAAAATCATTGCAAAAGCAGAGAGTTAGAAGATGAAGCAGAATGTGAGTAATATAGAAAATAGGCCAGTATGCATGGCTTTCAGAGTATCTGGAGAGAAGCACTGTGTAGGGAGGCCAGAAAGGTCTGAAGAGATTGGATTGTGAAGAGATTTAAATGTTTAATATGGGCATTTATAATAGATTTTAGAGGTAATACTGATGTAATATAGTTTAATGACAAGAGTTTTATACACCTGGACCTGTACTTTAGGAAAATAATTTTGTTTGAAATGTGGAGGATGGGAGAGAGGATAGAAATGGGGCAGAAAGACTACTTAGGAGGCCATTGCAATAGACTAAGATCACAATATGTCATTTGTGGAGCTCTTTTGTCAAACAAAAGCATCAAGCTAGGAATGATTTCTTTGTATTTGAAAACAAAACATTCAGAATTAAAGAAAAAACTAAATTATTTTGAGTGAAAAACTCTTGAAAAGAATATGAAAAAGCAAGGTACCATGTATCCCAAAAATATTTATCCCAGCAATTTTTGTGGTATTGACTTTGAAATAATTAATTTTCATTTGTTTGGAATAGCCCTAAGTTCAGCACATTTGTGGATTGAATACCTCTCTCTTTGAACTTTATCTACTCCACATACCTGCCAAATTGACATTACTAAAATACAGATTCAACTTCTGTTCATATATCTCCATTTTCTTGTTTCCCTGTTTAATTCAGTCACCACATACAATCTAACAGGACACCCACCTTCCATCAGTAAAGTATTTGCACATGTAAATACCTTAAAGTATTTTTCCTTGACAGCCAGAGAAGTGATGAAATAAGGCATTTCAAATGGTGGCGAAGGTGTGTTGTGACAACGTGTTCTGGTGAGCTGTATTTTGTCAACTATTTCTTTATTCCCTGCCTATCAGAGTATAAGGTGAAGTGGAGTAAATTTACTATAGCCATTGTTGAAAACCACAAGCTGCATTTTACAGCCCTCTGAAAATGAAAAATGCATCCATGCTTGTACGTGGCCAACCCATGCTTAATCATTTTCATCTTTTTGCAGCAGTGGGTTTTTTTTTCCTTAAGAAGATCAGTAGAGTTTTAACTTTCTACTCAAGATTATTGATTTAAAACAGAGGGGTTTGACATCTTTTTGTCAGCTTCTTCCAACTCAAAGACAGATCACTTGTAGGTCGCAAACCCCCTGAGATGACAGCTTTTGGACAAAGGCAAACAAACCTGTTGTAGATAGCAGAGGCAGGGATTGGGGGTGGAGGGAGGAGGCTTGTAGTATAGGAATCATATTAATATGGATGTCATCCACGGGTACCATTCTAAACTCTGCACTCAGTATAGTTGTATTTATGCAGTCAAAGTAAGGTGCAGAATCTAGGTAATAATTCAGCCTCCAAAATCTATTATTAAAGGGGAATGATGGGATTTGCCTGAAGTTTATAGACAGACTGTGTACATAGATCAATTTCTTCTGATGTGTTCCATACTTTACTGATTTCAGTGTAGTCCAAATGGCCTTCATAATGGTGGTTAACATTCTGAGGCTTTAGGAAGAGAAAAGACAGCAGGGGGTAGTTATGAAAAAGTGCTGTTCCTAAAGTGTGAAACATGCCATTTTGTTTGTATTGATGGAGTTGTTTTTGACTGTAGTAATAATCTTAATCGAATTTTTATCCAGGTTTTTTTCTTCTTAATTCTTTCTTTGGGAAATGAACTGTAAAATGAAATATAGAAGATGAATATGCTTTTCTATATGTAGGGAGGAAAGAAAGATCATGAGCAAGGGAGAAATCTCAACTAAAGGAAACACAAACCTCAAATGGAACTAGATAAATGTTTAAGAAAGTGTATTTGAACTGTGTGTAGGAATATGACCTGGAATACAAATGGACACACCCTCTCTGACTTTCCTTAAGATTAAAACAAGGTGGGAATGAACAATGGTTCACCACTTACCATGAAGTGTATCAAAACAACAAGAGGCTAGACAAGTAGTGAAACATTTTACTGCTTAACTGAGCTGTTCCAGAAAATAGATAAGCCACATAGGGATTTTTTTCTACATGCTTGCATATATCATGTTGTATCTCACAATAAGGAATTGCTGTGAATGCAATAATAGAAAAAAAATAAATCTATTGTTGCAGACATATAACAAATGAACATTTATTGTATCCTACTGTCAAGGTGGTCCAGAAATATTAGTATAGTAAAAGTATATCAATATTGATGGCACATCATTTTTCCTCTGCTTCAATGGTGAAGGGAAGTAGGGAAAACCTTACTTAATACATTTATTTTAACAACGAGAGATTTTTATGCCATGAGCCTCTTAGGGAAGATATTCATAGTACAAAGCAAGGAAAAGTTAGTTAGCAAATGCCCTTATGAATGTAGGGTCTGTAAAAAGCCCAATTGAATAAACAAAGGTGAAAAAAGTGAATTTGTCTTGAGAAATGTAAATGACAGCTAAAATGAATGTGGATCCTTTTTTTCTTTACTTTGGAATGTATGAGCCTGGTCATTCCGAATTAGAGGGAAAAAAAGTTAAATGCCCTCAGTATTGCTATTGGTAGTCATTTTTAGTTTGTATTATTTATTGTATTGTTATATTCAATATGTAAATATAGGTATTTGTTATATTACAAGAGCAATTTACAGCTGAAAGGAAATATTTGGTGATCCATTTTGAGATGTGAATTCTTTTAAAAGCAAATAATTTCCTAATTGAATTCCCATTTCCTCAGTTTATTCACAAAGCAGTACATCTGTATTTTCATTATTTGGACAAATGATTTAAAAATGATCAGCAACGATTACATTTTGGATAAAGTCATCACTCAACCACAAACCTCTGCCCAAAGTTATACCTACACTGTGCAAAAGGAAGCTCGGTCTTGGCATATGTATGATTGCACACTTATGTCAATTTCCTTACAGCCTAAACGATACCTTGCAATCTGGGTGAATGCCAGACCTTCAGGAAAGATTGCTCATCTTGTATAAATTGCTCTAAATTCAATCAATCAGGAAAGAAAATCAAGTACCTACTATGTGGCAGGCATGATACAATGATAAGCACTGGGGAATACAACTATAATAAATGGATACCCTCTAATGAATGAACAAATTCATGCAAAAACATACATGCATACATCTATGTGTGTGCATGTATACACACTGTAATGCATATGTTGCATACATGTATGCACATATTTATATATACATATAACTTGTAAATAGAGCTATATGTTAGATCATAAGAACTTACAACTGAAAGGACATCTTTTTGAATCATTTTTAGATATGAATTGCTTTAAAAGCAAATGATTTCCCAGTGGAAATGTTTATGAAGTCCTAATTGAGATATTCAGGGACTCTTTCTGGAAATAATTACTTTTGATTCTGTGTAGTATCTTTAAATATAATAAATTTAACAAGCTTTGTGGAGTGAACTTTTGTAGAGGAACAAAACTGTACAGAATAAAAACAAGGAAAATAGATCCAAAGAAACAAAAAAGTTGTCAATAATTAGTGAGTATTAATATTTACTGTGTACCAGACACTGTGCTAGGACCTGGGAGGTACAATACAATGAATGATAAAATCCCTGCTTCCAATGACTTTCATTCTAATTGGGGTGTGGGGGATGAAGCAACAAGTACATGTATGAATATATAGGGAGAATAAGTAAAAGTGAGTAAATACAAAGAAGCAAAATATTAAGGAATTTGGGAAGGGGGGCCCTAGTTGGGAGGAGGGGGATCAGGATCAACTTTTCTTAGAAGATGGTTTTTTTTCATCTGTATCTTAAAGTAAGAGAAAGATCCTTTGAGACAGAGGCAAGGAAAGAATACATTCCAGGCATGTGAGTTTTAAAGCACCTTGAATTCATGATGTATGAGAATTGGTTGAAGAAGCTGGGCATCTTTAATTTAGACCATAGAAAACTGACAGGAAGATGGTAGGGGGAATTATAGTAGTGTTCAAATATTTGAAGGACTGTCTCGTGAAGGAAAGACTGTTCTGTTTGACCCCAAACGTAGAATCACGAGCAATGGGTAGAAAGCTCAAGGAGACAAATTTAGTCTTAAATTCATAGAAAAACAACAACTTTTGTAAAATTAGAGCTGCACAAAATGGGATTGGGCTGGTTCACTAGATTTGGAAGTCCCATTCCTTGAGAGTTGTTAAGTGAACTCAAGATTAACACCTGTCCCTCAAGCACATTACAGTGGTGATTAATTTGTTCTATGGGTTGAAACAGATGGTCCCTGAAGTTTCTTCTTTTACATTCTCTGATTCTAAGATTCCATCTGGTTACTACCACATAGATGTTTTCTTCCCTCAAATGCCTGAACCTCCTAGTACCTCAGCTTCTTAATTTTATGACCTGTTACTACACCCC
Organism: Bettongia penicillata ogilbyi; assembly: GCA_023548195.1. Taxonomy (NCBI): domain Eukaryota; kingdom Metazoa; phylum Chordata; class Mammalia; order Diprotodontia; family Potoroidae; genus Bettongia; species Bettongia penicillata. Next base: position 16,773,973 of record JAJHZJ010000318.1, read on the forward strand.
CAATCAAGCACCTAAGACGATCATAGTTTTGCTCTCACCCATAAATGTACCACTTCCCTGTTCATGAACTCTGAAATTCCTTCATCTGTTCACATTGTATTCTCATTCCCACTCTATCTACCTTGTAACTTCAAACTCTATTCTTTGTCACACTATGAGTTCCAGTACGGTGATTCTTTAGTTTTTTCCCAATCACCTATCCACAAGCCACTCTTTCCTTCTTTCCCCATCCTGACCTCTGTGGGACTAGTTCAACTCTATACTTTCCTCCTCTGAGTAGTTTATACTCATATCACTAATCTTGCTCTGTCATGCCTCCCTCTGGGATTATTCATACCATAATTGCTTTTACTGCTACAGAAATGCTATTGAATAAGGGTGAAAAAAATTACAAAACCATGCTGATTTGTTCCCACTACACACTTATGTAACATAACTTCAATTGGACCCTTTCTGTTAGAAGGCAATCCATCTATTTTTATGTAATTAACTCATAAACCCATATACTACAATGACTCTCTATAAACCTTTCATCTCCTGCCCCCTTCACCTTCTCAGCTGAGAATTTCGCCTTATATTTTACTGAAAAAATTGAGGATGTTTGTCTAGAGCTACCTTGTATAACCCCTCATTTTATATCATCCAGATGCTTTCTGGCACTATACTTGCCTTCACTTTTGTATCTTACAGTAAGGTGGGCTTTCATCTTGCCAAACCCCTTTACACACAAAAATGATCACATTTTCACTAGGAGAAGGTTCCATCTAACATTTCCACTGTATCACTTATTTTCAGTCTTTATTGCTAGAAACATTTGTGTATTCCTTCCATCTTCTAAAAACCCTCACTTGATCTATTTATCTCCACCTTATGTCATTCTATGTATCTCTTTTTTTGGCTAAACTCCTTGAGAGGGCTACTCATAATAGGTGCCTCCATTTTTTTTTTGTCTCATCCTCCTCTTAACTCTTAACGGTCTGTTTTTTGATCTGATCATTCAACTAATACTATTCTACTTAAAGTAACTAATGATTAATCCATTCCCAAATCTTGTGACCCTTTTCTAGATTCTAGTATTTCTTGATCTTTTGTCAGTCTTTGATATTGTCCATCAAGCTATTTTCTTTGACAATCTCTTCTATCTAGGTTTTCACAAATTATTCTCCTTGTTTTCCTTTTGCCTATTTGGTCTTCTTTCCTTTTCAGTCTTCTTTGCTGGTACACTGTTCCCTCCCCACCCCACCCTCCAACTTTCCAGCTTCCCATTTTTTTGTGTTGTCTTACTCAAATAGACTGTAGGCTTTTTGGAGACAAAGATAAACTCTCTTTTTTCTTATTTGTGTCCTTAGAGGTTGACCCAGTGCCTGGCACACAGTACTTGCTAAATAAATGTGCGTTGTATTGTGTTGATTTATTGAGCATGCAATAAATAACACATAATAAATAAGGCACAATACCCTGTACATAGCAGACACTTGACAAAAGTTTGTCAAATTTATTATATTTAAATATACTGCATGTAATCAAAGAGAATTGTTCTGAGAGAGAGAGAGAGAGAGAGAGAGAGAGAGAGAGAGAGAGAGACCCTTATGTGGAATACTTGGAAAGCAAACATGTACTATAGTGCTAGTCAGATAATTCTTGTATTGGTTTAATCATTGCCCCCCAACCTTAGAAAGTAAGTCCCTTGAGGTCAGAGACTTTTGTTTTTTATCTTTAAACCCTCAATACATAGCATATTACTCAACATTTAGTGGGTACTGAACAAATGTGTTGAGTTGAATTGAAATGATCTAAGAATAATTTCTTCCTCAAGCTCAGAACTCATTCCTAAATGTATCAGTTTTTGACCGCCTTGTATCCCCTCCATTTAAGTACTCTTCAAATTCAAAAGTCATCTTAGGAATGCCTACGTTTTATTCAATTAAGACAGCACAAAATGCAATACTAACCTCTTTTGCTTTCTAAGAAATTATTTTAATGCACATATATATGTTTCAGGGAATAACTATCTTCAGAGTGGGCTCAAACTACAATGAGATCCATATTGATCTGCCTATTCTTCATCATTATTCATAGAACTTTTTTTTTCAATTTCCTTTCCGGGTAATATATTTCACTGTATATTCATGGTAGAAGATATCATTCATGCATTCACTTGTGTCTGTTCCATTAAGTTCATTTCCATTTTGATCTAAGCACTGTCTCAAACTATAAAGATTCATCCATCACATAATTTTCTTTAAAAAGCTTAAGTTTATAACATCTTTAAAGGGTTGTTCTCAGTCTTACAGATGTGTTTCTATTCACTAGGACAGAAAGCACTACAGATCTGGAAAAATCTTCAGGAGCCATTTTCTGACATCTAACAGGAATCCATTTTATTCTTCTAGACTAGAGGATCTTAATCTTTTGTTTGTCATAGACCTCAGTGGAGTCTTGGTGAAGACTATAGATTACTTCGTAGAATCATGTCATTAAATACTTGAAGGAAAAATTTGATTTCATTTAGATGTTAGTCAAAATAAAGATGTAATGTATTTTTTTCATCTAAGTTCCCAGATCCTACATAGATTCCATGTTAAAAACTCCTGCCCAAATATTGGTCTTGCATTTAAGAATTCTCAAGAAAGTAACAGTCCATAGCCTCCCAAGGCAACGAACTTCAATACCTCATAAACTTTATAATCTATTTTTATGTGTCCAATTTAAGTACCTTCTTGTGATTTTCAGGGCTACTTCTTGATCTGCACCCTAGAGTAATGGGTAACAGCTGCTGATCCTCCCTGGAAAATCGATTTATGAACCTGAAAACTTCTTAAGTACTACTTTATAATCCTTCCTTCTCATGACTGTGTTCAAGGTGATAGTTTTTTCTTAGTGACTATGGCTTAGGCTTTTCATTCTTTGTTCTTCTTGGGATCCTCTCTACTGCTCACTTCAGTTGTGGATCCAGGCTTCAGTAATAGAGAGTATTCTTTCAAAGGCCTCGTTAATGTTGAATGGACTGATACCAGTGGATTAAAGTTCCTATACTAATCTTCTGTTTACTCCCAGATTAGGATAACAGGGTCATAGATTTAGAGTTGTAAGGAGACCATATAGTTTAATCCTAACCCTCATTTTACAGGTTAGAAAATTGAGTCCCAGGGAAATTGAGTAACCTGCCCAACCAATGTTATTGAAAAAATGTCTAGTGTAGTGGTTAGAACACTAAAGTTGGTCTCAGGAGACTACAATTTAAATCCTTCATCAGACTCTTACTAGCTAAGTAATTAGAGGAAAATCATTTAACCTAAACACTCAATTTCTTCAACTAAAATTGGTATAATAATGCGTTTCTTACTTATCTTGAAGGTTCATCAAGAATCAAATGAGATAATATAGGGGAACATTTTGAAAATTTTAAAGTCCTGTATAAATGTCAGTTCTTATTATTTCTAATATCTCAGTTATCCTGAGAGCTCATTTTTACTTTGTGGTCCATTATAACTTGTTCATGTTCTTTGAATGTACTTATGTACATTTTCCTTCCACAAATTAACTATTAGGCATAGGTAAAAATTTGGTAAGTGGATACTAAGTTTCCCACTTTATAATGTTGAGGGACTTCCTGGACTCATTTCAGAGAAGACTGGAGGAGAGCAATCCTTCATTTCAAAGCCAAGTTAGTGATTGTTTGCAAAAAGACTAGAATCTCACAATCTGTAACAATTTGGCATTTCCTCTGTAGCTGGAAAACCTTTCAGTAGAGGTCCAGTAATGCACCATATGCCTCTTTTCCAACTACCAGTCTAAGTAAGGTAAGAAAGACTCATCAGCAGGTTGGTGATGGTGTAATAAATTTTACAGTCAAAAGATTTTCACAAATGATCTATTTCAAAGATAAAGAGGAGAAGGAGCGTGAAGAGAGAGAGAGAGAAGTGGGGGAGAGAGAGAGAGACAGAGACAGAGAGAAAGAGACAGACAGAGTGACAGAGAGAGACACAGAGAGAGAGACAGAGACAGAGAGAGACAGAGACAGAGATACAGAGACAGAGCGACAGAGTGACAGAGAGAGACAGAGAGAGAGATTGAGACAGAGAGACAGAGACAGAGAGAGGATATACTTCTGATTCTTGGAAAGTTTGAGATACTTCACTCAAAAAGTTTATTCTAAATCTAGACTTCTCACATTGGAAGTACCTTCTGTCTCTGTAGCTTCTTCCTTTGATTATCTGATTCCCAGGCCAACTCTACCTTCATTCCTCTCAAGAGATTACTCCTGATTTCCAGATTTTCCTCTCCCTTGTTCTCATTTATACCCTTCCCCTTTTCAGCTTCATTTTAACAGGTTGCCTCGCTTCTTATGACTGTAAGCTTCTTGAAGGGAGGGATTGTTTGTTTTTCTTATATTTGTATTCCCTTCTATTAAGTACAGTGCCTGGCACATAATATTTACTTAATAATTGCTTGTCTTGATGACTTGACTATTATCTATACTTATAATTATAAAGCAATGAATCCCTGAAGTACTAAAATATTTATTTTATGTAATACTCATAAAATGTTTGGCATATGTCATATCTTTCCAATACCATGACTATAAATTAGTTAATAAAAAAAGTTATGGTCTCTATTTTGAGGCAGTGTGGCATAGATGGATAAGGGTGGGGGTTAGCCCTTGGAATCACAAAAGATGCCTGATAATTCATTTTGCCTTAAATGCCCACAGACAACTCTCTAATAATATGTTTCAGAAGCAGAGCAACTCAGCATGTGATGAAAATTCTCATCCATAATTCTCCCCCACTTTGGAGTTGAGGACAATGGTAATCAGAAAAGTTGTTACTTGCTCAACGTCACACAAAGAGTAAGGGGCCAGGCTCAGGTTTTAATCTAGTTCTCTTTTAACCTCCTAGACTTCATTTCTTCTCCTATAAAACTAGAGGGTTGGACGTGGTGGCTTCTCAACTCCCTTCCAGGTTTAAATAGATGGTCTTGGATCCTGTGACCAAATTTAGTGTATCCTTTCCATTATACTGTTTGTTTAACAACAGCACCTTCCATTTGTATAGTGCTCTACAATTTATAAAGACATTCAAAAGTACTTTCCACTAGATTGCAAATTCCTTGAAAGTAGGGATAATTTTTTTTTTTATCTTGGCATCATTTGCCACAGAGTACACTGGTTTATTCATTTTTGAACAATTTGGATCTGCCATTTAATCTATCTCATGGGCTCCCCAGTGAACTTCTTATACCAATACAATCGTTTTGTAACTTAGTCTTGGAGAGTTGTCTGGGGCACTGGAGGTTAAGTGAATTGCTCAGTCCCACAGCCAATGTATTTCAGAGCTAGGACTTAAACTTGGTTATTCCTGACTTTGAGAGCAATCTTCTATACATTATGGCCTTTATTCTTGTAGATGGAGACAGCTGAGAACCCTGTACCTTCAAACCTTCAGAATAGTAATGTATCTAACTCAGTACACTCAGTCATCATCCTGGAAAGCAGCCCCACAGGAAGATGCAGCCTGGCAACTACTCTTGTATGTGCTATAGACACAACATCTGAAGACCCAGAAAAGAAAGTTCTTGCCACTAAATTTCTTGGAACTGTGAAATTGTTCAACATCAGAAATGGATATGATTTTTATCAGTGGAAATGAAAGATGAGGTGTCGTCTTTTGCTTTGCCACTGTACACTAAGAACCATGGGATCTTTCCATCCCATATATGCTGTCTCTTTCATTAGAATGTGAGTTCCTTGAGAGAAAAGACTGTCCAACTTTTCTCTTTCCAACTCACAGTATTTTGAATATATTAAATGCTTAATAAATACTTTTTCATTCATTCCTTCATTACATGTTTGGTGAATGGATGAATGATTTTTGAACTGAAATTAAGTAACCTCATTTGAGTATTCAAAAAACTGACTCTCAGTAAGACTGAGTGATTTGTTCAAGGTCACTCACCAAGTATTGATGAGTGGAAGAATCTGGATTACAACTCATTTTTAAACCATACTTTCCATCAGGAAAATTGTAGGTGCAATTTCATAGCAACACTTTCCTCCATAAAGAATACCTTGAAAATTTGTTCAATACATTCAAACAAGTGTGAATTACACTTAACTGTTTTTCTAAATTTCTGCAAGTAGGATTTATTTAAACACAGTCAAACTCGTTGATATATTCATGACAAGACAACAGAAATTTGGAGTGTGCACTACGGAGTACTGGTGACTGCCTGGGACTATGACACTTGGTGAAAGTGAAAACAAAAATCTCTGATCTTCTCCTCAAAACTTTGGGATAGGAATAGAAAGCCAAGGGGGAAAATATTATATACACATGTATATATGTGTATATGTGTGTATACTTATGTATACACACAATTCATGAATAAGTAGATCTGCTTAATCAATAAAAGGAATATGCTTTCCTTTGCCCTCCTGTGTTAAATATATTTTAAATGTCCTCCCCTGTGTCTCACTAAAATGCTTTTATCTAATAGACAGACTTGCCCAGTATACCAAATCGACCAAAATACGAAATTCACAACTAGCATAATGAAGGAGCAGAAACTGAGTACAGATTCTAAGAAGTTTGTTTCAAGGAAATCATGAGACTCAGTGGTGGCACTACATACAGTGAAAGCATGTCGTTATGCCACTCCATTTCCATGGATATTGTTTCACTAGAAATGGGGTCAGGAGCAATGGTGTCTGTCAAGAACTTTCCCATGGGATCTTGAATTTCTTGATGTCACCATAATACATGTAGAGGCAAAGACATGGATAGTAGGCAAAGATTGAACTTCAAATTAGTGGACAATAGCTCTGTGGAGATATCAGCTATTTTTTTTCCCTACAGTAATGTTTTGTAGCCTGACAGAATAATGTCAGCCATTATTTTTAATTGGGGAGAAAAATGACAGAGTAAGGGTGACACACCAGATACCCAAGACCTAATTCAGTGACCAAGAGAAAATTCACTAGCAAAGTGGACTTCAGTTTTGTATTCAGTCCATTTTTACACCAACAGGAAGAAATAGGGGATGGGGAGAGTCTAAATGTCAGAAAGTCAGTGAGAAAAAGACTGCTATTTCTCAGCAGAGGTAATTAGGTGGACCTTTCTTAACCCTGGACTATAGAGTGAAGGCTTCTTCTAGGTAACTATGCCCTTTGTTCTGTTTTCAAGAGCCAGTGACTGATGTCTTTTCTCCACTAGGAGCCTTTCCCGCCCTGTGATTAAATATTCATCACAGCAAGAGGCCAGCAGTGGGACTAAGTGCCTCCAATTAACCACAGTAGAGGGTTATAAGTGACTACAGGACAAATATAAATATTTTAAAGAAGAACAGGTTAGAGCAGGGAGGGTGCCAATCTTTTTTTCTCCATGTCAATGCATAAAGGGTTATTGTTTATTGGTAAACAGATATGCAATTTCTCACCTTGCACTTTGTCAAGGTGCCAACTTGAAATCCAGGCTTAGGCAATTATCATAGAAACCTTACTTGGAAACTCTTGTCTTTACAGGCAGGTAATCTTGGAGCAGAGAGCTTCAGAGACACATAAGTCAGCTCCTGTGAACTTTCATTCGTGGAGGTCACTCAACATGGAATAATAATCCTGAAGTCGTAGGTCTATTTTAAGTTCCTTGAAAATGATACATATGATTCTTTTGACTTGAATGCCTAGTGCCTAGTATAGTGACTGGTATTTAGTAAGTGCTTAGTAAATACTTAAGGATTGATTGATTAATTGATTCACCAGAGAACCCTAAAATTTAATGAAGAGATAGTGCATATTTTATAAAATGTGTATGAATATCATTATTATATTATGATCCAATTTTTTCAGATGCCTTATTCATTATGCATTTGCCCATTTATGTACAAGTTGTCTGCCCCATTAGAACATAAGTTCTTTGAGGACAGTGACACTTTATAAAAATAAATAATGCATATATGTATACATATATATACACATATCTATCTGCATATCTACATATATGCACATATACATTCATATATATATACACACACATATGTATGCATATATCTACATATATATATCTCACTTAAATCTCTCCAAATATTATACATTCCTTTTCTTTCTCCAAGAAAGACACCCTATATAATATTTTTTCCCAGATAAAGAGGAGAGAAAAAGAGGAAGAAGAAAAAAATTAGGAAAAGCTGATGAATACATCCAAAATATTTTTAAAAATCTGCATTGTTCCACATCTATGGAGCTCTCACTTCTGAAAAAGAGAATCTTCATATATCTCTTGTTTGGGGATAGCATTGTTCTTTATGACTTTTCATTTTTGAATTAATTTATTTAGTTTTAGTTTTCAACATTCATTTTCATAAGTTTTTAATTTTCTTGACCTTCCTCCCTTCCCTCCTTCCCAAGATGGGGAGAAATTTGATATAGGCTCTCTAGATACATGTTATTAAACATATTTTCACATTAGTATAAAAGAATTAGAACAAATGGGAGAAACCTTGAGAAAGAAAAACAACAAAAAAGAAAGCATATAATATTATTCAATCTGCATTCAGAATCCAGATTTCTTTTTCTGGGTGTGGATGGCATTTTCCATCATGAGTCTTTGGGAGTTGTTTTAGGTCCTTGTACTGCTGAGAATCAGAGCTAAGTCTCTCAAAGTCAGTCATTGCACAATATGACTGTTACTGTGTACCATATTCTCCTGGTTCTGCTCACTTCACTCAGCATCATTTCATATGTCTTTCCAGGTTTTTCTGAAGTCTGCCTGTTTGTGATTTCTTTTTTAAAAAACATATAATTAACTTCTTTTTCAGTTCTCAACATTCACTTCCACAAAAATTTGAATTAAAATTTTCTCCTCATCTCTCCCAACTCCAGAACAGCATGCATTCCATCCATCCCTCCCTCTAGTTTGTCCTCCCTTCTGTTACCCTCCCTTCCTCCATCCCCCTCCTCCTCTATTTTCCTATAGGGCAAAATAGATTTCTATACCCTATTGCCTGTACATCTTATTTTTTCACTTTCATACTAAGACAATTTTTAACATTCATTATTAAAGCCTTGAGTTCCATATTCTCTCCCATTCCTTGATTGAGAAAGCAAGCAATTTAATATAGGCCATATATGTGCATCGATGCAAAACACTTCCATAATAGTTATATTGTGAAAAACTAACCACATTTCTCTCTGTCCTATTTGGCTCCATTTATTCCATTCTCTCCCTTGACCTGTCCTCCCACAATAATATTTGTTTCTGATTATCTATTTTCCCATTTTCCTGTACCTTCTATTATCTTCTCTCTCCTATCCCCCTCCCCTCTGCCTTCCTGAAGGGTAAAATAGATTTCCATATTCAACTGAGTATGTGTTATTCCCTCCTTAAGCCAGATCTTATGAGAGTAAGGCTCACTTGTTCCCTTTCATTTCCCTCTCTTCCCACCATTGTAAAAGCTCTTTCTTGCCTCTTTTATGTGAGATGATTTGCTACATTCCACCTCTCCATTTCTCTTACTCCTAGTACATTCCACTCAAAAGAAAATTTTATTTTTTATGTATTTTTCCTTCATATGTGCCCTCTGACTATCTAGATCTATATACACATACACATATAACCCCATGTACATACCTACATGTATGTAAGTTACATATACATACATACCCAGACACACCTACATACATACATATATATATATATATACATATACATACACCTATGTGTGTTTATGTATTTCTTCTAACTACCCTAATAGTGAAAGAGGTCTCATGAGTTACAAATAACATCTTTCCATGTAGGAATATAACAGATAAACTTTAATGAGTTTTTTAAGGCTTCTCTTTCCTGTTTACCTTTTCTTGTTTCTCTTAGTTCTTGTATTTGAAAGTCAAATTTTCTATTAGTTTCTGGTAGTTTCAGCAAGAATGCTTGGAAATCTTCTATTCCTATTTAATTTCATTCATTTTTCCCCATGAAGTTTTATATTCATTTTTTCTGGGTCAGTGATCCTTGGTTTTAATGGTTTTAATCCTATCTCCTTTGACCTCTGAAATATATTTCAAGCCCTGTGATCTCAATGCAGAAGCTGCTAAATTCTGTTATTCTGGTTGTATTTCCACAATACTTGAATTGCTTCTTTCTGACTGCTTGTAATATTTTCTCCTTGACCTAGGAATTCTGGAATTTGGCTGCAATATTCCTAGGACTTTTCCTTTCAGGATCTCTTTCAAGAGGTGATTGGAAAATTCTTTCCATTTCTATTATATCCTCTGGTTCTAGAATATCAGGGCAGTTTTCCTTGATAATTTCTTGGAAAACAATGTCTAGACTCTTTTTTGATCATGTTTTTCAGGTAGACCAATAATTTTTCAGCTATCTTTCCTGGATCTATTTTCCAGGTCAGTTGTTTTTCCAGTGAGATACTTCACATTGTTTTCTATTTTTTCATCCTTTTGGTTTTGTTTTACAATTTCGTGGTTTCTCATAAAGTCGTTAGCTTCCATCTGCTCCATTCTAATTTTTATTTTTTTATTTGAATCCAATCAATCAATAAACATTTATTAACAATGGCTACACTGTGCTACATACACGGTCAATTTCTCTATCCACTATGTCATGCCTCTTCTCTTAACATTGTAGCAAATCTCTTTTGTACGTTGGCAGCAGGTTTAATTTTGAAACCACTGGTCAGCTTTACTTATAGATAGATAGAGACAGACAGAGACAGAGACAGAAATAGAGATAGAGATAGAGATGGAGATAGAGATAGAGGTACTCTGGTGGATACTCTGGGTAAAGGAATGACACTCCAGTCTAATTTTTGAAGAATTTTCTTCAGTGAGTTTATGAATCTCCATTTCCATTTGGCCAATTCTGCTTTGTAAAGCATTCTTCTCTTCATTGGCTTTTTGGTCCTCTTTTGCCATTTGAATTAGTCTGTTTTTAAAGGTGTTATTTTCTTCAGCATTTTTTGGGTCATCTTTAGCAAGATGTTGAGTTGCTTTTTATGATTTTCATGCAGTACTCTCATTTCTCTTCCCAATTTTTCCTCTACCTCTCTTACTTGATTTTTAAAATCCTTTTAGAGCTCTTATATGGCCTGAGACCACTGAAATTTTTTTGGAAGCTTTGACCTTGCTGTCTTCCTCTGATTTTATGCTTTGCTCTTCCTCATCAGAAAGGATCGAAGAAAATACCATTTCAACCAAGAAAGTAACCTTCTGTAGTATTAATTTTTCCCCCTTTTTTGGCATTTTCCCAGACAGTTACTTGACTTTTTAGTCCTTTGTCAAGTGGAGGGTATACTACCCTAGGCTTCAGAGGTTTTATGCAGCTGCTCTTTGAGATGTCTCTAGGGACCTGTAAGTTTTCAGTTCCTCCAAGGTGGCAAAATCAAGTGAGAGGAGTTATTCCTCTCCTTGCCTGCATTCTGGTCTGTGAGAAACCAAGAGAACTTTTTTCTGTCCTGGAACTGCGAGTATTCCCTCTCCATAGACGCCACCAGCTTACCATGCCTGCACTACTCCTTACCCTAGGACCACCACTCAGGACTGAGACCCAGATCAAGTGCTCTATTCCCACAGGGTCTTTAGGCCAAGGGCTCCAAAAGTTGAGACTGCTGAGGCAGTGAATGCAGCCACCCTGGGGTCAGGGCTTGGGCCAGAGTGAGCTCCCCTCTCATCCAGCTGAAAGAGCTTTCTTACTTTCTTGGCATTTATGGGTTGAGAAATCTGAAAACCACAGTAGCTATTCAAGATTTTGTATCTTGAAGCCTATACTAGTCCTATCAATGTCACATGGCCCATACTGGGCTGCACTCCACTCTGTGATACACCTTTCCTGTTGGTCTTCCAGGCTGTCTTGGGCTGGAAATCTGTTTCACTCTGTCATTTTTTTGGTTCCTGCTGCTCTAGAATTTGTTTAGAATCATTTTTACTGGCATCTTAAGGGCTATGGTGAAAGCTAGAGCAGGTCAGTCCTTCTACTCCTCCATCTTGGTTCTGTCCCTCTATTTGTCATTTCTTATACCACAAGAGTATTGTGTTACATTCATGTACCACCACTTCTTCAGCCACTCTCCAACTGATGAGCATCCCCTTGATTTCCAGTTCTTGGCTACCACAAAAAAATGGCTCTAAATATTTTTGTACATATGGGTCCTTTTCTAATTTTTATGGTCTCTTTGGGATACAGCCCTAGAAGTGATATTGCTGGATCGAAGGTTTGCACAGTTTTATAATTCTTTGGGCATAATTTTTCTCCAGAATGGTTCATCAGTTCACAGCTCCACCAACAATGAATTAGTGTTGTAATTTAATACATCTTCCCCAACATTTATCATTTTCCTGTTTTGTCATGTAAGCCAATGTGATAGGTGTGATATGGTATGTCAGAATTATTTTGATTTGTGTTTCTCTAATTAGTAGTTATTTAGAACTTTTTTTTATATAACTATAGATAGCTTTAATTTCTTCCTCTGAAAACTGCTTGTTCATATCCCTTGCCCATTTATCAACTGGGGAATGACTTGTATTCTTGTAAATTTGACTCAATTTTCTACATATTTTAGAAATGAGGCCTTTTTCAGAGAGACTAGTTGTAAAAATACTTTCCCAGTTTTCTGCTTTCCTCCTAATTTTGGTTGCAATGGCTTTATTTGTGCAAAACCTTTTTAATTTAATGTAATCAAAGTTATCCATTCTACATTATAATGTTCTCTATCTTTTGTTTTGTCCTCCATTCTCCATAAATCTGACATATAAACTTTTCCTTGCTCCACTAAATTGTTCATAGTATCAGCCTTTACATCAAAATTGTGTATGTATTTGGACTTTACTTTGGTATGGAGTGTCAGACTGTTCTATGCCCCATTTCCGCCATAATATTTTCTAGTTTTCCCAGTATATTTTGTGAAATAAGGAGTTCTTATTCCAGAATCTGGAGTGTAAGGATTTATAAAACAGTAGATTATCATAGTCATTGACTACTGTATCTTCTGCATCTAACATATTCCACTGATCTACCACTCTGTTTCTTAGCCAGTACCAAGTACTTTTGATGATTGTTGCTTTATAATCCAATTTAAGATCTGGTATGTCTAGCATTTCTTCTCATTAATTTCCTTAATATTCTGGACCTTTTGATCTTTCAGATGACTTTTTAATTATTTTTCTGGCTCTATATAATAATTTTTGGTAGTTTGGTTGATGTGACACTGAAAAGGTACATTAATTTAGCTAGAATTGTCACTTTTATTATATTCATTTGGCCTACCTATGAGCAACTGATGTTTTTCCAATTATTTAGATCTGTCTTTATTTGTGTATAAAGTGTTTTATAATTGTATTCATATAGTTTTTGGGTTTGTTTTGGTTGGTAAACTTCCAAATACTTTATAATGTCTACAGTAATTTTAAATTGAGTTTCTCTTTCTATTTATTGCTGTTGGGTTTTGTTAGTAATGTATAGAAAGGCAGATTATTTATGTGAGTTTATTTTATATCCTGCAACTTTGCCAAAGGTATTTATTATTTCAAGTAGCTTTTTACTTGATTACATAGCATTTTCTAAGTAGATCATCATGTTATCTTCAAAGACTGATAACTTATTTTCTTCTTTGTCTATTCTAATTCCTTCAATTTCTTTATCATCCCTTATAGCTAAAGTTAATTTTTCCAGTACCATATTAAATAAGTGTTGATAATAGATATCCTTGTTTCACCCTGATCTTATTGGAAAAGCTTCCAGCTTATCCCCATTACATGTAATGCTTACTAATGGTTTTACTTATCATTTTTTGGAATAGCTTTACTTATCATTTTATGGAAGACTCCATTTTTTCCTGTGTTCTCTAGTGTTTTTAATAGAAACTAGTGTTGCATTTTGTCGAAAACTTTTTCTGCATTTGTTGAGATGATCATAATGTATCTGTTAGTTTTGTTGTTGATAAGATCAATTATGCTGATAGTTTTCCTAATATTAAACCATCCCTGCATTCCAGGTATAAATTCTGCCTTGTCATAGTGTATTATTCTCGTGATAACTTGTAATCATTTTGCTGATATTTTATTTAAAATTTTTACATATATATATTCATTAGGGAAATTGGCATATAATTTTCTTTTTTCTATTTTGACTCTTTTCAGTTTAGTATCAGGAGCATATTTGTATAATTAAAAAATTGAGGGAGAGGGGTGGAGCCAAGATGATAGAGTAATAGCATGGACTTTATAGAGTGCTTGCGGCAAGCCCAGCAAAACACCTATAAAAATGGCTCTAAACAAATTCTGGAGCTGCAGAATCCACAGAATGACAGAGTAAGGAAATGGAATGGGGCAAATTATCTCTCATAGAAAAGTCAAGACAAAACGTTTTCAATGGAGGAGAAAAAGGGAGAGGTGAGAGGAAAAAGTGAAGCTTACTCTCATCAGATTTGACTTAAGGAGGGAATACCATGCATACTCAATTTGGTATGAAAATTTATCTTACACTACAGGAAAGTAGGGGAGAAGTGGAGTGTGGGGGGGGATGAAAGAAGGGAGGGCAAATGGGAGGAGGGGATAATTAAAAGTAAACACTTCTGGGGAGGGACAACATCAAAAGAGAGAATAGAATAAATGGGGGGGCAGGATAGGATGGAGGGAAACTTAGTTTTTCTTTCAAATGATTTTTACACATGTCTTTTGCATAACTACACATGTATAACCTGTATTGAAATGCTTGCCTTTTCCTTGGGCATGAGTGGTTAGGGACGAAGGGAGAGAAGTTGAAACTCAAAGTTTTAAAAACGAATGTTAGAAATTGTTTTTACATGCAACTGGTAAGTAAGAAATATAGGTAATGGGCTATAGAAATCTACCTTGCCCTACAAGAAAATAGAGGAGATGGAGAGAAGGGAAGGGAGGGGTGTGATGGAAGGGAGAGCAGATTGGGGGAAGTGGTAATCAGAATGCACAGTGTCTTGGGGTGGAAGAAGAGGAGAGATGGGGAGAAAATTTGGAACTCAAAATCTTGTGGAAATAAATGTTGAAAACTAAAAATAAATGAACCAATTTTTAAAAAAATGGTAAGACCCCTTCACCTATTTCCTCAAGTAGTCTACATAATATTGGAAATAATTGTTCTTTAAAAGTTGGAATTCACTGATAATTCCATCTGAGTGTAGAATTTTTTCTAGGGAGTTCATTAATGGCTTACTTAATTTCTTTTTCTGAGATGGGATTATTTAAACATTTTACTTCCTCTTCTGTTAATCTGGGCAATTCATATTTTTTGTAAATATTCTTCCATTTCACTAAGATTGTCAAATTTATGGCATGTGGTTGGACAAAACAGTTTCTAATTATTGTTTTAATTTCCTTTTCATTGATGCTAAATTCACCATTTTCATTTTTAATACTGGTTCTATTTTTTTTTTTTGTAAATCACATTAACCAAAGGTTTATCACTTTTATTGTTTCTTTTCATGAAACCTCCTCTCAGTTTTATTTATTAGTCGAATATTTTTTTTAATTTCAGTTTCATTAATCTCTCCTTTGGTTTTCAGAATTTCTAATTTGGTATTTAATTGAGGATTTTTAATTTCTTCTTTTTTTGCTTTTTTAATTGCATACCCAATTCATTGATCTCCTCTTTCTCTATTTTATTCATTTAAGCATTCAGAGATATAAAACCTCTCCTAAGAACCAATTTTGCTCCATCTCACACACTTTGTTATGCTGTTTCACGATTGTCATTCTCTTGAATGAAGTTATTGATTATTCCTGTGATTCGTTGTTTGATCCACTAATTCTTTAGGATTAGATTATTTAGCTTCCAACTAATTTTCTGTCTGTCTTTCCGTGGACCTTTTTGCGATTTTGATTGTATCGTGGACTGACAAAGGATATAAATAATATTTCTGCCTTTTTTCATTGGATTACAAGGTTTTATTCCCTAACATGGTCAGTTTTTGAGTAGCTGCCATGTACCACTGAGAAAATGGTATTTTCCTTTTAATCCCCATTCAGCTGTATCCAGAGGTCTACCATAACAAGCTTTTCTAAAATTCTTTTCACTTCCTGAAGTTCTTTCTTGTTTGTTTTGTGCTTAGATTTATTTAGTTCAGATAGGGGGAGGTTAAGGTTCCCCACTTGCAAAGTTTTGCAATCTTTTCCTGTAACTCCTTTAATGTTTCCTCCAAGAATTTGGATGCTATACTACTTGGTGAATATATCTTTAGTAATGAGATTACTTCATTATCTGTGGTGCCTTTTAGCAGGATAAAGCTTTCTTCCTTCTTGTAATTAATAATTTTTTGCTTTTGCTTTGTCTGAGATTAGGATTTCTACCCTTGCTTTTTTTTAACTTCAGCTAAAGCATAATATATTTTCCTTTTGTATATCCCCCTGTTTCTTGTAAACAGCATATTGTAGTATTATGGCTTTTGATCTACTGTGCTATCTGCTTCCATTTTATGGGAGAGTTCATCCCATTCAATTCACAGTTATGAGTATTCTCTGTGTCTTTATGTCCATCCCACTTCTCCCCATTTATGCTTTTGTTTGTTCTTTCTTTCCATCCTCAAAAGAGTTTTACTTTTGACTACTGCATCCCTCAATCTTCTTTCCCTTCTCTCAATCTTCTCACCTGTCTTTCCCTTGATATTTCATCTCTCCCTTCTAACCACCTGCTTCCTTTTCTTTTTCCTTTCCCCTCCTACCATCTGTAGGGCAAGTTAGTTTTTTATGTCTAACTGGCCACATTATTCCCTCCTTGAGCCAAATTTGATGAGAATAATGTTCTAATAATGCTCATCTCCCTCACTACTGCAACATGTTTCTGTACCACTTCTTGTGATGTAATTTACCCTTTTCTGCTTCCTCCTTTCCTTTTCTCCCAATACAATCTTTTTTCAACCCTTAATTATATTTTTTCTTCACATCAGTCAATTTATGATGCAATTCTCAAGATTTACAAGTGTCATCTTCCCATATAGGGATGCAACAGTTTGCCTTTATAGAATAACATATTTTATTTTTCCCTTTTCCTGTTTACCTTTTTATGTCTCTCTTTAGTCTTGTATTTGAAAATCACATTTTCCATTGATCTCCAGTCTTTTCATCAGGAAGGCCTAGAAGTCCCTTATTTCATTGAATGAACATCTCCTTGCCTGAAAGATTGTGCTAAATTTTGCCAGGTAGTTGATCCTTGGTTGTAATCCAAGTTCCTTTGCCTTAAGGAATATCCTATTTCAAGCCACCCAGTCTTTTAATGTGGAAGCTACAAGGTCCTACATGATCCTTAATCTTGTTCCATGATATTCGACTATTTTTTCTAGCTGTTTGTAGTATTATCTCCTTCGCCTGATAAGTCTGAAATTTGCTTATAATATTCCTCAGCATTTTCAATTTGGAATCTATTTCAGGAGCTGACTGGTGAATTTTTTCAATGACTATTTTACCCTCTGGTTGTAGGATCTCAGGGCAGTTTTCTTTAAAGATTTCCTAGAAGATGATGTCCAGGCTTTTTTTAATCCTGGCTTTCAGATAAACCAATAATTCTTAAATTTTCTCTCCTGAATCTATTTTCCAAGTTAGTTGTATTTCCAGTGACATATTTTATGTTTGCTTCTACTTTTTCATACTTTTTTCTTTTGTTTGACTGATCCTTGATGTCTCATAGAATCATTAGCTTCCATTTGCCCAATTTTATTTTTGAACAAATTGTTTTCTTCAGTTATCTTTTTACCTCCTATTCCATTTGACCAATTCTACTTTTTAAGGAGTTGTTTTCTTCAATTCATTGTCCCCCACCCCATTTTGTCAATTGTATTTTTAAAACAATTGTTCAATTTTTCTTCTATGTGTCTTATTTGACTATAGCTTTTCAACTTTCACTATGAATATTTTCTGACAGATTCACTAGAGCAACCAATAAAAAGAGGCAGTGCATACTTCCTATTTGTGCATGAATTCCATTACTTATGTGGCACAGTATTTCTCAGACTGCATACATTATATACATACCCATTTAATTAATCCTTATCTCCTCCCCTTACTCTTTAAATATAAACAACTTGGGGTAGGGGAATGTTTTGCTTTTTCTTTAGGACATCAGTCAGATAAATCCAAAAGCATCTATGAAGTGCACACTACATGCCCAACACTGTGCCAAGTGCTAGAGATAGAACAAAAAAGCAAAAGTGGTTTTGCTGCCAAACAGTTTACCTTCTAACAAGAAGGTAAACTAACACTTGGCTATGACACCATGAGTAAGTCACTTAACATCTTCTTTCCCATAGAAACCACTTAAGGTTATGGCCCTTTATTCCTTAGTTATTTTTCCTAAACCCTGAACCTCAACTCCAGACATGAAGTGTCTTTTTCTTTTGTGTCTGAGCTGATTTTGCTTCTTCGCTTCAGAGAAATGATGCACTTACATACAAATCTTATTTACCTGACTCACCAGACATCTAAACATGTCCAAAAGAGAACTTTTTATCTTTTTTCCAATCCCTCTGCCATTCCTACCTTCCCTATTACTGTAGGGGGCAATACTATCCTACCAGTCCCTTAGACTAACAATCTAGGAATCATATTTGACTTCTCACAATCTTTTCTACAACATCTCTTCTCTGTTGCCGAAACTTGTTGATTTTTCCTCTGCAACATCTCTCATGTATTCTTCCTTCTTTCCTCTGACATTGCAGGTAGACCCACCACTATAATTATATAATAACCTATAAATAGGTCTGTATGCCTTAAGTATCTCCCTACTCCAATTTATCCTCCATTTGTCCTCAAAGTAACTTTCTTAAAATGCAGGTCTGAGCTTGTTACCTCCCCTCCCCAATAAACTCTAGTGATTCCATATTGCCTCCAGGATGAAAGTAAAATTATTCTATTTGGCTTTCAAAATCCTTCATATGGACATAGTTACTTATCCAGTCTTCTTGATAATGAAGTTGATGTGTGCCAGAGTTAGCTCAGTGTTTGGAAGGTTATGAAGGAAAGTATGAGGGAGAAGAGGTATTTGACTACCAAACTGAAGGTCTACAGAGTCATTGTGTTGACCTCATTGTTGTATGCCTATGAAACATGGACAGTCTACCTGCTGGTGCCATGCCAGGAAATGGAATCGCTTCCATTTAAACTGTCTTAGGAAAATTCTGAAGATCATGTGGCAAGATAAAGTACCAGACACTGAGGTCCTTGCTTGAACTAAACTGCTAAGCAATCAAATTATGTTTCAGAGAGTGCAATTCCCATGGACTAGCCACATTGTTTGAATGTAAAATGTATGCTTGCCAAAAAAAACTGTTTTATGGAGAACTCACACAGAGAAGGTGATCACATGGTGGTCAGAAGAAGCAATCCAAGAACACTCTCAAGGTTTCTCTCAAGAACTTTAGAATTGATTGTGTGACATGAGAGACACTGGCACAGGAGTGCTCAACATGGTGTACCCACATCAGAGAAGATACTAGGAGCAAAGCAGAATTAAAACAGGTCAAAGAAAATGCTGGATGAGCAAATTTGGAGTATCTGGCCCAAATATTCACACAGACTATCTGTGTCCAACCTGAAGTAGAGCATTCTGAGCTCATATTGGTCTGATCAGTCACAGCTGGACTCATTGAAACTTGATTTTATCATGATGACATCATTTTGCTCCTCTTTGAGAATGAAGGACAGCAATCAACCAATCCAATCTTTTTCCACCACAGACCCTTTGATCAAATGACAATAGCCTTCTCACTGTTCCACAAACAAAGCATTTCATCTTCTGTCTCCAGGCATTTTCTGTGCATGTCTCCCATATCTGGAATGCTCTCCCTATTGAGTTCTCTGGCTTCCTTTTAAGTCCCACCATCTTTGACAGGAAGCTTCTCTGAGTCGCTCTAATTCTAGTGACTTTCTTTGTTAATTTTTCCCTATGTGTCCTGTATATAGTTTACTTTGTAAACATTTGTTTTACATTGGTTTGCAGAGGGGATTATTGTTCATGTGGGGGCTGACTGAGATGTTCCCTGAATATTTTCTGTCCTCCAGTTATTCAGACCCTGCTTTCTCTTCAAGGTGTAAATCAAATGCTTCCTTTTGCTAATTTCTCTGAGAATTGATGAGAAATGGCAGCCTCTTTCCTCTGACCTCCTATGTCATTTGTTATCCATTCCATTATGCCTTTTACATTTCCTACCTTGTATTATTGAAGTATTATTCACTATCTGAATCTATGTGTAATTATACTTAAATTCATAGACACTGATTTTCCAACTAGATTTTTAGATTTGGGGGTTCAAGAATGCATATTAATACTTTCTTAATACTTAATACTCTCTTCATGTACTAGCACAGTGACATGAAAATATACTCTACATGTTTTTGTTGAGGTGGGATGACATGAGTATATTGTAGAAGGGCTGGCCTCAGAGACACATGAAAACCCTTAGACTATGATTACTTCATTTCCTCATTTCTAAAATGCTACTTAGATGTTGGCTAAATTTGCATCCAAATCACTTCCAGAATAATCTAGGGTTTAACTAATGACTAATGTTTGCAGATTTATACAGTATTCTTCCTCAATGTTAGAAAGTTTGAAATCATTTTTATCAGAGATCTGGGTCCAAAATGAAGAGATTATTTGCCTTTTTATCCTACAGAATTCATTGCCAGTTGCTCAGCTTGATTCCATTTCTTTCAAATTCCATATACTTTATGCTGACAATAATTCATGTCTATCATCTCTTACTGTGCCTCTGATTGGAAGATATTATTTTAAAAAGAAGGACACTGCCTCTTTTCTTTATTACATATGATGGATTTTTTTTTCTTTTATAGTGTTTGCAGTGTCCTAAATCTTAATAAGATTGTAGATTTAAAACTAGAAGAAACATCTGTGATAAGTTACTTATAAGTATTATAAGGAAAAACTAGCTTCCCAAAAGCTTGTGATTTGCCCAAAGTTATACAAGTAGTAAGGTGAAATTCTGATGGCAATGCTCTGGATAGTGAGTTAAGTAGTACAAAACTATTGAACCCAGTGGCAACTATAAATGTTCATTAGACCTTTATACTTATTGATCTTCTCTCAATTGCTGCCTTCAACAAATACATTTAGGGAATAGCATATGCTTTATGGAACATGGAATGGTTCTTTGTAACCAAAATGGCCTTCATGTGTTTCTTGGAAGAGTAGATAAGGATGAAGTTGAAGATAGTTTTAAAAAAAAAATGAGCCATGCAAAGAGATATGCCTTATATAGTCAGTCTGCTTGCAGTACATTCTACTTGACTTAACTCACACATTTGAAGTCCTATTTGAGGTATGACAAAATGATACTGATCTTAAATAGTAATTATCCAGAATATCAGACCAGCCATTTTTATGAATTCATAAGGATTTTTTAAAAGCAGAGTTTTTAATTTCCAAAAGCATAATAAAGCAAAATTATAAGGCTGGATCTCTAGTGTGTAATTCAAAATGAATTTTGTTTTATAGTCATGATAGGAATTCCACTATGTGAGCCTCCCATTAGGCTTCGCAGCTCTATAAACAGAATCTTTTTGGAATTGCTTCATGTTCATTTTGTCTGGACAAATTGTTCTGAAAAATAAATTTGAAAAATTGCTTGGTCCTAAAGGACACTGTAGTCAATGTTCAAAGCCTTTCCAAAGACCTTGCCTTGACACAACATGAAGTTAAGCAATGGAATTTGTTGCTTATATATAAATCCTTAGAGTGGGTGGCCCTCCAATAAAAGATATGTGGCCTATGTGAGCCTGTTTCCAACGATCAATGCTCTGACTGCCATCATCCATCATCCCCAGCACATACAGGAGGTAATCAATGCTCATCCATCTCTTTCCCATTGGGTAATTGATTTTAAAAAAATCTGGGATTGATCTATTTTTTTTTTAATTCAAGAAAAGGTCCCCACTTCATATAATAGTTGTTAGAATTTTAAAAATTCTTTTGTTGTTTTAATAAAGTCCAAATGGTTGCTCATCTGAATATGTATATCATCAGAGATGACTCTAAGGAAGATAATGAATTAGATAAAGTTTACCTTTGATTTCTAGCTCCTAGATTGCATTTTACATCCTACTTCTCCATTTCCTTATCCTTCTCCCCATTCTATCACATTCTCTGATATTTCTAATCTTTTTACCCATCCACCTATCTTGTTCCTTGAAATCAAACAATTCTCACTAAGATATAGCTTATATAGGCTTAAGACTTTACCCTTTTAGGGATATTTATGCTTTCTTAGAATGGGAAAAGAAGAAAAGATCATGAGCAGTGCCTCACTGTGAAAGAGATATTTAGGGGCAAAGGGACATACCATGAAGGCAGCCTCCTACCAGACTTATAAAGACAGCTTATACTCCATCCACTGCTGATCTGGTGAGTGTTAGAGAGAGAAACATAATACCAGACTTTATCAGTGGTATTTCCTAGGCTCCTTCTCATTCCAAAGCCAACACTTATGAAATATGGACTCAGGCAATGATTTAAAGTCTGACAAGTGTAGAGATTAAAAAGTGTCCATTGATTTATGGAGCTGAATGTACTAATCTGCATCTGGAAAAAGAGAAAAGTCACCAAAATGATTTTGTTTCCCTCATAATGTTTTAATTTTTTTCGAACTTACCTGATACTGTTAGGGACATTGATTCAGAAACTGATTGAACTGAGACTTTCAAGAGAGAGAGAGTTTGTTTTTAGAGGAGGAATGGTGCCTAAAGTTATTGTGGTTGAAGGAATAGAATGTTGTTTCTGTTTGGTTGTGTTTTATAAAGCCTGCTAGAATTGCACCTAAAATTAAAAACAACAACCACTGGATGAAGACCTAGGAAACATATATATGAAGTTCCTACGCCCTACAGGTCAATTCCTGCTTTTCTCTCATTTTAGTTCTTGGTTCCAATGACTCATTATTACCCCAAGGATAAAACATGAAGTCATTTGTCATTTAAAGCTATTCACAAGCTATATCTTTCTGACTTTCCAGTACTTCCAAGTACTCCTCCAGCTAAGTTGACTTATTTCCTTCCTCTCAAACAGCACTCCATAGCTCATCTCCATGACTTTTCACCGGTTGTTCTATAGGCATTAAATTGTCTCCTTCTCAACCTCCTGTCTTGGAATCCCAGGCTTCCTTCAGAACTCAACTCAAATGTCCTCTCCTTTATGAATATGTCCCAGGTCCCCTTGGTTGCTAATTTAATCTCCTCTGAGGTAACCTTCTATCTAGTCATTTCATATATACTGATTTATATGTCTTATCTCCTTTATTAAAATGCAAATTTCTTGAACACAGGAATTATTATTATTTTTTTAATGTCTATCTAGAGCTTAGTACAGTGCCAGGAAAGTGGTAAGCAGTTAATAAATGCTTGCTAATTGGTTGACACCTGAAAAATTGAATTTGCCAGATAAGTAGTACATATGTGTATATGTATGTGCATATATATACATATATACATACATACACACAGACATATATGTACGTATATGTGTGTATATATAAATATGTATATTTATATACACACACTCATATATTAGTGTTTCTTATTATTAATCCAGAGGGCCTAAACAATTACACTTCAAAATAACTTCTTTAATAGTATACTTCCTACTTCATGGAATTATAAATTACCCAGGTGTTGTAGTGAGTAGACAACTGGGCCTCAAGTCAGGAAGGCAGTTCAAATGTGGGCTCAGATTTTTATCAGCTGTATGATCCTGGGCAAGTCACTTACCCTGTTTATCTCAGTTCCCCAAACTATAAAGGAATATAATAACATCTCTCAGAATAATTAGGAGAATGAAATGAGGTAATATTTATAAAACATTTGCCACATTGCCTGGCACACAGTAGGTGCTCTATCAATGTTTGTTCCCTTCTCTATCTCCCCTTATGGTGAGAAAAATGCTTTTTAAAACTTCCAATAAAATAAAAACAGGAGCAAAGATGAAGTGCAATGGACCTTAGAATCTTGCCTCTCCCCTTCATTTTACAGATAAGAAAATAGAGGCCTAGAAAGGTTAAACATTTTACCCAATATTTACCTGAGATTAGTTGTGCCTCACACCCAGATTCTCTGATTTAAAATCCAGCATTCTTTTCCTGTAAAATTAATTTGATTAATACTAACAATTATTACAAATATACTATGAAATGTGAGACATAAAACAGATGAGATGAAACATGGAATAATGAGAGTTGGCCTCAGAGTCAGGAAAATCTGGGTTCAAATCCTATCTCTGACCCAAACTGTGATCCTGGAGAAGTCACAGGATATTTCAGTGCCTCAGGCCATCCTTTAAGAGTCTTCATATCTCTAAAGCCCAGTGGCTGACATATAGTAGGAGCTTAACAAGTGCTTTCTGAATTTAGTGAAGTTCATGAAATGCAGGTTGGTATGGGAAAGAAGAGTAGTCAGAGCCAAAAGAACTTGGTTGGAGTCTTGCCCCAGGCACGTACTATTCATGTTACCCTCTGCTAGGTATCCAACCTATCTTAGTCTCTTGGCTCATCTACAAAATAAGGAAAACATTAGGTAATCACAAGACTGTCACAAGAAAAGCACTCCAGAGCCCTTAAAATGCCATTGAAATATGAGCTTTTATTGGGCAATAGGGAGCCAAGGAAACGATTGGAGCAAGATAATAAATCTCGGTGAAGGGAAGCTGAGTCTGGTCGTGGTATTACAAAATAATAGAATCTGATCTGGAAGGAATATCCATGGCTGCCTAGTCCAAACCACACTGTAAAGGAATTCCTACTGCAACATCTCTAACAAACCTGCCTTCACTAAAAGATTGCCCCAGGAGCTCCAATAGGGAGGAAACTACTATCACCTAAGGTGCACCTTCTAATTTGAGATAGTTATGAGCATTATGAAGTTTTCTTCAACTTCAATTTGAAATTTGATTCTTTTAAATTTCTACTTCTTGCTCCCACTTTTAACTTCTGGGGTCAAATAGAGCAGGTCCAATATCACTTCTTCATAATAGCATTTCAAATATTGGACCCCAGATATCATGGCCCACCTGACCCTTCTCTCTAGGCTAAAAACTGCTGTCTCTTTCATGAAAGAAAATTTTAAAAAACAACTAAATGGCTATTTCTTAACCACTAGAGAATTAGTACTTCCTAAACGTGTATTAAACATGTTTAAAATATTCAGATGGAATATAATACTAATTTCTTTATGTGTACCATTTTGCAGTCTATTTCCAAGATGCTTTTGGTTGATTCTATTTGTTATCCTTAACACTTATTTTCAAGGGCTCTGCAAATTTATATAGCAAATCCACATTCATTCTGTATTTTTAGTGCTGAGCAGGCGTGTCAAGGAGCAGTGTTAGAAAACAAAGCTGTTAATTTTTATATGCAAAATGCAGTGATTTCTTCCATTCTTTCAATCCTATTCAGAGAGAGAATTGTACACAAAGTGGCTTGATTCAGTATCCATCTGGCAAGTCTTCAGCATTGATATCTAATTTTCTTCTTTCCACAGCTTGTCTAGCTGTTCAGACACCTTAGAGACTACAGTGTATATACTATGGCTGCTGGAGGCCATGGAAAATTCTCTGTATGGCCTCCCATATATTGCTATTTACAGCTGGTTCTGCTTTCTGTGTTCTAGGGTTTTCCAAAACAATTATTGTGCATTTCATGTTCATATACAAAGCAATGATCAGCATCCTTCCATTTCAAGCAAAGCTTTTAAACTGGAGTTTTAAAATGTGAATGCTAAAAGCTCAGATAGAATAAATGAGCCTTGAGAAGGATGAGAAAGCCCTAGTGCAATGTTTACCCAAGCAGGAAGTTATCCAAAAGCTGGCCTGAATTTTGTGTGTGTATTCAAGATTCTCTTAAAATCTTTGTTTCTGTTTTTCTCAAGAGTTTTCTTGGAGAGAATAATTGTATCTTTTTTCCTGGGAAAGAGTACTCCCCATAGGAACACAGTGTATTCCACCTAGATTTGAGAGAACCAATTTTATTCCTACCAGATCAATAGAGGCCTCACTCTTGCACTCATAGTGGCATTTGTTCAATTACAGTAATTCTCAGATTGACTATCCTCAAATGCATCAAGGAGGACCCAATTATCCTATACAGTCACTAACTTATTATTGCTGTGTATACTTATTGGAAGAGAGGCGGGTAACATCACCCATGGGATGGCACCAAGATAAAATGACTTTTCTCATCATTACAGTATCAATAAAATCAGAAATTCTTCCATAAACTAGCTTTTCAGATGAAGTCTAACATCTTTTTGTCCTTTTTTCTCTGAAAAGACTGTGGCCATTGACAGGAGAATGCTATATATTCCATGAGAGCATATATAAGATTGCACATAAAGAAAGTTCTCATCTCACGTATGCCTATGACACACTCCATAGTAAGACATTTTGGAAATGTGTTAATTTTTTCAGGATACAGAAACATCATATCAAATGTTGCGACTCTAATGGGAAACACAGACAAAAGTAGACCTGGGTCATCAGCTGGTGTGTTTACATTTTTAACCTACTTTTCCAACATAAAGGTTTAAGTTCATGAATAAAACCTGTTCCAGAATTCTATGGAAATCTATATACATGAGTTAATCAGGTCATTGGTTCTCATGCATGCTAGGAAAATACTCATAAACATAGAATTTTTGAGTTGGGAGGGGTTTTAGCAGCCAATTAGTGCAATGTAGAAAAAATGTGTCCCCACTTCAAAATAACCTTTAAGTAGTCATTTAGCCTCAGTATGAAAATAGCTAATAAGGAAGAACTATCTGTCCCCATTTCTCACACAATCTATTCTCCTTTGGGTCATTCTATTTATTTGGGTATTTTACACACACACACACACACACACACACACACACACACACACACACACACACACACACACCCCGAACTGAATTTGCATCTTTACAATTTCCACCTAGTGCTCTTATTTCTGTCCTTTGGAACCAAGCAGAACAAGTTCAATCTCACTCATTCTTATACAGGAATTTTCATTATGTTGCTTGTCTTCCTTTGTATAATCCTCAGTTTGTCAGTATCCTTCCTAAACTGTGGTATTCCTAAAGAAAGACAGTCCTTCAGATAGAGTCTGACCAGTGTATGATGCAAGCTCATTGTAGCCTCTTTATTTCTTGAAGACATATCTTAATGCATACCAAGATTTCATTAGCTTACTTTTAGCTATGATATGTCACTGTATATCCCCTGCTTGATTTGATGACTTCGATCATTCTATCTTGCTGGATCATCTACCCTTTTTGGCCTTCTATATTATTGTTACAGTCTATTTCTCTTACCTGTTTGACTTCTGCTCAGCATTTTTAAGTTCATCATCCCACATAGTGATTTCAAATGGTGATTATACCCTCCCTAAGGCTATGCCTTTATCCATTTTTCTCTTCTTTTTAACATTCTCCTTGCTGACCTCATCTCATTATATGAATTCATTTCTCACCTCTATGAAAATGATTCCCAGATCAATATCTAGGGTATCCCAGAAGTGGCTTAAAACTGCACTAAGATTTTTGGGGTACCCTGCATATTGAGCTATAATCTACTGTTGATATCTACTGCTGATATCTGTTCCCATATTTCCAGTTGCTGGGTGGGTAATTCTACTAGGATATCTATCAGGGGTAACCAGCAAATATTTGACTATCTGCTCTGTGGGGAAAAAAGTATATGGCACATTTTAATTTTCACTATCAACATTTAATCAACACTTTATTAAATCTGGATATTCAAAATAATGAATTTAGCCTTGCTTGATATTGATTTTCAATTTCAGAGGTATAAATGTTCATTCTGAAAATATTAACAATAAATCTCAAGAAATGGTTCAAACTGGTTTCAGCACATTCCTGGATGTCTCACTATCAACTTAAACTTGACATGTCCAAAATGGAATTCATTATCTTTCTCCCAAATACTTTCCCTTTACTGACTTTTCCTACTGATGACCTCATCAGTCTCGCAGTTCCTAGACTTGAAACTCTAGTCATCTTTGAGTCTGTCTCCTCCCTAAACCGACATACCTAAAAGGTGCCAATTCCTGTTAATTTTACTTATATAATCTCTCTTCCATTTGGCCCCTTGCATCCATTCATACCACCAACAAGATTGTAATCATTCTTGCCTAGATATTTGTAGTAGTCTTGTAATTGGTGTCACTACTTTCAGTATCTCTCCACACTAGTCTCTCATCCACCTTTCAAGTTAATCTTCCATATATATCCATATATATCCATATATATATATATGGATATATATATATGTATGTATGTATGTATGTTTGTCTTACTAAGAACTCCCATGATCAAAAACTTTTATTGACTTCCTAATGCCCATCTAACAAAATAGAAATTTCTTAATGTGACATTTAAAACCTTTAATCATCTACCTCTAACATACCTTTCCATGCATCTGACCATTTTCAACTTCTCATGTATAGTGTTCTAAAAAAAACAAAAACAAACTTCTTTCTTTTTTCTTCAACTTGACATGTTACATCCCCACTCTGCACAATAATGCAGGACTCTCCCACTCTTTTGTACTCCTTTATCCTCTCCACCCTTCCATTTCTTTCAAAGCTTGACTCAGGTGCCAATTCTTTTGTTAAGCCTCACCTTATTTCTCCAACTGAAAATTCCCTCTCCATTTTAATATTTTCCTAGGTCACTTTTTCTTGATCATGTTTTTTCTTCTATCACACCTTACTTTGTGTCATTCCCTAATTTGACATATAGTCTCCTCCCATGCACCTAGAACCACAGAATCACCCCTATCTCCCAAATGGGATACAAACTCCTTGAGGGGAGTTTTTTCCTGTTTTGTCTCTGTGCTTATTAAATTTTCTTGAACTTGGAAGAGAAAGGGGAAGATGCATAAGGTATTGAAAAGATAGAATAATAAATATAATCATATAGTGAAGTTAGAAGAGAACTTAGATATCAATTTGTCCAGTATCTTTAATTCTCATGTAGCATGAATTATATTGGAATAAATCTACTGAAGTGCTAAGCTGTTTCCCAGAAATGGCTAAGACAAAGTCTCAGGAATTGAATGAATTCCTCTTGTTAGTAGTTGTCTTCTCAGATGCAGAAACTCCCTTTGCCATCAGTCAGCTCAGATGAAAATAATTCATGATCTCTGACCTCTTGATCTCACAAAATTGTATCTAATATCTAATACCCATCTGAGATATCAGGATTGTTGTTTGACCACCTGTACGTGGGAAAGAAGTGAAACCATAAGAGTCAACCAGGAACCCAACATCAAGTTCAGATTTACCTCAGCCTATATACATCTGCTTTAACTGCCACTTGCTCACACTATACCGTTTCTCCATAGTTGTGGAGAAGGGCACTAGCCCTGTTTCCCATTGCTCTTTTCACCACCCTATAAATTCCTTGCTTCTTCCTCTTGTATTCCCCCAAAATTTTGGGGGTGTTAGAGTGTTTGTTTTGCAGTTTGGGGGATAGTTATTGCAGGTTCAAACAAGTTCCATGTTTAGAAAAAAATGGAGATGTGGGAAAGGTATGGATTTTCAGATGAAATTTATATTTGAGTACCTATCAACTTTTACTTCAATGTGGGATAAAGTGGAATTAAAGGAGTGAAGGTAAAAGGGAGGATGATGGAAAAAACTTAAGAGCCACTGCTTAGAGCTAAGGCAGATAACTGCCAGAGAAGCCTCCATACTACAATGCATGGAAGCCAATTTTACTTGAGTTTATTCAGCATTTTACTTTCTGCAACTTGACTTTGTGTAAGTTATAATGATAAATTACATTCCTATAATTCCTTAATGCCTCCAAAGTATTGCTCCTACAATAATCTGTGAGACAAGTAGTGCAGTCATTGTTACCTTCCTTAGACAGATGGTGAAACTGAGGATCAGAAAAGTTAGCTTACTGGTCTGAGGTCATACAGATAATGTCAGAACTTGAATTCAAACCAACTACCTTCTTGACTACAAGGCCAGCATTATTTCTAATGTACCATCCTGTTTCTTGTGACAACCTTTGGGACTTGGTTTATTCATCTTCAGAATGAGGAGACAAACAATTATCTCTCTGTCAGGGTATCATTAACTAAGACTTGTTAAGTGTTGCTAGGTGTGAAGATGAAAGGTGCAAAATATTTATTTCTATCATCAAGCTTTAGAGGAATCTGTATCTCTTTGAGTGAGAAGCTACAGGCAAACCTTCACACCTCCATATCATAAACATTGGCCTCTGTGCAGTGCTTTTCATTTCAAGATGAGAAAATTCCTCTTCAGAGGTTAATAATCCTCACAGCATGGTCAAGAGGCAGGTAGGTAGCATATGGTATCATCATCTCATTTGACAGTGGGAGAAATCACTATGCA
The DNA here is from genome assembly GCA_023548195.1 of Bettongia penicillata ogilbyi. Classification (NCBI taxonomy): domain Eukaryota; kingdom Metazoa; phylum Chordata; class Mammalia; order Diprotodontia; family Potoroidae; genus Bettongia; species Bettongia penicillata. The sequence continues at coordinate 16,804,360 of JAJHZJ010000318.1, forward strand.
AGGTCACAGAAAGAAATATCAACACAAGAGGAAGGAATATAGCTCTTTGTTTCTAAATAACATACAAGCTCAGGGACACATTCATTTCTCCTTTAATTAAGTGAATTCAGCTGCATCATATCACTTTAAATTATATGGGGTATGGATCTAACATACCTATTCTAGTGAAGATGTCTCTGAGGCACACAGGACTGAATATACTTGCCTGATGCCTTTCAACAAGCTTGTAACAAAGTTACTGATAAACAGTCCATTAAGAGTACAGGCTGCTGTCCAAAGACAAGGATTTTTCCCAAGCCCAATGGGTATCACTTGGATCAAATAACTCCCACAAGTATCTGGCAGGTCTAAGATGAACTATGGAGGAAAAATGAAAGAATGGGAAAAGAGGATTAGAAGAAAGAAGACAGGATTAGAGGTTTAAGAAAGAAGTGTATGGTGGACAGTGAAAGAAATTTCTTGGGTTGCCAGTGACTTTCATGTGAGTGATGCCTATTTCTAACATAATCATATTATTTCTGAAGTCAAAGAATCCCAAACAATTTTATTAAACACATAGAAGGAGCTATGATTAACTCATACTGAACAAAATACGTAGTTCAACAAAGTTGACTGCAAAACAAATTTCAATAAAGTAAATTCTAATTTTCCATTGATATCCATTCTAAAATAAGGGATGTGATTCTATAGAAAATAATGTCCAGGGAGAAGCCAAGATGGCAGAGTAGAAAGACTCACATATGCTAGCTCCGAACCCACAGCCGAAAAATTACCTATAGAAAGAACTCCCAATGGGTTATGGAGCAGCGGAAGCTGCACAGCAACGGAGTGGAGGAGATTTCTCTTCCAGAGAGCCCTGAAAAACTGACCCCAAGTTTCCGTTACACACCAGACGTGGAGCGGAGCCCAGCTGTGCTTCGGCTGCATGGCCCCAAGAGGAGCAGATCCAAGCAGGCTTCAGGGATAGAATCTCCAGCAGCCGCGAAGGTCCCTCCACCCACAGGCGCTAGAGGTCAGTGAGAGCCTTCTGGACTGGCCGAGAGGGGAGCAGGGTGTCCCTGTGGCTCGGCCCCCTTGGGAGGAAGCAGCGTGGAGGTGGTGGACAGGGGCTCCCAGAGTAAGCGGGAGCTCAGGGCCATTACAGAAGGTCTCTGCATAAAGCCCCTGAGGGAAATGAGCCAAGGAGGTGGCCCTGCCCCCACCTGAGCAGCAGTACTTAATCTCTCACTGAATAGCAGCCCCCCCGCACCCCTCCCCCACTGAAAGCCCTGAGGCTTGGGAGCAGCATTTAAATCTCAGACCCCAAGCACTGGTGAGGCTGGGGTGGAGAGCAATCTCAGAAATCAAGTCACTGGCTGGGAAAATGCCCAGAAAAGGGAAAAAAATACAACCATAGAAGGTTACTTTCTTGGTGAACAGATGTTTCCTCCTTTCCTTTCTGTTGAGTAAGAACAATGCTTACCATCAGGAAAAGACATAGAAGTCAAGGCCTCTGTATCCCAAATATCTGAAATAAATATCCAATGGGCTCAGGCCATGAAAGAACTCAAAAAGGATTTTGAAAATCAAGTTAGACAGGTGGAGGAAAAGCTGGGAAGAGAAATGAGAGTGATGCAAGAAAAGCATGAAAAACAGGTCAATACCTTCCTAAAGGAGACCCAAAAAATGCTGAAGAAAATACCACCTTGAAAAATAGGCTCACTCAATTGGAAAAAGAGGTTCAAAAAGCCAATGAGGAGAAGAATGCTTTCAAAAGCAGAATTAGCCAAATGGAAAAAGAGGTTCAAAAGCTCACTGAAGATAATAGTTCTCTCAAAATTAGACTGGAACAGATGGAGTCTAATGACTTTACAAGAAACCAAGAAATCACCAAACAAAACCAAAAGAATGAAAAAATGGAAGAGAATGTGAAATATCTCATGGGAAAAACAACTGACCTGGAAAATAGATCCAGGAGAGACAATTTAAAAATTATGGGACTACATGAAAGCCATGACCTAAAAAGAGCCTACACATCATCTTTCATGAAATTATCAAGGAAAACTGCCCTGATATTCTAGAAACAGAGGGCAAAATAAGTATTGAAGGAATCCATCAATCACCACCTGAAAGAGATCCAAAAAGAGAAACTCCTAGGAATATTGTGGCCAAATTCCAGAGTTCCCAGGTCAAGGAGAAAATATTGCAAGCAGCTAGAAAGAAACAATTCCAGTATTGTGAAAATACAATCAGGATAACACAAGATCTAGCAGCTTCTACATTAAGGGATTGAAGGGCATGGAATAGAGTATTCCAGAAGTCAAAGGAACTAGGACTCAAACCAAGAATCACCTACCCAGCAAAACTGAGTATAATACTTGAGGGGAAAATTTGGTCTTCCAATGAAATAAAGGACTTTCAAGCATTCTTGATGAAAAGACCAGAGCTGAAAAGAAAATTTGACTTTCAAACACAAGAATGAAGAGAAGCATGAAAACGTAAACAGCAAAGAAAAGTCATAAGGGACTTACTAAAGTTGAACTGTTTACATTGCTATGTGAAAAGACAATATTTGTAACTCTTGAAACTTTTCAGTAGCTGGGTAGCTGGTGGGATTACACACACACACACACACACACATGAACACACATGCATACTCATACAGAGACAGAGAGCACAGAGTGAATTGAATAGGATGGGATCATATCTTAAAAAAATTAAGGTAAATGTATAAGAGAAATGTATTGGGAGGAGAGAGGGTGAAATGGAATGGGGCAAATTATCTCTCATAGAAGAGGGAAGCAGGAGATATTTTAGTGGAGGGAAAAAGAGGAGAGCTGAGGAAAAAACTATGAAGTTTACTCTCATCACATTTGACTAAAGGAAGGGATAAAGTGCACACTCATTTTGGTATGAAAACCTATCTTACAATACAGGAAAGTGGGGGAGAAGGAGATAAACAGGGTGGTGAGGGATGATGGAAGGGAGGTCAATGGGAGGAAGGAGCAATTTGAAGTCAACACTCTTGGGGAGGGACAGGATCAAAAGACAGAATAGAAACAATGGGGGGCAGAATAGGATGGAGGGAAATATAGCTAGTCTTACACAACATGACTGTTATGGAAGTCATTTGCAAAACTACACAGATATGGCCTATATTGAATTGCCTGCCTTCCCAAAGGGAATGGGTGGGGAGGGAGGGATGGGGAGAATTTGGAACTCAAAGTTTTAGGAACAACTGTTTAGTATTGTTCTTGCAACTAGGAAATAAGAAATACAGGCAATGGGGAATAGAAAGTTATCTGGCCCTACAGGACAAAAGAGAAGATGGGGACAAGGGAAGGGAGGGATGACAGAACAGAGGGCAGATTGGTGATAGGGAAAATTAGAATGCTTGGTGTATTGGGGTGGGGGGAGGGGATAAATGGGGAGAAAATTTGGAACCCAAAATTTTGTGAAAATGAATGTAAAAAGTTAAATAAATTTATATTAAAAATAAAATATTTCTGAAGTAAAATAATAATAATAATAATAGTAATAATAATAATGTCCAAATTGACAGAGCTAAATTAATAAGTAATTCACAAAATCATGGAAGGGTTGGCAGAGACTTCAGGGACTTTCTACTCCAATATTTGTCTGGCCAAGGATCGACTCAATAATATCGTGAAAAAGTAGTTCTCTATGCACTGCTTCCCAGGGAAGGGAAATCTAACATTTCTTTAGCCCAAGGGTAGGGAAGCTGCTCTGGGTGATTTGACTGCTGAACAACTCAATTATTTAGGATCCTCCCTTAAATCAGGACTTTATGTATACCCTATAATTATTCATCCATTATTTTTATAGTTCAGCCCACTGGGGTCAAGTGGAAATTCTTCTACATGAAGAATTGTCTTCAAGTTCTTAAAAATTGCTATAATTTCTCCCAACCACTGAATCTTCTTGTCTTTAGGCTAAACATTCACAGTTCCTCCAAAATTTTCTCCTGGGAACTTGAGAAGTGCGCTATGTTAATTCTTTGGAAAAATAAGAGTTAAAAAGGCTTTCAGCCATGTAGCATGGTAAGGATTTTAATTTTAGGAATGTTAGTGAAGCACTTTTAGAGCTTTATATCAGTTAGCTGCCTCTGAGATATGCTTTCTCCTATTGCTCTTGGAATCTCTTTAATCCATAGGATCCATGCCAAGAGACTGCACTCTACTAACCACGCTTTTTTAAAGAGGGTTGGAGATTAGCTCACTGTCTCCTCCATGTGCTTATATATTTACACCAACTAATACGTAAAATCATTCCATCAATAGTCACCATCTTCAAACATATGGTATATTGTAAATCCTCATCAGTAATATTGCTCTTGTTTTGCTAATGCATTTGGGGAAAAATATATATCTTTGCTGTTGCATCCTGTTTTTAGTTGTCTGTAATGAACAACTTGATTTTATCCTCTGAGAGGTAATGTCGTGTGGTAGAAAGAGCACTGAATTTGAAACTGGAGATCTTAGATTTGAATTTTGCTCTGCTGCTTACTTCCTATGTATACTTGGGCAAATTGTTTAATATTTGTGGGCCTCATGTTACTTATTTCATCAGAGTAGTTGACCTTTAAGTTATTTTCTAAGGTGTAAATCACATGATAATCCCCAGGGATCATATAATTCACACTTACAGTTTGAGGCCTGTCCTAGTTTTAGGAAACTATTTGGTCCCTAGGGAAGGAAGACAGAAAGATCCAAGGATTCACTGCATTTTTTAAGCCAAGTTTTCACTCTGATAAAGATCTTGATTTGACTTGTACCTGGTTTTAAGAATTGCCTTTTCCTTGTCCGTTGTAGCAATATGCTTCCAATTTTGTTCCGTATTTTCAGTAACAACCATTTTCTTGTTTCTCCATGCTAAAGTCCTTGCCTTGATGGTCTTTGTCTGTCCATTTCCTCTGTGATAGGGATCCTACCTTTTTCTCTTCAGTACTTCTAGCAACTCATGCATTGATCTTGTGCCTGAGTTCCTGCTGACTAGTCTTAGAACTTAACAATGCTAACGATCCATACTTGCCTCCTTTCTGCAATTAAGAAATCTTGATGTCATGCTATCCACCTTCTAGACTCTTGACCTTAACATCAGATGACCACATTTCAACTAATTCATGAATTGCATGCTTGCAAAAGATTTAGTTTCTAAGAATATTTTTAGTTTCTAAGAATAGCATGTCCTGTTCTAGTAAGAACAGTGAGAAGATGACTAAAATTCATAATATGTGAGACTTTTTAGTAAATGTTAAGGTCAACATAAAAGACTCCTTTCAAAGTATGTTATAGAAAAGTAGAGAATCAAAAAAGGTAATATTCTTCTTTAAAAAAGTTTTTTTAGTGTTTAATTTGTAATTATTATTTGCTAGCATTAATTTATTATTTATTTTAACATTCTTTTCTTTTTCAATTTTGAGTTCCAAGTTCTTTATCTCCCTCCTACCCTCCCCCACTCACTGAGAAGATAAGTTAGTGATATCAATTATACATGTGAAATGATGTAAAACACATTTCCACATTAGCCACATTGTTCAAAAAGCAAAAAAAAAATAAAGCAAGAAAATTACAATATAAAGTATGCATGTATACGTATATACACACATATGTATACATATATACACATATAGGTTATTATACTTATCAAAGTAGTCAAATTTTTTACAATTGATCATCATTACAATGGTGCATAATGATCTCCGAGTTCTCATTTTACTATGAATCATTGAATATAGGTCTTGCTATGTTCTATTTTTTTCTGATACCCTTATCATTTCTTAAAGCAAAATAGTACTCTGTCACAGTCATTTGCCACAACTTTTTCAGTCATTCCTCAGTTGATGAACATTCCTTTAATTTCTAATTCTTTCCACCACAAAAAGAGTTCCTATAGATATTTTGTAAGTAGAAGTAATTTTTCTTTCCCTTTGATCTCTTTGGGATAAGACATGCAGAGTAAAGGGGATGTATAATTTTATAGAAGGGTGATGTTCTGAGGATATGGGATGGTGAAAATTGGTGATATTATGCAGGGCTTTCTTTGCTTCAGTTGTATGAAAATGGTGAGTTGAAACACAAAATAAGTGTTTAGATGATAATAATCTTCTAGATAACATGGAGATATGCAGGCTAGATAAGAAGTGAATTCAGAATTACTTGAGTGTCCAGAAGGGTCATGAGTGGTTCCATGCCAACATGAAAAGAAGTCTGTCAAATGGCTCCAGACATCTGTGTTTAGAGGGTTTCTTTTAATCAATGACTTGGGTAAATACTTAGATTGCATGTGTAATGGAATACTGGTCTTCCAAACATACACCATTTTCTCAGGCTGGTGAAAGCTTATAGAACCTGCTTCTGGAAATATAGTGACATAACAGAGGGACTCTGTTTCAGAGCATCCAAAGTTAAGAACTTGCCTCTCTTTGCTGGTGTAATGATCTAGGTGGGGACAGAGGTGGGAGGTTCTGTCAAAGGCTCCTTTACCTTCCCATTTGGATCATCATGACATCATAAATGCATGTATCTGTTGCTTGTTCTGTCTGTGTTATAACGTTCTTCCTTGTTCCAAAGAATGTGATAGCAATCTTCAAGATCTAAAGTCTGCCATATAAAAGGGATATTCAATTTTGCCTGCTTAGCTAAAGATAAAAGCACTAGGAACAATTTACAGGAAGTTTTATTGAGGTGTGTCTCCATTTAATGTAAGGAAAAGCTTCTTCACAGAGCCCTTCAACATTATAGTAGATTCCAACTCCCTGGTGATCTTCCTAGGAAGTCTGGGGGACACTGTTATGTATATTATAAGGATTGCATGATCAGGCATTAATAGAAGTACCTAGTCTCTCAACTTCCTTCTTTTGAATTCTATAATTTTGTACTACTGTTTCAGGACAAAATGTCCTCCCACCTACCCCATGCTGGAAACATTTCAGGTTACTTTTTTCCAATGGATGTGTTTGATCACTGACTCCTGGTTGGCCCTGGTTTGGCTGTCCATTCAGTATACTACACATTGTGGTGATATCTTAACATGTTATAAACATCATTATACCATGCAAGGTTTTCCCACACGGCATCAGAGATAAATAATGCCACAGAAACAGTGCAGAGATGAGACAACCCTGTGGAGAATGATGGGCTTGAGACCATGAAGACACCTTAGAGATCAATTAGTCCCAACTTTTCGTTGTATAAATGAGGAAACTGAGATCCAAAGAGAATAAAATATTAAATAAAAATTTAGAACTGGGAGGTACCTTCCAGGGCATCTAGTCTAACCACCTAGGCAAGGAAACCAAGAGACAAAGTAACTGGATATGTTGTAAATGATACAGACAGGACTCATTCCTAGTTTTGCCTTCAAAAATCAGTCCTTTGGAAACTATATCATACTGCTTCTGTTGCCATGACCCTCTGGAAACCATTATCCTACCAATAATAAGGACAAACTGTACTCCAGCCTGACAAGCCTGTGAGCTCTAAATTTTAGGTTTTACCCTACTTTGTGAAATGTGTTAAATGTTAAATGCTGTAGAACAAATTTACTAAGAAGAATATCTATAAAAGGGTATATATCAGTAAAGGAAAACAACTTTCCCTGTGTGAAGTTGAGGTGGAATATAAGTACACAGGATCAATTGAGAGAAAGTGGTTTCACAGTTGTAAAAGTAAGGCATAGTCTATATGGGATTAAATTGAAGGAAGGTCTTGGCTATACCAAGGGAAGATGGGTCACTGCACATAGCCAAAAAGAGTTAATTTGCCTCCATTGCCCTGTAGTTTTTAATTCATACTGGTGTCGAATTTCTGTTGCATGTAATTCATGGAGACCAAATGCAGCTAACTGCTGTATGGGAGAATAAGGAGGAGCTACAGAAACAGAAAAAGCCACGTCCAGATTTTCATTATTCATCTTTGCCTTCATATTGCAAATATTCCTTCTGAGATGACATTTTAGCATTCAAGGTCACACACAGGAAGCCTATTTTTTTATCTAATTAGAAAAAATAAAAGTTTTTAATCTTCTGAAAATCATGTAAAATGGAAATTCTTCCTTCAGGAATTTATCCTTTCAGATGTTTTGGGTCATGTTCATTTTTTTTAGATTTTTTTTTCATTTTGCATAGCAAATATGATGACTGGGTATGTAAAGACTTGACTTATTACTCTGACTTTAGCTGCAAAGTTACATTTAAAAATAATGTACTAGAAATCTCTCACCTGCATACAATTTTTCTCATTAGATTTGCTGTTATTTCACTTGTCAAGTTTCACAACGTTTAATGCTCCCTCTGTATATTTATAAAAGTACTTTATTGCAGATGAGTCTAATCACTATGCAAATTAGGTAATTATTTGGTGAATATTAACATTCTCTCCCATACACAATAATAAATATATTTCAAACATTCTTTCCTTGCTTTTCAGGGTGGGAGGTGTAGCAATTAAAATACAGTTATTGAATCCTTATTTGCATGTAAATGAGTAGAATGAAGGAGAATATTAGGATATGCAAAAGTATATTTAATTTTCAATTTCAAATCTATTTCTTATTAGTTAGACTAAATTTTTCTCAATGTAATTTTGTTCTGGCATGTTGGTATCATGTATCATAAGAAAGCATTTCTGATTAAAATGACTTAATTACATGGACAGAGTTTTTGTTTTTCTTGATTTTCTTTGAAACTAAGACAAAAAGAAATCTCCCTTCTGTTGAGAGAATCAGCATATGTCAATGAATAACTTCAATCCTTCATTGCTTGGTGCATTCTAAGGAACTGGAATGGGGATACTTCAAAGCAGTCATGCAATTTATCATGATACCACAGAATTAGGATTAGATATAAATTAGACAAGGCCAAAACTAAAAGAGAAAATGGCAAAACAAACAAACAGACAAGATTCTGGTCAGAAAGATGAAAATTGGAAAGGGAAGTTGAAATTAAAAAAAATCAGTGGATTGAATATTGAGAGTGTTTACCAAATCTCAAAAAAATTAGCCTTTGCAGTACTTTTTGTAGGAGAAATCAAACAAAGTATGGTTATCATTCAATTCCTGCAAAACATTAGATTCTAATAATAAATGTATGGTTAGTCAACATAGAGAAAATGGAGCAGTGATCACACAGGGCAAGAATGGCTTTTTGAAAAATTGTGGACAGAACTCATTATGTTTTTGGACGAGGTTATTTAGTAGGTTGATCACAGGGGCGCTGTGGTTATTGTTTGCCTAGCTTTTAGTGAAACGTTGGGAAATATCCCATAATATTTTGGTGGAAATGGTGGAAAGATGAAGAATAGATGATGACACAATTAGATGGAATGGCAGCTGGTTGAAAGGCTCACCCACAAGTTATTGAGTCGTTATTGTTTTGATATCAAATTAGAAGGTCTTCAATGGACTGCCACAGTGATCTGTGCTTAGCTTCAGAAATGTTACCGTTTAAAAAAAAATGACAAATTTTGAAATGAAACAAACATGGGGGAATTAGTGTTGATGCTGCTGAAAGAAGCAGGCTCTAAAACAATCTACACTGATGGTCAACCTTCTTTTAAGTCAATAAATCTTTATTAAACATTTTATACGAGCCTGACACTGTGGTAAGTACTGAGGATGTGGATAAAATAAAAGACAGTCCCTGGCCTCAAAGAGCTTGTTTCTCCACACGGGCTCTAGATGTAGCCTCTATTAGATAAGTTCCATATTTATAAGAAGGTGGATCATAGAGTTAGAGTTGGAATGAAACTACAAAGTCATTTGGTCCAACTGTCTCAGATGATGATGAGGAGAGGAGATATGTCTGAGGTCACATAGAAAACTGAAAGAATTTAAATTTTAACCCCTTGACTCCAAATTCCATTTTCCTTCCATTTAACACCCCCCTGCCCTTCTTAAATCTAATGTATTTTGATTTTATTTATTTATTTTTTTGTATCATATTCTTTAATTCTCCCGACAGGTAAGAGTGTTGCTTTTCCTTCCCTGATATTTTCTTTTTTATTTTTTTTTTTTTCGCTTGAAAGAATTCCTTTCATCTTGCAAAGATTACTTAACTATGGGGTTTATGAGGTAATCAGGGAGGACTAGCACCTCTGGGGGGAGCACTTGCTGGTCCCTTTTCAGGGCTATTCATCCACTTTTGGTGTCCATTTTTCACTTAAGTCTCACCTGTAGTTCCAAGAAGCCGTAGCATGTGCAACAGCCCCAACTCCATCTATCTCGGCAGATGTTCTAAGTCGGTGGGTGAGTTAGGGATATGTCGACTTCAAGTATATGAAGACTTTCCCTGGCTAAATGGGTGGGGGAGCTATGAAGGCAGCTGAAGCAGGTGGTGGGCAGTCCTTTGAGCTTGGTCAGATATAGAAGTCAAGATCCACTGAATCACTAGTCATTGCTAGTCACCTTGACTTTTGTCTTGCTACTGGACTTTGGTGACTCTGGAAGAGTGTGTGAGGCTAAGAACTTTGTAAAATTCTGCCTTACTTCAATCCAGTTCACACTCAAGTCAAGATATCACCCTGTGATGTCATTGATCCTCTTTTAAAATGGAGGATGAACTTGACTGTCCTTCATGGTCTGTCGAACAGAGATGGTGTTCTCCAGTCATTTCACTTTCTCCTCTAACAGGGAGACTAATCTGTATTTTGTATATGTGTACCTGTCATTTGACACTGCCAGATAAACAAACATAACACAATTTCTGCAGGTCACTGAAAAAATTTCCTTGCTGTTTATATTGGTTGGAAATGAGTCTCCATTGTATGTCAGTTTGGCTGCTAGTTTGTTTGGCTAACAAATGTTAATGCCTATATATTATATTGAAAACTTGGTCGATGTTTATTTTCTTGGTTATTGTTTTCTGTTAGTTGCATTAGAGGGCACTGTTTGAACCACTATTTTACAGAAAGGATTGAATAAATTGTAACTCATAATTGGATCTGTAAAAAAAAAAAGCATTTTTGCCCTTAAAGGGCATAATGCCTTGTTAATGACTTCAGCAGAAGGTCATAGCTCATGAGGAAATCCAGAATCTAGATAGAACTTGTAATGGTGGCTCTCAACAAAAATATAGCCATTCAGTCAGATAGTATAATAGGAATAGATAGTATAATAGGAAAAACCAAAATCAAGAGAGGAGATAAGTATATATATATATATACATATATATCAATTGGTTTCATAAAAGCAGGTTCAAATGGCATCTAAGATATATTCTGCTGTAACAAGGACTCATTTTTAAAAGCGCATTGAACCACAAAAGAAAGAAGCTATAAAAATAGTGTAATTGCAGCAAGTAAATTTCAAGTGTTATAAAATTATGGCCAGATTTTTGAAAAATAAAATATATGATAAAATAGGTTTTGTTTATATGTTAACGTACTTAAGACGGCAGACAATTGCTTTGGAGAAATCTTTTTAAGAGGATAACTTACATGTTCCTTGTAGTTGAAACTCAAAAACTACACTCAATATTTTGGGTTTATAACATTAAAATAGCATTTATATAGCATTATATGGAGGAAATCACTTTACATATGCCATCTCATTTATTACTCGTTGCACTTCTGGGATATAGATATTATCCCTATTTTTAAAGATGAAGAGACTGAGATTCACAGAGGTTAAATGACTTACACAATTACACAGCTCATGTCTAAGACAGGATTTGTACAACTGATCATCATGAGTCAAACTCCAGAGCTTTGTTCAATGAGCCACCTAGCTTCCTCTATAAATTTAAAAATGGCACTGATTTATTTTTGCCTCACCAGGTTTTTAACTAAAAGCAATGAATGTGTCACCTGAAGGGTACAGAGTACTCTCCATTAAGGGAAGAGCATTCATGAAATCAGGAGTTTATGTGAGACAGGAAATAAAATGTTAAGGAGAGAAGACAATGAGGAGTAGGAAATTGGGGATGGAGTAAGAAGCATGACTTGATTTGGCATGAAGAGTAACTGCGAGGCAAAAAATGTATCTCAGACACGGGATACAGTTGGACTATTACCGTAATATCTGTGTTACATTTTCAGGGGTGGCAAGTTCCCTTGAGCTCTGGTATATTCATTTTAGACACTTTTCAGTTATGGCTGACTCTTCATGACACCATTTGGGGCTTTCTTGATATTAGAGTGGCTTGTCATTTCCTTCTCCAGTACATTTTTTAGATGAGGAAACTGAGGATAACAGAATTAAGTAACTTGCCCAGAGTCACACAACTAGTAAATGTCTGGGGCCAGATTTGAACTCAGATTTGAATTTGAAGATGAGCCTTCCTGACCCCAGCCCTGGCAGGGTTCAGGTATAGGTCAGGGGAAAAGTCTATTAATTGTTAAGACAGTAGCAATGCATCTGCTTTTTCAATTCTCTCTATCAAAATTTATCCCTTCCTAAGGTTGAACCATAGGATGGTCCCAAAAAGAGTAGTGGTGAATACTTTATTAATTTAGAGCCTGTGACAGCTACGGAGGTAGAGCTCCTGCAGAAGCAGTTAGAGGGAACATCTCCATAAGGTTTGTTCCTTCTGGTGATAGCCATTACCAAAGCTGAACTGGAAGCAAGGTCAGTAGCCTGAGGAAAACTTCTGTTGCTGAGTCTCTTGAACTTGTTAATTACTGGCAATTGGTTGGGGTTAGATGTGTGTTGGGACTGGTGGGGTTGGTATCCATTTCTACAGGAATTGCTCAATTGGATATTGGTACCTATTGGGGTTGTAGTTTGTCCTTCATTCTCAAAGAGGACCATAACATCAGGGAGGTGATGATATCACTGGCAACTGACTTTGAGGGAGGGCTGTGCAAAGCTGTCAGCCTCATTTTTTTCCCCAGAGCCATCTGGGTCCAGTGACCAGATATGGATTTGGATGACTGGAAATGACCCAGGATTCAGTAAGAGACTTTGGCTTTTTCAAGCTAAGGTCTTTTCAAGTACTCACTCTGAGGCAAGGCCCATTCAGTGAATCCAGGGCTCTTTAAGAGGTGAATCAAGGAATGGCCCCTTTAATAAAACAAACAAACAACAAAAAAATCACACTGGGAGGAGGAGACCCTAAGGGTTGCTGACCAAAAGAGAAACAGTTACTATCTGCATTCACTCTGAGTCAGGCGGGCCCAAAAATTACCATTAAGTGGTGCTAGTGCGGGGACCTATTGTTGTCCAATCCCTGAGCTCCAGAATGGATTGGGTTTAATGTCTTTGAGAGAGAAATCCAATGGGCAAATCCCAAGTTAATTAGGTGGCTTTTGGCCATCAAGATTTACTCTCCCTTGGGCAGAACCCCCTCAGGTAGGAGGAGAGGAAAGGAGAAGAGAGGAGAGGGAAGGGAAGGGAAGGGGAGGGGAAGGGAGGGGAGGGGAGGAACTGGGTTTCTCAACTGGAACTGACCAACTGTGTTCCCAACTGGGCATCACTTGTGTAGACTCTGTGGACGGATAGTGAACTGTGCCTAGAACTGAACCAGAAGAGAAAACGGAATTGTCTTTGGAATCAAAGTCACTATCTTTATGTGCTGCAGTCATTTTAGAAGAGTAATGTGATCAATTGCTTCAACAGGATTAATCACTTAATATAATTCATATCATTTGCATAATATTACATAATTACCTAATATTACATAATAACAATATTATTATTGTTGTTCAGTCATTCATTCATGTCTGACTCTTTGTGACCCCATGTACCATACTGTCCATTGGGTTTTCTTGGCAAAGATAATGGAGTGGTTTGCCATTTCCTTCTGCACTTGATTAAGACAAAAAGAAGTTAAATGACTTTCCCAGGGTCACACAGCTGTAAGTGTCTAAGGTTGGCTTTGAACGTATCTTCTTGATTGCAGGTCAAAGTCTCTATCCACTGAGGCACCTAGAGACTCATCATTCAGCCAGCATCAAATACTTTAAAACACATGAGTATTTCTAATTTTATTTTTTTTCAGCATGAATAAAACTACATCAGTGGTATGAACTCATGGAGTGTCGATCATAAATTGGACCTTTATTGGCTAGGAGGTGAGACGGGTTAACAATGAATTTAGTCATAAATTGAGGAGAAATAAATCTTTATTCCCTCAAGTGTGTGACACTGTATGTGTATAGAAGCATACTCTTGAAAAGAATGGTACTCCTCAAAAGACCATTTGACTACTTAGGATGGCATTTTATAGGAAGGTAGCAGCTTTTTGAATTCATTGTTTATTACCTTTGAAATGAGTATATTTACAGAATTGCTATAAAATACACTAATAAAACAAAACAGAACATTGCTTTATGCTTACCTACCATGTTGCCATTTGATGTACTCATGTAGGTAAGACAGAAGTGCAATAAAATAAACCCATAAGCTGAAATCTAATTTGGTTGGAGAATTTCCAGTTTTTATTTACAGCTCTACAAATGAGAAGTGCGGTAGGAATGACATAAATAGCAACTATGATAAAACACGGAGAAGGTCTTCATAAAATTCAACCCACCCCCCAATTATCCGCAAGTGATTTCATCCATATATTTCAAGGTTCTATCTAGCATTCATTGTTGAATGGGATATGAGCTATTAATTGGCTTGTCAGTAATGGCCTTAACAGCTACACAAAGCAAAATTAATATATTAGTGAAGATAGCAGAGTAGAAAGACGCACGTTTATGAGCTCTGAACCCACAGCCCATAGATTTAATGTAAAAAGAGATCCCCATAAGTTATGGATCACGGCAAGGTGTGCAGAAACAGAGTGGAAGAGATTTCCATTCCAGAGAGCCCTGGAGAGCCATCCCCAGGGTCCATCGTGCCCCAGAAAACGGAACCCACACCAGCGCTGCCCTGGCCTCGGCCCCAGAGAAGCTCATCCGAGCAGGCTTCAGGGACAGAGGCTCTGGCGGCCGGGAAGGTCCCTCCGCCCACAGAAGCTACAGGTCAGTGAGAGAGATGGCTGGGCTGGAAGAGGGAAGTGGGGTGTCTCCGTGGCTCGGGCTCCCTCGGGAGAAAGCGGCGGAGGCAGATGCAGGGGCGGCGGCGGAGGCAGCAGTTGCGGCGGCGGCCCGGGACTCCCTAGGCAGCAGGCAGGATCTTCATTACTGAAAGTCTCTGCATAAACAACCTGAGGGAGCTGAGCCTGGGAGACAGCCCTGCCCCACCCCGCTCCATTACTGAAGGTCTCTGCATAAAGCCCCTGAGGGAACTGAGCCTGGGAGGCGGCCCTGCCCCCACCCCAGCAACAGAACTAAAGCTCACATTGATTAGCAGACGCACAGCGTGGAAAGCCCATTTGAATCTCAGACCCCAAGCACTAGCTGGGCAGATCTAGGCGGGGGTGGACAGGAATCTCAGAAGTCAAGTAACTGGCTGGGAAAATGCCTAGAAAAGGGAAGAAAAATAAGACTGTAGAGAGTTTTTTCGAACAGATGAAAATGATCCCAACTTTCAGATCTGATGACGATGAGGAAATATTCTTGCCATCAGGGAAAGACATGGAGGGTGGGGCCTCTGTATCCCAGACATCCCAGGGGGATGCCGGTTGGGCTCAGGCCTTGGAAGAGCTCAAAAAGGATTTTGAAAAGCAAGTTAGACAGGTGGAGGAAAAACTGGGAAGAGAAATGAGAGAGATGCAAGAAAAGTATGAAAAAGGGTCAATACCTTGGTAAAGGCGACTCAAAAAAATGTTGAAGAAAATAACACCTTGAAAAATAGGCTCACTCAATTGGAAAAAGAGGTTCAAAAAGCCAATGAGGAGAAGAATGCTTTCAAAAGCAGAATTAGCCAAATGGAAAAAGAAGTTCAAAAGCTCACTGAAGATAATAGTTCTCTCAAAATTAGAACGGAACAGATGGAGTCTAATGACTTTACAAGAAACCAAGAAATCACCAAACAAAACCAAAAGAATGAAAAAATGGAAGAGAATGTGAAATATCTCATGGGAAAAACAACTGACCTGGAAAGTAGATCCAGGAGAGACAATTTAAAAATTATGGGACTACCTGAAAGTCATGATCAAAAAAAGAGCCTAGATATCATCTTCCATGAAATTATTGAGGAAAACTGCCCTGATATTCTACAACCAGAGGGCAAAATAAGTATTGAAAGAATCCATCGATCACCATCTGAAAGAGATCCAAAAAGAGAAGCTCCTAGGAACATTGTGGCCAAATTCCAGAACTCCCAGGTCAAGGAGAAAATCTTACAAGCAGCTAGAAAGAAACAATTCCAGTATTGTGGAAATAACATCAGGATAACTCAAGATCTAGCAGCTTCTACATTAAGGGATCGAAGGGCATGGAATAGGATATTCCAGAAGTTAAAGGAACTAGGACTCAAACCAAGAATCACCTACAGCAAAACTGAGCATAAAACTTCAGGGGAAAATATGGTCTTTCAATGAAACAGGGGACTTTCAATCATTCTTGATGAAAATAACAGAGCTGAAAAGAAAATTTGACTTTCAAACACAAGAATGAGAAGAAACATGAAAAAGAAAACAGCAAAGAGAAGTCTTAAGGGACTCACCAGAAGTGAACTGTTTACATTCCTACATGGAAAGACAATATTTGTAACTCTTAAAACTTTTCAGTATCTGGGTAGTTGGTGGGTCCATACACACACATGTACACACATGCACACACACACACATACACACATGCACGCACATACAGAGACAGACAGCACAGATTGAATTGAATAGGATGGAACCATATCTTAAAAGAAATTAAGGTAAATGGTGAGAGAGAAATGTAGTGGGAGGAAAGAGGGTGAAATGGAAGGGGGTAATTATATGTCATTTAAGAGGCAAGTAGGAGACTTTTTAGTGGAGGGAAAAAGAAGAGAGCTGAGAAAAAAACAAAAAACAAGAAGTTTACCCTCATCACATTTGACTAAAGGAAGGAATAAAATGCACACTCATTTTGGTATGAAAACCTATCTTACAGTATAGGAAAGTGGGGGAGAAGGAGATAAGCAAGGGAGGGGATGATGGAAGGGAGGGCAAAGGGAGGCGGGAGCAATTTGAAGTCAATATTTGGGGAGGGACAGGATCAAGAGACAGAAGAGAAACAATGGGGGGCAGAATAGGATGGAGGGTAATTCAGTTAGTCTTACACAACACGACTATCATGGAAGTCATTTGCAAAACTACACAGATATGGCCTATATTGAATTGCCTGCCTTCCCAAAGGGAATGGGTGGGGAGGGAGGGATGGGGAGAATTTGGAACTCAAAGTTTTAGGAACAACTGTTTAGTATTGTTGTTGCTACTAGGAAAGAAGACATACAGTTAATGAGGAATAGAAAGTTATCTGGCCCTACAGGAGAAAAGAGAAGATGAGGACAAGAGAAAGGAGGGATGACAGAAGAGAGGGCAGATTGGAGATAGGGAAAATTAGATTGCTTGGGGTATTGGGGTGGGGGGAGGGGATAAAAGGGGAGAAAATTTGGAACCCAAAATTTTGTGAAAATGAAGGTAAAAAGATAAATAAATAAATAGATAGATAAATGAATAAATAAAAATAAAAAAATAATATATTAGTGATGTAGCACTTTTGTGAGTTTATTATTATCTAGGTGACAAAATAAATTACAAACATATTCTACTTAATATTTGTATTGGTTTCTCAAAATGTAATGATACAGGAAGGCAGCTAGTTTTGTCAGAACAATGTTGTGTTTTATTAATGGGCAACTAACTAATGACATTATATCTTATTTGTAGTAGTATATGGTTGTAATTCATTAAAAGCATAATTCTAAAAAAATGAAGCCCAGGAGAAGCCAATATGGGATATGAATTCATATATTTTTATTCTTTTTCTTTAATTTTTTCTTTTTAAAATTTCATTTATTTTTTTCAATCATCAAACACACATATTGAGAGCAAAAGAAAAATAAAATCTCTTTTTAAATTATCTAAAGATAAGGAAAACTTCTTCCTTCAAAGGAAACCTAAGAAAAATAAAGTATAAAACAAAACTAAACAGTATAATTTTATCTGCATTCAGATTCCATAAGTTCCAGGTGATGACATTTTTTTATCATAGGTCTTGCATCATTATATTACTGAGAATGGCTAAGTCATTTGCAGTTGATGATTATATTATATTTCTATTACTGTGTACAGTGTTTTCCTGGTTCTACTAACTTCAGTTTGCATCAGTTTATAAATATTTTTCTGTTTTTTTATGAAAGCATCCTGCTCATCATTTGTTAACAGCACAATAATATTTACATCATAATCAAATACCACGACTTGTTCAGTCATTCCCCAAATGAGGGAAATCCCTTCAATTTCCAATTCTTTATCACCACAAAAAATAGTTGCTATAAGTATTTTTGTCCATTATAGCTCCTTTTCCTTTTGCTTTGATCTTTTTTCTCATACAGACCAAATAACATTGGTAGGTCAAAGGAAATGCAATTTTATAGCCCTTTGAACATAGTTCCAAATTTTTCTCCAGAATGATTGAATCAGTTCATAACTCTACCAACAATGCATTAGTGTTCTGATTTTTCCACATCGCCCTCCAACATTTTTCATTTTCCTTTTCTGTCATATTACAGAATGTGATAGATATGAGATCATGCATCAGAGTTTTTTTTAATTTGCATCCCTCAATAGTGATTTAGAGCACTTTTCAACAGATAGTTTTTATTTCTTCATTTGAAAATTGCTTATTCATAGCCTTTAACCATTTATCAATTGAAGAACGAATTATATATTTGATTAGGTCTCTCTCTCTCTCTCTCTCTCTGTCTCTCTCTCTCTCTCTCTCTCTGTCTCTCTCTGTCTCTCTGTCTCTCTGTCTCTCTCTCTCTCTCTGTCTCTCTCTCTCTCTCTCTCTCTCTCTCTCTCTCTCTCTCTCAGACATGAGGCTTTTATCAGAGAGAATTGTGGCAAAATGTTTTCCAGGTTTTCTGTTTTCCTTCTAATTTTGACTGCAGTAATTTTCTTTGTGCACACACTTTTTAATGCGATGCAAACAAAATTATCCCTTTTACATCCTGTAATGCTCTCTTTTACTTGTTCAGTCATAAATTCTTCTCTTATCCATAGATCTGACATGTAAACTACTCCATGCTCCTCTAAGTTGCTTATTGTATGACCCTTTATATCTAAATCATATACCCATTTTGACCTTATCTTCGTACACTGTATGAGGTGTTGGTCTGCATCTAGTTTCCACCAAACTGCGTTTCACTTTTCCTAGCAGTTTTTGTCAAATAGTGAGTTCTTGTCCCAAAAGTCTGGATCTTTCCATTTATCAAACACAAGATTATGACTGTCATTTTCTACTGTGTATTGTATAGATAATCTTTGGAGTGTACTGGTAAGAGCTTCAGAGACTTTTTCTTTTTTCTTAATATATTTTTACCCAATTGCATGTTAAAACAATTTTAACATTTGGGGATTTTTTTCATGTTTTGAGTTCCAAATTCTATCTCTCCTTCCCTCCACTTCCCCATTCCTGAGTTGGTAAGCAATAAGGTACAGGTTATACATGTGCAATCATGTAAAATATTTCCATATTAGTCTTTTTTTACAAGATGACTCAAAAGAAAAAGAATGAAAGAAACTGAAAAATACCATGCTTTTGTTTGTATTCAAAGAAAATCAGTTCTTTCCCTGGAGGCATGTAGTATGCTTCTCATTAATTCTTTAAGATTGTGTTGGATCATTGTATTGCTGGGAATAATTAAGTCATTCACTGTTCTTCATCTTGTAATATTGTTGTCACTAGGTTCAATGTTCTCCTGGTTCTGCTCATTGCATGTTACATCAGTTCATATAAGCCTTTCCAGGTTTTTCTGAAATCATCCTACTTGTCATTTCCTATAGCATAATAATATTATAACACAATTATATGCCACAGTTTATTAAGCCATTATCCAAGTGATGGATATTCCTTCAATTTCCATTTATTAGCCACCATAAAAGAAGTGCTCTAAATGGTTTATACAAATGGGCCATGGAACCCTTTTCTGGTCTTCTTTCTAGATTTTCTGGCCACCTAACACTCAAATTATCACTTGTACCTCTAAAAAGCTGTGTGCTGTGGTCAATCCCAATAAACCATTTAAGCAGATGGGCCTAAGAAAGATTGAGGGGATACTGATGAGCCTCAAATTCATTGGTTAGTTTGGGAGTGTCTACCCCAAGAATGAGAAGACTTCTTCTGGTGCAGTAAGTGGATATTAACAATTTGTTCCAACAAAGTAAAGGGAGTGGAGGCAGGTGTTGTGGAGTACCAAGAGCTGTTAAACATTAAAGACATTGAGGTCATCCACTTCATCCTGAGCCATCATTGGTAATCTTGGCATTTGTCTTGCCATTGGACTGTTATGATTTGGAAAAAAGTGAGGCCAACGACTTCATACAATTCTTCCTCATTTAAATATGACTTATATATGAGTCAAAAGACATCACCCATACCATTGTATCACTTTTATCTACCTCAAAGTCCTGTGGCAACAGAGAAGTGATGAGGCAGAAGGTATGTATACACTGGAAACCATAGTCACAGCCCTGCACTCAGGTGGTTCAGGCTTAGAGTCTTGTCCTCACTGGACTGAAACAGTAGTGGGATTTGGCAGCTACCTGGGTGTCTGAGCTACCTTTTCAAAGGACCTCACTCCTTACCTCCTAGTGTGAGGAAGGGGCTAGAACACATGTCCTAAAAACTGTCTGCTTTACCTAATGTAATATTGGCTTATAAATCTGTAAAATATATATTGAATACTATGTTCAAAAGATTATTATTTTGAAATGTTTTGAAAACAGTAAAGTATAAGAGTAAAAAATAATACTAATAATGCCTATTATTCCTATTACATAGTTTACTCATAGTAATGGTAACTGCCTGGTGGCAAGGAGTCCCTGAAAATCCCTAGTCACCTTTTATGTGGTCACCTGAACTTTATTTCTCATCATCTGAAATACTGCTCATTATTGATTAGAGCAAATATCGAATCCCATGAAGAAGTAATATGTATTCAAAATTATACTATTTAAAGTTCTAATTATATAAAATATGGTCATTTATTCCACAACAATGAAAAATACCACCACTTTTGGAAATTCATTATTTGTACCAATCAAAACTTAGCATTAGTAGCATTTCATACTTTTTGAGAAGCTGATATATATGTAAAATATTATATATAATAAATTTATACATAATCTCAATACATTCTCATAAAAACCTTGTGAAAGTAAATATTATCTTTCTATTTTTGTCTCTGAAGCCAGAGAGGCTACATATAAATGTTGCTAAAACAGAGGTCAACTTGTATGACTCCACAGTCCAGTGTATATTCCAGCATGTCACCAAACCTGATTAATATTCATATTTTGTGAATCTGTCCAACAACTCTAGGTTGTTCAAGAATGTGAAAGCCAATTAAATTTAAAAGGAACAGGACAGGTAAGAGGTGGGGCAGAAGCAGGGCAAGTAGTAATGAGAGAAAGAGAGAGACAGAGAGAGAGAAAGACAAAGAGAGAAAGACAGAGAGAGACAGAGAGAGAGAATATATGGAAATTCAAGAACCACAGAGGGGAAACATGATAAGAGAACTTTTTGATAGTAAAAAGTTAATTTTTTCAAAAGGTGGAAGAAAACAGCTTTTGGTGAGGATTTGGGTCTCATCAACAAGGTAGAAATGCTTCATGATGTAATAATATAAAGAACCTTGGGGATAAATTAACATGCCATCTTAGAATGTTGCATTCTTTGTATTCTATGAGCAAAGCACGGTGCCAGGCACATTTGATAAATGTTTATGATTAATTGGTTACAGTTTGTATGAGAAGAGGAAATAGTTTGACATATACCTCTATATAATAATAACAAAACCAAGATTCAATAAAATACATATATTTAATATTTAAAATAACTACAACTGCATAAAATACTTTGGGTTCAATCTACCAAAGCATTAAAAAAAAAAAAAACTTGTATAAATTCAATTACAAAGTGCTACCTAAAAAAATAAAGGCAATTTAAATACCTGGAATAATGTTCTTTGCTTTTGATGGAACCTTGACAATATAATAAAAATGACAGTACAACTATAATTATTTTACATTTTTAATACTATATCAACCAAATCATTAAAAGGATCCATTACATAAATTGAAAAAAATAATTTAGGAAAAGGAAAGATTTATAATATAAAGGAAAATAATGAAAAAAGGTAGGGATGATGAGAAATACCGCTTCTGTACCTCAGTCTGTATTATAAAATAGTAGCCATCAAAACATCTGGTATTGGTTAAAAAAATAGAAAGGTAGATCAATGGAACAGATTAGACAAGATGAAATCTGAAACAGTAGAACTAGTTAACCCAATGTTTGGTAAACCAAAAAAAAAAAATGAGTCTGGAAACAATTTCTTTTTTTGGAAAAATTCTGGGAAAACTATAACATGATCTGGTAGAAATCACATTTAAACTAGCACAATCATTTTCCCCAATATACTACAAATGGATATGTGACTCTAATATTAAAGATTATACTATGAACAATTAAAAAAAGAAGTAGCTCAAATACCTCTCAGAGCTACAAAAGATGTATTCTTAACTGAACAGGAGATTCAAGCAAACAGAAGATTAATAGTCAACTTGGATTACATAAGCTTCGAACAAACAAAAACAATGAATCTAGAATAACAAAGGAAAAGGTTGAATGGGAAAATGTTTTTAGCAAAATTTTCTGATAAAGATTTGGTATCCAAAATTAACCTCAACCTTTATATAGCACTTTGCATGTTCTAATCATTGTACTTAGTGCTTTGCAATTATTTCATTTAATCCTCAGAACAACCTTGGGAGTTAGGTGTTATTGTTATCCCCATTTTACAAATTAAGGAACTGAAGCAGACAGATGTTAAATGATTTGCCCAGGGTGACAGAGCCAATAAGTTTCTGAGGCTGGATTTTATCTCAGTTCTTCCTTATTCCTGGCCTAGTATTCTATTCACTTTGCTATCTAAGTGCCTTGTAATATAAACATTTAACAGATGCATGTATGTGTGTGTGTGCATATAGGTATAGATTTGCCATTCACATGTAGACATATGACATTCATATCGAGCATATATGGATTTATATCTATATTATGTCACTGTAGATTATGCTGATATATCTATATATATATACATATGCATATACATACATATACAAATATATATATGCAGAGATGGACAGATAGATAAAATCAAGTCATTCCCCAATAGATAAGTGGTCACAGTATATGACCAAATAATTCTCAAAAGAATTGAAAACCAACAACCACATGAAATAAGAAAAAATGCATATCAAAGCAAACTTAAGATTCCACCTAATACACTGAAAATTGGGAAAAAAAGATAGCAAAGGACTTGGTCAAAGTTGGAGGAGTTGAGGGGAGATAAGCACACTAGTCCAATATTGGTACAATTGTGAATCAGTACAAACTTTCTGGAAGGCAATTTGGAATCAACCAAATGAAATAACTAAATTGCCCATTCTCTTTAATCCATGGATTATCCTAAATATATATTTAAGAGGTCATTCATAAAGAGAAAGCCATCAGATGCAATTATATATTTAGACATTTATAGCAACACTTAGTAACAAAAATTTAAACAAAATAGATTCCCATCTATTGCAGAATGGCTAAACAAATTGTGACATGGGAATTAATGGAATATTATTGTGCTTTAAAAGATAGCAAATGTTATGAGTACAGAAAAGCTTAGAGATATCTACATGAATTGATACATAGTGAAGGAGAGTCACAAAAACAATGTACATTGAATATAACAATGTTGTAAGAGAAAAAAAGCTACCAACAAAAATATATTAAAAGTGAATGTAGCAAAATTACAAAGAACAATTAAGGCTCTAAAGAATAGATACATAAAGAAACCTCCACAATTTGTTTTTTTTTTGTTTTTTTTTTGGCAGAAGACAGTTCCATGAAAATAATGTTTTCAGACTGTTTTTGGAATACTGATAATTTCACTTCATACTTTTTGGATTTTGAAATATATATATAATTTGTAACATAGAAAGACTCTTTGGAAAGTAAAAAAGAAAAGAAGCTGAGCAAATACTGTGATGTTAAAAAACAAATCAATAAAAACTAGTTTTAAAATAAAATATTAAAATATTTTTAAGGAATATATGTCAGACCTAACATTTCCTTTTTTAAAAAAAAATATTGTTAAATGAATTTATGTGGGTAAATCAGGACATGCTGTCAAAATAGAATACTTGTATTTTAGCAAAGCATTTGACACATCTTTCATTCTATTCTCATAAAAAAAAGGAGAAGGCTGTAGGGAAAAGATGATAGTCTCATTAGATCTATTCAGAGTGGCCAGACCCAAAGCATTATTCTTTAATGTTTTGATGCTGCTAGGAAAATTATGTCCTGAGGACTGGTGTTTGGCCCTTGCACTATTTAACATTTTTATCTATGACATAGATATAGATATAATGTTCATCATATCTTCACGTACAAAGCAGGGAAAGTGAAGACGAAGTAATGTTACATGACAGAATCAGGTCCAAAATTATCTTAACAGACTAGAAAATTAGGTTGAATAACCCAAAGCTTAATAACACAATGAACCATTTGAACATGGGTACAGAAAAGCAGTTTTACAAGTACAGTGAAAGGAAATGTGGCTAGACAGCAGTTATTTTGGAAATGATCTAGGAGATTTACTAGATTGCAAGCTCAATATGAGTCAATATTGTGATATGGAAACCAAAAAGACTAATATCGTAAGTTGCACTGAGCAGCATAATGATTAGGACTAGGGAGATCATCTGGAATATTATATTTAGGTTGGCCTTTACATTTCACCTGGAAAGACTGGAGTCCTAGAACTTGGGCTCAAAACCATTTAGATATAAGGGGCTTCTAATAACCAGGCTACTACAATAGCAGGGTTCTATATATGATCTTTTTGGGGTACCACACATCACCTGAAAGGCTACGAAGGGCAGATCAAACAGGGAAAGGATATAGTGAGCTAAGGGGAGTCAGGCTTTGGAAGCCTTTAGTTAACATGTATAAAAATGAAGTATGGGGGAGATGGTAGTGTTAGGACCAAGGGAAAACTCTTAGAGTTGACTGAGCCATCCTGTGTAGTTAACAACAAATAATATTGGGTCCCAAAGAGGACAGATATGTACTCTACTGAAGGAGATAAAGGAGGCTGTACTTTGTTATGGCAATTTCCACTGCAACAGCACTGTGTGGCCCATGAGGAAATAAAATAGTAAGTGACAGGCAAAATGAAGTACAAGAAACTAAGCAACATTATCATAATACCTATTCTTGCAACCATTGCTGACGTGAAAGTGATACGTCCGCTGGTGCAGACCCAAGATAAGTGGTATGAGTTAGTTTTTGTGGTTTATTCATTTGTCATATCTCTTCATATCTCACTCTTCATTATCCCATTTCTTTCTCCATCTCCTTTTATAGATAAAGAAAATGAAGCAAATAGAGTTAAGTGATTTGCCTTGTATCACATAATTAGTTAGTATCTGGGGTCAGATTTGAACTCAGGTCCTCCTGCTCTATCCACTGTACCACCTAGTTGCCTTATTGGTTTATTAACCTTAGTAATTCTTTCATTTTTTAATTCTTTGGATGAAACTAATCAGGAGCAATTAATTTTTACCTCGGAGAATATCCAATATAACTTCACCCTATCTCCCGAACTACCTAAAATATACAACACTATGTTGATAGCCTAACATTGACAATTTGGGATTCTGACAGACCTCCATTCTAAGACCTGTATGCTGCCTCTTTCAGTAATTGAATAGGTTCCCATCAATGACTAATCTTAAGGAATGGAATTTGACTTATTCTAATGACAGCTCTGTCCATTACAAGAAAAACATGCTATATCTGGATTTTATTGACCATTGATTGAGCCCTGGGGAACAGAAGTCCTGGAAAGTCCTCATGGTTGATTAAATTGAAGGCCACTTGGCTAAAGAGATCTTTGAAGTAGGAATATAAAACATTAATTCCTATGTTGTGGCCATAGGTCGAGCTGAGTGGTAAAAAAGACTGTCATGAAAGGGTATGATTTGATGGAGGTCAGTTCCTACCAGGTATTCATCCACTTTTTACATGCTTTCCTCAATGATATAGGTTAGACTAATTCTTTCCCTGAAAGGCAGTGTCTAAAAGTGTCTCCAATACTTCATTGACCCAGAAAGCTAACTCTCAACCCATGTCTCCAGTATGGTGATTAATACAGTTTCCTTGTGGCCAAAGGCCATGTTACTTGAGGGCATAAAAGATGGAGTTGGAACCATTAAGTCTTTGTGAATGTACCAATAACATAGAATTTACTACACTCTGCCCAGATGACCAAGCTGATTTCTACATAGAGAGAAAGGAATTCATTCTATACAATCTAAGTACGGGATCTTTGTTGAAGATTCTTTCTATGTATGACTAGTAAGCCTCCTTTTATTTACTGTTAAATGGCCTACAAGTATCTTATTTAATTACTATGTTTAACCTAAGCTGCCAGGGGACAAGTCTAATTGAGTCCCAGCTATATTTCCAGTACTTTTGACCTCTTCCTTCTTAGTAATACATCCATATACATACTGCCAACCACAAACCTTTATACTGAACAAAGTCACAAGACTTTCTCAGTCCTTCTGTCCTCCACCAATAAAATATGTGATGTAGAAAATATCGTAGGGATCTGGTTTGATTGAACTCATATTCACATATTGCTGATCTCCATATGGTGATTTTCCTCCTTTTCTATGGGGCGATCTTAATATATTTGCATATTCTTGACATTCAACCTGTAACAACATTAACAGATAATTTATGTGCCATGTGTAATTACAGTTATATTTGGAAATGGTACAAGTCTGTGGTGCTATTTGTTGATGCTGTTAATGTCATTATTATTAATGCTGTTATTATTGTTATTATTGTTACTTCAGAGGAGTGTAATCTTTATGGTTACCTCTGATTAATCCTTGATTTATGGCTGTATCCCAAAACAACATAGGAAATAATAAGCTTCTTAATAAATGGATTTGAGGGAACCACTGGGGCAGACACAAGTGGAAGCAGCAGTGCAAATTCTCAAACATATTAGCCCAGGATGGGAATACAGCAGAACTGAGTGAGAGAGAAGCACAGGACCTCAGTAACATCTGCAGCCGCTCCTGAAATGATAAGCCCACAGATTAAATGTCTGTAAGTCACCTAATTGACCTTCTGGGAGCCAAGAAGGTGAAGTCATCTGTAAGTGCTTCCCTCTCCCCTTTTTGACCTTGAAAAACCTAGAGAATATTTCCCCAGAAAAAATCCTGGAGTAGTGGGATCAGCTGAAGGGGTAAACTGTCTTTTAGCTTGAGAGACCAGGAAAATCATTAAGGAGAGACCATCTTACTCTGGCTGAAGGAGATCAATGAAGGACCAGAGCTTTTTCAGACAGCCCCACCTCAGTGAACCAGGAGGAAGTCCTGAGCCCCAAGTGGGGTGGAGCCCATAAGCTCCAACACAGGATCACAGGCATGCCTTATCACAGTCAGGGGAATTGGGAAGACACTAGCAAAGACAGGGGTTCACCAACCACTGAGCCTGTGGTCAGACCACCCCTCTGCCACACCTCACACAGCAAGGTCCAGGGTAACTGCAGGGAAACTCACAAAGACTTCACCTGGCCTCTGCCTTGGCACACTAACCAGCTCAGCACCAGCTAAGCTGCAGTATTCTAGTTTCTAACTGAAAGAACCAGAGGTCACAACACACAAAGCCCCAAGTACTTCGCACAAGAACCATGGGACAGAATCCCCTATTCCCCAGAGGCAGAGATCCACTTTAAAATCTAGGAAAAAGGTAATCATCATGAGCAAGAAGCAAACCAGAAAAGAAAAGATCATAGAATCTTAATGTGGGGGCAAAAATCAAAACAGAAATACAAAAGAGGTCCACATTGAGACTGTACTCCCATTTGAAACCTCAGAAGGAAATCTAAACTGATCTCAAGCCCAAGGAGCATTCTTGGAAGAGTTCAGGAAGAATTTTAAAACTCAAATTAGAGAAGTAGAAGAAAAATTGGCCAATGATTTTAAAAATATGAAAAAAGAATTCACAGAAGAATTTAAAAGGAATATTGGGCAAATATTAGTGGTGTTTTTTAAAATGCTAAGATTTTATCTGATTCTGGTTAACCTTTGTTTCATAAAAAGTTCCTTTGATTCAGATTTAACTATGTATTGACATGAGAGATGCAAACCAGTACATATGTTGGCAAGCATTTTAATAGTCTGTGTGCATGAATAAACATTTATTAAATATCTACTATATTCTAGGCATTATAGTAGGCAATATGGTAAAATACAGAAGTGAGAGAACTTATATTCTAACATGATGACTCCACACTTACTGGTCAGGAGTAGTCAAGAAAAGAAGTTTTGGTCTGGGGAGATACAGGGAGTATAAGTTGAACTGAAGGGAAGATAATTGTCTCATTTTTTACTTTTTAATGAAATTGATTGCTTACATGTTTTGTTTTTTGACCCATTCTTTCTATAGAATTAGTCTATTTAATATTCATTTATTTTTTAATCTTTGCTTCAAAGATCCTTTATTGAATGTAATTTCTAAAACTATATGAACAGTAAAAAAAATGCATTTAAAACTTGTGCTTTCTATATTTGTGAAGTTTATGTGACCTAATACATGATCAGTGCTTATGACTATATCATGGATATAAGAAATAGGTATACATTTTATTCCCTTTAAATATTTCCCGGAAGATAATCAGTCTAACATTTTCAGAATCCTACCTACATCCTTATCTTCTTTCTTTCTAATTGGATTTATCTAGGTCTGAGAAGGATAAATATAGGGTATTCATTATTTTAAATTTATTTTCTTTTTTTTCCTGTAAAACATTTAATTAAGATTAAGAATTTAAGCACTACATCACTTGCTGCATGTAAGTTTCATATTGTTATTATTTCATCATCTATGGAAGCTTTTAGCAAAATATAGATTCTCTGCTTGTCTTTTAAAATTAGGTTTATTCATGCTTATTCTTTTTCTGAGCATAACTTTTTTTTTTACTTCAGCTGAAGTGTAATATATTCTGCTCTAGCCCCTTATTTTAACTCTGTATCTATCTTTCTGTTTCAAGTGTGTTTCTTCCAAGCAATATATTATTGGATTCTGATTTGAAATAGATTCTTCTATCCCATTCATATCCCATAGTTATGATTTCTAAGTGTATTTCACTCTATTATAGTCTCTCTTTTTTTCCCTGCCACTTTGAGTCCACTTTGCTTCTAAATAATGTCTTCCTTATTATTATTATTCCTCCCTTTTATTTCTTTTTTTTCTTTAATCCTTTCCCTTCCTATTTCTCTCTTGGTTAAAATGAACTTCAGCATCCTACTGTGTGTATGTGTATTCTTCACTTCTTTAACCAGTTCAGATGAGAGTGAGGCTTAAGTGTTATCTGCTCCCCCAACTATCCTCTCCTAATTGTATAAACTCCTCTTTGTTTACCGCACTTACGTGAGATATTTTTTTCCAATTTTTCTTTCTCTTTCTCAAGTTTATTCCTTTTCTTAACCCATTCCATTCTTCTTTTAAGAACATCCAAGCACAGTAGAATCACACTCTAGTGATCTAATTATACTCCCTCTATGATGATAAAGGTATGCATTACATATATCATCTCCCCATGTAAAAATGTAAGCAGTTCCACTTTTTTTAGTCCTTTACAGTTTTTTTACTCATGTTTACCTTTTAATCTTTTTATTGACTTATTGGTTTGTATGTCAAATTTTCTACTTGGCTAATATCTTGTCAGCAAGAATACTTATAAGTCCTCTTTCATTGAAGGTAATTTTCCCCCTTAAATAGTTATGCTCAGTTTTTACTTGGTTGATTATTCTTAGTTGTAAGACTAGATTTTTGCTTTCTGAAATACCATATTACAAGGTCTCTGCTCTTTTAGAATGGTGGCTACTACATCTTTTGTCATCCTACTTATGGCTCCTCAGTACTTGAATTCTTTCTGACTGATTAAAGAATCTCTTTCCTTGACCTTGGACTTCTGGAATTTGGTTTTAATATTCCTGGGGGTTTCATTTTGGGGTTCTTTCATGAGGTAACTGGTGAGTATTTTTTCAATTTCTACTTTGCTCTATGATATTTGGACATTTTTCTTTTATGATTTCTTTAAATATAAAGTCAAGATTCTTTTTTTTATTCATGGTTTTCAGAAAATCTAAAGATTATTGAGTCATCTTTCTTTGCTCTCTTGCCCAGTTTAGTTTTTCTTCCTATTTGTTTTGTCTCAAGGAGTCATTAGCTTCCACTTGGCCAAATGTAATCTTCAAGTAGTTATTTTCTTTCAATAAAATTTTGTACCTCTTTTCTCAAGCTGCTAATTTTCTTTATACTTCACTTCCCTACCATGTCTCTCTTTGTCTTCTTTCTTTTATTGCTCTCATTTCATTTTTAAAATAAAGTTTTTGTTCCTTTTTAACTTTTGGTTAAACTCATTGAGGAATTATTTTGTAATATTTTATTTTTCCAATTACATGTAAAAATTTTTAAATTTTGTTTTCTTTAAATTATGATTTCCAAATTCCCTCTCTCTGCTCCCCTCATTGAGAACACCAACAATTTGACATAGATTATACATGTGCAGTTATGCAAAACAAATCTCCATGCTGTAAAAGAAAACACAAGCCAACAAAAGAACCAAAGAAAATAAAGTTATTTAAAAAAAAAAAGATCATACTCCATAAGTTGCTTATCTAGAAGTGAATAACATTTTTCATCATAAATACTTCAGAATTGTCTTGGATCATTGCATTGCTGAGAATAGCTAATCCGTTCATAATAGGTAATTTTACAATATCACTGTATACATTATTCTCCTTGTTCTGCTCACTTGACTTTGCATCATTTCATGTAAGTTTTTCCAGGTTTTTCTAAAAACATCTTGCTCATCACTTCTTATAGCATAATAATATTCCATCATAATAAAATACCACAACTTGCTCAGCCATTCCCCAGTTGATAAGTATTTCTTCAATCATCAATTCTTTGCCACCACAAAAAGAACTGCAACAAATATTTTTGAACATATAGGTCCCTTGGTTTTATTTTTTTTGTTTGATCCCTGTGAGCTAAAGAATGAGTAGTGGTATTTTTGGACCAAAGGGTATACACAGTTTGATGGCCCTATCTATGTTCATAGTTCTAACTTGCTCTCCAAAATAATTGGTTAAGTTTACAACTCTATCAACAATGCATTAGTGTCCCAATTGTCCTACATCTTCAACATCTGCGATTTTCCTTTGCTGTCATATTAACCACTCAGATAGATATAAGATGGTGTATCAGAATTGTTTTAATTTGTATTTCTCTAGGTAATAGTGATTTAGATTTTTATTAATGTGGCTATGGATAGTTTTGATTTCTTCTTCTGAAAACTTAAGACCATTTGTCAATTGTGGATTAATGATTATTCTTTTAAATCTGACACAGTTCTCTAAAACTCTGAGAAATGAGGTCTTTATCAGAAGAACTTGACTGTAATATTTTTCACAATTATGATTACTAATTCTGTATTTCTCTCGATCCTATTTCCCCCGTTTATCCTTCTCTTTCTTCCCTTTCACCCTCTCCCTTCTCAAATGTCTTTTGCTTTTGAGCACTGCCTCCCCAAATATGTCCTCTTTTTATCAGCCTCCCTGCCTTCTTTATCCCACTTTCCTCCTAGTTTTCTGCAGGATAAGATGGAGTTCAACACCAAATTAAGTATGTATGTTATCTCTTTGAGTCAGTTCCAACGAGAGTAAGGTTCAAGGATTGTTTGCCACCTTCCTTATTTTCCCCTCCACCATATTAGCTTTTTTGTACCTCTTTTAGGTGAGATAATTTACCCCACTTTACTTTCCCTTCCCCTTTATCCCCATGCATCCTTCTTTCTCACTTTTATTTTTAGTTATCATCCCATCATAGTCAATTCACACCCATGCCCTCTGTCTATATATACTCTTTCTAATTGCCATAGTAATAATAATCTTGGGAGTTTCATGTAGGAATTCCCTTCCAGCAATGCAAACAGTTTAATTTTAGTGAATCCCTTACGACTTCCATTCCCTGCTTACCTTTTCATGTTTCTCTTATATCTTGTAATTGAAAGTCAAATTTCCGACTCAGTTCTGGTCTTTTCATCAAAAAATGCTTGAATGTCCAAATCTTAAGTGATTTGTCATAATTCCTTTCAAGAATGTTTTATAACTAGTTAAATTTGCTTATTGGTCCTGTAATAGTTTATGAAATTTGTAGTTCTTTTGAATGGATTTTTCCTATTATATATACATATTATATTTCCTATTCATATTATATATATATATGTTCTATTATATATAAATACATATGTAATATTTACATATATATATATCAAAGTAAAATAATCCTTGAAATAAAAGAGAAGGATGTTGAGATGATATGAAGAAGAAATGGAGTTCAGACATGGGGGATGTATTGTGAAAATGCATAGAGATAGAAGAGGGAATATAGAATTAATTAAGGGAAAAACTTGTAAAACAGTTTGACTGGAACAGAAAAAAAATGAAGAGAAGTGATGTGAATTTAAACTAAAAAGGTACATCAGATTCAGATTGAAGAGATCTTTAAAATATATACACATTCAAGCATTTTTTGATGAAAAGACCAGAACTGAGTCGGAAATTTGACTTTCAATTACAAGATATAAGATATAAGATATTAAAAAATGAAAAAGAGAATCAACTAAGGCATCTTTCCTTGTTATAACTACAAACAAATTTCTTCTTTTTAGTCTATTTTTTCTAGTTTTCCTAAACTCCCCCACCCCAGTTAATAGTATTTTTTCCTTAATTACATGTAAAAATAGTTTTCAACATTGACTTTTGTAAGATTTTGAGATCTAAATTTTTCTCCATCCCTCTCTCCTCTTCATCCTTTCCAAAATAGCACATAATATGATAGAGGTTACAGAACAAGTCAATTACAAAAGAATGTTGAATACGTGAAATTGTGTTTCAAATGATCAAAATCACTCCAGGTAGGGTAACCATGCAAAATATCAATTACAAAACCATTTTCACCAAGCTTCCCTAATGCAGGTTTTCATATCCAAGATATAAAAGAATGAACATAAATACATAAGACCAAAAATTACTTACCCAGTAGATAAGTTATAGAAGAATATGAATAAACATTTCCTAAGGAAATGCAAATCAAAGTAAGTCTGACATTTTACTTTATACCTGTCTTGTTGGCAAGGATGCCAATTAATGATATGTAATCATAAGGGTCAAATGGGACTCCAACAAAGAATTGAGAAAATGCACTTTCCTCTCTTACTCTAAGACTTCAGGGATATGGTTATGAAACGTCACATATATTGTTAGACATGTTTGATTTGTTCTTTGGTCTTTTTGAATTGATTATTTTAGGTTCCATTTATTCATTCATTTATTATCTATGCATCTATTTATTTGGTTTAGATATGTTGAGTAGGGGATGGAGCAGTAATGCATTCATAAATGAATGTAATGACAACAAAAACAAATTGTATCAACAATTGAGGTTAAAATTAAGTGGTAGTTTATCAAATCATCCATTTTAAATGTGCTTTTAGTGAGTTCAAAGTACACAATGTATATTGACATAATGAATAGGACAAAGGGATTTGGAGCTGCAGGTGCTCTAACACAAGACCAGGTAAGTAAGAAAAGTTGAATTAGATCCCTAGAAAAAGTCCAGAAAAAATTAATAAAGACATGATAAGAAAACATTTAGAAAAGGCAATAGTGTCATAAAAAGACAACAGAATCAAGAATGGTGCATGCCAGACTAAGTGATTTTTTGATTAGGTTGCTCAAGCAGTAGACTTGAGGACCCAGGTATGGGTGTAGTTTACCTAGAGTTTTAGAGCAAAACACTTGATAAAATGTCTTATTCTCTCTGTATTTAACTGATGGGAAGATATTGGGTAGATAATAGAAGTTATTTGGATTTGAAACTGATTGAAAGGCTAAACTTAATGAATATTCATTAATGGTTGAGTGTAAGTTTGGCAAGATTTCTACAAAGAAGTATTACTGGAATCTGGTTTCTGTGCTGTATAACCTTTTTATCAGACTAGGATAAAGCTGTAGATGACATCCTCCTCAAAGCTATAATAACAGAAAGATAGCACATTGGAAGACAGAGGCATCCCCTTGAACAGTGGAATTAACGTAATGTGACAAAACTTTCTAGCTACAAATATAAATATATATGATATATCTATATTTTATATCACATAAACATTTGTAACTAATCTATTAATCACTAATTATCACCAATAAGGATACTGTTTTGTACTCTACATATTATACAAATATATTAATAATGCAATATAATTATATAACATAAATATACAAATATTTATATTGATATAATAATTATATATCATAGACAGTTTTAATATATATATGTAAAATGTATTTATAAAATCCAAAAATGGATTTCACAACTAGAAAATGTGGTAGCTATGTGATGGTGATTTGTATGGGAAAAAATGGAGTGATCTTAGTTGGCTCCAACTTCAGTATGAGTCAATAATGTGGTTGACAGAAAAGCTAATGAAATATTGGGCTACTATACAAAAGATATAACTTTCATGAATAAGCATGTGGTCTTCCCATTGTATTCTGCTCTAGTCAGTTCCCACCTGTGGGGTTATATTCAGTTTTGAGGAAATATAGAAGAATAATTATAATCTGGATTGTATCCAGGGGAGGGCAGATGGTAAAGAATCTGGTCTACATTCCTTATGAGGATCATTTGAAGAAGGTGGGAAGGTATATCCTGGAAAAGAGAAAACTCAGAAAGGAAATGATAAATGCATTTTATTATTTTCAAATCTACTAAGAATGAAAGAAATTAGGGTTGGCAGAAATAGGAACAGTGTGTGGAAATCAAAAGTGGTTCAGATTTAGGTTTGAAAAAAGAAAAACCTTCCAAACCATGAAAGCCTTTAATAAGGGTACTCCTCTTTGGAATTAATGAATTTCCTTCATTTGAAATCTTCACTAAAAGACTAACCGTTTCCCAAAACTCTTTGTGCAGTATGGGTTAAACTCATATTCTGCTTAGTTTCTCTGAAACTCTAATTCTGTTACTTCATATCTTTGTAGAATATTTCCCTACTAGATTATAAGATCCTTGAGTACAGGGATCACATTTTGTCAAAATTTTTTATCGGTATAGATTAAGATTCTACTTAAATCAAGTGCTTAATCAATGTTTGTTTTTATATCAACTCTAAATTCAAAGTGCTTTCCATTATATTATATATCCTACAATATGGAACACTGTACACAGTGGGAGTTTAATAAGTATTTTCATTAATAATGCTTATGAGACCCAGTTTTATTTTATAAATTCAGGGCACTATCAAGTGTCTTCCCATTCAGATCTACTCCTGAGATAAAACAGTTCTGATTGAACTCATTGCTTCTTACTGATAAAAGTTCAAATATTCCTTTGCTATGGGAATTAAAATTCCACTGTGAATCTACCATGATAAACATCTAATTCTAGGTATTAGGAATTAATTAGAGACAGTCCAGTAGGAAGTGTGTCATTAAATGCACCTAGGAGATTTTAGTAAAAGTGGCTTTTCTAATCTGACAGGCAAATGGAGCTTTTAATTTATGTAGAATTTCAATTTATTAAAAAAAAGTTTTAATATTTAATTTTTGCCAGAGGCATCTGCCATCATCTTTCTGTTACTATATAAGCTCTGGCTGACCTTATTTTTTAAAGAGAGGTGTGGAAGGAATAGCAGAAAGAAGTTAAAGATTTTGTATGGGAATAAGATTTAAAAGAGTTTTCTCATGTGTCTTAGAATCCAGCTTAACTGTAGTATGAGTAATGTAAATGCTCTCAAGGGTCCATTGGAGGTTTAAATTTCTATAAAAAAACTAAATTTATCTCTGCAGTATTATATTGATATTATCACACATGAATTCTGATTGACATAAATACTAAATAGCTATTAATAAAATTATAGTCTTAACACATTGAACATTCATTTTTTAATGTAAAGAATATGTGTTAGATTTAAAGGAAGTGTTATCCAAATTCACTATCTGACTAATCTTTACGTCCTCCTGGAAAAATAAAAGATGATTCAGGAAATTCCTAAGTGATGTTATAAGTGGTCAAACAAATTCTACTGAGCTGCTAGATTAACTCATTTCCATCACTAAATTTATGTCAATTATTTCTGTGACGATACTCCCAATTGGCTCTAGGTCATCATATGCCTGCATATATGATATATTAATCAAATTTTAATATCTTTTTGTGTTTTCTTCTCAAATTATCTTTGCAGACCTCCATAACTAGAGTGATCAGTTAAAAAAAAAGTGTACAACCTTAATGGCGATAGGCTATTTGAGACAGTTAAAGATACTACAATAATTTAGTGTTATGAACTTTCATAGACTCTGAATTGAATCATGATCTGTTTCTCTATGTTTATTATCAAATCTCATTAAAAAAAAAGAAAGAAAATAAAAATAACCTGAATTTAAATGTCTATTAACATTGATAAAAGTATTTGGTATTGAAGAAGAATTTAAGTACTGGAAGCAATTTGTCACTTAAAGTGTTTTAAGAAAAGTCTGAAAAATATTTATATAAAGAATGGGGGAAGTCACATTCTATATGTGTGTTTGTCCTTTGTTGCCGAGGAAGACCATGCCATCAGAGAAATGATGACATGACTTGCACTTGACTTTGTTTTGAGTGAGGGAGGGCTGTGCAGGTCACCAGCCTCACTTCTCCTCCAGAGCCATCTGAATCCAGTTACCAGATATTCCTCAGGATGACTGGAGATGACCCAGGATGAGGCAACTGGGGTTAAGTGACTTGCCCAAGGTCACAGAGCTAGTGAGTGTCAAGTGTCTGAGGTGAGATTTGAAGTGAGGTCCCCCTGACTCCTGCACTGGTGCTCTATTGACTGCACCACCTAGCTGCCCCACATTCTATATAATTGCTGGCACAAGGGCTATCAGCAAGGATGAAGCATTGGCTCTCCCATTCTTGAAATATGGGGGCAGCATGATAGAGATTTAATAGGGATGAGTAGTTCCTGCTGCAATATATAATAAGTCACAACCATTCTACATGTTATTTTTGGTAGAATTAAAATCAGGTTAGCTTCCCCTAAATTGGTTAATGTATATCCATATTTGTATTTGTGCATGTTTTGTTTTTTGTTATTGTTTATGTGTGTATGTATGTGTGTCTGTGTAATCTTTCTCACCCATTAATAGACCTCAGGTGAAACCTATTAAGAGAAGCTTGATTGGGGGAGGCTTGGTTTTTAGGAAGGCCCATACCTTTTGTTAATTAATGAGGCACTGGGTAATAAAGGTCTTGATGCCTGTTCTGAAAAGTGTATATATATTCTGAGGTGAGATTTTGCTTTAGGAGTTTACTCTTTGCAAGAAAGTTAATGTAACTGATGAGACTTTGGGTAGTAGTTAAGGAGCTGCACCCAACCCACCAACCCCTGCTTCCTGCCTTTAGAAACCCAGATACTGGTGCTTCTCTCTCTAGCAACTATGTATATCTATAAGGATCAGACAGTTGGATCTATCTGTTGATCTGTGATGTATGTATTGCTTATGTCAGACAGTTAGAAGCCCTGTCTGTTGGTCTTTATTTCTCTGCTTGTATTTTCTCTGTTGGTATGTGTGATTGAAGAAGATTGTTGATCCCTCAAAAGTTGCTTTCCTTTTAGAACAGTAGATCAAAGAACCTGTGCTAGCAGGTTATCCTGGGCATGCTAGGGTACTTGTTGTGATAGTGTGTGTGTGTGTGTGTGTGTGTGTGTGTGTGCGTGCGTGTGTGCTCACGGGCTTGTTTTTCATTGCATATTGCTTGACAGAAATACAGTAGAGTAATAGGCAATGGAAATGAGGGGTAGGATATTTTCCCTGTGTTTCCCTTCTCCAGACATTTTGTTTGTTGTACCTGTATTTGTAATTTCTAGTAGTAATAGGTGAAACAACACCTCCTCTCTATTTTCTGGCCACCACCACCATCAGCAACCCCCCTTCTCCTACTGAACTCATCTTTTATGTGTTATTTTCCCCCATTAGAATGTATGCTTCTTGAAGACAAGGTTTATCTTCCTTGCTTCCATTTGTATCCCTATTGCATAATAAGTGAGTGCTTCAAAACCACTTGATTTATCTATCTTTCTGACAGGAATAAATTTTTGGTTCAAGTGAATCTGGGATGACAAGACCATCCAGAGGTAGCCTCAGTGTCATTCCCTATGTGGTACTTACTAAGGCCCTGTTGACATCCAAGATAAAACTATGACTATCTCTATGAGAATGATAGTGGAGTTCCATAGTATGGTTCTGTTCTAAAAGCATCCATCGCTGGAGAATCCAAATGATTGGAAGATGAAAAATGTGGCTGGAAATGGGAATGTCTTCTGTCCTAAGAGGTTTTCAAAATTACTTGTATCTCAGAATGCATTTATTCCCATGTAACTGTACCCAACTTGTTTTTTGGGTTGTCTTTGTACCTCCTTCACTCCTTAGAACAGTGCAGGTGCCCAATTCAATTTCATCTAAAAAATGAACAGTCCTGAATAGGTCACCAAACAAAAGCCTTTTTGGCCTGTGAAATAGCCAGATTGTAAGTGAAGTTGGTACATGGGGCAAGTGAATCCTCTTTACCTAACATCAAGTTAGAGGCTCTGTAGGCCTTCTTCATGGAGTGGTCATGAGCATCAGAGATCCAGACCTGGTCTAACCCTTTCTGTGAAGAGGAAACTGAGGTCCAGAGAGGTTGCCATCACAACAGTATTTAAGTGGCTAGTGGGAATGATTTACAGTAGTCTGGGTTGGAAATTCTGAATATGAATGGAAAGTAAAGATCCATATACTACATACATATATAAATCCTAATTCATTATCCATCCCTAAACTCTTCCTCTAACTTCCCTATTTCAGTTAATGTCAATTTACTGAAAAATCAGACTTAAAATATGGGTGTCATCTTTGTTGAAGACACTGCCCGTTGATTCTAGGTCATCATATTTTTTCCTATGGTATGTGTTAATCAATAAAAATAATTTTCTCTATTCCTTTCAAATTAACTTTGAAGATCCCTACAACAAAAGAAACAACAAAAATAACAAAAACTCAAACAAAAAACCCATAAAACCTGAATTGCAATGAGCTATTCAGAAGAGTTAAGGATACCACAGTACTTTAGCTTAGCGCCCATTCGAACACTTGCCATGGGCTGTTGAACTTACCTCTGAAACATCACCCAGAGATATCTTTCTTCTTTTCCTTTCAGTTGTCATGATCTTAGTTCAGAAACAGAATCTCTCCCCTGAACTATGAAAATAGCCTCCTAAAGCATCTTTCTCCTTATATTCTTTTTTATTTCAATGCCATCCTATATTCTGTTGTCTGATTAATCAGATGAGTGAATATCATCTCTTTTCTCCAAAACTTCCACTGACTCTTTATTGCCAGCTGAGTGAAGCTGATTGCTCCATAGCCTCATGTTTAAAGGTTTATATGATTTAGATCTGACTGTACTTTATGAACATCTCACATTCTCTTTAAAAGGAATGAATAAGAGTGAAAATATTATACCTCTAGTCTTTGAGTTTGGCCCAATTCTCATAATTAAAAACTACATGACCTTAGTCAAACCTTTATCTTCTCTGATTCTCAGTTGCTCAGTTATAAAGTGAAAATAGTAATTGCCCACTCTCTATCACAGGACTTTTTTGAGGAGGGTATTTTATAAACATTAAAATATTGTGGGAAACAGCTATAAGTTTTATTGTCCTCTGTTCCAAGTCCCATGCACACTCTCTTGGCTGTCCTTCATGCCTAGAATGCTCTGTGCACTATGACTACTGAATACCTGGGATTTTGTTAAGTCCCATTTCCAACCCCTCTTAATTGCAGGGCCTTTCCCCTGTTCATTATTTCCTAATAATGTTGTATATAGCTTGTTTTATACATATTTTGTTTTCCTATTATCTTCTCCATTAGATCATAAGTTTCTTGAGGG
This sequence comes from Bettongia penicillata ogilbyi, assembly GCA_023548195.1. NCBI lineage: Eukaryota > Metazoa > Chordata > Mammalia > Diprotodontia > Potoroidae > Bettongia > Bettongia penicillata. The sequence continues at coordinate 16,844,508 of JAJHZJ010000318.1, forward strand.
CAGAGGGCTATCTTTTGCTTCTTTTTGTATTAGCACAATGTCTGGCATATAATTCTTAATAAATGCTTATTAATTGATCGATGGGCTTGTCCCATCTTATCATATTGCTCCTCATATCTAGAATGTATTATTCTCTTTTTCTCATCCTTCAGGATGGTTTAAATGCTTCTTCCTCGATTGTGTAGGTGAAGGTAATTTCTCTTTTCTTATGTAAAGAGCACCTTGATTTTGAACCACTTTGATTATCTTACTGAGCACTTTACTGCAGGACATTTTTAGTGTATTATGATGTACATATGTACCATGTCCCATTGAGAGTCTAAGTGAAAAGACTGGAACTTGTTTGTCTTTGTACCTCCTTCACTCCTTAGAACAGTGCAGGTGCCCAATACAATTTGTCCAAAACGTTAAATGCTGTATAAAAGACCTGAATTCAAGTCTTGCTATATACTCAATTCATATAGGACAGTGATTATGGTCAAATGTAGAGTATCAATGAAAAGGGAAAGTTTCAGAAGCTGCTGAAAAACAAGGGTATAAAGCAATAGAGGAGTCTATTATTCAATAGAATAAACTGAACCTCTAATAGTACAAACACAGTTGTTGAAGAACTCAGCCTAGAGATCCTTATAAACTGTTCTCATTAGGAGGGTAAGATTTATCTGCTGGCCTAGTAATCAACCCCCAGCTGTGGGCATTTTCAGACCCCACCCACCCACCCAAGCACTTGCTGTGTCAGGGTATCATCGTTGACACATCATGAGGGATGAATGCATCGAGCACACAGCACCAGAACAGGAAGCAAGACAGTCAAACTAAGAGTCAAAAATTCATTAAAAACCAAAAATAATACCAAACTCAACGGGACAAAAGAGAGGAATTCTGACAAAGGGGATGGGGGACTGGACCTTTATTCATAATTAGTCTCAAATGTTTACTAGCTGTGTGATCCTGTTCTTTGCATCACTTACCCCATCTATTGGACTCAATAGCCTTTAAATATATGCTCTGAATCTACAGTCCATGATATTAGAAGCTCTTTTCCATGAGCCCAATTTAGAAACTCCTGAGGATATGGTTAACTCAGTCCATAAATGGTGAATAGCCTCTTTGAGAAAGAACTATTATTACTATTTTGAAAAAGGTCTCTCAAATTGATTTACTGAAATGGCAGCAGCTGAACACACTACACTACAAAGTATTCCAGCTGAAGTATTCTCCTTCTTAAATAATTATATATAGGTTTTTGTTTGTCTTTTCAGTGGAGAGCTATAGAGTGGGAAGGATGGGAAGAGATAAAAGCAATAAGAATAAAATTCTGCCCTTTAAAAAAATTGCATCACCCCAAGATTCGCCTAGAAACAAAAAGCCCATCTTTTTAACACAAGTACTTTTCTGATAATGCTTTATGCTATGAGTCATACAGAAATAACATAAACTCCAAAATTAAAGTTGTAATTCATTCAAAGGACAAAGAAGGGAAAGAAGGGATATATGGCAGGCATGAGTAGGTGGCAGTATATTCCCAATGAGCAATTTATTCAAAAGAAACAACAGAAAGGATATCAATGGGGAGATGCACAACTGGGGAAAAATAGGCCAATGAAATGGAGAGAACAGTGGATATACAATGGGAATCCCAAGTGCTCCATTGTCTTATTCTGAGAAGTTATTCTCGAGAAATAAACTGGATTTTGAATAAGGAATATTTTAGTTCAAATTCTAAGACTCCATTCCCTAATTAGAAAAATGGAGATCCTACCATTTTCAGTGTGATTAGAAGGGTATATATATATGAAAATTGTTTTGTTAACATTATAGCACTCTATAGATTGTGTTAGTTATCCAAGATTCTCTCTCTCTCTCTCTCTCTCTCTCTCTCTCTCTCTCTCTCTCTCTCTCTCTCTCTCTCTCTCTCTCTCTCCCCCCCCTTTCTTATCTGCTCTCTGCCAAGTATATTAGCTAAGCATCTTTTAACTTATGCTCACCATGAACATTCCAAGATGGCCTGAGCAAATATGGAAAGAAATCACATTCCTGGTAGTTTGGGGACAGAAAATGAAACCAGATCTTCTAACTCTTCTATTTTAAAGACTCTCCTTCCACTTAGCTTCTAGTTCCTCTTCTGGTTCAATTTATCTTGAAAATTGCAAGATTGATGTGTTTCAGTCATTTCAGCATTATGTCAGTTCACTGGTCATTGGTCAAAATGGTAGCATTTATTATACTTTACAGTTATACTAATTTATATGAACATTCCCTAAACCCTATGATTTTTAGCATCTTCTGTCCCCTTTTCTGCAATTCTGTGCCCATTGTCATCGATGGGGACTGCAGGTATTTGAGGTTTTTCATTTTGCATTGTCTCATTTTTATTTCTGGTTTGTCAAAGTTAATATCCTCACTTATAATGGGAAACCATTGGTGTTGAAATTATATTTAACTGTCGTTGTCTTCAGAAAGCAGTCATGATCTCTTATCAGAGAGATTTGCTATATTCTTTCTATTGGGGTAAAACATGTTTATATTATACTTGACATAAGCCCCAAGACTTCAGGCTCATCTAAATACCACAGGAAGAGCTCTATTTTGGATTGACATTTTGCAATAATTATGACAACATAATTTTCTTGGTCAAAGTATTGTACTAGGTCTTGGCACACATGCAGGAAATGCCGCCTTTGGAAGTAAGCAGCTACAATGATAAAAATTGAACATAAGTTGGTAAAGATTAGTTTTTCCTCTACAAATTAGAATTATTACAAATTACAAATTAGAATATTTAAACTTACACTCTTTAGAATAATCTGAATCTCTTCATCACTGTATACCACCATAAGACTGATGTTTTGCTTAATTGTTTTTTTTTGCAATTTCATTGACATTAAACATTTTGTTTCACCTTTTAAAATATTCATTTGAACAAAGAATCCATCTCATAAAAAAGATCTCATCCTAAATGATAATCAAGTTATGTTAGGACCTATTTCTAATGGTCACTTAGCTACATGTAGCCACCCAGGCAAGTCAGGTCAACCCATTTTCCATGACTAGTTCCTGTCATAAGGATTCATCTATAAAAACAATCTAGGTGAGGCTTATGTTGTCTTAGAATCACATTTTAACAAATAATACTAATAACAACTATTAAGCTTTGTGAACTAATCTGCATATATTTTATCATTTGACCTTCCCAACAGCTCTTTGACATAGGTGCTATTATTATCCCCATTTTATAGATGCACAAACTAAGGGTTCTGATTGCTGGCATTTTGCCTTAATTTGAATGTCTACCTGGATTTTGGACTTTTTGTCTGTCCTAATTTCCTATTCCCACATGGGCTAATTCCAGGAAACTACACTACAAGTCAGTCACATTAATCAATATCGTTTTAGACTATTTAAAATAACTCGACAGTATAAGATAGAAAGATTGCTATGATATATAGGAAATAATAAGCTGGTGGACTTAAGAAAAATAAGGAAAGACTTGGACCTATGGAGGAAGATGTTAGTCTCAGAGAAAGATGATATCACTATGTAAGCATGATTATATCTATCTATGCATATGTTTATGTAAGTGTATGTATATATGTACATATGTGTGTATATATTTGTGTGTGTATATATACATGTATATATGTGTGGGTGTGTATATATATATACATACATACATATATATGTATATGTATCATACCCACACTCATATATTATCCACACTTAATTGTAGCCTCCTTGGTTGAGGAGGGTAGGAACAGGGAGAAAAAAACAAAATAAAAAATACATTGCAGAAAACAAAAGAAAACTAACAAAGGAGCAATGAAAAAGATGGACAATATAATATGTAGTATTTATTTTATAGGCTTGCTTGGATGGAAATTTATTGCTATATATTTTGAATCCTCTCTTATACTCTGTTGTGTACATGGCAATGCTTTATTTTTTTCTTTTCTTATTTTCTAGTAAAGTTTCAGTATTTACATTTATGATATGTTTCCTTTTCTTTTCTTACTGTGTATTTAAGCTTAAAATAAATTAAGGGGGAAAAAGGATGTTGAAAATTATCTTTACATACAAGTGGAAAAAATAAAATACCATTTACAAAAAAAAAAAAGGACAAGAAGCAAATAGTCCTTTCTCTGGGGACTGAGCTAACCTCAGTCTCTAAGTACTCATTAGAGTTGTAACTTCTGACATGCTCACCTGTTGCACTCTAGAGATTCTGCCCACTGAGGCCTCATAATTGATTTTTTTTAGATTTGACCTCTTGCCTGGCTAGGTGTAATATCTTTTCCCATTCTGCTCATTCCACTCTAATTCTACTTCTTTCCTTTTGACTTGTTTGCTTCTTACTATCCAGTTAACCTAGTTATATACTTTCCTGGTCAGTCTTGTCCTTCTCCCATATTGTAATAATCTTCTTTTCCCTTACCAGAGGACATCCACATGGATTTCTAAACTATCAGTCCTGACTTACTCACTGGATGCTCCTTACATTTTATCTTGCTACATGGATCCCTGACTTCCTGCCTGTAATGATCTTTGATAATACTATGCCACCATAATACTACTAAGACAGAGGTAAGAAATCATACTCTCCTTTCTCCCAAAGGCATGATATGTAAGATTGTCTTTATTAATCATACGAGTAATAGACCAAACGAAACCTAATGGGTAATGCAGCAAACTATTTGCTCAACCTAATAGTCTGAGGTATATACTTTTACTACATAGCATACCTTGATGCCACCAATTAGAGTGGAAATACAGCAACCAAATAAAAGCCATGTTAATGGTTTTGCTTTCTTGTTTTCCTTTCCTAAATGTTTATAGTAATTAATTCTAAAGACTTTAAGAGCTATACTTCAATAACTCATTGAAGGCAAGATTATATTCTAAATAACTTATTACCACTGCCCTTTGAAAGCAAATCTATGCATAACCTATTTTCCATTTTTATTTATGCTTATCCTTTGAATATATATATATATTATATATATATATATATATATTTATATATGTATTTAGGTGAGAATTAGGTGAGAAAGTGTTAATGACCTGATTTAATAATACAAAAAAAGAAGTCAGAAGCAAGAAAACATGGGAAAATAGGATAATAGTTGAGCCTGTACCTCCTTTCAAAAGAAATGAATAGGTGACAGGTGTTTTCAATCAATAAGAAATAAATTAGATTGTGGGGAAATGTTTACAGACAATATAATATTAAAATATATGGAATGAGTTTTGTACAGTAATTGCATTTCAAACTTCTGTAGATTTCATTCATTTAATATAATTTTAGTGGTAAATTGAAGTATATTAAATATGCACACATGGATGAATATGAAGCAATTGTCCTTTGAAAGAAAACACCCACTTGACTGACACTGACTTGGAAAAATTATAGGAACTGTACAACCAGGCTCTATTCTAACCTATTCACGGAATATCACATAGAAATAACCGTCTTTTAGTGTTGTCATCAATTTTTCTCCATTTTTTTTCTTAAAGGGGAGAGAAAAGTAGAAATTGTACCCACCTTATAGAAAACCTTAACAAATTCTCTGGGAATAGTTTTACATCCTTCAATGTACCAAACACAAAACAAAACAAAAAAACAACAACAAAAAAAAGATCTATTTTTTTTAAGCAAATGTAACTCTCTTAAAGTGCTAATGCCATGATTTTGAACTTGGCATACTTAATGAATAATGAAAATTGTGAATCAATACTTTCATCTTCAATGACTATATGTTGTATTATAACTGAAAATCATTTAATGTTCTACTTTCTCATACAAATAACATCTACTATACATTTATGAGTAGACAAAATTTCAAAATCAAGAATCCTCAAATTTTAGACTTAGAATTAAAAGGAATCTTAAGAATGAAATTGGGAAATATCAATGCAAATCTGTAATATCTCTAATAAGTGATCATCCAGGTCTGTCTAAATGCATCTGTTGATGGATATGAATTCCATTCTCACTGAAGCCCATTCCATTGTTAGAGTAGCAATTGTTGTGAAACTTTTCTCTATGTCGAACTGAAATCTATCTCCCTGCAATTTCTACTAATTGTTCCAGTTTGGGCCTCCTGTGCTGAGTAGAATAAATTTAATACTTGGTCTATATGATAACCCTCAGAATATTTTAAGACAATGATTTCTTTCCAAAATCTTTTCTTTATCAGACTAAACATCCCCACATACCTTGTCCAAATCTACTGTGGCATAGTTATCAGTTCCCCCACATCCCATTCAATATTTTGTTCACCTTTTAAAAAATTCCCTAACTTATCAATCTGTGTTTGCAAATATTACATCTAGAACTAGATACAGCTCCAGGTGCAGCCTGATCAAGGTAGATTTGAGTCGTACTTTAATTTTCCTTTTGCCGAACCCTAAACTTTTATTATTACAATCTAAAGTTTCATTAACTTGCTTTAAATATGAAACTTATTACTCTACAATCATCAGAATTTTTCTTATGAACTTCTTTCATTTCTTGCCATGCCTCCCCACCACCTCTACCCTCTGCTTGTCTAGAGCTAGTTAATGAAAACTTAGACTATATATATCCTGAAACCCTTGCACCCTCACCCAGTATACTATGCCCTTCTCTGAGTGTCTTATGATGATAAGATTTAAAACTCAAAGTGTCTTTAAAAGCTATTTAATCAATAAGCCTTCATAAAGTGTGTAACATGTTCCAGGCAGGCATTGCACTAAGCTCTGGAGATACAAAGAAAAAAGCAAAAACAAAAAACAAACAAAACCTGTTTTTTTCTTCAAAGAATTTGCATTCTCATGATGGGGACAATATATTTATAAATAGGTAGGTATAACATATATAAAGTAGATGGGAGGCAAACAGAGCCGAAGTAACTAGCATCTGGGGTTTTAATCAAAGTAGAGGGTAATCATATGGACATCTTCACTTTGCAAATGTGAAGACAGTCTCAGAGATGAGGTCATGAAGGGGCAAGTAGGAGAAGTCTTCTTAGTAAAAATCTCTGTGCTTTTCAGCATTGCATGCTCTCTGGCAGGCTGCTTTAGATATGGTTTACATTGCAGTATTTCTGCATGTCTGTCACTCTTTTTAATTATATATCTTTTCACATTTTGCTAGTTTTTGTAGGGACATTAGGCATTTCTCAAGGATGGTTTTTTATTATCTAAGACTCAATAAGGTCAAAATTTACATGCAATTTTTTTGTATTGGCTACTAACAATTATGGGGCAGTCCATTACATCATTAACATAAGTAATTAGCACAGGTAAACTGTTGGTTACCTTTGGGCTAATCTTAGATTCAACCTAATTTATAGACCTGGGAAATTTAAAAATTTAATTCAGTTTAGCAAACTTTTATTGTTCATCTGATATGCCCAAAGGATAATCCTGAGGGATAGAAGTACAAAGATAAAAATGGGGAAAAAATTTTCCTGCCCTCAAGGATCTTACATTACACTAAAATTAAGAGATATTTAACAAGACCTATGGGAGTTTTACATCTGCAAAATTAAACTGGCCGGTAGTATTTTAGATATTTCAAAAGAGCTCTAGATGTCATAGAAGTATAAGCTGATCCAATAAGTTGAAACTCAGTAGGGATAACTAAGAAATATACTACCCTTGGACTCACAAAAATATTCCACCTCTATGGAGTATGGATTAGATCATAACTAAGCTAAATTAAGCAGGGAGGTCAGTAGTCTGAACAGAGGGAAGAGAACTTCCTAGGAACAGGGGTGTAATGGCAAGCAAAGAAGGATTTTTGCTGTTTGTATTTTAATATAATCAAGTGCCTCTGATTGAATCTTCCCTTTATCAACTGAGAGTTTTTACTAAGAGTAAAGTATAGAAACAAGAGTTTCTTTTACTAGAAATCGTATAGGTATTTGTATTGTTAATTATTTTAATGTGGTTAAAGCTCTTTCTCTCCCATTAATGGGCCTGCCCATTAATAGGGAAGCTTGATTAGGGAAGATTTGTAGGAAGGTCCACACTTTTTGTGAAGTTTCTAATGAGGCACTGGTTCTCAAGGGTTGTAATACTCTCTGGTTCTAAAAAGTAAATACTCGGAGGGAGTGATTTTACTGTGGAGTTTACTGACTGGAAGTGTTTCTTTGGCCAGAAGAGACTCTGGGAAGCCACCAAGGAGCCTCCCGTCTTTGAAAATCCAGGTATTATGCTTCTCTGTCTGGTAAGTATGTATGTCAGACATTTGGATCTGTCTCTTGATCTATGATATATGTATTTCTTACATCAGGCAGCTAGAATCATTGTCGGTTGATCTGTATTTTTCCCCTCAACTAAGTGAATGAGATATGAGCTTGATTAAAGTGATTGCTGACACCTCAAAGGTTGCCTTTCTTTCTAGAAAAGCAGATCAAAGAACCTGTACAGCAGGCTCTCCTCTGTATGTTGGGGTCCTGAATTTTACAAGGGCTAGGGTGAGGGTGGCAGCCAGAGAGAATGTCAGAGAAGACATATAGTTTCTTGTCTATAGTTTCACTGGATCCAACAGTACATGTTGGGGAACAAGGTTACAAGAAGACTGGAAAGGTAGGAGGGGTCCAGTTTATGAAGAATTTTGAATGTCAAACAGAGAATTTTGCATTTGATCCTAGAGGCAATAGGAAGCCATTGAAGTTTATTGAGTAGGATTGTGATATGATCAGACTTATATTTTAGAAAAATCACTTTAATAGCTCAATAGAAGATGGATTGAAGTGTGGGAATCCTTGAGGCTGACTGAATCACCAGCAGGCTATTGCACTAATCAAATTGTAAGGCAATGAGGGCATACTCTGAAGTAGTAGTAATGTCACAGGAAGAAAATCAGTCAACTTTCTCTCATGGTCATTATTAGGATACTTTAGTCTGAATGCTTCTGAGGATGTAAAAGATATTGAATGTTGTGTTGAATTTGTACTATTAACAGGACATACTCAGGAGATTTAAAAAATACCTGATGTGAAGTAATTAAAAACAATATTTATGTAAATATTTAGAAATAAAGAGGTAAGCAAATAGACAAATTTGTAAATAAACCGTTAAAGGGACAAACATAAACAGATAGGTGAATGCATACATTAACAAAGGAATACATAAATTAAAAATCTGCTTCACCAATCTCTACCCATTGCTCCTAGGATTTCACTGTAGGGTAAAATAGAACCATTCAATCTTTTTCTCTTTCTTTCTTCTCTGCTGTACCTCAATCCCAGAAGAATGTCAATTCTTTCAGTTGTCAGAAAACACTGCCCCATGATGGACCCCTCCTCTACCACATCTTTGATGATGCAGCCCACCACTGATCTATACCCTTGCCTGGTCACCCTTCCCCACTCCCCATTTATCTCAAAATCCCCTCACTGGGTTCATGTTTTCCCATCTCCACTGGTACCAGTTTCGTCCAGGACTTTCAGCTTCTACTCTTTCTAAGATAATTCAACTAGACTTTTCAAATACCAAATTTCCCATTTCACTCCAAATGTAAGGTCCTCATCTCCATTGATAGATCATCTCACTTGGCCCATAAGAAATTTCACCAGTGGAACCCTACCTCTCTATCACTAAAGCAAGGCCCTTTTCTTATTTCTCCTTTTCAATCCTTCCCTTTTTTCACCCACTCCCATATATTTCTCTCTATTCTTTAGCTCCCCATCCCTTTTATCCTCCAAAGCCATACTGTAATCTTGTCACCCCAAGCAACAATAACAAAATCATTGATTCACATATAGACAGGACGCCCCTGATTCTCTCCATCATGCGCCAAGCCTCCTTCACTCTTACTGAAACCTGACTTTTGCCCTCACCCCTGCTTCATTGTGTACATTTAGAAATATTTTATTTTTATGTGTTTTAACTTCTCTCTCTGCTGTCACAATTGCTTTTGCTGTTCTTGTCTACTGCATTTATTCATTCCTCCTGCATTTTTTTTTGGTTGTTTGGGCTGTTTGAAAAAGGAATAATCTCTTCAGCTCTGATTTTCCTTCTAAAAAGGTTTCAAATAGCATTTTTATTATTGAATGTCCTTTTTTCATGTATGGTTATGCTTAAATGCAGAGTAGGTCATCCTAGGCTGCATCCTGAGCTCTAAGACTCTTTGGAATACATTATGTCATTCCTGCCAATGTTTTCTAGTGGGTGGAGAACAGTTTTGCATTGTTCACATTTCTTTTCCTTTTATTTGAAGGTCTTTCTGCTGATTGCTTGTAGAATTTATTGTTTCCGAATTTAATCTTAAATGGAAATATTATGTGTCTTGGAGTTTGTAACACTACTGTTCTCTCTCTACCCCCATCTCCCACCCCCCCACTCTAGAGGTGATCTGTAAATTTCTTCAATTATTCATCAATTACTTGATATACAAATACATTCATATATGTATATATATTTATATTATACATATTATCAATAATTTATCAATCTGCCTTTGAAAATATTACATCTAGAACTAGATATAAGCTTGAAAAGAATCAGAAACAACTGAAAAATGGCTCAACAAAAACAGCAAAAATTAAAGAGAATACTAGCAATGAGAGGGGAGGGAGAAGGAGGATGAGAACTGGGATAGGCTTCTTATGGAAGGCAAGTTTTGAGCTGTATCTTGAAGGAATCCAGGAAACCCAAGTATTGAAGATCAAGAGGGAGAGCATTCTGGGCATGAAAGATAGCCAGGAAAAAGGCCCCAGGGTCAAGACATGCAATTTTGTGTGTAAAAAGGAGCAAGAACACTGCAAACGTAGAAAGGAGATAGATTTGGAAGGGCATTAGAAGCCTAAAAGAGATTTCTGGGGGGGCGGAGCCAAGATGGCAGAGTAGAAAGACGCATGTTTACGAGCTCTGAACCCACAGCCCATAGAATTAATGTAAAAAGAGATCCCCATAAGTTCTGGATCACTATAAGGTATGCAGAAACAGAGTGGAAGAGATTTCCATTCCAGAGAGCCCTGGAGAGCCGTCCACAGGGTCCGTCACGCCCCGGAAAGCAGACCCCACCCCCAGCGCTGCTCTGGCCGCGGCCCCAGAGAAGCTGATCCAAGCAGGCTTCAGGGATGGAAGCTCCAGTGGCTTGGAAGGTCCCTCCACCCACAGAAGCTACAGGTCAGTGAGAGAGACAGCTGGGCTGGAAGAGGGGAGCGGGGTGTCTCTGTGACTCAGGCCCCCTTGGGAGGAAGCAGCGGCGGCAGAGACGGGGGCAGGAATCGGCACAGGCAGCAGCTGCAGCGGCGGCCTGGGACTCCCCCAGAAGCAGGCAGGATCTTCATTACTGAAAGTCTCTGTATAAACCCCCTGAGGGAGCTGAGCCTGGGAGACGGCCCTGCCCTACCCTGATCGATTACTGAAGGTCTCTGTATAAATCCCCTAAGGGAACTGAGCCTGGGAGGTGGCACTGCCCCCACCCCAGCACCAGAACTAAAGCTCACATTGATTAGCAGCCGTGAGCAGCACGGAAAGCCCATTTGAATCTCAGACCCCAAGCACTAGCTGGGCGGATCTAGGTGGGGGTGGACAGGAATCTCAGAAGTCAAGTAACTGGTTGGGAAAATGCCTAGAAAAGGGAAGAAAAATAAGACTATAGAGAGTTTTTTTGAACAGATGCAAATGATCCCGACTATCGGATCTGATGACAAGGACATATTCTTGCCATCAGGGAAAGATGTGGAGGGTGGGGCCTCAGTACCCCAGACATCCCAGGGCGATGCCAAGTGGGCTCAGGCCTTGGAAGAGCTCAAAAAGGATTTTGAAAAGCAAGTTAGACAGGTGGAGGAAAAACTGGGAAGAGAAATGAGAGAGATGCAAGAAAAGTATGAAAAACGGGTCAATACCTTGGTAAAGGACACCCAAAAAAATTCTGAGGAAAATAACACCTTGAAAAATAGGCTCACTCAATTGGCAAAAGAGGTTCAAAAAGCCAATGAGAAGAAGAATGCTTTCAAAAGCAGAATGAGCCAAATGGAAAAAGAGGTTCAAAAGCTCACTGAAGATAATAGTTCTCTCAAAATTAGAATGGAACAGATGGAGTCTAATGACTTTACGAGAAACCAAGAAATCACCAAACAAAGCCAAAAGAATGAAAAAAATGGAAGAGAATGTGAAATATGTCATGGGAAAAACAACTGACCTGGAAAATAGATCCAGGAGAGACAATTTAAAAATTATGGGACTACCTGAAAGTCATGATCAAAAAAAGAGCCTAGACATCATCTTCCATGAAATTATCAAGGAAAACTGCCCTGACATTCTAGAACCAGAGGGCAAAATAAGTATTGAGATTTATGAATGAGATCCTGGAGGCATGGAGGACCAGTGGAATTTATTGAGTGCCATAGCCAGACCTGACTCTTAGGAAGATCACTATTCATGGTAACCAATCACTATTCATGGTAACCAATCAGAGGCACACAATAACACTGGGGTGGTGACTGTAAGTAGAGATAAAAAAGGTCATATACAAAAGGTATATTTTGTGCTGCCTTATAAAAGCACTTGGGATTCAAAAAAAATAGCAAGAACATAAATAAAGACAAGGTGGGGAGCCATGCTAAAAAATGTTTTGCATTATTTTTTTAAACAAAGTTCTCCCTCTGGTGAAATAATATGTGGAAACAATGAAGCAATAATTGATGTTGGCCTGTTATAATTCCTGTGAAATTGCATGCAGCCCTACATTAATCCTAATGTGGGGCTCTTCGCTATGAAATACAAGAGCTCAGACACAGGGTCATACTCTCCAAACTGGGAGAATGGGTAATACTTAGCTATGCCAATGAGATCTCTCTATGGAGTCCCAGGAAGCTCTTGGTTTTTGTGAAATATTAATCCTCCCTCTGTCAGGAAAATCACTGACTAAAAGTTCTTTGCCATCAATGTATGCCTCTCTTAAGGTTGTAGTATCCTATTAAAGCCATTTTAATGAGCTTGTAGGGCTCTTTTAATAAGGAATGGATCTTTTCATAGAAAACAATTCTTTACATGTAGATCCAAGAGGTCACTTAGCCTTGTCTTGTATACAATTTCAGGTATCATTCTTATGAAGTCTTTATATTGGATCAAAAGAAAATTCACACTTCTTATGTCATAAAAGGGCTCTCTGTTTTTCTACCTCTCTCTCTCTCTCTCTCTGTCTCTCTCTGTCTGTCTCTGTCTGTCTCTCTCTCATTGTCCATCTGTCTCTTGTAACTATAAAAAAAAAGATTCCTTAGACTGATACAATCAGTGCTCATAATCTGTGATAAGAATAACTTGTAAAAAATCATCCTTTGAGATTGAGAAGAGTCCTTGCAATGTTCCAAATTGTTCATGGGAATGAAGAAATTGTTCAGAACTCCATTTCAGTCCATGAACATTCTGAGAAAATAACTCTAGGCTATTCAGAAACTGAATGCTTTTAAATTACTATCCCCTTCTGACACTGACCCTTTTAAGGCCTCTTCTTACTGGATCATAGCTAGCAAGAATTCTTAACTGGTTCTCGTAGATGAACTGGCAGCTTTTGAGAGTAGGAGTATCAAGGCAGGTGGTAAAGAAGAGTTTATGTTGGACTGGCTTAACAAAATCGTGATCTCTGAATACACAGTGAAATACTGTATGGAAAACACTTGGAAGCTTTTCCTTCCAGTAATAGCTGTTTAAAATGGTGTCCTTTGAAGGAAATTCCAAATCTGCCTCTCTATACTGATATCAAATTTGAATGTGAGTTGTTCCCCTTGTTCCCATTCAAGAAGAGGCTACAGGATTCCTTCTCTCCTTTTCTTGTCGTGAGCTCTTTTGAGATTTGCCACGAAAAACATGTACATACATTTTGTGTGTCAGATGATATCATAAAGTGCTGTCCTACTAAATCTAAGTCCCTTGAGAACAAAACAAGAAGGGAGATTGTAGGTTGACATTTGGCTTGATATACTGCATGTATTTAATATTTAAAGTACCAAATGGAAAAGCTATGAGATAGCTGAAACCAAATTGCCAGTACATAATATCTATTATTTCATTATCTTATCCAAAGAAAATGAGACCCAAAATGAAATATACTACAAGGCAAGAAACAATTGGAATGAAACAAATTACTGATTGCAAGCCATTGTTTTGCTTATCTCAAATTCCCTGTGTTTTATAAAGGCTCAAATGATGATTGTCACTCAAATTTGAATGTATTGTTAATAAATTTTCTAAAAGCTTGCTTTTTCATACTTCTTTTGTGCATTATTAATGCAAAATAATACTGTACTGCTTCTTTAAGTGAGCAAATATTACAAATTGGTTCTGAGAGAATTTTTAATGAAGCAGACTTTATGCTAATTTATCACAATGTCTCAATCAGACCATTAAAGCTGGTGACCAGACATAAATATGTTGTTGTTTTTTTAAACTATATTCAGAATAGAGTAGCAGAATATTTCAGTATGTAGAGAGCTGGCATTGGAGTCAGGGAAGGTCCAGGTTCAAATCCAGCCTCTGACTTATAATTTCAGTATGACCTTGCTTAAAGGAGGTACATTCTTAGTAGTCCAACCAATTGTCTTTAAGACTCTTAAGTTGAAAGATCCCTTCTGATCTGTCTTGGTATGGGAAATTTCTTCCCTGGGTGCTTGCCATATACATGAAAATATTGATCTGGACCCACATGCACACATGCTGATACATGCAAATATGTAAGATTCAATAAACATAACTAACATGATAATAGTACCTGGCACATAGTAGGTAATTTAAAAGTACTTGATGATTAAAAATAAAAGCTTATTGATTGATCATATCAAATGGGGCTTGGTAGATAGAGCAACAGTCTTATATCAGGAAGATGTGAGCTAACGTCTTTCTTCAGAAACTTAGTAACTTTCTTATTCTAGGAAAGTCGCTTGCTCTTTTAGCCTTAGTCTCCACATCTGTAAATAAGTATAAAAATAACACCCACCTTCAAGGGTTTTGTGAGCATCAAATTACACATGTAAAATATTTCACAAATTTTATTCTGCTACTTGAATGCTAGCTATTGGTTAATATATGGTTAATATATTTGGATTTGGGGGAAAAACAGAATTAAATAAACACTTGCATTGAATTTAATGTTTTTTTTCCCCAAAACTTTATTACATATGCAAAACTAGACATGTTGTTAACTTCTTAAGTTAGTATATATTTATATATGTGGGAAAGTCTCCATTAGTCTTATATTACATATTCTCAACAAGATGAATCTGATTGTCTCACAGCATGAGAGGAGTCAATATGGTATAGCAGAATCAGTACTGTAGTTGGAATGAAAAGCCATAGGTTTGACTCCTAGCCCCAGTACTTTCCAGTTGTATGACAGGTGCTGATGGGTGGGATGAGTCCTATGTCCTCTCTGACCTTCACCTTCCGTCTCTAAAATATGGATGTAAATGTTACCATTCTTATCTCAGGAGCCTGTTCTGAGAAAAGTTCTTCGTCACTGTAAAATGCAGCATAAGTGTAAACTGTTATTATGTTGGAAAATGAGAGTCAAGATCAAAGGTAGGAAGTGCTGAGTACTTTGTGAAAGTGGAGGATGTCCCAAAAGTCTTGGTACAGTTTTCAGTTTGGATAGGTTAAAACTTTCCTAATATTTTTGCAACATCATCTATAAAAGTCTCTCTCTCTTTTCAAGGGGAATGGATTATTGTGCATTATAACTATTCAGACCTAGAAGATGTGGATAGTACAGCATAATTTTTGATCTTTTCAGGAGTGAGCTACCCCTCAGACAGCTTTTCCAAGAGATAAAAGGAAAGATCACAGCCTGATAGAAGGAAAATGTCAGGGTGGTGAAAAGTTATAGCATATATTCTCCCTTTCATGTTTTTCTGGGAACAGGAAGAAGAAAGGGAAAAAAAAAAGGTAAGTTCAATCGTGCTAAGAAATTAAATTCATCCATTAAGAAGCACTTTGAGGCTTAAAAGGTATAACCAATTACTAGTAATAGGAGCAGGGTCCTGCTAGGCATGTTCATTCCAGTTTTGACACAATGTTAGAAGCAAAAAGCTAATTTGCCACCTGTCTACCATGAAGCTCAGACTGAGTTTTCCTTGACGATAGATCGATTGGTCCCAACTGGTCTGGAAGTTTCAGCTGTGTGATGGCATTTTTCAAAATTAAATTGGATAAGCCATCTCTATCTTCTATGATTATGAAATAAAATTCAAATATATGTTACATGGAGCCATGGAAAGACCTCTGGATTTGGAATCTGAGGATATGGATCAGAATCCCATATATTCTGCTTGACATATTGTGACATTGAGTAACAAACAAGTCGACAAATATTTTTTAAGTGCCTACCATCTGGCAGGCACTATGCTAAGTTCTGGGAAAACAAAGTCAAAAGGAAAATAATTCTTTCTTTCTAGGTTGCATTCAGATGAGGAAGGGGATAGCTAAAGAAACAGTTGTATACAAGATTTGTTCAGAGAAGTGAGAAAGTAATCTTAGAGAGGGAAGCAGAAGGTGATGCTTAAGCTGAGTCTTCAAGGAAACTGGTGATTCTAAGAATTGAGAGGGGGAGCATTCCAGACACAAAAATTTAGAAAGAATAAAAGTAGAATGTCAGTGAGGGAATAGTAATTAATCAAATATGACTGGACTTACCATAAGTAGAAGGATAATAATTTGTAAGAAGCCTAGAAAGGCAGGAAGAGACCCAGTTGTGAAGAGTTTGAATACCACTGGAATTCATATTTCAGTCAGGAGGTAATAGGGAGCTACTGGAATTTATTGAGGAGAGGAGTGACATGAGAAGACCTTGGCTTTAGGATCTTCACTTTAGTGGCTGCATGGAGAATGGGTTGGAATGATAAACTCGAAGCAGGGAAACCTATTAAGAAGCCTTCACAATAGTCCAGATGAGAAGTTTTGGATCCCTGGGCAAAACTGATTGTTATATACATGGAGAAGAATGAGAACTATACAAGAGAAATGACAAGATTTGGCAACTGATTAAATATATGTAGTAAGGAAGAGTAAGGAGTGAGATACTCTCTAGGTTTCAATTTGCTCATTCTAATTGAACCAGATGATTTATAACGTCTCTTCCAGCTAGAAAAATATGACCTTATATATTTTTCGTGCAAATTAATTCACAAATGGAAAAATAACCATTTATGTGTTCCAAATTTTAGATCAGAAATAACACCATACATGAGCCATAGCATGGAGGTGGGAGGGAAAAAAATATAGGGATTTCGTTCCCTTTTACTCCTTCACATTTTCAATGTATTCAGCTCCTGTGATAATGGGGATAGAAATCCAAAATTGTTCCTGTACTGATTAATTTCAATGAAAATGGTGGTTCTGCCTGTGCTTTTGTTATCAATACATTGAATTACAAAAATATTTTCTTCCTGTCATTTCTCAAATGTGCCTGTAGACTCCAAAAGCAGCAGGAATGAATTTATAGTAGATGACAAATACTTCCTTTACACACAGGGGAGTGGTCAGAATCTTAATCTTTCTCTGTTGACTCAACACTATGCACTGGTTTCAGTTTGGCCTTGAAGATACTATATTATGTGAATAATAATGTCATTATATGAATAATAGTAAAAAAAAGAAGAGTTAATAACATGAAGAAAATCCCTTTAAAAATCCTATTGTTTGGCAGAAGGACTTTAAAGAAGAATTCACATAATGAAAATTGAAATTCTAGCATCTTGGTTGTATTACATAAAATCTCAAGTATACTTTTGCATGCTTCCCAAGGGTGGGACTCAGCTGGAGGTATACAACATGGGCTAAATGAAATACAAGCACTGGGAAGGTCAGAAGAAAAGACTGTCTTTATGAAAGATGATTTATTTTGAGGTTGGTAGGTGGGGGAACTTCTCCCCTTGAATCCAATCTAATTCCACTAGGAAAGGGAACAGTAATTTTCCAATGCCCTGTGAAAAAGATCTTTTTTTCTAGGAGGTAAACAGATAGATGCTCCAGGTTGCAATGCTTTTTTTCAAATATATGCATGAGGCTGGAGTCCAAGGAAAGGGTTTGTTTAGAAATATTGGTGAATAACAATTTTTAGTTTGAATTTACTGTAGCTATGATCAATCTTACATCAGTTTTTATTTTTTGTAGATCATAAATTCTAGATTTAGAGCTGAAATGTACCTCAAAGAGCAATCTAATCCAACCCCTTCATATAAAAAAAATGAGGGATTTGAGGTAAGGAAAGGGTAAGTGATTTTTCTCTAGGTGTCCTACCTAGTAAGTATCTGAGACAGCCTTTGAGTTCAGATTTACCTGACTCTAGGACCCTCTCATCTGTTACGCTGCTTAGCAAGACATAGCTAGTGGAACTTCTTGTGCCACATAGTCAAAGAAAAGAGAGGTTGGCCAAATCTCACCGGAAACTCTACAACTTCTGGGAAAGAATCTCATATCTAATGAAGAGATGCATATAAAACACAATATAAATTTAAATCAAGTTTTCCCCACTTTTTCTGAAGGTACCTGGACTGATTATAGCAATCTTACTTGCCAACGAAAAACAGGAATCACTATATATCCCTTACTGTCTTCTCTTCACATACCCATCCTTACATAAACTTTCACTTCACCCTCTGTCTTCTTTCCTCTTTTTTCTTCCTATAATTTAATAAAGACTGGTTGGTTTATTTTACCAAATCTAGTACCCATGTGCCCTACAGACAATGATGGGGTGAGTGGGAAGAATTTTCTGTAGCCTATATGACTTAAACACAGTGATTAATTTAGAACTGTGTATTGAATTGGAGTACCATTTTTCTCAGTATTAAGTAGAATTTAATACTTCTGAAATAAAATGGGGAAAAATACCAAGCAAAGAAGAGAAAGGCCAGAAAAAAACTAAATTTTTACAGATTACTTTGAAGTTGCATTTTCTTTTCTTTTTAAAATTTCTTTGCTATATTTAGTGTAAATGTTTTTTTAAAAAACTGTACATAGTGGAAATTCAGAGTTCAAATATAAAAGTCTTTCCTGTTCTTTGTATTTTGAAAAGGTTATATATTTTGATATTTCTTTTTAAAAATGCATCATTTATTTCTTTTAAACATTCTTTTCTTTTTAAATTTTGAGTTCTAGATTCTTTCTCTCCCTCCCACTCCTCCCCCGCCCACTGAGAATATGATGTAGATTGTACACATGAAATCATACAAAACGTATTTCCATATTAGCTATATTGTGGGGGAAAAGGAAAGAAAAGAAAAGGAGAAAATTGTACTGTGCCGAACTTCAGGCTTTTTTTTACTGCTGTTTTCAGAGCTAGTTTTGGGGGTATGTAAATTTTAGGTATTTCTGCTATAAGGTTATCTTGGGAGAGGTGTGGTCACTGCGCTCCTGGTCTGTACTCTGATCTTTATCCAGTAAGAGATTTTGTTCCTCTGTAACTTCAACTACTAACTCCCCTTTCCTCCCTGGAACTGACCCAGAACTGTTGATAGGCAAAAGTTTCTAATCACCCCCAACTGCACCAGTGCCAACAAAGTACCCCCTGTAATCTGTTTCTGACCAATCATCTGCTTTCTTTACTGTCTCTAGATTGAAAACTCTCAAAGCTGCTACTGCTGCTGCTATCATCCCTACCTCCACAGTACATCTCTACTGGTCCTTACTCTCCAGACATTTCCCCAGCCCAGTGGTACATATCTCTCCTGCTGACCTCTTAAGTTGTTTTAGACTGGAAAAAATATCTCCTTATCTTTTGTTATCTTTATAACTCCAAAATTTGATTTTAGCCATTATTTTAAAATTATTTGGAGGGGAATATGGGGAGAATTCAAGGAGGTCTCGTCTGTACTTCACACTTTTGCTTTGCAGATGCTTTAATTGGAGCTTTACAGTAGCCCTGGGAGGTGAGGGCCACAAGTTTTAGAATTTTCATTGCACATATTAGAGAACTGCAATTTACTGAGACTAATGAATTTACTTGCATAAGGTCACAGTTAATAAGTGCAATGGGTCATTGGACCACAGGTCTTCCTTAATTCAAGTCCAGCCTACTAGATCTTGTTTCTGTTTCAAATAAAACAGCAACAGCATAAACAAAAAAATAAAATTGTAGGCATTTCAAATGATTAATTTTCTTTTCTCATTGCTTATAGAACTCTGCTGAATTAGAAAAAACAAAAGATACTCTCTGCCCTAAGGAACTTAAAATCATCATCATTGTCATCATTACTATCACAGAGTTTACAGCATTTTAAGTTTTTAGAAGGTGTTTATTTTTCTTCCCACAACATTCCTCTGAAGTAGGTGATGCAATTCAGCAGAGGGGAAATTGATGAGATAGAAAGAGACTAAGTGACTTGCCAACGGTCATTCAGTCATCAAGAGGGACAATAGAGTGACCTATTCTTTTTTTTAAAATCTAGTTAATTGTACTATTGAGTAAAAGTCTGAAATAAGAGTATTTTTTCTACAAGCATATGAAGGCCCTTCAGTTGACTAGTGGATATGTATTTACCTTGAATTAACTACTATTTTGAATCAAATAATATTAGTTTTATTGAAGTTTCACTATTATTTTAGGTTTTGAAGGAAAGTATTAAAAATACAAGTTTGGGGCTAATTGTTTACTATTTACTCAAAAAAAGGTTTTAAAAGGTAAATAACAAAAGTAATTTATAAAATCATTAGTCATATTTGCAAACCTTAATAAAAATAACTAATATTTATATAGGGTTTACTCTATCCCGGGGTGGGAAACCTGCAGCCTCAAGGCTGCATGTGGCCTAGAGACTGTAGGTTCCCCACCCTTGAATCTCTATCATGAACTCTGCTAGAATGCTTTACATTTGCTTTATAAATTTATGCTTTATAATTATTATTTTGGTTGGTCCTACAAAAAACCCTTGGAGGTAGGTATCCTTATTGTTCCTAATTTAAAGATAAAGAAACTGAGGCAAAACATGGTTAAATAATTTATCCAGTATTATACAGCTAGTATTTCTCTGAAGTCTGATTTGAATTCAAATCTTCCTGACTTCATTATACCCAGGACACTATATACTATACCACTAAATTTTCTGCTGCCACTACAACTTTCTATATAAGATCTGTCCTATCTCCATCAAGAAAGAGACTGGCAGAATGCATTGTTCTTTATTCCTCTTTGAGAACTGGTTTTCCCCAGGTTTTTCCTTTTCATTATAGAATAAAAATTAGGTATTTAAAATGTTATTTAAATAATGGCCAGATATTTGTTTACACATTGGAAAGTCTTTGTGTTCTTCTCTTTCCCTGTTTTGTTTCAAAGAAAACAATGAACTACTATTAAAAAATTATATTAAAACTATTTCACCATCAAAAGTGCTTCATTGACTAGCAGAGAATAACTTTAGCACTGATTTGAGTCTGGTCCTCTAATCTGGCCTCATACACTTAGTATCAGTGTGATCCTGGGTAAGTCACTTAACCTCAATTGTTTCAATTTCCTTATCTGTAAAATGGGGATGCTAATATTACTTACCTCCTAGACTTGTTATAAGGATCAAATGAGATAGTTTAAAAGCACTTAGCACATTGCTTGTCATATAATAAGTCCTATATAAAAGTTAATTATTTATTATTATTGTCATGGAGTTGCACCAAACTTGAGTAATTAATCACAAAACTCAGCCTTCTGATTAATTAAGCCCTCACCCTCCACAGAGATTGCCTTCAACTACAGCTCAAAATATAATGCTTTTCCCAAGCTCTTTCCCAGAATTGTTTTGAGATAGATACTAGACTTGTGATTTCTTTTATATAATAATCATAATAATATTTACAGAGATGTTTTACTACTTGAAAAATGCTTTACCACTATTATATAATTTTATTCTTATTTAAACCTTTGTGACTAGGTACTATTATAATTTCCTTTGACCATGGGAATCATAGCTGCTAATTGTTATTCACAGATGGCACAATTATTAATTGCATGGCTTATTATTCTGGAGGAAGGTCTATGTGACATCAGTGAGAGAGAAACATCACCTCTGTCTGATTTTCCAGATTTCCTGGAAATCACCCTCATGAGCCATAGGATCCCATTCAAATGGCCTAGGGGGAAAAGTAGAGTTACAATTGCAAAACACTTCTCAAAGTCATTGGAATGCTACTCTAATGGTTGGGAGAATATCCAGTGCTCATGGATGGGACATGCTGATATAAAAATGATAATGCTACTTAAATCAATTTAGGGAATTAACTCTATCCAAACTATCAAGGAGATTTAATTAAAGAGAAATGAAAGATTTAGAATCTCAAGAGAAATAATGAAAAATTGTAGGAATGAAAGGAGGCTAACATTTCAAGACCTCAAATTAATCACAAAATATTAATTATCAAAATCATTTAGTACTAGCAAAAAATTGGTGGATCAAGCCAGATAAAGAATAATCAAAAACAAATGAACTTAATAATCTAGTATTCAACAAATGTGAGAACATAAATTACTTGGAGGAAGAACTCCACATTTAAAAATTACTGCTGGGAAAACTGGAATGCAGGCTAGCTGAAATTAAGCTTAGAATAATAATTTATATCACATGTTCCAATAAGGTCAAAATGGATATGTGTCCTGAATATTATTATACCATTTAAAGTTATTAGAAGAGGACTATTAACTTAAACAAATTTTGCTAAGGAGAGTATTCTCTTGGAAAAAAGGGAAGCGTTGACATAAAAGATCAATCAGTAAGCATTTGTTACTGTGCTAGGGCTAGAGATAAAAGGAGAAAAATTCTCTGGACAACTTGTACACACATGCACACATGTATTTATATATTATGTATGTATGTATATATGCATATATGCACACACACATTAAAACATACAAAAATATTCATACAATAAATGGAAGACAATAGCATGAGGAATGGAAATAGCATGTGGGGGAGAACAGGGTATGTTTTATGCCAGATATGGTGCTTGGGTTGAGTTTTGAAGGAAAAAAAGGATTCTAAAAGGGGGAAGCAAGAGGAAAATACATTTCAGACATGGACTCCAGGGCAGCTGAATAGAGAGAAGAGACATAAGGAACAACAAGAGGGAGAGTCTGGCTACATCACAAAGTTGGAAAGGTGATTTTGGACCAGGTGATGTAGAACATTAAAAGTAAGATGGAGAAGTTTACATATGATGCAAAAGATAATTATAAGGCATTAGTATGTCTGGAACATGAGATTTACCTACTTAGACCTATACTGTAGGAAAATTATTTTGGTAGGTCTTAGTGAGCAAAGAACTGGAACTAGGGAGACCAACTGGAACTTTATTCAATAGTCCAGGTAAAAGATGATGGCAGTTTAAATTACGATAGTAGGATATGAGTACAGAAAAAGAAACAGATGAGAGAGGTGATATGAAGATGATAAAACTATTCAACTTTGGCAAGTAAACAGATATGTCATGTGAGGGAAAGCTAGGAGGAAAGGATAACACCAGTATTTTGAACTCTTAATAATGTCTGAAAGGATGATAATAACTTTGAAAGAAATAGGAAAGTAAAGAATAGTAATAATATTGGGAAAACACAATGAGTTTTGCCTTGGCAAGATAAAATAGATATCTTCTTTAGTATGAAAGTTAAAAAAAATCCCTAACAAAATAAATGCAACAGGGATAAGAAGAGAAGCTATGGAGGGGAGGAGCCAAGATGGCAGAGCAGAAAGACTCACATATGCTAGCTCCAAACCCACAGCCCATATATTTCATGCAAAAAGAACTCGCCACAAATTCTGGAGCACTACAAGGCGTGCAGAAACACAGTGGAAAAGATTTCCATTCCAGAGAGCCCTGGACAGCCGTGCCCACGGGTCCATCACACTCTGGACAGCAGAGCCCATCCCTGAGCTGCTCTGGCCACGCGGCCCTAGAGGAGCAGATCCGAGCAGGCTTCAGGGGCAGAATCTCCATCGACCACGAAGGTCCCTCCACTCACAGGTGCTCCAGGTCAGTGAGAGAGACTTCTGGGCTGGCTGAGAGGGGAGCGGGGTACCTCCGTGACTCGGTCCCCCTCGGGAGGCAGCCACAGAGGCAGCAGCAGAGGCAGTGGCAGAGGCAGCAGCGGCGGCCCGGGACTCCCAGAGCAGTAGTCAGAAGTTCAGGGCCATTACCAAAGGTCTCTGCATAAACCCCCTGAGGGAACTGTCCTGGGAGGTGGCCCTGCCCCCACCCAAGCACCAGAACCTAAGCTCACATTGAATAGCAGCCATGCCTGCCACGGAAAGCCCATTTGAATCTCAGACCCCAAGCACTAGCTGGGCGGATCTAGGTGGGGGTGGACAGGAATCTCAGAAGTCAAATAACTAGCTGGGAAAATGCCCAGAAAAGGGAAGAAAAATAAGACTATAGAAAGCTACTTTGATGGGGTACAGATGTTCCCGCCTTTCAATTCTGATGATGAGGAACAATTCTTACCATCAAGGAAAGACGTGGAGGTCAGGGCCTCTGTATCCCAGACATCTGAGGTGGATGTCCGCTGAGCTCAGGCCATGGAAGTGCTCAAAAAGGATTTTGAAAATCAAGTTAGACAGGTGGAGGAAAAACTGGGAAGAGAAATGAGACAGATGCAAGAAAAGCATGAAAAATGGGTCAATACTTTGCTAAAGGAGACCCATAAAAATGCTGAAGAAAATAACACGTAGAAAAATAGGCTCACTCAACTGGCAAAAGAGGTTCAAAAAGCCAATGAGGAGAAGAACGCTTTCAAAAGCAGAATTAGCCAAATGGAAAAAGAGGTTCAAAAGCTCACTGAAGAGAATAGGTCTCTCAAAATTAGAATGGAACAGATGGAGTCTAATGACTTTCTGAGAAACCAAGAAATCACCAAAAAAAACCAAAAGAATGAAAAAATGGAAGAGAATGTGAAATATCTCATGGGAAAATCAACTGACCTGGAAAAATAGATCCAGGAGAGACAATTTAAAAATTATGGGACTACCAGAAAGTCATGATCAAAAAAAGAGCCTAGACATCATCTTCCATGAAATTATCAAGGAAAACTGCCCTGAGATTCTAGAACCAGAGGGCAAAATAAATATTGAAGGAATCCATCAATCACCACCTGAAAGAGATGCAAAAAGAGAAACTCCTAGGAACATTGTGGCCAAATTCCAGAACTCCCAGGTCAAGGAGAAAATCTTACAAGCAGCTAAAAAGAAACAATTCCAGAATTGTGGAAATACAATCAGGATAACTCAAGATCTAGCAGCTTCTACATTAAGGGATCAAAGGGCATGGAATAGGATGTTCCAGAAGTCAAAGGAACTAGGACTCACACCAAGAATCACCTACCCAGCAAAACTGAGTAGAATACTTCAGGGGAAAATATGGTCTTTCAATGAAACAGAGGACTTTCAAGCATTCTTGATGAAAAGACCAGAGCTGAAAAGAAAATTTGACTTTTAAACACAAGAAGGAGAAAAAGCATGAAAAAGTAAACAACAAAGAGAAGTCATAAGGAACTTATCAAAAGTGAACTGTTTACATTCCTACATGGAAAGACAATATTTGTAACTCTTAAAACTTTTCAGTATCTGGGTAGTTGGTGGGACCACAGACACACACACACACACACACGTACATGCGTGCACACACATACACACATGCACACACACACAGAGACAGAGAGCACAGAGTGAATTGCATAAGATGGGACCATATGTTAAAAGAAATTAAGGTAAATGGTGAGAGAGAAATATAGTGGGAGGAGAGAGGGTGAAATGGAATGGAGTAAATTATATCTCATTCAAGAGGCAAGCAGGAGACATTTTAGTGGAGGGAAAAAGAGGAGAGCTGAGAAAAAAACAAGAAGTTTACCCTCATCACATTCGACTAAAGGAAGGAATAAAATGCACACTCATTTTGGTATGAAAACCTATCCCACAATGCAGGAAAGTGGGGGAGAAGGAGGTAAGTAGGGGGGATGATGGAAGGGAGGGCAATGGGAGGAGGGAGCAATTTGAAGTCAACACTCTTGGGGAGGGACAGGATCAAAAGAGAGAATAGAAACAATGGGGGGCAGGATCGGATGGAGTCTTACACAACACGACTATTATGGAAGTCATTTGCAAAACTACACAGATAGGGCCTATATTGAATTACCTGCCTTCCCAAAGGAAATGAGTGGGGACGGAGGGATGGGGAAAATTTGGAACTCAAAGTTTTAGGAACAACTGTTGAGTATTGTTCTTGCTACTAGGAAATAAGAAATACAGTTAATGGGGAATAGAAAGCCATCTGGCCCTACAGGACAAAAGAGAAGATGGGGACAAGAGAAGGGAGGGAGGGTAGAGGAGAGGGCAAATTGGTGATAGGGAAAATTAGAATGCTCGGTGTATTGGGGTGGGGGGAGGGGATAAAAGGGGAGAAAATTTGGAACCCAAAATTTTGTGAAAATGAATGTAAAAAGTTAAATAAATAAATTTATATTTAAAAAAAGAGAAGAAGCTATGCATTGAGGGAAAGATATGTTTGTATCATATAGATTTGATAAGTAGGCAAAGGATATGAACGAAAGTTTTTAAAAGAAGAATTTATAAAGTATTAATAGCCATATGAAAGAAAGTTCCTAAACATTAATAATGAGGAATACAAAAAAACTCCTGGAGGTTCCACTTCACATCCAGCGAATTGAAAAAGATGGTTGTCATGGGAATAGTCAGAATTGAAGGGGTTGTAGAATGATAGGAATATTGGTGTTTTGCTGGTAGAGATGTAAAATATTCCAAAGAAAATGAATAGTAATTGGGAATTTTGCTTTAAAAAAGTGAACAAAATGCCTTGTAACTCAGAGATCCTACTATTAGTTATATATTGTTGTATGTTAAAAAAAGGGAAAAAGGGTCCCAAGTGCAAATAAAATTTTATAGCTCAACTTCCTTTACTACTAAGGAACTGGTTATAAAATGATGCTCATCAAATGAAAAAAAAAAACTTAATTGTACAAAAATTGTGATAAATGAATTAATGAAATAGAAAAGATGGGAATGAAGACTACAGAGAAGCATAGGAACATCAATATGTTAATTCAAAGTGAAATAAATAGAACAAAAGGAAATAATATTCACAATGATTACAATAAATCAAATGAAAAGAACAACAAAAACTACATTGTTTAAATATAAGAATCACAATTTTTCCAAAAGAAGGGATGAGAAAATGTGTCTTTCTCCCTTAATATAGGGAATTATAAGTGAGTAACTTTGCATATATTGTCAAATTCAGTTGATGTGTTGATTCATTTAGCCAAATTGCTTCTTCACTGTCTCCTACTCATTTTTTGTTATAAGAGACAGTTCTCTGGGCAGATGAAAGTGGAGAAATGCACATGGAAGTGAGGATGATGTGAAAATGAAAGATCAATACACCTCACACACACACACACACATACACAAACACACTGCACATATACAAAATCACCACACTGTGAGTACAAGTGGAGTGCTCAGACTGACCATCTATTATCACTTCTTTGTACTCTCTGACCATCCAATGCCTTTTGTTATCATACATTTCTTGGATGATAAAATTTATGCTATCATCTGTGCAAAAAATGATCATTGACAATATATTGCAACTTATTTAATCCTGTCATATGTTTCTCCTTTCCCTTTGAATTCTTTCATTTTGTTTTCCCCCAAATTTGTGTTGTTTCATAGTTTGTAGCTATATAACATTACCAGAAGAATATTAGTAGAAAAAAGATGAAAGAAAGAATTCAAAAATTCAAAAAAGATTCTCAGAAAGAAGCATGGGAATGTTAATATCTATGCTGTAATTCCCAAGTGCAATTCACTTTGATATTTTCTACATATTTATCTTCTGAGACCAGTTCATTGCCCATCTACAGTGCCTATGCCAAATATTTGTACTTGTGGACTTATTTAACACTCTGTTCATCCTTCGTTTTTGAAGAATACCATGACATCAGAAAAATGATGACATGACCTGCACTTGACTTTGTTTTGAGTGAGTGAGGGAGGTCTGTACAAGGTCAACAGCCTCACTTTCTACTCCTGAGTCATCTGGATCTTGTGACCAGATATTCATCAGGATGACTAGAGATAGCCCATGACGCAATTGGAGACCTTGGATTTTTCAGGTATTCACTTAAGAGGGAGGTAATGCCCATTGAGTGAATAGACCTCTTTAAGAAGTAGTCAAGGAATGACCCTTTTAATGAGCAAAGGAAAAAAAATCACTAAGTCACTCTAGGAAAGAAAGAGAAACAGTGACTATTGATAATCACTCTAAGTCAGCCATTAAGTGGAGCTTGGGCAGGGACCTATGGAAGGAAGGAAGGAAGGAAGGAAGGAAGGAAGGAAGGAAGGAAGGAAGGAAGGAAGGAAGGAAGGAAGGAAGGAAGGAAGGAAGGACATCTAGCCAGTAGACCCCAAAGGAAGGAGAGAGGGCGACAGAAGGGAGAGGATGAGTTGGGTTACCCCGTTAGCTGGGTCCTCACTCAGGCAGCTAGGTCTACTCACAGGTTGGGTTCCTCCTTTTTTGAAGAAGACCATGACATCAGAGAAATGATGACATGACTTGCATTTGACTTTGCTTTGAGTGAAGGAGGCCTGTACCAAGTCACCAAGTCACTTTCTTCTCCTCAGCCATCTAAGGCAATGTGGTATAAAGTGGAAAGAGCACCTGGAATGGCAAGAACTAATGACTTTTGAAATAAAAGTTGGTTTAACTTAGTGTAATCTGAGCATGTCTAGATATTCTCAGATCCCCTTCAGTTGCCCAGATCCCCTAAGTTGGAGACACTCTTTGGTGTCTACCATATGGTTGGGCATCAACATCTTTGATTTTTGCAACTATGAAAGCCTGGTTTAACCAGCTCTAGTTTTACACCCATATATATGGTTTTTTTTGGTAAACACTTCACTGATAGGCCATTTTCATTGCAAGCTTTTTGTGTCATGCTTAGTCTGATCAACTTCCCCAGCTCAAGACATGCTGACCATACTTTAGTGCCAAATTTAAGCAAACCATCAAAGAGAAAAGAAAAAACAAAAACAGAAAAGCAGCATGTAGCCTAATTATGGAAAGCTAAATAAAAGTTATATAAAAAAGTAGTATTTTCTAACCATTTTAATTATTAGGTCTACCTAGAAAGCAAAGTTTTTACATGCAACAATGAAAACTAAATAGAACTAAAACACCTCTTGTTCAAACTTGATTATCCACAGCCTGTAACATCATTGATTAGAAAACTGCCCATCACTCAGTGTCTGCTGCTGTCCTCTGTTGTGAGTTACTGAATGGCCTGCTGGGGATAGAAATTCCTATAGCTAAAGGGCCCATCACTCATCATATCACAGAAAGTGTATGCTCAGGACATTGGCAGTGGCAGAATGACTATTGTTAATAACAATGGCATTTTATATTGGCATAGAGCTCTACTCACGATACATATAAAAGTCTGTGTCAAAATTTTCTTAAATTTATGGCTCTTCAGATAAAGGATGAGTTGTTGATGTTTATTTTCATGCTACATGTAAGAAAATGTCTTCTAAAGAAATTTACTATTAAAAATGTTTATAGAGAGAATGTTTAAAGGAATAAGTTATTTTTATTCCTTAAGCCTCCATGGCAGGAACCACTCAAGTGATGGTGCTATATCCATGTAATATCATTATAAATTATTCCTATCTATTTATCAGGATTACAAGAGCATTGATTTAGAACTAGAAGGGACCTCAGCAGTTATCTTATCGTAAAATAACAGATTTAGAGTTGTAAAAGCCATAGAGGATATGTAATCCAACCCATTCATTTTGGAGATGAGGAAATAAGGCCCAGAGTGTTAAGTGCTTGCCAAGGTCACACAAATAGCAAGCGGCAGAGTTAAGATCAGACGTCAGGTATTCTGACTCTCAATCTAACTCTCTTTCCTCTGTATGATTCAGTTTCCCAGTGGGAATATGTGAGTGCCTTTATCCGGTGAGACTTTTTTATCCCCTAGTTTGAACTGTAACTATAAAGTTTAGCAAGATTATATGATTTTCATACTTTAAATATTTATCTTTTCTTTTCCTCTAATTATTCCAAGTGTAGAAGTCACATTTTCTCTGGTTTTCAGGTATCCTTACCACCACCAACACCAATGCCGCCATCACCATCACTATCCTCATTATCATCATCATCCCTGTTAATTAACTAATTCAACGATTATTTTGGGAGGCATGCTGTTTCCAAAGTATTATGATCTAGATGTTACAAGCATGCAGCCATCCCAATTTTATCCACAAAGAAACTGGACAAAAGAAAGTAAGATCATGAGGGGAGAAAACATCCCTTTTTGCAATGACATAAAGTAGTGTGGGCTTTTATAAACTCAGCCATGACCATATGATCACAGATTAAGAGCTAGAAAGGCGGCATTAATGGTTATCTAGTTCAATCCCAACATTTTGAGAGTCTAGCAAATGGGAGCCCAGAAAGGTTAAATGAATGGGATCCACTGTCCCCAGGCATGAAGTAGTAGAGCAAGAATTTTCATTTAGGTATTCTCATTCCCA
Source organism: Bettongia penicillata ogilbyi (assembly GCA_023548195.1). Lineage (NCBI taxonomy): Eukaryota > Metazoa > Chordata > Mammalia > Diprotodontia > Potoroidae > Bettongia > Bettongia penicillata. Next base: position 16,875,026 of record JAJHZJ010000318.1, read on the forward strand.
GTTCAGTGTTCATTCTACTGCACTAGGAATCATGAAAATGCTAACTTGGTCAGAGGAAAGGAAGACACAAGGGACACACAGCTGAAGAGAGGTGTTATCAGGTAATGATTTTCTCTTTATTCTCCTATTAGTCATTTGTGAAAAGCAAATGAAGTAAAGTTGTGAGACTGGTGATATGAACTTGGTATTTGTCTCCTTATGATAATTCAATTTCTTGTAAGCTATCATGAGTTTCTCAAAAAGCATACTTGAAAGATCATGTGAACATATCCTTGTAGTGCTGAAAATGCTCTCCTTTCCACTCTTGTATATTAGTATTGTTTCCATGGAAATTGCCAATTAGGGTCTGAGACCCAAGAGAATTGTGTCATCTTTTTATCATCTGAAGAAGGGGTCAATGTCTATAATTCATTGTGTGTGTTTGGAAAAAAAAAAAAAACGTAAAACTGTCATTTTTTTAAATTAAATTTTATTTTTTCGGAGGTCGACCTTCCTCCCTATTACCTGCTCCCTTCCAAACTCAGAAAACAAAGAAAACCTATCCCCCTTCTAGTCAAGCAAAAATAAATTCACACACCAACCATGTTCCAAATGATTGTTTCAGTTTGCACCTTCTGTCCAGCATTTCGTATTATTTTTTACCAAGAAAAGGTTAGCCTGTTTCAGTATGAGTCCATTGGAATTGCAGTTGGTCACTGTGACGATCAGAGTTCACAAATATTTCAGTTGATTATCTTTACAATATTTTCATTATTATGCAAATTGTTTTCTTGATTCTGATTACTACCTCTGCATCAGTTCATTCAAGTCTTCCCAGATTTCTCTGAAGTCACCCCCTTTAACCGTATTCTATCACTTTCATGCAAATTCAATCAGCCATTCCCCAATTGATATGTACCCCCCCTCAGTGCCTTTAGGAATAGATAAGGAGTTCATGTTGCTACCGACTGTATTTCTTTGTCTTTTACTCAAGAGTGCAGCACTTATTATCTATGCTATTGAAGTGTCAGACCAAGGGAAGGAGAGAGTACTCATGCTAAGAAATGATGTAGTTTTCATTAGGTTTCCATATCTCCATAGTAAGGTCAAATTAAATAGCAGATCTTTCAATTCAGTTTCAAAGCCAGTCATTCAACTAAATCACATCTTAATCCTTTGCCTACATGTCTTCATTGTCCTAATATTAATTTCCAAGGAATCCTTTTTTCTTCATTTGCCTCCTACCTTTCTATTTCTTATTTAGTGTTTTCTCTGGCAGGATCTCTTCTTCCTGTTCTCTTTTCCCTGTCTTATTTTTTTTTCTCTTTCTGTCTCATCTCCTATGAATTATTTCAGTGGGGAGTTGATGCAGGCCCCTCTTATTTTCCCCAAAGAATTTTCTTTTACTCTAGAATTATAGATAAGTTATACTGGGTTTCAAATATTAATTTATTAAATATTAATTTATTAATGTGGTACTTTTATAGAAACAGCAAAAAAGGAGTACTTCAAGATTAGCGCTATGACACAGCAAACCAGGGCATGATACAACAAGCTAACTACCTTCATCATCTTGCTTAGAATACAGATCCCTTTAGTGGAGAGAGAGTGGCATTCCTTGTATTGTGTACAGAACTCAGTGCCCTGAAGAGATTGCTTCATTTATTTAATTTGCTAAAACTTTGTCCTCATGAACTGATTGAAAAATGGGATGATTATTATATTGCTTCAACAATTATCGAGAGATATCAGAGGCTGTAACTCTTGAAATCTCAAGAGGATGAGTAGGGATGATCCAGCTGCTCACATAAGATGAGAAGCTTTTTTAGAGAACATTATTTTTAAGTGAGACAATGGAAGCCGGTGAAAAATTGCTCAAGTGCAAAAGATGATGTGAATAATACACTGAGAACACAACATCAGCAATGGGAACCAATAAATGTAATTTCTTCACAAGATAGTGAGGAGAGTGGACTGATGGAAGCAAACAATTCATACTGGGGAAGAGTTGGAGATAAAGTTGGAAAGGTAAATTGGGGCCAGACTGTGGAAGGTAAACAAGATTGTACTTGGACCTATAAGCACTGAGAAACTTAAACCTTTCTCTAGGCATTAACTTTTGCCCTATGGATCTCAAAATTTTAGTGAACTTTTGGCACCATGGCCATGACAAATCTGACATAAGTTCAGAAGTGCGACTGCAGTGAACCATACACTGGAGTTTTATTTTTGAGTAGGAAGGGTCACTATATACCCTTTAACCAAGAGAACAAGCAGCAATTCCTTTAGCTCCGTCCCTCATCTTCCCAATTTTCTGGCCCTGACACAAATGGAAAACTTGTTCTAACCTCCAGAAGATTCCATAGCTTTCAGAAATGAAGTTTTTTTTGTATATTTTACTCTTTATATTTTATATTTTCAGCCTGAGAATAGTTACTATATTGCTGCTGCTGTTTGTATTTTATTCTTGAAGAGAACAATGACATCAAGATGGTGATGCATGACTTATAAGTGAATTGGATTTGAGTGAGGGAAGGCTGTCATCAGCCTCACTTTCTCCTCCTGAGCCATCTGGGTCCAGTGATCAGATATGGATCAGGAAAACTGGAAATGGTCCAGGATGAAATGTAAGACCTGGGCCTTTTCAAAGGAAGGGCTTTAACAAGTCTCAGTTGGATTGAGGCAGTGCCCATTCAGTGATTAAGGCATAATACAATGAGGCAAAAAATGGCCTCTTTAAAAAAAATAGATTTGGGAGGGGAAGACAGTCAGGGTTTCTAGAATAAATAGAAACAATTGGTATTTACATTCATTCTGAGCTAATCAGGGCCCAGAGTAACAATTAATATTTGATCTGGGGTCAGGGAGATTTGGGGTTAAGGCTGGTCTCTAAGAGAAACAAACTAAAATGAAATAAAAGTTTGAGAGAATAAAAATTCAGCAGCCAGTAGAGGTGTGATGCCCTGTATGGAGAGTGAAGAAAGAAAGAAGGAAGGGAAGGAAGGAAGGAAAGAGGGAAGAGAAAAAGAAAGAAAAAGTAGGCAGGAAAAAGAGTAAGGAAAGGAAGGAAAGTGAAACACCAGAAAACTACAGGACCAGGAAGTGACACCCTCCTTCCAGTTTGCTCATGCAAGGATGAGGAACATTTTTTCTTACTAAATTGGAGAAGAGACTCTTAATTATGTAGCTTTATGACAGCCCTCTTTGCCCTACCAACAGTCTTCAAAAATGTGCCAAGTGGCCAGGAAGAAGGTAGACAGGTTTTGATTTTGTAAGGAATAGCAAGTCACTTATGTTCTTGACTTCTTTTCCCACTTTGAAATCAGCTTTCTCTCTCTCTCTCTCTCTCTCTCTCTCTCTCTCTCTCTCTCTCTCTCTCTCTCTCTCTCTCTCTCTCTCTCTCTCTCTGTCTCCACTCTATCATCTCTCTCCTCTCTCTCTCTGTATATATATTATATATACATATTGTATATATACATATATACTATATATACTCACACACACACACACACACACACACACACACACACACACACACACCCCAAAGATATACATGAAGGAAAGCACTAATTCTCAAATATGACCAAGGCTTTCTATGAACCCTATCGTAAATTATCAATATATCTCAAAAAACATCAACTAAGAAAGTTGAAAAGGCCACTCTCTTCCTCATAGTCTACTTATAAATTCCAAACCCTAAATACATCCTCAGAAAAACTCTTCCTGGTGTTTTATCCACAAGTCAATGACTTTTTCCTCCTGCTTTGTAAGAACATTCATCTTTGAACCTGTTGTACATATAACAGCAATTAGAGATCATGGTGACAATTCTAACCCTAGAGAATCTTTATTTTTTTCTTCTTGGAAATAGGTGGACACTTCTTAACTATTTTGAATGCCATTTCAATGCTCACCCTCCAAACAGCTGAAAAACTTCTTCAAGAAAGTCTTAAGACAGCACAAATAAATACTGCTTTTTGTAGCAAGAATCCGATGTTATTTTGACTTTGAAAAAAATCTAATTAAAGGGGAATAAAGTTTACATTTTAACAACTCAAGTCCAAATCAATCGAAACAAAATGTTTGAGGCAAAAGCAATCTAATAAATAAATGACAAAGCATGGATTATGGGAATCTCAGACATGCATTTCAGAAAGATATGACAGGATATCAGAGGCATTTCTGTTCTTATATCTGAAGTGGATGGTAAATAAATGAGCCTGACTATGAAATCCATTTTATGACCAAGCCTCTAGAGAGTAATTCCTGATGTGTACTCAAGATTAGAGCATCTGAAAGAAAAGCAAGTTCCTTCCAGGAAAGCAATGATAGACAGTCATGGCATATAATCAACCCAACAATCATTTGTCACATGCCTATTGTGGGTCAGGCATTGTACTAGGTGAAAGGACTACAAAGACCAATATGAAATAGTTTCTGTGTGCAAGGAGTTTCTGGTCTATAGAGGGATAGAGCATATATATATATATATATATATATATATATATATATATATATATATATATATGTTTGGAAAGAGGATGGCATGAGGAGCTGTAGAAATCAAGAAAGGTCTCATATTCAAGATGGCACTTGGATTAATCTTGAAGGAAACTAGTGGGAGAGGTGAAAAGGGTGGCCTATAGGCATTGGGTAAAGACAAGGTATGCAGACGGGGAATGGAAGTTCCTGTATGATGAAGAGAAAGGAAACTAGTTTGGCTGGAAAATAGAATATATTTCGAATTGAAATGTATACAAAGGTGGCCAGGTAAATTTGGATCAGGTTGTCAAGAACATTAAGTGCCAAATGGGTTTCATATTTAATCCTAGATACAACAGATAGCTATCAAGTTTGAACTGAAATGTGACAAAGTCACATCTGAGCTTTAAACAAACTACTTTAACCCCATAGAGGACAGATAGGAGAGAGGAGATTTTGGAAACATGCAGATCATTTAGGTTGTATTTGATAAATTGGTTCACTATAGGCACATTTTGAAAGCCGACTTGTGATTAATGTATGAAGATTAAATTAGGGCAGATTTTCTCTAATGCATGATAATTCTTTGGTCATTATGGCTATATTTGGCTTACTGAAAATGAGAGTTCATGTGTTATGGGGTGAAGAGTTAGGGCTTGACATTTGTACAATCTGGTTCTGAAACTCTATTTGACGACTTACTAACAGGGTGACTGAGCAATTGGCACAACCTCTTTGGTCCTCAGTTTCCTCATAGAGTTGAATTATAAGGTCTTGAAGGATTCTTCCAGATTTAAGTTTTAGATTAACATCCATTTTCCTGCTGTGGTTCTCCTGCCTCCTTTTACGCATCCTCCCATCTGGATCTCTGCCCCCTGACATGAAGCCATACTATGTGGTAAGAACCCACTCTATTTACCTGACACCAGCCACAAAGCCATGCTGTCTTTCTTTGATGCTAATCCTATTTCTCTCCATCCAGCTAAGCCCCCTCTCCATTCTTCCTCTTGATCTGAGAATAATAATCCAACCAAGACAACCAATCTTTCTCCTTGAAGGAAGGCATCTTAAGATTGCTTATGGCTCCATTCATCATCACTGTTCAATGGACCTTGCCCAGTACCTCTTCATATACATTGTTCTCTTTAGTAGAATGTAAGTTCTTTGAGAGCAAAACTACCTTCTTTTTGTATTGTAATCCACAATATTTTACACTGTGTAATCTCCTAAAGTGATCTTTCAATAACTCATTGTAGCATGATTTTTGTTTGCTTAAGTAGCATACTCTTTTCAAATTGGTCAAGACCTGTGATTTCACATGTTTTGAGCATGTCTCTTGAAGAAAACCCCTCTTATCAGTATTGATCTGCAAGTCTCGTCAGCTTTTAGTTTTAATTTTTTCTGGAATGTTGAGAGGTTGACAGTTTTGCACAGGGTCACATAACCAGTATGTGTCAGAGGCTGAATGTGTTCCCAGCTCTTCTTAATTTCAAAACAGCCCTCTATCCATTATGCCAGCTTGCTTCTCATGAAATGTACATTTACATAAAGGAAATTCAACTCGCACAGTGGTTAAGAGTTTTGTTAAGTAATTCCATCTCATTCCTTGTGGAAGAGTGGCCGAAAAAAAGTCAAGAAGTTCTTCTGCTCCTCACTTCTTTCAATCCAATCAAGACTGCTAAATCTTTTTCTAAATTACTCCCGAAGAATTCCAGTTCCTTTTTGAGATTCACTGTGGTTGTGCTAGAGGCAAATTTAAACAGAAAGTCATTTACTTCATGGTTGCATAAAGATATTGAGTTCAGATAGATTTGATATGTCAATAGAAGAAGGCTGTACTGAATGCAAAATCAAATTACCCCTTTCCCTGTTGGGACTTCAACATCTGCCTCAGTATAGATTGATTAGAGCTAGGCAGGTCATCAAAGGCCCTTTGTCTGTGTTTGACTGGGAGAAACAGCTGACAAGTGGCCATCAGATTACCACAGTGGGGCAGCTGCTGTGATAGGTGTTTGACAGCTGACTTCATTAGAGTCCCTAAGATGCATGCAGGAATGGATTTGTCCTTTAATTGAGCTGGGCCAGCAAGCAGCCCACGGAAGAAATGGGAATTAAAGTGGTTGGAGAATGATAAAGTAACGCAAAGGGAAAACAGGTGAATCTTCATGTATGATATTACAGGGTGCACTGGTATACCTTTGAATGGAAATGCTGTTGGTAGCTTGTGTGTGTTCAAATGACTTTATTCATGAGGACAATTGTCATTGTCTGTTGGAATGATTAAAGGAGTTATTTATTAATAGAAATTATCAATTAAAAGAAGTTAGTTACTGAAAAAAGATCTTTTGCTTTAGCAGAAAAGACCCATGATGGAAGCACATTGATTCATAGAAGCTAGAAGTCATCTTTTCCTTCCTCAGATTTTTCATAGTACTTTGAACCCCTCTTTGCCTTTGCTTTGTACCTTAGCCTTTGATCCAAATGTCATATTCTTTAAATTGAACTATAAGGTCCTTGAAGACAGAGTACATAATTTTTTAAAATTTTTGTATCTTGAATGCCTATCACAGTGTTATATATGTGTTGTTTTTCAGTTATTCTTCAGTTGTGTCCGACTCTTTGTGACCTCATTGGAGCTTCCTTTGCAAAGATACCAGAGTAGTTTGCCATTTCCTTCTCAAGCTCATTTTACAGACAAGGAAACTGAGACAAACAGAGTTAAGCAACTTGTCTACCATCTCACAGCTAGTAATTGTTCGAGGCCAGATTTGAACTCAGGAAAATGAGTCTTCCTGACTCCAAACCCAATAATTACCACTGGTATGCACATAGTAGGAATTTAATGAATATTTCTCAAATTGAATTATAGAGCAGAATGATATAAAGAAAGATGAGCTTCGGAAACATTAGTATTAAAGGGTAAATGAGGGTTATAAGTAAAGGGCAAAGCAGGGTTGTGGTATTTCATGATATGCCAGAAGGGTTTCCTGGAAGAGAAGGGATTAGAGTTCACTAAATTAGATGGTTCATACTAAATTTCATCTTTCATAAGCAATCAGTTCAGGAACTTATGCTAATTCATTTAAGTGATGTGCAGATGACAAAAATGATTAAAGCATCTGAACTTTACTTATCAAAGTATTATTTGCGTTATTTCACACTAAGGAAAAGACAATCCCCCCAAACTGACTAGTATGGATAGTATTATGCTACAGATTTCTCTTTTGGAGAAATAACTTTTAAGTGAGGCATCAGTGCTAAAATAAAAGAGCTCCTATCAATTTTCTTCATTGATCTGTGCTACTTGTGTCTAGGACAATCACCAATATGAATCTCACATATATAAAGTAAATAATTTTTTAAAATTTAGTTTGACTATTGTAACTTTTTTTCCTTATTTACATTCATACAACTATCTACTGATAATAGCTAAAGTTCATTTTTTTTTTTGTTGGTACTGGGATAACTAGATAAACCAACAAATACCTTATTTTACTCTATCTTTATATTCCTTTCCAGGGGTTTGCTGGTAAATGTTTAACAATTGGCTGCATGACATATTCTTAAAATTTAATATCCATTACTCATTTTCTCTATCATTTTATTAAGTTTAAAAAGTCAATAAAACAATAACTCAAGTATTGATTTTTATTTTTTTGTTTATTTCTGAAGTGTAAGTAAGTGCTCACCCTGAAAATTTAACAGCCAGCTCTCCTAAATCAGTTTGAGATGGATCTAACATACTCCTGTTACTTTTCCCTCAAATTAAAAAAAAAAAACTACTATAAAAAGAAAATGATTCATTTTAAAATTACAATTTCTTTCCACATTTAAAGTAATGTGAAGTAGCAATTGACTAGTAGCTGGCAGCCAAGAGAAAAGTAAGAGATTTGGATAATTAATTGAATGAATAATTCGCTCATCAATAATTGAGAACGGGTTGCAATAAGATCTAACTTCAAGTGAGAACTAGAAAAGATATTAGATGTCATCGAATTTAACTATTTTCTTATATGCATTAGGAAACTGAGACCTGGGAAGGTTAAATGATTGACTCAGGGTCAAACAGATAATTGATTACAAACCTTAGCTTTTTAACTCTGCTCCATTTTTTTTTTTTTTTGCAATATCATGCTAAACTCAGAATATAGATTTAAACTGGAAGAGGCCTCACAGATTACCTGGTTCAACCTCATTTTAGAGAGGAGAAAATAGAAACAGGGATGTTATGTGACTTGCCCCCAATTCACATTGGTAGTAAATGTTAGAATTGAGGTTTAAAACCTGGTGTCCTGACTCCAAATCCAAAATTCTTTTCACGGTACCATTCTCCCTTTCAATTTTCTTTGACAGTAGCTTTAAAATTTGGTGTTAATTACTAAAAAAAAAAGTAGGAGAAACTAATAAAATGAAGTGAATATGTTGTCACTTTAAAATACTTTGATTTATAGTTCTTGGTTCACATGCATGTGTTGGACCAACCAGCATGTCAATGAGTAGGTACGTGATAGTTTGACTGAGTAATCCTCAGTAATAGCATATTCCAAGTCTATATGTAAGAAATGGTGTGATATGAAAGGCTGAGGTCTTCATGTTATTCAGGTCTGCACAGTGCACTTACAGTAAAATGAGTTTATGTGATGCCTTTTGTTTGGTGTTATGAACTGACATGATATAAATGGAATAAACCCTGAGAAGTAAATGTGGTTCATCCAGTGGTTGGTGCTAATGTCACAAAAATCAACAGTGACATAAACACTGCAATTACATAATGATGACTGGCCAAAGGAAAACTGGGGTGTGGGAAAACACTGATGCTAGCTTCATTTTGAGGAGAGTTAGGATATTCAGCTAAACATATCGGTGTCTCTAAGCAGCGTCTGAGTCAGACCTGCCTTAAACAAAAACCAATGTGAAAACCACAATCCTAGCATTTACTTATGATTCTTTTGGAATTAAAATGTAAGAGCTGGAAGGAATCTTAGAGAGCACATAAGGTCACCTAAGTCACTGTCATATAATCGGGAGAGCACTATACTTAGCAATAGGAAACCTCAGTTTGGGTCCTTGCTCTTCCACTTCTCAGATCTGTGGCCTTAAATAAGTCATTTAATTTCTCTGGGACTTCTTGTCCTCAGTTTTAAGGCAGAGGATTTTAATGCATTCATGATACCTTAGAGGGTTATTGTGAAGAAAACACTTTATGAACTGGAAAATAGTCTATACATTTGAGCTGCTATTTAGTTTAACACTTTCATTTTCCAAGTGAAGATACTGAGGTCTGATGAAGTTAAGTGATTTGCCGAAAGTCATAGAGATAATGGCCACTTCCTTTAGAAAGGACAAATTATGACCTGGCTTCATAAGGCAACTTGTTAAACATAAGTTCTCCTCTGGACCTCTGTTACAAATCAATATTCCATGTAATTACAGCTCTCTTCCATTTGATGGGATTAACATAAACTAATCATACAGATACCATTTATTTATATGGGATTATTCTCAGAATAGTAATTGCACTAATATGGGGAGAAAATGGACACAGAGAGAAAAAGAGATACACACACACACACACGCACACGCACAAAGAGACAGAGAGAGACTGAGACAGATAGACAGACTGACTGAGACATAGAGAATGCAATGGTCCAAACAGACCACGATGTTTTTATTTCTTTATGTCTCTCCTGTGAAATAGCCTATAAATTGGCACCTCTGCCTCCGATTTCTCCCCTCCCCAACCTATCCTTCACACAACTGCCAGAATAATCTTCCTAATTCATGCAATTTTTGAAAAAACCCTCACATGCTCTGCAGTCCAGACAAACTAAACTGAGCTAGTGATTCTTTCATGTTCCTCTGCCCCTCTCTGTGCCTTTACAGAGGCCATTCTCCTCTGTGTAAAACACACTTAATACTCATCTCCACCTCTTAGAATCTTTCTTTGCCTTTAAAGCCTAACCCAGGCTCTGCTTCTTCTGTGATACCTTCTTTGATCCTTCATTTGAAAGTGATTTTCTTCCCCCATCAAATTTTCCCAAGAGCACTTCCTGGCTCTCTCCTTTTCCCCTAACATAGTCTATCTCGTGTCATGTTTATTAATATGCAAGCCCTATTCTGAATGTTCGACTCTAAATTAATTCATGGAAGGGACTATGGCTATCATCATTTTATCCTTAGTGCCAAGCACTGAACCTTGTATATACACAGGATCTTAATAAATGTTTGTGGTTGTTATTGTATGGCACATTCTTATAGGGTTAGCAAAGATGAAATTAGGAGTGCTTTGAAATTAGACAAGATTCTAGTATGCCTTTGTGCCTCTCATATTTACCAATGGAATCACAGTTGATCCAGGATTTTTGGAGAACTTAAATCCCAATATTGCTAAGAATATAAGCTTATTCTTACCTTCAAATTATCCAAATTCACTAAGACCAAATAAAACAGATCCAAATCCAAGATTTGATTGTCTGAGTTTTTTGTAGTCACTTCCATTTCATATAAGTGGGGGAACTTCTGGATTTTGGTTCTCCAGTTAGGTTGTATCAGGGTAACCTGGACTGAAGTTGATTGTTCTGGACCACTTTGCCTGCTGTGCGTGGTGGCAACCACAAGATGTTGTGGTAACTGGGAGTCTGATTCAAGTTTTTAGATATTCCAGTCCCTTAGTCTTGAGGAGGTGAAAGTGACCTCCATTATTTTGACAGGTGCTTGATTTCATATGGGGGAAGAAGGTATACACTTGACCTGTGCAGATCACATTTCCCCCCTGCACTGCTGCACCTGTCGTAACATCACCAACTCTCCTAAATATTTTATTTCACACAGAATTTTGCAGTAAAAATAATACCAAGGTAAAGCACAAACCTTAATTTTTAGCATTACATAATTCTGTTCATTGTATAGGACCAAAAGATGATAGCTTCTGATTCCTCAGACCGGGGCTAATTTCTGAATTTTAGACATCAAAAGTAAATGCCATGTTCAGCCTCTGTCTTTCCCACACCAACTTGTTCGAATCAAGTACTGAACCAGACAATTGGATGACTCTTAAAATGGTTCAGGCCTGGGAATATGCAAATAAGAGGCTCTCCATTTTGGTTTAGCTGGAAAGACATCTGTGTCCTATGCACAATCTTCATGATGAGCTAGCTGGCTGAGCGGTGGCTTTTTGACATAAGATTTGCCTTTTGTTGACCAATTCCCATAGTGTAAGCCTATTTCAGCACCTTTAATTGGGCTTTAATTTTTAAATTTTAATTATTGTTTTATTTTTTCCAATTATCAGGAAAGATGGAAATTTCCATGTGTAAAAGAATATATATGGCAGTAATATGTGTGATGGAAAAAGCTCAGAACAAGGGAATGTCCATTAATCAGAAAATAGCTGAATAAATTGTGATTCACAAATATAATAGAATATTACTTTGCTTTAAGAACAAAGTAAATGACTGGTTCAAAGAGACATTAAAATATTCATATGAACTCATATAATATGAGGTATATAGAACCAAAATCAGGGCTTTTTATTCTGTACAAGATTTGTGTGGGTGTGTTTGTGTGTGTGTATGTGTGTGTTTGTGGTGTGCATGTGTGCCCTTATATGTATATTTCAATATAACCATAATCATTAATATTAATAATCATTATTATTGTTTGAAAATGAGCCAGAGAATCTGACTTCACTTTTGTTAAGAACATCAGTCACCTACCTACTGACAGGTATTGGGCCATTAAGAAAAAGAAAAAATATTAGAAAGAATATAAGGATGGGCAGTTCAGGTACAAAATAAGTTTAGAAAAGGAAGAAAACAAACAAATTTGGGATTGAAGCGGTTGTACTCTGGTACAGAGAGACAGGGAGGATAGAGAGAGGGTGGGGAGACAGAGAGAGAGAGAGAGAGAGAGAGAGAGGTTGAATACAGAAATGAATTACTTTTTCTTTTCCCAGAAATAGCTGTTAATTCACTCTTTTCCATTCTTTTATGATTGTGAAAATTTATGATTAATTTGATCCTGTTGAAATTGTACAGATTTGAGTACAAATTGTACTCTTTATGCTTCACATTGTCATCCTGATTTGCCAGTGAATAAAGCAAGCTATATTCTGATTTCATGTGAACTGTATCCTGAGAGGGAGCAACAATTTGGGATGGTGGATAGAATTCTGTATCTTTAGTTGGGAAGACCCTGGCTAAATTACTTTACAGCTTGCCTCAGTTTTCCCATCTATAAAAGAGGCTGGAGAAGGAAATGTCAAACCACTCCAGTATCTTTGCCAAGAAAATCCCAAATGGCGTCATGGAGAGTTACACATGACTGAAACATGACTTAACAATAACACCAAGAGTGAAGAAGGGCTGGAGTTGTATGTCTGATGACACTCTTAGTCATCAGCAAATTACTAGAAGTTTTACTGGAGGCAAAGGAGAGTAAAGAGAGAATTATGTCATGAACTTCCCAAATCTAAAATCTGTGAGGTCCCATGAATGGGAATCTCAACTCTATGTACTTCCCTACCTCCAGAATCTGTTAGAACTATAGGAATGGTTCTCAGCCTCAAGTTACACCAAGATGTCAAATGATAGATCTGCTTTCAGGCCAGGGGCCCTCCTAGGGCTGTGAATACAGGGTGAGAACTCATAGACACTTAAGACATTTTTGGGAATTATTCGTTTAGTAACCTCCCAACCTCTCCCTTATGGGTTGCTCTTATTTCTTTAATATACAAAGATGGTGTCAGAATGTCACCATTCACAAACCTTTTGCTTCTTTTCTTCCCGCCCCCCCACTAGGAATTTTGAATTTTCCAGTGGTAATCTAATCATGCTCCTGTATGCCATCTTTCTTGTAAACACAATGAATTATTGACTTTCACTATCCAGTGAACAAAGAAAGTGAAAATTGTAATGTTGTTCAGTTGTGTCTGATACTTTGTGACCCCATTTTGACCCCATCTTTGGCAAAGATACTGGAATAGTTTGCCATTTCCTTCTCTAGCTCATTTTACAGATGAGGAAACTGAGGTAAATGAGGTTAAGTGACTTGGCCAGGATTATCTGAGATCAGATTAGAGCTCAGGAAACTGTTACTTCCTGACTGCAAGCCTGGCACTCTATCCATCATGCCATCTAGCTGCTCTACCCATGTTAATAAAAATTATATTACTTTATGAGATAAATAGGGGAATTAACATCTGTGTGGTATATGAACTATTCAAGGTGAAGTACACTGAAATCTGCATCCATTATGTCATGTATCTAAAGCATGTAGGCCTGTGCAGAAGATGGATCTGAGGCAAGTGGGGTGAGTAGTTCATCAAACATCAGATAGCATATCTGTACTGTCAAAAGGAAAACTATTCCAGCATTTGAATAATGTGCTGCTCCTACTGACACCATTTATTCATTTGCTATTAAGGCTACATATGAAATAAGAGATACAGCAAAAGACCTGGTAGATAATGAAGCATCATTCATTGCTTTGCTGGCTTCCTGCATCCACCATTTCATTTTTTTAGTCTTGCTGAAAATCCTCCATATTTTCTCTAGAATTTTATTCCCATCTATGTATTGTTTTGGTTTTAAATCCTAATGTCCCTAATTTACTGGCAGCCAGATGTTCAATTTCCTTGCAAGAACTTGGTGAATTTCAGTTGATTTTGTAATATTTCATGATGCCAAGTAATAAAGACAGCATATATGAGCAAAGTTTTTCTTGCATGGATAGTAAGAGTTTTCTTCTCCACTAGTAAAGGAGAACAGAGAATCTGTCCCACTTGTTTGATAGGAGGAGATGGTTAAGTATCCATCTTTTACAAGTAAAAGACAAATATCCTAACTGCCAAAAGTTTAGGAAGTTTGGTTGAACTTCATTAAGAATTTGCTCCAGATATTGGCCCACATTCTGACATAAAATGAAGCAGTTGATAAAATGTTGGCTCTGGAATCGGAAAGACCTGAGCTAAAATTTAGCCTCAAACACTTACTTACTAGCTGCATGACCTTGGACTGAAAATTTAACTCTTGTCTGCCTCAATTTCTTCAACTGTAAAATGGGGAGAATAATAGCTCCTACCTCCCACAAGTTTTGTGAGGGTCAAATGTGATATTTGTAAAGTTCTTATCATAGTGCCTGGTTCATAGTAGGTGTTATATACATGCTAGGCTTTTATTTTTGGTCTTTTTAAATGAAAACTATGAATTGTATTTCACATTTTAGGAGTTTATAAAAATTTTGACTCATACTTTGCTATCTTGAGTTTAGTCTTGGAAAACATTAAAATATGCTTTGATATAAATTGTATCTTATTTCCAGTGATGACTTTTTTCCTTTTCTGTCATATTAGCCAACCTGATAGATTCATGAGGTGGTACCTCCAAGTTGTTTTAATTTGCATTTCTCTAATCCATAGTGATTTAGAGCAGTTTTTTATATGACTACATTAACAGTTTTGATTTCTTACTCTGTCTGTTCATTGATACAGCACTCTATTTCTCATCCAGTACCAGTTTTGTTTTGTTTTGTTTTTTAATAGTATAGACGTCAAGAACTTAGGATCACTTACATACCCTGATGAGGAATTAGAATAAGACTTTAATTCCAAATGAGAGAAAAAAGTAAAATTAGGTAATTAAGTGTATAATTAAAGGAAATGCCATGTTAAAAACACTGATATAGAAAAAGGTTACATGGCACTAGAGGTGACAAAAAGGGAAGATGTCTGAAGACGAACAGGGTGTAATGACGTCAGTAGATCTAATTAAATAACTGAATTTTCTCCTGTGTGCTTGTGTCTTGTGAAGTGTCCTTTTCCTAATATATAAAGTTGCAAATAAAGAAACAACTTCTCTGACTACCCTTCAGGGGAAAGAGAGGCGAAGTAAAGGCGTATATCTAGAAATCAGCTAAAAGAAGAAAGAAGCATTAGAATTCTAATCAAATAATAGACTTTCGGTTTGCTTCTGACTTAGGGCAAGACAGCAGTGTACTAATTGCTAATTAATGACAGCTGTGAAGATTGGATCATCTTGTCAGAATACTTGGGAAGCCCTGCCTAAATAAATTAAACTTCATGGCCTCCTGCAATAGATGTTTCAGTATAGTCAACAGGCATCACAATTAGAACTTTTGTATAGCATTTAGACACAGGTTAGTAAAAAGAAGAACCATGAAGCAGAGTAGTCTATGCATCTCATTTCAGCCAGTAAGAGAGGACAAGGAGAATTGTCCTGTTGCCAGAGAAAATGTGCTACATTTGTGCTTTTGTCAGTATCTAGGAGCATCTAGGTGTGTAGAAAATGTGTTCTGCCTCCCTTCAGGAAGAGGAACTCAGAGTGCTGGAGGAAGCTATCTCTGCTCTCCAAGTTATTAGGTATAAGGATGTTTTATTGAATCAATGAACAAATTGCCCAAATAAGTGAACAAAGAATAAAGAGGATATGAATAAATAGGAGGAAATATAACATGTACAAATAGGGTCCAGAGTAGTACAATGTGTGACACAGAAATGGGGAAGAAGACCATTAGGTGCGAATCCCTTCCTATAAATGAGGGATTTCAACCATCTCAGTGAACTCTAAGGTCTGCCTTTCTCATTCCATAATATTACCATAATTTCTGCTGCAACAATACAGGGATTATTGGGTCTTTCAAACTATTTATCACAGATAAAGTAAAGACTTTATATGTTATTTCCCCCTATTCCATTGGGAGTTCTTTGACCACAGGACCTGTCTTACTTTTCTATAGCTATTCCCAAAACTTAGTACAGCACTTGGTATATAGGAAGTGCTTAATACAAGTTTCCCCATCTCATTCTATTTGTGTAGTATTTCCATTCCTCAGAATATAATCTTGAGGGTATTGATGTCTTTAATTTTAACTTTGTTTCTCCAGAGCAAGAGTACACATCAAATTCCAATAAACATTAATTTCTTTTCATTGTATTGATCACAACCAATGTTCTAATTTGAATTAATGCAATTCTAGTGTTCAAAATGAGGTATGTAATAGATACAAGGTAATTTGCATTGGTGTGCTTATATATTCATGATTTTATGATAATTTCTGGGTACCATGGTTTTGACTGTACATGGACAAGTTAGAGGGTATCTGTAGCCTGTTATCCAGGACAACTGAAAAGGTGCACACTAAAGATCAACTGAAGGAATAGGGATGTATAGCACAGAGAAGAGAAGCATGTTAAGGTGATATGTGATGATTTCATGATAGCAAGCTTCATGACTTTGAAAGGCTATTATTTGGAATAATAGATAGAAATGGCAGACTGATGAAAAACTTGATGTAAGGAAAAACTTCCTAGCTGTTACAGCTGTCCAAGAGACAACTAGATCATGTAGTGGGTAGAGAGTTGGTTCAGGAAGCCCTGAGTTCAGATTTGGCTTGAGGCACTTACTAGCTATGTGACTGTGGACAAGTCATTTAACTGTTGTCTGCCTCAGTTTCCTCAACTGTAAAGTGAAGATATTAATAACACCTACCTCAGTGAATTGTTGTGAGAATTAAATTCGATAATATTTTTTAAGTGTTTAGCTCAGTTCCTGGCACATAGTGGGCTCTTGATAAATACTTATTACATTTCATTCCAAAAGTGAAGTGAGCTGCCTCAAGGAGTAAAGACATATCTCCTGTCCCCACAACCACAAGATATAATCAAACAAAGGATATACAATATCTTGTTACAGGTGTTGGACATTCAAGGTGAGATCTAGCAAGGAGTAGATGGCTTCCATGACACCTTCTGGTTCTCAGATGTATGAGAAATTATTGTCTTACTCTCTTTGGACACTGACTTTGTCCCTAAGTTTCCTGGCACCTAAGCCTAGAAAGAAATAATGGCAACTTTAACTCAAGGATAATTTCCATGAAGTCAACTGTATGTTCAGTTGACCTGCCAGGCAGTCAACAAGTATTTCTTAAGTACATGTTATGTGCCAGGCATTATACAAAGGACTAGAGGCACAAAGACTGGCAAAAACAAAACAAAAAAGCAAAAAAAGACTGCTCAACGAGCTTACATTCTAAAAGAAAAGACAGCCTGTAAAAACCGCCCAGAAAGGATACATACAGTACAAATGAAAAGTAATCTCTGAGAGAAAGCAGTAGGGGGTGATTGGGAAGGAAGGGAAAGGGAGAGAGGGGGAGGCCTCCTCCAGAAAGTGGAATCTGAGCTGAGTAGTAAAAGAAACTAGGGAAGCCAGGAAACACGGGTAAGGAAGGAAAACATTCTAGGAGTACAAACTGGCTGAAAATGGAGTGTTGTGTGCAAAGAACAGCCAAGAAGTCAGTCTCTGGATTATAGAGAATGTAGAATTATAAATGGATTGTAAAGATAGGAAGAGCAAAGGTTCTGCAGGACTTTGAATGCCAATAAACTCCCTGGAGTTTATCACGGTGGGAAATATGATTATACCTGAATTTTAGGAAAATCAATTTGGCCATCTACAGTTAAACCCATACATACAGAAAGAATTGCTGCTTGGACATCTGATTCTCATATCAACCCTGTACTTGAAAGCCTAACACTAAGTTATAACTTACTGAGCTGGGCAGTATGGGTTAGTGGAATAGATCAATAGACACAATCAGATCTGGATGAAAATCCTGACTTAGACACTTAGCTATGCAACTAATGGCAAGTTACCTAACTTTTCGGGTCCTCCTTTTCTTCCTAATTAAAATGTAGAGCTTAGGCTCAATGACCTCTAAGGTGCTTTCCAGTTCTAAATCTAGGATTGTTTGAAACAATGCAGTCATTTCAGCAGGCAGTGGGGGAGAAAAAGCACTGAGGTAATCTATTCAGGTTACTTTGTTTTCTGGTAATCTGGTTTAGAAAGTAAAAAATCAGGAAGAATGAATAGTCTATAAACCCATTAGATTATCTCTTTCAAATATCAGCTGTCTTAATTGAATTTTTTTTGGCAGATGGTAGATTAAAATCAGTTCACGAGTAGATTCCATAATGAATTCTTTGGATATGAATGTTGTTGATTAAGATGAAAATCATATGCCTTAGAGATCAGAAAGGAGTAGAGAAAAGTTATCTTTCTGTAATAACAGCTTCAGAACTAGACTTGTATTCTCATTCAGATTAGCCTCTCTCAGCATGGATATGGTCAACAGAGGAACTTACATCCCGGGGGTTGAGGGGGGAAGAGAGAGAGAGAGAAAAAAGGAAGATGGAGAAAGAAGAAGAAGAGAGAGTCACAGAGAGACAGTCAGACACAAAGAGACAGATATAGACACAGAGACACACACAGAGGCAGAGACACAGATAGAGAATGTAGAGAAACAGAGATAAATGTAGATACACGCAAACAGACATAGAAAAGCAGAAAGACAGAAAGAAAAATAGAACATGACCCATTAAACACCTTCACACATTCTTGAGTGAGATCTCTGGTTTCTGCATAATATATCATAGAAAGAAAATATAGCTTTGACAAGATTTAGAAGACATATTACAAGTTGGTTGATATGCAGACTTGTGCTGATAAATGTTTAATAACTGTTTCTAAAAAAAAGTACAAAAACACAATTTTAAGAAGTCTAGACAAATAACAAAATGATAAACCAAACCTTGATTTGCAGTATTTACCAATTTCTCAGCTGCAAATGCTCATGCTGAAAATGTAACTATTGGTTTGCAAGCTGGTTTGATCTGACTCCAGCATATCCCTGCTTTTACTTAAAGGAGCCTCAAAACGATCCCCAAAAGAAATTGAGATTGCAAGTATAACTGCATTCCCATGGGCTCAGTGGGATGAATTAGCTATAAAATATTCATCTTAGTTGCCAGATAAATTGACTTGTTGGATGGGGTTATTTAAAATTGCCCACTTAAATGTTGGACAATGTCTATCAAATGTGACATTTTTAGATTCAATGTAATTGATGCAGAGCTGTCCCTTCTGCCAAAAACTAGCCAACAGGTCCAAATTCTTATGACCACTACTAGTCAGAAGCAATAAAATAATGACATCATCTTGGCATAGAGCATTTGTCTATTCTTTTCTTAGACACAGAGAACATGCATCCAGTTAACTTAATGACTACACATTTATTTGAAACTAGAAAATAAGAAAAAAATGTAGTTTAGGATAAAGATCTGTAAGACAGAATTTCAAAGTGTGATTTCATATGCCAAGAGAAAATTTCCACCAACTTCAATTTTAACATTAGTGTAACAGTGGAAGCTCCTAAAAATAGACTGGCATCTCCACTGATGTACAGTTTGGTCAATTAATGGCTTCTGTCTATTGAGTCAAAGGCTAGTGATAGATTGATGAATGCAGGAAAGAGCCTCAAGTTCTTAACTGTTTTCTCAATGAGATGGAACAGGGCATAGCAATGATCAGTGGTGGAATAATTGTGCTTGAAACCTGCCTATTGCTCATGTAAAGTTATTAGCTTGGAAAACCCAGTTACTGCTGGGATTTGGAAACTATGGAGCAAAGTTATTTTAATAACCTCAGAGCACTCCTTTGGAAAGTCTCACTTTTTTTCTTTTTTTTGCTTCATTTCCCCTAGAAAATATCATTCTGCATGCATTGGGAGGCTAAAACATTTCCTCAAATGACAGGTACCTACTAATATCAGTAATTATTTTCTTGTCTCCTTGAGAGAATTTAAAAGACAACCATATCCTCTCTGTAACTGGTATCCTTACATCACTCTTGGATGTGGAATATCACACTCAATAGGAGTCTAATCTTCATTATTTGTTTGTTTCTTTATAAGATTTCTGTCCTCCTATCTGTGAAGGAAAATGATTTCTTTAAAAGCATAAGAGGTAGGGGGAAAGTAAACTCTATTAAACTGGTTTAAATTCTTAGAAAAGAAAACTAGCTTTCCTCATAAAACCTTCAATTAATGAATGTTTATTATTTTAAGATTATAAATACAGAGTCATCTGGGACTGCAAAGGCTATCTATTCTAAGGTCCTTGGTTTAATTTACATATCAGAAACTAAAGCAAGATGGATTAAGTGACTTGCCCTGAATCTTCAGGCAGTAAGGGTCTGTGGAGTAATTTGAACCCAGCTCCTCTGACTTGCAGCTCATTGGTTTTTCCTCTGTACCATGTCATTTCTCTTTACCATTGAAGCCTTACTCTGAGGTTGTAGCACCAATGTGATATCTACAGTATATTCTGTGGATATGCAGATATATTCCCAGGGTAAATTTGCAAAATATAAACTCTTCCTCAAAGAAAAAACCAAAATATTTATTTAGACACCAGAAAGTCAATTCCACCATGGTAATAATGAACTTTCTAGACATTACTAATAGAGGGAGGATCACCACCCCAAGCCTTCCCTCCATTAGGACTCCATACAAACAATCTCCATTAGGCAAAATGCCCCTCTCTTACCCAGGCTAGCTGCTCTGCTCTGCCTGCTGCCTCTCTCTCAGCTCTACCTCATTCTCTCTTTCGGCTACACCCTTCCTACTCCAACCTTCAGCAAGCTCCTCTCATCATGGACTTCATATGACTCAAGGCATGGGCTGGGCTGAAACTCAAAGCAGGTCACATGGACCTATTAAGGGGCAGGGAAGATCTTCAAATTCCATTAACATTATGGATGACTCATGGAGTTGAGCTATCCCTGAGTTCTTGGAAGCTATGCCAGCAGACACAATGTCTAGCAGGTCATACCAATATGGAAAAAGCTTTCAGCATAATTTTAGTGGTGGACTGTATCTCTAGTGTCAGAAAACTAGTTCATTTAAGTTTTGAAAGTTTAGTCACATGTCAATGAGTTTATTTGCCCACAGAAATTCTTAAAAGAAATTACTAAATTGGGAAGGTATTATATAGTCCACATAGGTGGAAGGTATGACCACATGGTTAAAATAGATATTTTAGAAGTATAGAAGATGTTCCCCTAATAATTATACTTCCAAACTTCTGTAAAATTTATCATGCCCTTTTGCATGTATTATCTTATTTGATTCTCATCTCTGAGGTAGATATTCTCTCTACTTACAGAAAAGTGAGATAAAAGAAGGGTGAACTTATTTACCCATGGGCATATAGTAGCAAGTGTCAGTGTCAGTATTTACTCTCAACTCAGATGCAGTTTGCGTCATTCCATACCTTCTCTCCTTCTTAGAATAAACATAGTTGAAAGTACTTTGCTTAAAATGGAATGCTCTGGCCATTTCTGAATGTAGTTCAATTCTAAAAGAATGAAGGGTTTGTTTTTCCTTTTACTCCTAGATATAGAGTTTTTACAAGAAAATTAGAACATATCAAATTTAGGAAAGGAAAAAAAATATGAATAAAGAGATAGAAAACTTCGGTGAAAAATGGATGATTTCAATTGCATTAAATTAAAATGTCTTTGTACAAACAAAATAAATATAGCCAAGAACAGCAGCTAGGTGGTGCAGTGAATAGAGTACCAGTGCAGGAGTCAGGAGGACCTCACTTCAAATCTCACCTCAGATACTTGACACTCACTAGCTGTGTGACCTTGGGCAAGTCACTTAACCCTAACTGCCTCATCCTAGGTCATCCCCAGTCATCCTGAGAATATCTGGTCACTGGATTCAGATGGCTCTGGAGGAGAAGTGAGGCTGGTGACCTGCACAGCCCTCCCTCACTCAAAACAAAGTCAAGTGCAAGTCATGTCATCATTTCTCTGATGGCATGGTCTTCTTCAGCAACGAAGGATGAACACACACAGCCAAGAACAAAAGATTTATCCTGATCTCAGATTCTTCCACATTCAAATGAGGTATGATGTTTTCCAGTTTATTTTACTATGATCCTGCAGTCATAATGCAGGTGCCAATGTTTATGAATATTAAATTTAATTATTTAGTAAGTGTCCAGTATGTGCAAGGCATAGTGTTGAATTCTAGACGTACAAAATGAAACACAACCTGGACCTTATTCTCAAGTAATGTTCAGTCATATAGTGAGGAATCTGGAGTCCTTAAGGATCACCTCTGTCTGAGTGGTGGGCCCCACTCAGAGCTTTGTTACATTGATTTGCAAGAACTTACTGTTAAATTTTCAGTATCAGCATTTATACCTCAGAAATTTACTAACTACTAATCAGGGATTTGTTTATTGTTTTGTTGATTATATGATTTTAATAATGGAGATTATTAAATGCTAACAATGCAGATTAGACTTAAAAGAGTGTATTATAGACGTTTTCCTTTTCTGGAAAGCTGGTTGTTAAACATTTACCAGTCCATTCCGAGACCCCACCCAAATTGCCATATCAACAATGAGCAGGGATCGTTGCTACACAATTACAAGCACAACAACAACTAAATAGTTTTGAGGAGTTAGGTTGCATTTGATGAACCAGGAAGCGCTCCATATGTTTTGGTTCTAGAAGTCATAGATTCACTCAGTTTTGATTCTATATCTGATGATGTTGTATAAAGGAGGAACAATTAGGTGCTTGACCTAGCTGAAAAAAATTATCAACTACCTACAGTTGTTAATTAACCCCTGGACAACAAGAGGTATCCAGTCCATTCTCCTGACATCGAGAACCAACACAGCAGGCATAACTAGGAAAGCAGCCACTGGTTGTGTGAAGCTGGAGCAAGAAATGATTGTTGATTATATTCAAAGACTAGGAATAGTATAAGAAGGTGAGAAAGGAAGGGGAGAAAAAATGCTAGAAGCAAATGACAAGTCATCTATTCAAAATTGCGATGGTAAGTGTTTAACAATCAGCTCTTCCAAAATTCAGGGCACACTTTTAAGTTTCATTTGTAATATTGACATTTTGTCCACCATTTTCTTAATTCTAGACAATTGGACAATAATAAACCAAGACTTGCTTCGTTCTTTGTTTATTGCTATTACTACTTACACTGAAAATTTGACAATTTACTGGTGAGAACCAGTTAGAACTGGCCCTGATGCACTTTTAGAAACTGATGCGTGGGGATGAGAAAATCAATCTGTGGGGGGTTTAAATATGAATCCTTGTCAATGTGGGGCAGCTAGTTGGTGAGATACTATAGACCAGAGGTGTCAAATTTCTGTCCTTCTTGCAAAACTCCTCAATTGGAAGAAGGAGATTAAAATGTAATTGGGAAATGTTTAACAAAATAAATTTTAAAAATTATAATGCAACATATATAATGTAAATTTGTGGTTTTTTACCTTGTCAATATGACTCCTGAAGGGATCCATTTCTGTTGTTTTTGATATCCCTGCTGTAGACTATTTTATAGGCCCTAATGCCCTACCCACAGAGGAATTTCAGAATTTGTGAAGCAATGGAGAAAGAGCATTACCAAACTATTTGAATGACAGTTATGAGCTCCAACTAATGTCTGCCCGTAAAAAAGAGAAAAATATGAATTAACATAACAAAGAAAAATACCAAAAGATATGGAGCTTGGGTAATGACAAATAGCAATGAAAATAAGGTAGTCTTAAAACTCCCATAAGGCCTTTGGTGTTCCAAATATATACATGCACATACATACATACGAGTGTATATATACACACACGCATATATATATATATATATATATATGTATGTATGTATGTATATATGAATATATGTGAATGGGTGTATATGATAAGTATTAGAATTTACAGTGGAGGTAATTCCCAACCTCTTATCATTTTAGAAGGATTAGTCTGTGTAGGCAGGTTCAGGGGAGGATTGAATAAGTTAGAATACTTATGGCAGTATTATCTACTGATTAGAAAGTTCATAGATAAGAAGACTTCCCTAGAACAAAGTATGTGAACTAATTACCTATTTTTTTTAGGTAAAGCAAGAATTAACAATTTGTGTGATACATAAATAACCTTTCCTGGAGTCCACTGAACAAGAATCATTCATGTTATATAGGTACCCTAGCACTGGATGTGTAGGAAATTCATTGGCTCTTTATTGATGTGGGTCCAAGAACTTCAATTGCATGAGTACTTGGAGGGCTGAGCTCCACATAGGAGACCACCCTTTGGGACATCAGTGGGGGAGATGATCATGAAGGGTTAGACAGAGTACTCAGATTCACTGGGGAGGACATTTGGAGCAGCTCTGGGTCTCTGATTTCATTGTGAGTCTTAGAAATTTTGCTTATTGGTGCTGGCAGATTTACTCCTCAAATTAAACTTTGATGGTACAGCTAAGATACATTGTTGAAGAACCCCTATGAACAACCGGTGCCTTGATCCACGGTCATTTAATGGAGTAAAAGGATAATAGTGTTCCAAATGAAGTTCAGGGGAAAAGGAGTTTAATATTCTCCCGGTTCAAAAGAATAGGCATAGGAAGCCATACCTCTGAATTTTTGTTGCAAAGATATCTCAGCAGAGTCAGCAACTGAAGAAAGTCTTGGCATGCCTTTCCATGTTCCTCTCCATATGTTATTGATATCTTTTTGTTTTTGTATCATTTTCATTTCAAAATATTCCTCTTCTCCACCCACCAGTTAAGACAAGTGCTAGCATAAAATAAATAGATAAATACAGAAATAATAAGCAAGCAAATTATTAAATAAATGCACACTATAAGTAGAAAGATAAATGAATTTATAAATTAAAATTATACAAATAAATTAATTAATAGGTAAATAAATAGATGAAGGAAAAAAGACATATAAACCAAGCCTGACAGTATATGAAGTGCTCAATACCCATAGATCCCCCACTCTCCAAAGAAATAAATCTGAGGAAGATTTTAGATACAGAAATGACTGTTGGAGTGTAGCCAAGATGGTGGAGTAAAGGCAGGGACTCACCTGAGTTCTACCCCAAACCCCTCCAAATACCTTTTAAAAGTGACTCTAAACAAATACTAGAGCAGCCGAACCCACAGAAAGATGGAGTGAAACAAATGTTAAGCTCAAGACAACTTGGAAGGGCAGCAGGAAAAGTCTGTTGCACCAGGGTGAGAGAGGAGCTCAGCCCAGTGCAGGCCATGCCAGCACAGACTGGACCCCAGCAAACCAGGAGCAGGACTTGGGAATGACTGAATCAGGAGAAACAGTGGCTGCTTCTGGAGTGTTCAGCCAATGGATAGGAAAGGGATCAAACAAGTGATCAGAAGGAGATTACAGGAGTCTTTTTACTAGAACTGGGGTAAGACTCCATTCTTTGCCCATATTTGGATCTAGGTTGTAGTCCTAGGATAGGGAGGAACACTAGCACAGCTGAGTATTTGGCCACAGTGGAGGGAGCTTGTGTCACTCAAAGAGCAGAACCCAGGTCAGAAGAGCAGTAAGCACCTCTCTTTAAATCACACCATCTTGGAAGAATTGCAGATCCCTAGAAGTATCTGTAAAAATAATGCACAAACCTGCTGAAGCTTGGGACAGTGCACCCTTCTTCCTGGAAGCAGAGTTCTACCTTAACAAAAAATTAAAAAAATCAATTAGTAGGTTAGGGAAATGAGCAAACAGAAAGAAAAAAACATTCTTACTATTGAAAGTTATTATGGTGACAAGGAAGATCAAAATATACACCCAAAAGAAAACAACAAAATAAAAGCTCCTCTATCCAAAGCCTTCAATAAAAATATGAATTTGTCTCAAGCCATGGAAGAGCTAAAGGATTTCAATAATCAAGTAAGAGAATTAGAGGAAAAATTGGGAAGAGAAATAAGAGTGATGCAAGAAAATCATGAGAAATGGGTCAACAGCATAATGAAGGAGACACAAAAAAATAATGAAGAAAATAAAACAGACTAGGCTGTGGTAAAAGAGCTCCAAAAAGCCAGTGAGAAGAAGAATGCCTTAAAAAACAGAATTGGCCAAATGGAAAAGAAGGTTCAAAAGCTCAGTGAAAAAATAATTCTTTAAAAATTAGACTGGAGCAAATGGAAGCCAATGACTTTATAAGAAATTAAGAAATAATAAAACTGAAATAGTGAAAAAAAATAGAAGACAATGTGAAATATCTCATTGGAAACCAAAAAAAAGCTAACCTTGAAAACAGATACAAAAAAAGATAATTTAAAAGTTATTAGATTACTTGAAGACCATGATAAAAATAAAAGAGAGCTTAGACATGATCTTTCAAAAAATTATCAAGGAAAATTGCTCTGATATTCCAGAACCAAAAGAAATTGAAAGAATCCACTGATCACCTGCTGAAAGAGGTCTCAAAATGAAATCTTCTAGGAATATTTTAGCCAAATTCCAGACTTCCTAGGTCAAGGAAAAAATATTGCAAGTAGCCAGAAATAAACAATTCAAGTATGGTGAAACCACAATCAGGATAACACAAGATCTAGCAGCTTCTACCTTAAAGAATCAGAGGGTTAGAATATGATATTCCATTGGGCAAAGCAACTAGATTTGAAACCAACAATCACCTACTCAGCAAACCTGAATGTAATTCTTTAGAGAAAAATAAATGGACATTCGATAAGACAGAGGAATTTCAAACATTCTTGAGAAAAGACCAGAGTTGAATAGAAAATTTGACTATAAGATTCAAGAGAAGCATAACATTGTAAAGAAGAAAGAGAAATCATAAGGGATTTAATAAGGTTAAATTGTTCCTCCATGAGAAGATGACATTTGTAACTGAAAAGACCTTTCTCACTCTCATTGTAGCTAAAAGGAGTAAATAAACAGAGGGCATAGAGGTGAACTGAATATGAAGGGATGATATCTAAATAATGAAATTAAGTGGTGAGGGGAACGGTCTGAGAGAAATAGAAAGGGATAGGTAGAATGGACTGAATTATCTCACATAAAAGAAGCAAGAAAATGTTTTCACAATGGGGGAAGTTATAAGGGAGTGAGTGAACATTGCTGTCTTCAGAATTAGATCGAAGAGGTAATAACTTACACACTCAATTGGGTATAGAAATCTGTCTTGCACCACAAGAAAGTCGATGGGAAGGGGATAAGGAAAGGGGGTAGTGATAGAAGGCAGAGCAGATTAGGGGAGGGTGTAGTCAGAAGCAAAATGCTTTTGAGAAGGGACAGGGTAAAAGGAGAGAGAGAGAATAGAATAAACGGGGGGATAGGATGGAGGGAAATCCAGTTAGCAGTAGTAATTATGAAAAAATAATGGAGGCAAGTTTCTATAATAAAAGTCTCATTTCTCAAATATGAAGAACTGAGATAAATTTATGAAAATGAGAGCCATTTCCCAATTGATAAATGATCAAAATATATGATCTTTTTTTCTGATGAAGTAATCAAAGCTATCTATAGCCATATGACAAAATGCCCTAACTTGTTATTGGTTAGAGAAATGAAAATTAAATTGTCTAATAAGACAGCAAAGGTGGATGGCAAATGTTGGAGGGGATTTGGGAAAAATGAGACATTAATGCTCTATTGGTGGAGCTGGGAACTGATTCAACCATTCAGTAGAGCAATTTGGAACTATGCCTAAAGGGTGATTAAACCATGTAAACACTTTGACCAAGCAATACTACTACTAGGTTTGTATCTCAAGTGCAATTTTGTAAAAAAGGAAAAGAAGCTATATGTACAAAAATACTTATAGCAGCTCTTTTCTGGGGAAAAAGAATTAGAAATCAGGGCAATGTCCATAGATTGGGGAATAAGTGAACCAATAGTCATATGTGATTGTGATAGAATATTATTGTACTATAGGAAACGATGAAAAGGATGCTCTCAGGAAAAGAAAAACTTGGAAAGATTTATATAAGCTGATGCCATGTGAAATGCACTGTGCACAAAGAAACAGCAATATTGTAGGATGATCAGCTATGAATGATTTAGCTATTCTCATCCATATAATGATCCTAGAGAAATCTAGGACTTAAGATGATATCTATCCTCAGACAAAGAACTGATCGTTTCTGAATGCAGACTGAAATATACTTATTTTTTCTTGAGTAATTGTGTTTTTTTCCTATCACACCATGACTATTATAGAAGTGTTTTGCATGACTACACATGTATAACCTGTATTGAATTGTTTGCCTTTTCATCGGGGAGCTGGGGGGGGAGGAGAGAGAAAATTTGGAACTCAATGTTTTAAAAATGAATGCTAAAAATTATTTTTATATGTAACTGGGGAAAAATAAAATACTAAATAAATAAAAAGAAAGAAACAGGTAAGATTAAGTTAAAGATAGTTCTGTACACCAGTGAAATAATGTGTCCAATACTCCAATAAAAAATAGAATAATTTTTTTTAATATTTACTTAAAAAAAAAGAAATGATTATTCCTGCCAACTGTTTAGATGTGTCAAACAAGGGAGAAAGAAGAGTGAGTTATAGGTACCTAAGGGTCACAGGTCTGTGATATTAAGAGAATCACAGTGCTATCAGCAAAAGTAAAGTAGTTTTGTGTGCTTCTGGGAAAGATGATAAATTAGTTTTAGAAATGCTGAATTCAGGGCAAAGGAACTACACAAAGGTGGATTTATCCATGTCGATTGAAGACGCTGAGATTGTAATGAAAGGAAATATGTGAAAATTGTACAGAAAGAGATGAAGAGGTCCTAATATTTTATATACCTCTATCACCCTAACTATAAGAAAGAGTAAGATAAGAAAGCGCACATCACACACACACACACATCACACACACACACATCACACACACACATACACACACACATCACACACACACACACATACACACACACATCACACACACACACACACAGAAAGAAACAGAGACACAGGGAGAATTGTTTTATTTCAGTTCTATAATTAGAAAATTATGGGGATGGTGTGAGGGTATGTGAGATAGAGGGTACTAACATTGCCCTCGATAACATCTAGCTACCAGGTCCAAATGAATTTCATCAGTCGGTTAAACAATCAATGAGAATTTATTAAGCACCTAGTATGTTTGAGTCACTGTTCTAGGTGATGGAATACAAGAACAAATGTAAAATATTTCCAGTTTAGTTGCTCTAAAGCAGGTTCATTCTGATAAGAGAAAACAACATAGACACATGCAGGTAGATGATAGATAGATAGATACATACATACATACATAGATTAGATACATACATACATACATGGTCATAGAATGTAAGGCAATTTGGAGGAAGGTAGAGCTGCTACCAAATAGATAAGGGTCAGGGAGATTTAAGGAACAGTTGGCACTTGAACTGAGCTTTGAAAGAAAGTCAGCAATTCTAAGAGGCAGAGGTGAAAGATATTGTAATAGATCTTTATGACAGCCAATGTAAAAACACAGTGACAAAAATGTGCTATGTAGGGAACAACAAGTAGGCAAGTAGGTTTGGTTGAAGTGGAGAGAAGTAAATGTGCCATAAGTCTGGGAAGAGAGGCTGGAGCCAGATGGTGAAATATTTCTCCCATACAACACAATATTCATAGCAGCAGGTTTTATGGAGCAAAACAACTAGCAATTAGCAGGTCTCCATTTATCAGAGAAAGAATGAGCAAATTGTTGTATATTAATATAAATAAATATTATTCTGCTACTAGAATAATGTGTATTACGAATTCAGAGAAACATAGAAATACTTTTTATCAACTAATACAGAGCGCAATAATCAGAACATGTAAAACAAACGCAATGGCAAGAATGTAACTAAAAGGAATGCCAAAATAAAGCCCAGAGCTTTATTTAGTCTAACTGCAATGAACTATGTGATATAGAACATTGTTTTTACTTTCAGATGTGTTCACTCTGAATGTTGATTCTGCTTAATCAAATTGGTTGGGGGTTGGGGTGGTGTGATGAGATATATCCAGAAATGAATATAATGTTTTTGAAAAGACAGGAGAACAAGAAGAAGAAAAACGACCAGGAAGAAGAGGAGGAGAACAGGGAAAAGGAGACTATCACCATGATCTTCATCTATAAGCTACATTAACAGAGGCATAATATCTAGGTCTGGGAATATTATTGTCTCCCTGTACCTGGATCTGATATGATCACATCTAGAGTGTTTCATTTGATGCTGTGTCAAATTTTAGGAAGGCTATTAATGTGCTGAAGAGTTCAGCAGAAGATAGAATGCTGAAAGACTTTTAGCCTGGGATCCCTTTCGGGAAGTTTTATGGAAAAAAACCAATAAAATTGATAGACTTTTGGTCAATTTGATTAAAAAAAGAAAGAAGAAAACCAAATTATCAATATTAAAAATTAAAGGGGTGAACTCACTTTCAATGAAGAGGAAATTAAAGCAATAATTAGAAATTGCTTTGTCCAACTTTCTGCCCATAAATCTGACAATCTAAATAAGATGGATGATTATTTGAAAAAATATAAATTGCCTAGATTAATAGAATATGAAGTTGAATACTTATACAACCCCATCTCAGAAAAAGAAATTGAACAAGCCATCAATGAACTCTCTAGGAAAAAATCTCCAGTGCCAGATGGATTTACAAGTGAATTCTATCAAACATTTAAAGAACAGTTAATTCCAATACTATATAGACTATTTTTGAAACTTGGGGAAGGAGTCCTCCCAAATTCTTTTTATAATACAAATATGATTTTGATATCTAAACCAGGAAGAGCCAAAACAGAGAAAGAAAATTATAGAATAATTTCTCTAATGAGTATACATGCAAAAGTTTTAAATAAGATTTTAGCAAAAAGAAAACAGTAACTTATCACAAGAATAATACATTATGATCAGGTAGGATTCATACCAGGAATGCAGGGCTGGTTCAATATTAGGAAAACTATTAGCATTATTGATCATATCAACAACAAAACTAACAAAAACCACATGATTATCTCAATAGATGCAGAAAAAGCTTCTGACAAAATACAACACCCATTCCTATTTAAAACACTGGAAAGCATAAGAATAAAGGGAATTTTCCATAAAATAATATGCAGTATCTACCTAACACCTTCAGCAAGCATTATATGCAACGGAGATAAGCTAGATGTATTTCCATTAAGATCATGGGTGAAACAAGGATGTCCATTATCACCATTATTATTCAATATGGTACTAGTAATGTTAGCTATAGCAATTAGAGAATATAAACAAATTGAAGGAATTAGAATAGGCAGAGAAGAAACTAAGTTATCACTCTTTACAGGTGATATGATGATATACTTAGAGAATCCCAGAGAGTCAAATAAAAAACTACTTGAAATAATAAACAACTTTGGCAAAGCTGCAGGTTACAAAATAAACCCACACAAATCTTCTGCATTTCTATATATTAGTAACAAAGCCCAACAGCAACAGATAGAAAGAGAAATCCTATTTAAAGCTAGGGTAGACACTGTAAAATATTTGGGATCTTACATGCCAAAACAAATCCAGGGACTATATGAGCACAATTACAAGACACTTTTCACATCAATAAAGTCAGATCTAAGTAAATGGAAAAATGTCAGTTGCTCATGGGTAGGCTGAGCCAATATAATAAAAAATGACAATTCTAACTAAGTTAATTTACTTATTTAGTGCCATATCAATCAAACTATCAAATAATTATTTTCTAGAGCTGGAAAAAATAATATCAAAATTCATCCGGAAGAACAAAAAGTCCAGAATATCAAGGGGGCGAATTAAAAGAAATGCTAGGGAAGGTGGCCTAGTTCTACCAGATCTCAAATTGTATTATAAAGTAGCAATTATCAAAACCACTGGGTACAGGCTAAGAAACAGAAGGTTAGACAAGTGGAATATGCTAGATATTCAAGACACAGAAGGGAATGAATATGGCAATCTCCTGTTTGATAAACCCAAGGACCCCAGCTTCTGGGATAAGAACCCACTGTTCAACAAAAATTGCTGGGAAAATGGGATAACAGTGTGGTGGAAACTAGGCATAGATCAATGCCTGACACCACACACAAGAATAAAGTTCAAATGGGTACATGATCTAAGTATAAAGATTGATACTATGGACAAATTAGTGGAGCAAGGAATAGGGTATTTGTTAGATTTATGGAGAAGGGATGAATATTTGACTAAAGAACAGATAGAAAGTATTATGAAATGCAAGATGGATAATTTTGATTACATTAAATTGAAAAGTGTTTGCACAACCAAACCCAATGCAACCAAGATTGGGAGGGATGCAGAAAACTGGGAAAGAATTTTTGTAGCTAGTGTCTGTGATAAAGGCCTCATTTCTAAAACAATTAGAGAACTGAATCAAATGAACAAGAATACAAATAATTCCCCAATTAATAAATGTTCAAAGGATATGAACGGGCAGTTTTCAGAGGAAGAAATTAGTTACCTATAGTCATATGAAAAAGTGGTCTAAATCACTATTGATTAGAGAGATGCAAATCAAAACAACTCTGAGGTACCACATCACACCTATCAGATTGGCTAACATGACAGAACAGGAAGATGATAAATGCTGGAGAGGATGTGGAAGAGTTGGAACACTAATTCATTGTTGGCGGAACTGTGAGCTGAACTAACCATTCTGGAGACCTATTTAGAACTATGCCCAAAGGGCTACACAAATATGCATATCCTTTGACCCAGTAATATCACTTCTAGGACTATATCCCCAATAGATCATAAAAATGGGAAAGGGGCCCACATGTACAAAAATATTTATAGCAGCACTCTTTGTAGTGGCCAAAAACTGGATATCAAGGGAATGCCCATCAACTGGGAAATGGCTGAACAAATTATGTATATAAATGCAATGGAATACTATTGTTCTATAAGAAATGATGAACAGGAAGACTTCAGAGAGGTCTGAAAAGACTTACATGATCTGATACTGAGCAAAAGGAGTAGAACCAGGAGAACTTTGTGCACAGCAATGACCACAGTGTATGAGAGTTTTTCTGGTAGACTTGGGAACTTCATTGCAATGCAAGGACTTTAAAAAAATTCCCAATGGTCTTTTAAGGCAGAATGCCTTCCACATCCAGAGAAAGAGCTATGGAATTCAATTTCAGAATGTAGCAGATTATTTTCTTTTGTATTACATTTTGGTTTGTTATATGATTTCTCCCATTCATTTTGATTCTTCTACACAGCATGACTATAGAGAAAATGTATTTAATAGAAATGTATGTGTAGAACCTATATAAAATTGTATGCCATATCAGGGAGGGAGGGAGAAGGTAGGGGAGAGGGAGAAGAAAAAAAATCTAAGTTATATGTTAGTGATAGTAGAACACTAAAAATAAATAAAATTAACAAAATTTATAAAAGGATAGCATGTTTTCACCACCTATAGACATGTCTCCTCCCCTATACATATATTAATTTTTCAGATAGTTCCTTTCCAGACACTAACATAGAAATATTATCTCAAAGTGAATATACTTCTGCATAGGGGATTCTTATTTTACAATGAAGAAATTGCAGAATTGGGCATAAGCCTTTGACTTTAATAACAGTCACCACCCATTCCATTATATGGTACTTCCTTTACTCTGTAGTGTAAATTCAGTTTAAGATATTTTCTATTTCAGAAGTAGAATGTTTTGACCAGTATTTGGTGCAAATTATGTCCTTATTCCATGTCCTAACACCAACCACATAATTTCAGTCTTCCAGATTGGAACCTTTGAGATCTGGGCTGCAAGAAATTAATCTTCAATTTCCAAATTCCAATTGACATCTTCTCAGGGCCTTTTCTTCTTGCTTTCAGCTTCCATGAGCTCAAATGTCCTAATAGAGTAGTCCAGTACTTCTTTGCAAGAGTGATTATCATTAAAGATTCATTAAGGATCTGGGATTTTTCAATATGGGGATTCCCTTCACTGACAGATTGTAGTACAGTTCTAACTTAGTGTATGTGGCTCAGAGAGTTTCTTGGGGATCAGAGAGATTGCATGACCTCAATAGCCATGCAGCTTTTAAGTGAGATAAGCACATGTTTTCCTTACTCCAGTTGTAACACCATCCATTATACAGAACTGCCTCATGCTTGGCACATATTAGGCACTACACAAATTGTCCTTAGGAGATAGTGTACAGTACAACAGTAGAGGGAGTAGAAAGAGTGGAAGGAGTAAAAAGGTAGAAAAAGATGGTGAATTTAGACTCTTAAGAGAGAGACTCAAATCTTGTCTCTGTTACTACCTCAGACAAGTCACATAGACTCCCTGGGTCTTATTTTTCTCTTCTGTAAAATGAGTAGGGTTTAGTTAGGTGGCTTCTAAAGTGCCTCACAGGTCTTGAGCTGAGATCCATTTGAAACATACTTTACAAGTCCCACCAGGGAATATGTCACACAGAGTAACATATGAAGGCAAAAAAACTGATGTCCTTTTTTTCCTTTAGTCCTTTGAAAATACTGTTCTGTATTCCCACTCTTAGTAATTACAAGAGGTTTTCATTTAAACAGGTTGGAATAACAATGGCCATCATAAACTATACTAAATCCTGGCTAGGGACATGACTTTTAAAAGGCAGAGTGCTACATATTTTATCAGAAAAATCTGCACTTTTATGGAAAGACCCCAAAAGGAAAGAGCAGATTAAGTGCATCTGGCATGATACTGGGATCCTCCCATCACATTCAGGCAGGTTACATGAAGGTGGTTTACTTTAGATAATCTTGCTAAATCTTATTTGGAACCTTTACAATGACATTTCTTTAATCTTCTAGGGTTTTTATACAGGGTGAGGGGAAGCAGAAGAGGTAGGGAAGAAATAACTGATTATAATACCAGTGTAATAAGATGGTTGAAAGGAAATGATCATTGTTTACTAATTAGTTATACAGCACAGGGCCTGTGGGGTTCTCAGAGAGGACTATCACCTCTGATGTGAGAGCTTGATATGCCCTTTCAGGGCTGCTCATCCATCTTTGTTGTCTACCTGTCACCCAACTTTTACCTGTGGCTCCAAGAAGCTGCAACATGTCTGGGCAGAAGGACTAAACCAGGTTAAGAATGATCTATGGGCCTCAAACCCATCAGTGAGCTAGGGAGAGATCTACCCCAAATATGTGAAGACCCCCTCCATGCAGAATGGGTGGATGAGAACAATTTGTTCCAATAGCCATGAAGGAAACAGAAGCAGGTTCTGCGGAACTTGGTAGAAGATGCCAAGGTCATCCAGTGCCTCCCAAGCCATTACCAGTCATCTTGATTTTTAGCTTGCTACTGGACCTCGATGACTCTGGAAGAAGTGAAGCTGACAATTTTGTGTAACTCTGCCTCACTTACATCTAATTTATGCACAAGTCAAGATATCACCCCATGACATCACTGGTCCTCTTTGAAAATGAAGGGTGAAAAAATAAATATAATTTTAAAAAAGAAAATTTATAGTTCAGGTTCAAATTTTGAACTGAAATTTCCCTGACCCCTAATTGATCTCCTAATTGCTCCACTAGATCACCTAGATTCCTTAGCACTATCCATTATATCTCCCATTTCCCCACTGACTACTTTCTCAACTCCTTGTCCAGACCTACACATTCTTAGGACAGCTCCTAAAACCCTAATTAACAAAACTTGTACCCAAGCCTCTGCTACGAGACTTTTTATTTTTCTGACATTCATAGTCCGTGACAGCATGCAAGGAGAAACAAAGCAGATGAGGAGAAAGATCACTTGAAATGTAGGTTAATAAGGCATCCCTTAGAACACTATCACATGATTTTTCCATTCTGTTGACACTGAAAGTGAACAGATTATCCAATTTTATCATATACATCTTCAGGTCAAAATAAGGAAATGACAGAGAAAACAGCATGTCTCCCTTGGCTTGATTGAAGCCTTCTCTCTCCTGGTCATCCCTGCCATCTCACAGAATGTTTTTATACTCAAGCAATCCACAGTTTTTGTAGGGGTCAGTTAAATGCAATGGAAAGAAATAACCACAGATAAGTAGATTATTAGCAGAGTTTGAGACAATATGTTTAAAGGTATAAATATATTTCTGGAAGAGTCCTAAAAAGTAGCCCAAGTTCTTTAAGTCAATTAAATATTTGTT
This sequence comes from Bettongia penicillata ogilbyi, assembly GCA_023548195.1. Taxonomy (NCBI): domain Eukaryota; kingdom Metazoa; phylum Chordata; class Mammalia; order Diprotodontia; family Potoroidae; genus Bettongia; species Bettongia penicillata. The sequence continues at coordinate 16,911,326 of JAJHZJ010000318.1, forward strand.
AAGCATTTGCTACCTACAAGATACTATACTAAGTACTAGAGATACAAAGTCTGGTTAAATAGTCCCTGCACTCAAGATGCCTACATTTTACTTGAGAAGCTACAACAATATTTACAAAGCAAAGTAAATACAAGTAATCTGAGGAGGAAAAATCCTAAAAACTGAGAGTGGCACCTGATAGGAATCTTAATAAAGGCAATGATCCTCCAGGGCAGAGGTGAGGAGGAAAAAGCATGCTTATGCATTCTAAGCTTGGAGAGTGACTTTTGCAAATGCAAAACCAAGTAATGGAATGTAGAGCTCTGAGAACAGTGTCATAATAGGAGTGATACGAAATTTGAGGAGAAATATAGATAGGAACTGTATTATGTTATACTAAGCCCTAAATAACATTTTATCCTGTAGACAAAGGAATCAACATTTTTAACTGCGAAAGTGACCCAGTTACCTTAGGAAGATTATTTCTCCCAGATGTGTGTAGGATTTATTAGAGAGATGAGAGATTGGAAACAGGGAAAGCATTTAGGGCTACTATAAGCAATCAGGTGGTTAGATAATGAGCACCTGAATCAGAGCAATTGCTGAATGAGTGGAAAAGGGCAGTGATGCAAGAGATTTGTAGTTACATTAGATGGGACCTGTGAAGATAGCATAGAAAACATAAGTAATTGGATATAGGGAATGAGAGAAAGGAAAAACCAAGGATGATACTAAAGTTACAAATCTAGGTGACTGGGTGGTTGATTGTGCATTCAGTGAAAGTTAAGATGCTTACAGGAAGTGGGAGAGGGAACAGGGAGTTTTCTTTTAACATGACAAATTTGTGACACTTGGTACATCTGGGTAGAGATTAAGGTATTTAAGCCTATGTAGATTTATTGCCTATGCCTAGAGATGATATCTGAACCCTGAAAAACTTCTAGAGAGAGAATATAGAGTAAATATAGAGTAAAATAAGAGCCTAGGGCAGGGCTTAAAGGGATACTCACATTTAGAATGGAGATAGATGATAACGAAGAAAAGGAGACCCACAATGGTATGAAACAAACCAGGAAATAGTATTATCATGGAAACCAAGAGAGGAGAGAGTCTCCCTTGGGAAGGTTGTTGACAATAACATTGAAAACTGCAATGAGATCAAGGAGAATGATTTCGGAGAGAAAGTCATTGGATTTAGGCAGGCAACATTGTAGTAGGAACAGCTTTCTTCTGAAGGCTGAGGATTAGGGTTCAAATCCTGTCTTTGATGCGTGCTCCCTGTGTGACTCTGGGTATTTCCCATTTTCACCATAGGCCTTACTTTTTTTCACCTGTCAAATGAGGAGGCTCTCTTTAGTGACTTCTGAAGTTTCTTCTAGCTCATATCTACTGTTTGATTCTATGATACTCTTAAGGGACCATTTTGAAGAAAACAATAGAACATTGGGAAATGGAGAATAAGAATTTATAAGCATCTATTTTGTGCCAGGCACTGTACTAAGCATTTTTACAAATATTAACTCATTTGTTCCTCACTACAACCCTTCAAGATAGTTGTTATTATTCCCATTTTATAATTAAAGAAACTGAGACAATCAGAGATCAAGGGATTTGCCCAAAGTCACACAGCTAGTAAGCATCTGAGACCACATTTGAATTCAAGTCATGCTGATTTCAGGACCAAAGCTCCATCTGTTGCATCACCAGCTGTATTAACGTTGGAAGCCATTTTCAAGAACCTGACTAAGGGAGAAAGATAATTCTTTTTTCTAGGTGTTTGACAGTAAAAGCAGGGATATGTGAAAGATTTGTCTGCATGTTTCTTTACTTTTAAGAAGAGGTGAGATACGGATATGTTTATAAGTAGGTGGGAAGGAGTCACTGCATAGTGAAAATGACAAAGAGGGAAGAAGAGGAGGTAACTCATGGAGGACAAGGTAGAATAAGAGTTCTGAGGCACAAGTATAAGACAGACTTATCAAAGAGTAGCCCCCTCTATTCCCTAGAAATGAGAGTAAATAAGAAAAAGATGAATGAAAAGGTAAAGGGAGAAACTGTGAAGAGGAAAAGGGCAGAGAGGAATCTCACGGAAGCCTCAATTTTCTCAGTAAAGTAGATGTTGGGAAAAGGGAATGGGAAAGACCTTGTCAGAATTATTGAACCAGCTCCTTGCAAATAGAATTTGAATGAGACATGACCTTTCATCTGAAGGCTCTTAAAAATTATAGAGAATGGAAGAGCAGAAATTTTCTGTACCTGAGAAGTCACTTCATAATTGCAATACAGAAGTCACACTCTTCCAACAACTTAACGACAAATTGTGGAACATAAGTCAAAAATGGTTGGGCAAATAATTAGCATAGGTAGATGAAAATTCAGAACAAATGAATCATCAGCTCAAAAATATCATATTCACAAGTCACAGGCAAGAAATGGTTCATGCCCAAAAGGGGTTTCTCACAATTCATGACAGACTGTCATCTTCCATTAACAGGAAAGTTAGGCCAAAGAAGCTGTAAAATTAACACGAATTTAAATTATGGGCTCTTGAGCAAAAGTTTCAAAGACTCCTCTTGCTCTTTTTTAACTGATAAATAAACATATCTCTCAAGGAGAAAGGCCACCTCCTATTGCAACATGCTGCTCTATCCCAAACACATGAGGGTTGCTTAGCTGTATTAATATCCATGCCTTTCCATGAAAACTTTCTGTGCCTTTACTTAACTTTTTACTTTACATGAGCTGGTGTGCCAACCTCCTGCCTAGCAGCTGGGAATATTTTAAAGTAAGTTGTGACCCAAAATAACAGCAACTGAAAGTCAAGATCATGATGTGTGTGTGTGTGTGTGTGTGTGTGTGTGTCCCTACAAATAATAACCATCATATTTTCATATACCTAAGGGCAGATCTCAGTGGAGAGCAAAAGGGAAAAGAGTGAGACACTCAATCTGCCCTGCAATTTTTCATCAGCTGTTGTGGAAATGATAGCTCATGCTTAAAGGTGGCTTCCATATCACCATAACACATGGCTTACCAAATTGGATTTCCAAATGGATGTAGCCATCTGGGCTCTGTGTGGTACAAGTGATCAGAACAACGTAGAAAAAACTTGCAGTTGGCCAGATTTCTTGCTAACCACCATTGGGAAAAGTAAACTCTGTTTTGACCAAAAGGAGAAGGATAACATTTACATCTCTATGGAAGCAATGTTATCATGTTACAAGAAAGAATCCTGGACAAATCAGAAGAATAGGGTTTGAATCTCAGCTCTGATGCTTAAACCAAATGCAAAGTATTTTGTTGCCAACTGATTGATTGAAAAAATGAGTAAAAAGTGAAAAACTAAATCGGGCAACCCCTTTGAGTTAGTTTTGTCTCCTGGTTCTTCTTCTTCTGATGTTCAGACTATACCTTGGAGCCCAACTTACCCTGGAATTTCCTTCAGTGCTTGACATTTTCTCTCCCTGAAACATGCCTCCTTTTTGTTGACCTTCTATTCCCAATGGTGAATTTATGCTGGGGTTGAGGCTGGAGAGTATTCACTTTACAGAGGCAGCTAAGTAGCAGAGTGGATACAACCCTGGGTCTGGAGAAAGAACTGAATTCAAATCTAGCCTCAGATATCTACTAGCTCTGTGAATCTGAACAAATCACTCTGTTTGTCTCAGTTTCTTCATTTGTAAAATGAGGATAAAAATAGTACCTACTTCCAAGCTGTTATAAGGATCAACTGGGATAATAATTATAAATGCTTAGCATAGTGCCTGGGACATGCTGTGTAAATGTTAATTATTATTAGAGGGGCCCAGTCTAGTTAAACTTTATTCCCCTCTGTCTCTGCTTCTGACTTGCAGGACTTCAGCACTATGATCCCACATGGGTACTTTATTCTCCATATAGTTTTTAGCTCCCTTTTGTGTATTACCTTTCCGTATTAGAATGCAACCTTCTTGAAGGCAGAGACTATCTTCCTTTTCACTTACATTTATATCAGTAGTGTTTAGTGCCAAGAACATAGTAAATACTTGATACATGCTTTGTTGCCTTGCCTTTCTTAATTTTTAAAGTTATATAACCAACCTCAAAGTAAAAAGTGCTCCATATTTTGGGGCTATAATTATTAATATGGTTAATGACTAGATGTTACTACGAATATGGCTAACACACATAAAAGGTGGCAGGAATAAAGGATATAAGCTAATTTTCTGGCAGACATAGTGTTGTTAATTCTGTGGAAAACCAGAAAGGTATATGTGTGTATGCATATATATGTGTGTGTGTGTGTGTATGTATGTATGTATATATACATATTATCTGTGTGTATACATATGTGTGTGTACATATACATGCAGGTAAAAGTTGATAAAATTTTTGAGACCTAGGAAACCAGCTACATGGAACTTGTGGCAGAGGATAGGGCTCAGAAATGGATAGCAGGAGAGGGGAGGAGGGATAGAGAGGGAGAAAAAGGATGAGGTAGAGAGAGAAAGGAGAGAGAGAGAGAGAGAGAGAGAGAGAGAGAGAGAGAGAGAGAGAGAGAGAGAGAGAGAGAAAGGGAAGGAGAGAATATAGAACAGAGAGAGAGACAGAGAGACACAAAGAAAAGATATTTGACTTGTTTCCGAGATTGCATCTAAGTGTCCAGTCTATTTGTAGCCTTAAGAACATGCCCAGTAGAGCCAATGGAAATTTAGAATATTTCTTTTATGAATTCATACAATCCTAAAAGTCATACCTGCCTCACAGGGTATTTATGAAGAAATCACTTAGTAACATTCAAATGCTATATCAATATCAGTTATTGTTATTATTGTTACAAATGCATAGTCTTATAATTCAATAGACCTTAATAGTCTTTGAGTATATTTGCCTCCTTCTGCAGATGAATAAATGGGGCCCAGAGAGATCAAATAACTTGCTTGTCCATTTTACTAGCCAGTGATACTGGAATGGTTTGCCATTTCCTTCTCTAGCTCATTTTTCAGAAGAGGAAATTGATTCAAACAGGGTTGAGTGACTTGTCCAGGGTCACACAGCTAGTATCTGAGATCAGATTTTGAGCTCAGGTCCTCTTGACTCTAGGTCTAGTGCTCTATCCACCATGCCACCTAGCTGCCCCATCAGACATGCTATAACCTCTCTGGACCCATTTCCTCATCTTATCAAAGTCTACTATGAAATATGGGCAGCTAAGTGGTGCAGTGATTAGAGCACAAGACCTGGAGTCAGGAGGACCCAAGTTAAATTCTGACCTCAGAGGCTAGCTGTGTGACACTGGACAAGTCACTTAACCATGTTCACCTTAGCTTCCTCCTCATAAAATGAGCTAGAGAAGGGAATGGAAAACCACTCCATTATTTTTGCCAAGAAAACCTACAAGTGGTCACAAAAAGTTGGAAAAATCTGAAATAACTGAATAGCAAGAGCAACAACACAACACAGTATATATATATATATATATATATATATATATATAATAATATATATATATACAGATTCTCTGTCCAAAGCATGTATGATCTCATCAGTTTGAGAATTCCCTCTCTCCATGGTTCAGATCCCATCAATTCTTACTCTGTGGCAGGCTTATTCATGTCCTCCTATAAGTCTAATGTAAAAGGTATATTAAATATACTAGAGGCCTTCATCACTGCTTCTTCCTGTTGTGAGGAGAGTAGAGGAGCCCTCTGGTTCTTGCCATCATCAAATGATCAGCCCATCTTCTCCTTCTATAAGAGAATTAATTACTTGATGACATCTTTCATTCTTCTTTTGTGTTCCTTCTCGGTTATGTTGCTGATGGGACGACTTCTCATGTGCCTCTCCATTGTTATCTATGTAATACTTATTTTAAATTCTTTACTCCCTGTGTCTCTTTGCCATATAGTAACACTGGTAGAATGTTGATATTAAGTAGATGGGTTTTGGTTTCCGTGGGAAACATGGGTCATTAAACAAGCTTTGCAATTTCCCTAAAGCTATCCTGCCTGCACTACATATAGCTCCTATTCAATTGTGGGCTCTACTGGTTACGTCGATCTGTACTCACTGTCTAACGATCAACATCGAGGGATACATTCTATAACTTCTAATGTTCTAGTCAGGGCAAAACAGTCTTTGACCATTTGGTCTTTGCTGTAAAGCCAAATTTGTTTTAGTAGTTACATATCTCCAAAGGAGGCTCAGGAATGTTGCAGGGTCTGATGCAACCATCACAATGCCATTTTCAAGCAGGAACATACACACACACATATGTGTGCATATACACACAAATACTATACATAAACACACACATATGTCCCTAATTTCCTCATATAAAATTATGTCTATACACATGTATATATATAAATGTATATATACAATTTACACACATATATCTCTATCCTCTCATATAGAAGTGTTTATGTATATATAAACACATGCATATGTTTATGTACATATACAAATATAAATTATTTGTACACATACATTCACATATATATGTGTGTGTATATACACATAGAGACACACAAACATATTTAACAAATTATGTCACTAGGGATATAAAATGAGAAATATCATGGTCTCTGCCCTCAAGGACTATAGAACCTAACAAGGGAGCACTCTAGAATGTCCCTTTTGCTTCTCTCTCAAGAATTCTGTCCTTAAGAGTAGAGTTGTTAGAGGTAAGTAAGAGCCAAACATCATGAGTACCTTCTGCCAACCACTTCTCTACAATGGACTCAGATGCTGAGCACATTTTGGTCATGTCTTTATTGCTGGCTTCAGTAGAAAGAATAAAACAGAACCTGCAAGGTCTCATATCACCTATCAAAAGTCTGAGAAAAATCTAGCCAACGTAGTAGCAGCAGATAGCAAGTGTTGTAGAGGAATCTAGGTGATACAGTGGAACACTGCTGGACCTTGAGTCACGAAGAAAGAAATGAAGGAAAGATGCATTTATTAGGAGCCTGCTATGTGGCAGACATCGTGCTGAGTGCTTTACAAATGTTATTTCATTTGATTCTCACAACAACCCTGGGAGGTAAATGCTATTATGAATCCCATTTTACCATTGAGGAAACTGAAGCAGATAAAGGTTAAGTGAATTGTCAGGGTAAATAAGTTCGTGAGTCTGGATTTAGACTCAAGTCTTCCTACCTCCAGAACAAGTGCTCTGTCCATTGCACTATCCCAGCCACCTAGGGAAATCTTGAGGTCAAATATTGCCCCAGATACCTAGTGGCATCACTATGTGAACCTGGGCAAGTCACTTAATCATTGTCTACTTCAGTTCCCTCAACAGTGAAATGGGGATAATAATAACATCTTCCAGCTGAGTAGGTTGTGTAATACTTGTAGAACTCTTCGTAAACTTTAAAACAACTCTAAATGCAGGTCTTTGTTGGTGGTGGTAGAGGCGTTTATTGTTATTCTCTTATCCCAATTAGATAAACTAGTTCTTGGAGGATTTCCAGAATTAAGATGACCTCAGGATAAGGGTGGTGCATGTTCGGAAATGGATTAGTCTCATGGAATCCTTCATAAAGAAGAGGAAAAAAAGAAAAAAAATCAACGGAAGACCAAGTTAATTTCGTATAAAACCATAATTAGAAGTGAAGTGATAGAGAAAGCTTGCGAGCACCATGACTTTGTTTCTTTGGTTGTCCCAAACTACGTGCAAGGAAGGGAACTTCCACTATGGAGACAAGTAAGATGAGATAAAATGTTGAGAATAGGTGAATGGTTGTGTGATGGTCTCATCAAAATTCAAGGTTGTGATACTGAATCTTAGTATAAAGGACATAAGTTATGGCTACTCATTCAAACCGAGTGATTTGCCTCAGGGGGTGGGTGGTAGAGCAGAATCTGAAATGAAGATCATATGTATACTAATTACACTAGTAGCAAAAGATTTAATGTCTAGAAAATAACAGAGTGATCTGAGAAATTCAAGGAGAAAGGGTTTATTGTGAGACGAAGGAATTAGGAAAGATAAAATAGAGAAAGTGGTACTTGAGTGAACTTTTGAAGGTAAAGAAGTCCAATAGTCATAATGGAGTGGAGGAAACTCAGTTCTGATAGCAAACAGCTAAAAAGAAATAAACAAAGGAACTATGTTTTTGATAAAGAGAGAAAATAAGGAAGAACCATGAAGTAATCCAATTTGTCAAGAGTAATATTACTTAGCATTTATCTAGTACTTCAAATTTTGCAAAGTACTTAATAAATAAATATTACCTTATTCGATCCTTACAACATACTGAAGAGGGAGGTGCTATTATCATCATCAGTTCATGGATAAGGAAACTGTCTCACTGTCTCAGAGCAGTTAAATGACTTCTTCAAGGATATCTACTTAGTAAAAGTCTGAGGCCAGATTTAAACTCAGATCTTCCTGATTCCAAATACAACCCACTATCTACTGTACCATGTAGCTACCTACAAAGTAAATAAAGCATTATACTATGAAATAAAGCTAGAAAGGTAGCTTGGAGTCAAATTGTGGAGGACCTTAAAAGGTTGGATAGGAAATTTGTATTCTATTGTGTGTATAATACCCATCATGACCTGTTAGGCAATTTATTTTATTGTCCAGAGAAATGAAAAATGGTTTGCCTAGTGGCACAGAATATATCAATGGTACCACTTGATCTCAGGTTACACTGACTCCAAGGTCATCTTGTTACCCATTATGCAATATCACCTTCTACTGTCAGAAGTAGAATTCACTAAATTAATCAAATATTTTTATATGAAGATAACAGAAGGGGAAAGGGCCAGGGATAACTCCAGGTTTTACCATAGTAACTACATGATGGTATCAATAGCATCAAAAGGAAATTTAGAAAAGGGGGAAGTTTTGGAGGAGTTTAGTTCTGTTTGGAATATATTGAATTTGCCACATCAGTGAGATATGAGAGTGGAGATGCCCAACAGATGGTTGATGATGCAAAACTAGAGTATATGAAAGGGGTTAGGTCTAGGGATATAGATTTTGAAATCCCCTGTTAAAAGAAAATAATTGATGTCATAGATTTTGATGAGATTGCTCTATGAGAGAGTTTGTTGAAAAAAGAGAATTTAGACTATGTAACTGGCTTCTGGGGCAAGAAACCCTAGAGAGAAAAAAGTTCCCTATAATACCTAACAGGAAACACAAGGGGAAAATGGACCATGCTTGCAAGCATGGTGGCAATACATTTTCTTAAAATGCATCCTTTGTGTAGTTAATAGTCAATTTTTTTTTTTTTTATGAATCTCAGGTTGACATACATTGTAATTTCCTCCATTTGTGGAGAATTGGAAGTTTGCTATGACAACTGGTAGAGAACATAAGGTTATAAAGCATATTCCACACAAAGCAGCACACAAGCAATCTGAGATTATGGTCGTGTAATTCACCCGCCTGCATGTAGTCAGTCATTTTTATTGTGGCCATTTGGAAACCTTCCTTTCTTCTGATTTTTAGTGCCACATTCAAGCTTACAAATGAAATAAACATATTACTAATGAGGTATCCACATCAGAATGAAATGGTTGCTTGACCAGTAATGCAGCATTACAGACTGTTTGCAAGATTTATGAGTCCACAAAAATGTAAACAACTTCTTCCACACAAAAGCAGAATTTGCAACTGGAATGTACACCATTTTTAAGTGGGAGAGATTTCATAAAAATGGAGTAGAAATGTTACCCTGATTTTCAAAAGGGGAAGAGGTCATATCTGCAACTTTATAGGCTGGAGGACTTGACTTCACTCCAAGGGAAATTTATTTTGAAGGAATGTTTAATAAATATCCAAGGACAGATAATGAGGTCAGAAAGGGCTAGTCATCATAGGTTCATCAAGAACAGGTCACACACTATCTAATCTTATTTTCTTTTTTTCTTTTTGACAGTATTAATAGAATGCTAGATTAGAGTAATAGCTAACCTACAATTTAGGAAAGCATTTTACAAAATGACTCATATTGTCCTTGTGGATGTGCTTAGGAATGGGGAGGTTGTTTTGTGGGAAACTAAAAATAAAAATCTTGGCTATTCAATAAAGCTTATATAGGTCCAGAAATAGGTAAATTATTATACCCATTATAGCTTAATACAACTTTAGAGAGAGATGTCAGGTGAAGTACCCAAAAATTTTGTGGTTAACCTTAAGCTATTATGTTTTTGTCAAAGAATGAAGGGATAAATGAAGAGTTCATCAATTTTATAGGTGATACAAGAGGAATAAGGAAGTGAATAAGGATTAATTAAATACCTACTATATGCCAAGAACTGTGGTAATCTCTTTACAAATATGATGTCAGTTATTAGCAGTACCATCCAGTAAGGGAAGCTGATATTATACTCATTTTAAAAATAAGGAAACTGAGTTCAACAGAGTATAAGTAACTTAGGCAGGGTCACACAACTAGTCTTCTTGGTTTCAGGACATGCACTCTATACATCATGCCACCGATTATCTGCCCAGTCATAAAATTGTAGCTTTCAAATGAGGTACGGGGAGCAGAGTCTAGTTGGTGAAGTATAGACCATGACTCAGCTACACTCTTCCAACATTCCCCCCTTAAACTATTTTAAAATAATACCTCAAATCAAATTTTGGAGAGAGAGAGCCAATGAAAGGTCAGAGGGAGACATTTTTTCCTAGCCTGACAACATAAAAAGTTTAAAGGAGAGGTGTGTAAAACTATGGTAGGCACAGGCCCAGACCATGGCAGGAGCAACAGTGGTATGACTAGGAAGCATCTGTGATAGCAAGAACAGCAGGAGTAGCAGAAGCTTTGGGAACTCTTAGCCCAGAGATAAAAAGAGGAACAGACATCTGGTCAGAAAGAGATTAAAGTGGAACCTTTGCTGACATTGAGTGCAGTTATTATTGATGAAAAATTAGAAGACAATGTGAAATATCTCATTGGAAAAATGACTGACTTGAAAAATTGATCCAGGAGTGATCACTTAAAAATTATTGGTCTATTGAAAGCCATGATCAAAAACAGGGCTTAGACAACATCTTTCAAGTAATTATTAAGGAAAACTGCCCTGATATTCTAGAACCAAAGGGTAAAATAGAATTGAAAAGAATCCATTGGTCACCTCCTGAAAGATATCCCAAAAGGAAAACTCCTAGAAATATTATGGCCAAATTCCAGAGTTCTCAGGTCAAGGAGAAAATACTATAAGCAGTCATAAAGAAACAATTCAAGTATTGTGGAAACACAATCAGGAAAACACAAGATTTAGCAGCTTCTACATTAAGGGATTGAAGGGCTTGGAATATGAGATCCCAGAGGTCAGAACTAGGATTAAAACCAAAAATTATCTACCCAGCAAAACTGAATATAATACTTCCGGGGAAAAATGGAATTTCAATGAAATAGAAGATTTCTAAACATTTTTGTTGAAAAGATCAGAGCTGAATAAAAAAATTGACTTTTAAATACAAGAATCAAGAGAAATGTGAAAAGATAAACAGGAAAGAGAAACCACAAGGGACTCTTTTAAGGTGAACTGTTTACATTCCTACATGGGAAGATCATATTTGTAATTCGTGAGACCTTTCTCAGTATTAAGGTATTTAGAGGGAATGCAAATATTCACACATATACACACATATGTATACATACACAGAGACAGAGAAAGACAGAAACAGAGGGCACAGGGTGAGTTGAATGTGAAAGAATATCTAAAAAAATAAAATTAAGGGTTGAGAGAGGAGTATATTGGGAGAAAGAGAAAGGGAGAAATAGAATGGAGGAAATTATCTCTCACCTAAAAGAGGTAAGAAAAAGCTTTTTCAATGCAAGGGAAGAGGGGGGAGGTGAGAGGGAAAGAATGAACCTTACTCTCATTGGATTTGGCTTAAGGAGAGAATAACATGTGCACTCAATTTGTGATGAAAATCTAACTTATACTATAGGAAAGTAGGAAGAAAATGGATAAGAGGAGAGCAAGGGGGATGATATAAGGGAAGACAAATGGAAGGAGGGCATAATTAGAAGTAAATACTTTTGAGGAGGGAGAGGGTCAAAAAAGAGTATAGAATAAATGGGGGGCAGGATAGGATGAGGGGAAATATAGTTACTCTTTCACATCATCACCCTTATGTAAGTGTTTTGCATCATTATACATGTATAATACACATGTACACACATACATACATATATTTATGAAAATTATGAAAAGATAATCAACAGTTTGGTCAAAAGGAAGCACAAAAATACTGAAGAAAATTAAAAATAAAACAAAACAGAATAAGTCTCATGGTAAGAGAGGCACAAAAAAAATCACTAAATAAATGAATTACTTTAAAATCAGGATAGACTAAATGGAAAAGAGGTGGCACAAAAAAATCCTTAAAAAAGCAGAATTGGACAATATATATTTCAAGAAATTATCAAAAAAAACTATTCTGATGTTAGATATAGAGAGTAAAATGGAAATTGAAAGAATTAAGCTCCTTTTTATATAGTACCGACAAACCCAGGAGGAAGAGATAGAAAGAGAAACTCCATTTAAAATAATGGCAATGTAAAATACTTGGAAGTCTACCTGCCAAGAAAAAGCCAGGGATTATGTGAATACAATTCCAAAACACTTTTCACAGCAATAAAGATGGATCTAAATGATTGGAGAAATAGTAATTGCTCATGGCCAGGCTGAGCCAATATAATAAAAATAACAATTCTACTCCAATTAATTTATTTATTCAGGGCCATGCCAATCAAACTGCCAAATATTTTTTTTAATAGAACTAGAGAAAACAGTAACAAATTTTATCAGAAAGAACAAAAGGTCAAGGGAATAAATGAAAAAAAAGTGAAGGAAAACAGTCCAACAGTTCCAGATTTCGAACTGAATTACAAAAAATGATGACACAGTAGAAAGAGTGTTGGATCTAGATTCAGAAAAAAATTTACCTTCTGACGTACAAACCTGACCTGAGACATTTACTAGTTATGTGAACGTGGGAAGTCACTTAATCCTGTTTACCTCAGTTTCCTCTTGTGTGTGTGTGTGTGTGTGTGTGTGTGTGTGTTCATCCTTTGTTGCTGAAGAAGACCATGCCATCAGAGAAATAATGACATGAATTGCACTTGACTTTGTTTTGAGTGAGGGAGGGCTGTGCAGGTCACCAGCCTCACTTCTCCTCCAAAGTCCTCTGAATCTAGTGACCAGATATTCATCAGGATGACTGGAGATGACCCAGGATGAGGCAATTGGGGTTAAGTGACTTGCTCAAGATCACACAGCTAGAGAGTGTCAGGTGTCTGAGGAGAGATTTGAACTCAGGTCCTCCTGACTCCTGCACTGGTGTTCTCTCCACTGCACCAACTAGCTGCCCCCCTCCTATGTAAAAGGAACTGATGAAGGAAATGGAAAAATGCTAAATGATCTCTTCCAAGCCAACCCCAAATGGGGTCACAAAGAGCCAGATATGAATGAAAATGAGTGAAAAAAACAATCATCAAAACAATCTGATACCAGAGAGGAAAGAGCAAAAATGATTGTAGAAGTCTACTGGTCAATAAATCCCAAAGATCCAAGCTTTGGGGGCAAAAATTCATCATCTGAAAAAAAATTGCTGGAAAAACTGCAAAGCAGTTTGGCAAAAATTAGTCATGTACTAACATCAAAATAGATAAATTACTTAGACATAAAGAATTGAAAATGTATGTGTCAGATCTATGGAGAGGGAAAGAGTCTGTGACCAAGTAAGTAATGGAGACCATCACAGGATATGAGATGGATAACTTAATGGGATGAAATTAAAAGGTCTTTTTTTTTTTTACAGATAACTATTGAACCAGGGAAAAAGTTTTACCACAAGTATTCCTCAAATATATAGGGAACTTAGCCAAATTTTTGAAAATAAGAGTCATTCTCCAGTTGATAAATGGTCAAAGAATATAAACAGGCAGTTTTCAAAAGAAGAAATCAAAGTTATCAATAGTCACAAGAGAAAAAATGCTCTGTCACTACGGATTAGAGTAATGAAATTTAAAATGACTCTGAGATACCACCTTCCATCTATCAAACTGGCTACCCTGAGAGAAAAGGAAAATTACAATTGCTATAGGCGATGAGGAAAAATTGGGACACCAATGCTTTGTTGGTGGCGTTATGAGGTAGTCCACCAAGTTGTAGCATATGACTGTGATATGGTACTATTGTTGTATGAAAAATGATGACAGGAGGTGGTTTCAGAAAAGAAAAGCATGGGAAGATCTATGTGAACTGATATAAAGTGAAGTGAAAAGAATTAGGAGATTTACGCACAGTACCAGCAATGCTGTAAAGGCTTGGCTGCTCTGAGCAGTGCAGTGATCTGACAGTTCTAAGTCACTCGTTATCAAAAAACAAAATGAAAGAAATCAACAACAAAAAGCTATTATCCACCTCCAGAGAGAGGAAGCTCGGGAACTCTGAGTAAAGGTTAAAGTAGGATCTTTTCACTTTTTTTGACTTTTATAGCACTGTAGTTAATATGGCAATAGTTATCCCTTCCATATTGCAGCTTTCCCCATAATGGTTTCCACATATCACAGGTTGGCAAAAGAAATTAAATGGGAATTTGAGGGGAGTTTTGTGGAAGCCATAGATGACACAGAAAAAGTCAAGATAGTAATTGCAAAGCACTCAGCATAGTATTTTGCATATGGTAAGTGTTGTATATAAAACGTTTGATGGTAGTAGTAGTAGTAGCACTAGTAGTAGTAGTAGTGGTAGTAGTAGTAGTAGTAACATGAACCCTTTGGCAGTCTGGTAAAGCCTATGGACTGATTCATAGAACACATACATGCATATTACCTAGTTATCTCTACTAGACAGAGATAATTCCAGTCTGCTACCTCCTCTCTGAGAAATCCAAATTAACTAAACTCATGATCCCTTCTGCTCTGCACCAGGCAGAAATCAAATTCCTCCTTGGAAAGGAGTGAGAAAGATTTCTGAAATAGCTATCAACACCTGTCTATGAGCCTCATTTAAACAAGCCTGTGTGGACATATGTATATATACATATACATATACATATATATATATATGTATGTATATAAGCTACATGAGCAACAAGCACACATATTCATTTCTAACAATTGGAAAAGGGAATCCCCTTCTATAAAGGGAGTTGAGCCACTGCATATTGGGTATATTGTAAAGGGATATAACATATACAAATACAAATTGGATGAAATATTCCAACTCTGAGATTCTGAAATGCTTATTCTGAGATTCTATACTACTCTAAAGTCCAGGATTCTCTCAGGAATTAGGAATATTACGGGGTATTAACTTTTCCCTTTTATGTGAACATCAACAAATAACAGAGGAAACTGAATACAACCCCTTTCCAAATCATATAGAGGTAAATGGAAGTTAACTTAATTTTACTTGTCTCCTGCTGTCTAATATTTTGTTGACTTCAGGCCAATGAATGCTTGCTGATGATTAAAACCATAACATCAAATATTTGGCAGAGTGTACATTTATCTATCCACCAAATATCAATTGATACAACTTTGGCCAGAGGTGAATAAAATGTTAATTTTCAAGGGAAAACAACGAATTAATTGCGATGCAGTCAGTCCTCAGATGATGATGTCTCTACTGCAATTATCTTTGCTGGGTGCAGGCTTCTAATACCCAGTTTAGGTAATACACAGATTATTTAGCTAAGTCTTTGGAGCCTAAAGTAGGCTCTATCAGCCTATGTAGGAGAGATATGTGTTTAAAAGAGATTTCATTATGAACACCTGCAAGGGAAAAAAAAAATTCCCATATGTTTCCAAGTAAGGATTTGGAAAGTATTGGATGTTGATTAAGTTGTTTCTTCTGAAGATCTTGAATCATTTTCCCATTTGATTTCTTGGACACGCATTGGCTGAGGACATCAAGGTATTGTGTTTTTTGTTTTGTTTTGTTTTTGTTCGTGTTTTTTCCTGTCATTTCATTGTTGCTTAGTTGTTTTCATCATGTCCAATTCTTCATGACCATATTTGGGTTCTTTTGGGAAAAGATACTGGGGTGATTTGCTATTTCCTCCTCCAGCTCGTTTTGCAGATGAGGAAAAACTGAGGCAAATAGAATTAAGTGACTTGGCCAAGGTCACACAGCAAGTAAGTGTCTGAATCCAGATTTGAACTCAGAAAGTTAAGTCTTCTTGACTCCAGGTCCAGCTGACACTTTATCCACTGCACTACCTAGGTACCTTTTCTATCATTACTACAATAAAATCTACTTCTATGACTATGACAAGCTCAAATTTATGTAACTCTTTAAGGTTTGTAAAATGTTTTAAATACATTATCTCATCTGATCTGTATACCCTTTTATAAGATCAGTATTATTATATACATGTTAGTGATTAGGGTACTGAGATTCAGAATGGGAGACTTGCCCAATTTCATCTGTCCAGTAAGTGACTGAGGCAGGATTTAAACCCAAGTTATTCCTTTCTGACTGCAGACTCAGCATTCTACCTCTTACAAGTATGCCTACTGCTAGAAGTAATTAGATTTTATTTTCCTCTTTTCAGGATTTTTGGTATTTAATGACTGTCCCAGAGAGGTAACATTGCATCATGATCAGAGTTGGTCTCAAAGTTAGGAAGACTTGGGTTCAATTCAAACCTTTCATGTATGTTGCCTATGTGACTCTTGACAAATTACCCTCTCAGTGCCCCCAGAAATTCTCTAAAACTGCTGTTCTTTTCCATCAGATAGTATCCTTGGACTCAAAACCATTACAGGAATTGGTTGAGGATGCCTAGAAGATTAGCAAAGGAGAGGTGAGCTGGTGATCTGTGTTGTTGAGCTGAGTACATATATGGAAGCTGTTACAGGTTACAGTGAAATCCCAGGTTCAATCGTAAAAAAAAAAAAACAAAAAACTATCATTTAGCAAACACTGATGTACTTCCTTGTGCTATCTTTTGCATCTTTTTGTATTTGCTTATATGTATTATCTTTCCCTATTACAGTCTGAACTTCTCCGAGGCAAGAACCGTCTTTTTATTTATATCCCTAGTAGATGACACAGCTCTTGACACAGGGTTAAGTGTTCATTTCTCTTGTTGTTGTTTTTCTTTCCTTGATTAACTAATTCATTAATTCTTGCTAATTAGATTAGATCTCCTGAGAGAAAAGATTATATTTTATTCAAGAAGCACACGTAATGATTTGATTGGATTATCACAGAGTATCTTAGAGTCAAGGTGCCTTTTTGTCCAGTAACTAGAGATTGTGGAGGGTAGATAAGGTGATGGGAGGACTTGTTTAATAAGTAAGGAGTTCAGTCATGAATAAATCATTCAGGGATGTGTGGGAAGGAGGTGGGCAGCACCTTTCAGCAACCTGTTCCTTATCTTCCAGAGGAGAGAGTCCTAACCTCTATCACCATGACTCTACCATGTCAAAGCACTTTGCAGAGCTGACAGCTGCCAGGGCAACAACTAGTAGAGAACAGATTTTTTAAATAGGTTTAAGGATTTTCCTTTCTCACTTCTAGGATTAGAGTTCTCCATCTTTGGTCTGTTTCATGAGCTCTTTTCCTGGTAAAAGTGAAAAACACATAGTCAGAACACAGTTCCTTCTTTAGCCTCTAAATGATTTACCTCAATGGTGTCAAACTCAACGAGATGGTGGTGGAGGGAATCACTAAACCATACATAGAAATTTCTGCAGGCCACATATTGATTTATTTAGTTAGTTAAATATCTCCTAATTACATTTTATTCTGGTTTGGGCGATCACTGGCATTATTGTGCACCCCATGTGGCTTGAAAGCACCTATGTGACAAAACTGATTTACATAATTCATATCAAAATAAGGCAAACTTTCATAGGATCATGTAGTCTGAGCTGGAAATCACCATATAGTCCAACCACCACAGATGAGGAAACTAAGATATGAACAGAGAGAAAAAGGGACCTGCCAAACACAGGCAAAGTTATCAAGTACGATGAGGGGGATGCTGGGATGTTTAATCTGAGTCACAGCCAGCTGCCTTGTTTGATTCTCAGAACTAACAATTCATCAGAATGAAAGTAAAAATTGATTCTAATCTCAAGTTATGAAACCTCTTTATATTGCTGTAATGTAAGACATCTCATTTGGAACATTTAGTTCTCTGTCATCCTGATCTGTTCTAGTCAACAAACCATAGTCTCAGCAGCTTCTAAGTTAGAAGTCTGTCATTCCTGTTGTATTTTGAAAAAAGAGTTCTAGGATTGAGCAGTAAAACTCTAGGCAACTTAATTCACTGAGGCCTAGAGTAACAAGTCTAACGAAGAGCTTGATAAATAGTAAAACTTTCCATGCTAAACTTGCACACTAGATTAACACACTCTGAATTTCCATGTTATACATGAACCTGAAAGGAAGAATACTTTATTCCCCCCAAAGAATATTAGTCATTGAATAAGGAAGAATTTTGTGTCCAGTTCCTATAAAGTGGTATTTCCTGGCTTTTTGACCTTGTAAAATCCTTCAAGTGCATTTTAAGCCAAAGTACAATTTATTCTCAAGTGGTAATATAGTAATAAACAAAACTACTTCAGAACAAGGTTCTGTCTAGTCCCACATGCAAGGAATCACAATCTGCCAACTTCTCTGTAATAGTCTGTGATTCAGACTTTAGGAGATCAAGGTTGCAAATATACAAATGGTTTTCACAGCTAATTTGGGGTAAAGAAATTAAGAAGTAAATCATTCTGGGTAGGGTTGAGTCAGCCTAAGAAAGTGAGGTCTAAAGACCTGAGATACAATTTTTTGGCCTTTCAGTCATATGAGCACTTTTCCTTTTGGATATACTGTGAGTGTAATATCCCTCTTTTCCAGAAGCAAGTCAACATAGAGGTATATAAGGACTTCTTAGTTATTTTTATGGGATCTACAGTGTGTCATCAGACAAGAATCCCTTTCATTCCTTCTATGAGCGCAAGGCATGCAGTGTGCTAGTGCTTCCAGGCCTCTGAAGCCTAAGAGAGGATGGTGGCAAAGGAAGAACACTCACTTGTGGTGCTATAGCAGTTTTCTTTTTCCATTAAATGTTCCTTTCCAAGCAAAACTAGGAGCATTGGATGTAAATGGTCGGCTTAGGCAGATTATGTCCTAGATATGGTCACCTGTTCTGCAGCTTAGCAGAAGAAACTGAAGGATCTTAAATTACTTTACCCAGAGCCATAGGCAGGCAAAACCCTGAAGCAGGCAGAGTTTGCTTCTATTAGACCTTCTTTCCTTCATTTTTTAATGTTTCCTTTTTTTTTAACGTTCTGTTATACCATGCACCATCACCTATCCTTATGCTAGCATCTGCCTGCTAACATGTTTTCCCCTACCTTGTACCCAGAATTTTTCCCATAAATTACTTCTCTCTCTATTTCTCTTAGAATTTCAATTTCTTTAATAAAGAAGATATTATTTACATGTTAAAGTAAAAGCAGGGTGATGCAATATATTTATACTGTGGCAAAAATGACGTTTCCAGGATTTAAAAAATATGATAATTTCATTAAATACACTTCTAATTTTTGGCATTGTTAGCTTTGGGACAAAATGACCCAAAGACTGTCTTCAGTGTCTGAGACATTTTGGAACAGAGATGTCTTTTTAGTACCTTCAAAGTCATACTGGGTAGTTAGCCATCACATAAAGATGGTCATGCCCAATGAGTTTTCCATCTCAGGAAAAAAAATTCAAGGCAAGATTTTTGTATTAGAAAGAGGCCTACACGGGGAATCGGAAGACTTATATACTAATTCTAACTCAACTAATAACTCTTAGGTCATTGGGAAAAATATATATTTCTGGATCTCAATGAAGTTGCCAGATTAGTTCAATTCCTCGGTTCCTTTGAATTCTAATGCCCTATTCCATGAGACTTCATGATAGTAGTCTGTTAGTGGAAGATATATTTCTTGTTTTTTTTTTTTTAATTAAAATTTATTTATTTAATTTCTTACATTCATTTTCACAAAATTTTGGGTTCTAAATTTTCTCCCCTTTTATCCTCTCCCCCCACCCCAATACACCAAGCAATCTAATCTCCAATCTGCCCTCTCATCTATCATCCCTCCCTTCTCTTGTCCCCATCTTCTCTTTTGTCCTGTAGGGCCAGATGACTTTCTATTCCCCATTGACTATATTTCTTATTTCCTAGGAGCAAGAACAATACTAAACAGTTGTTCCTAAAACTTTGAGTTCCAAATTCTCCCCATCCCTCCCTGCCCACCCATTCCCTGTGGGAAGGCAGGCAATTCAATATAGGCTATATCTGTGTGGTTTTGCAAATGACTTCGATAATAGTCGTGTTGTTTAAGACTAACTGTATTTCCTTCCATCCTATCCTGCCCCCCATTTTTTCTATTCTTTGGATTTTTGATCTGGTCCCTCCCCGAATGTTGACTTCAAATTGCTCCCTCCTCCCATTGCCCTCCCTTCCATCACCCCCCCAACCCTGCATCTCCTTCTCCCCCACTTTCCTGTATTGCAAGATAGGTTTTCATACCAAAATGAGTGTGCATTTTATTCCTTCCTTTAGTCGAATGTGATGAGGGTAAACTTCTTGTTTTTTTCTCAGCTCTCCTCTTTTTCCCTCCACTAAAAAGTCTCCTGCTTGCCTCTTGAATGAGATATAATTTACCCCATTCCATTTCACCCTCTCTCCTCCCACTACATTTCTCTCTCACCACTTAACTTAATTTCTTTTAAGATATGGTCCCATCCTACTCAATTCACTCTGTGCTCTCTGTCTCTGTGTGTGTGTGCATGTGTGCATGTGTGTGTGCGTGCACGTGTTTACGTGTGTGTGTGTGTGTGTGTGTGTTTATGTGTGTGTGGTCCCACCAACTACGCAGATACTGAAAAATTTTAAGAGTTACAAATATTGTCTTTCCATGTAGGAATGTAAACAGTTCACTTTTGGTAAGGCCCTTATGACTTCTCTTTGCTGTTTACTTTTTCATGTTTCTTCTCCTTCTTGTGTTTGAAAGTCAAATTTTCTTTTCAGCTCTGGTCTTTTCATCAAGAATGCTTGAAAGTCCTCTGTTTCATTGAAAGACCATATTTTCCCCTGAAGTATTCTACTCAGTTTTGCTGGGTAGGTGATTCTTGGTGTGAGTCCTAGTTCCTTTGACTTCTGGAATATCCTATTCCATGCCCTTTGATCCCTTAATGTAGAAGCTGCTAGATCTTCAGTTATCCTGATTGTATTTCCACTATTCTGGAATTGTTTCTTTTTAGCTGCTTGTAAGATTTTCTCCTTGAGCTTGGAGTTATGGAATTTGGCCACAATGTTCCTAGGAGTTTCTCTTTTTGGATCTCTTTCAGGTGGTGATCGATGGATTCTTTCAATAGTTATTTTGCCCTCTGGTTCTAGAATATCAGGGCAGTTTTCCTTGATAATTTCATGGAAGATGATGTCTAGGCTCTTTTTTTGATCATGGCTTTCAGGTAGTCCCATGATTATTAAATTGTCTTTCCTGGATTTATTTTCCAGGTCAGTTGATTTTCCCATGAGATATTTCACATTCTCTTCCATTTTTTCATTCTTTTGGTTTTGTTTTGTGATTTCTTGGTTTCTCAGAAAGTCCTTAGATTCCATCTGTTCCATTCTAATTTTGAGAGAACTATTCTCTTCAGTGAGCTTTTGAACCTCTTTTTCCATTTGGCTAACTCTGCTTTTGAAAGCATTCTTCTCCTCATTGCTTTTTAAACCTCTTTTTCCAATTGAGTGAGCCTATTTTTCAAGGTGTTATTTTCTTCAGCATTTTTTTGGGTCTCTTTTACCAAGGTATTGACCTGTTTTTCATGCTTTTCTTGCATCTTTCTCATTTCTCTTCCCAGTTTTTCCTCCACCTGTCTAACTTGATTTTCAAAATCCTTTTTGAGCTCTTCCATGGCCTGAGCCCACCGGACATCCACCTGGGATGTCTGGGATACAGAGGCCCCGTCCTCCACGTCTTTCCCTGATGGCAAGAATATTTCCTCATTATCAGAATTGAAAGGCGGGAACATCTGCACCCCATCAAAGTAGCTCTCTATGGTCTTATTTTGCTTCCTTTTTCTGGGCATTTTCCCAGCCAGTTACTTGACTTCTGAGATTCCTGTCCACCCCTGCCTAGATCCGCCCAGCTAGTGCTTGGGGTCTGAGATTCAAATGGGCTTTCCGTGGTGGGGGCAGCTGCTATTCAATGTGAGCTTAAATTCTGGTGCTTGGGTGGGGGCAGGCCCATCTCCTAGGCTCAGCTCCTTCAGGGGGTTTATGCAGAGATCTTCGGTAATGGAGCTTCTGCCTCCTGGAGGAGTCCCGGCCACCGCTGCCTCTACCACTGCCTCTGCCGCTGCCTCTGCCGCTTCCTCCTGAGGGGGCCCGAGCCACGGAGACACCCTACTCCCCTCTTGGCCAGCCCAGACGTCTCTCTCACGGACCTGTAGTGTCTGTAGGCAGAGGGAACTTTGTGGCCACCAGAGATTCCGTCCCTGAAGCCTACTCGGATCTGCTCCTCTGGGACCACACGGCCAGGGCAGCTCAGGGGTGGGCTCCACTTTCTGGGGTGCGTTGGACCCTGGGGACGGCTCTCCAGGGCTCTCTGGAATGGAAATCTTTTCCACTGTGTTTCTGCATGCCTTGCAGTGATCCAGAATTTGTGGGGAATTCTTCTTGCAGGAAATATATGGGCTGTGGGTTCGGAGCTAGCATACGTGAGTCTTTCTACTCCGCCATCTTGGCTCCACCCTCGGAAGATATATTTCTTAGAGCTAGTATGAAACTTAATGGTCATCTTCTAGCCCAACCTCTTCATTGAAGATGAGGACATGACAGTGAAGGAATTTGCACCAAGGTCAAATGCCTAATAAAGGAGAGATATGAGACCAGAAGAACCCAGATCTCTTGATGCTCAGCTTTCTTTCATGTAGCCTTGTATACAGTAGAGACTTAGTAAATATTCATTAAAATTAATTAAGGACAAGAATTAATTCTTTATTGCAATTAGTAGGTGGTTGTTACTGTTGTTCATTCCTTTCAGTCCTGTTGAACTCTTCATGATCTTATTTGGGATTTTCTTGGCAATGATACCGGAGTGGTTTTGCCACTTACTTCTTCAGCTCTTTTTGCCCATGAGAAATTGAGGCAAACAGGGTCAATTTGTTTGCTCAGGATCATGCAGCTAATAAGTGTCTGAAACCTGATTTGAACTCATGAAGATGAGTCTTCCTGACTCCAGGTGTGGTACTCTATCCACTGTGCCACCTCACTGTCCCAGTAACTGCCATATCATGCTACTATACTTATGAGATTTTATAAATAGGGTATTACATTATTTCATAGAGAGTAACTAGTTTAAAATTAAGCATCAATCTTTGTTATGGAAATTCCAATAGACTTTCACTTCATGAGAATCTAAATCATATTGTGTGTGTGAGAGAGAGAGAAAGACAGAGAGAGGGGTAGGGGGAGAGGCAGAGAGAGAGAGAGAGAGACAGAGACAGAGAGAGAGACAGAGAGAGAGGGAGAGAGAAAGAGAGAGGGAGAGACAGACAGACAGACACAGACACAGAGATACAGAGACAGACAGAGGTTTATTTTTTTTTTCCTGACAAAGGTAATATGCATATACATTGAGGAATAAATGGTGTATTTTTTTAAAAGATGACATATTGACCTCTTTATTTCTTTTTCCTTATCTTTGCCATAAATTCTGACCATTGATTGCTCTTTCAAATGTATTTATGTGTTTTTTTCTGTCTGTCTCTATCCATTTGTCCATATATGTGTATATGTGCATTTGTGCAATTTGTATATATCATCTACATATAATTAGCATTAATAGTGGAGTGGTGATGGTGGGTCTTTCTAGAACTCCCTCCAACAATGAGATATATTATCTTTATAATTCATAATAATTATTAGATTATTAAGTGTTATAATCTATATACATATTTATACTATAATCTTATTAATATAAAGTATGAGTTAAATAACATAATAATAATGATAAGATAACATTTATACAGTCTAAACCTGGTTTCATTAATGGAGGGCACTCCTATTTAGGAGTCTATCATACACACAAGTGCAGATTGGTAATTGTTCTACAGTTTAGCCCCTAGAATTGCCTGGGGCATTGAGCAGTCAAGAGAATTATCCAAATTTACATAGCCAGTTTGTGTCAGAATTTGGACATGAACCCAGGTCATCCTGATTTCAAAGTCAGCCATTTTTATTCTTTACATACCAGGCTGCCTCTCATGTTTATGTATTAACAGTATTTCTTGTCATCTTTGCCTACAAGAGTGAAATTATTCACTTAAGAGCAAACCTGAGGCAGTTCAGAATGCTTGCATTTATCAAAGATGCTTCCCGATATCCCAATTGTTAAAGCCATCACCTCTAGAGCCATGAGTGACATGACTTGAGATAACTGAATAGCACTTTTCTGACTATACTGACCAGCAAGGACTGTTTCAGAACCAAAATTATTGCTGACATCAAGGATTCATTTTAAAATGACTATTGCTTTGTCTAATTACTGAATTGTTATCCATTTAATTGTTCCATTTATGTACATGGACATCATCCTGCATCATAAGAGATGTTTTAAAAGGTCTGTCACCAAACTGTCTCTTACATTTTGCTCTTTTGAAAAACATAAAAGTTCCCAAAGAGTTGTCAGCATCACAAAATAATGATTAAGTAACTATTTTTTAAGTCTTTCTTTAAAAAAAGCAGCAAAATGAAGAATATTCAAATCAAAGACCCTACTGTACCAGAAATAAAAACAAAAAGGTATCTTGTCCCCATCCCCTGAAACTCACTACCCTACTCTGGGTAATATTTCTACCTTATATCTGGATATTGGATACTTCAGTGGTGCTAACTGCCGATTGTCAATCTGAACATCCTCCTTTATCATAAAAACCAAGACGTTCTCTGTGTTCCGGCACTTGTGTCAGGCCCCTAAACATTTGTTTCATCTTTTGTATATGAATATAAATTCTGGTGAAAAAAAAAACCCTTCAGATAGTACAATAAAAACACACACAGGAGGGGAAAAAAAAGACCTATCTCCATTGAGTTTAACAATCAGCAGGGCCCAAATTACCTCTTATTAGCATTTATTTTACAAAAGAGGCAGGGTATAATTTGGTGATAGATTCAGATTTGGAGAGGAACTATAATCAGCCTCCTGAAGTGCTCTGCCTGAAGTACATGGCTGCTATTTTTTGTAATTATATTTCTTCTCCCCCCTCCTTGTCTATGTGGTCTTTCAATTCTATCTCCCATTCCTCTCCCTCCCTCCCCCTTCATCTCCTTCCTTCTGTACCCCCCACTCTCCTCCTCCCTCCCCTTTTCTCTCCTTTTCTCTCTTGGCCTCTTTGAATAATGCAGTTGCTTTCAATAGCCCAGGCAGTCCTGAAGATTAGGGAGCCTGTTTGTGGAGATGGGGGCCAGCTGAATAGGAGCAGGAGGCCCCACTCCCCTGGAAAACAAGGCTCTGGGAACTAGGCCAACTGCGAAGGGAGTGTGCTGCAAGTAACTGAATAGGCAAGCAGCAGGCCGGCCCATATGTCAGACTGTGCCACAAAGACTCCTCTGCACATCTACCATGACAAACAGGATTACCGAAGACAATTAATCTGGCACGCTTTATCAAAATCAAGCACTGACCCCCAACCTCTCCCCTCAGTGTGCAGCAGATGCCACGCTCCAATTCAATAGAGCTCAAGTGTTTCCTTTCTCACTTCTGAAAGGAATCCAAAGCCTGAATAGGGCTGGCTTGGACTAATTGCCACCACTGTCTGATGGTGACAGTCCTAATCAAATAAGATGAGCTCACCTTTTCTCTAGGTTTTAATGGAGAGACTGTCTACAGCTTCCTGTCAGCTACAGAGAAAAGAGAAATGCATCAATTTTACTTTTGCCTTCTTGTCTGGTGAAAGTCACTGGTTGGGAGAAAGCAAAAAGAAGCCACTTGGTCTGTTCTGGGTACCATGTTTTCAATAGGATGCTGACAAAATGAAGGATATCTACAGAGAGATGAGTGAATAAGATAGTAAGGGGGAGGGAAGCTGGAGGCAGACAAAAAGGTTTAGAAAAAAAAGATTTACAAAAAAAAAAAACAAAAAAAAACTGGAAATGTGTAACCTGAAAATAAAAAAGAGTCAGGGGAGAATAATAGCTGTCTTCAATGATTTGAATGACTGTTATGTGGAAGAAAGATTAGACTTGTCCCACTTGGCCCCAGAGGTCTAAACTTTAGGAGCAGTTAGTTAAAACTGTTAAGAGGAGGATAGAAGAAAGAAATTTTTATAAAGGAAACTTCCTAACAGAACAATACAAAAGTTGAATTAGCTTCTGTAATAGGTAATGAGTTCCTTACTATAGGTGATCATTAAGCAGAGGCTCCTATAAATATTCAATAGAATATAACTCTCTTCACTACATAACACCTTTTAAAAACACCCACTGGATACAGAACTATCTTGATTACAATGTTGGAGGTGGATATAATATTCAGGTGAAATTTTAATTTGATGAACTATGGATACCTTTGATACTCTATGATTCTGAGATTATTTATTCTCTGAATGTTTGTGGCCTGTTCTATAACAATAATCAAGGGTTTGAAATTTTTCTTGCTTTCCATGGATTATATGAGCTCTCTCTGGATATTTAATTTTGGAGCAAAGCTTGGGAGATAGGAGCAAAAGACCTTTCCAAAAAAAAGCAATGTTTTCGTAAACCAACATTTTCTGATTTTATTTCTTTATTAATAGGCAAACACATTTCTCCAAATGCCAAGAGTTGGACTTTTGGAAACCAATTTCAAATTTGCGATCTTATCATACATTGGCACTTGCTACCCAATCTTTCCCCTGAGAAACATAGAATTTGACTCACTTTGTCCCATAACTAGGGTCTTTTATGAGGATATCAGGGTAAAATTTGTGCCAAGATTTCTATAGCTAGGAGTAAAGGGAACTGACATTCTAACGTAAGCACTCAGGTTAATAAATATAGGACAGACTTCATTTTATTCCATAGAAAGAAATAATACAACCAGAAGGTTCAGAGAAAACATAAATAGACAGGATAAGTGAGTTCTACTCTTCCACAGGAACCAGTGGTCTACCATAGTTATTGTGCTACCCCAAGTTTTGGGAGATTCATTGAAGAAAGAAATTTTTCGCTTGGAGTTGACAGAGAAGAAAAGCTGCTTCCCATCAGACCTTTAAAGTCTTCCTAACTCATGACAGTTGTGGAGAGAAAGGCCATGGTTCACTCATCTTTATCACTATTCATTCCCTTATTGTTCTCCAGCTATAGGGCCAAGTGGTTACTTTTCATCTCTCTTAAGGACTGTGTTCAAGAAGTCTCCTAAAAACCTCCCATTTCTCTCTAGCTGGCCATGTCTATGACATTTTGCTATCTGGTTCTTCCTCACTTGACTAGAAAGCTTCTACCACTGCCTCTCCATTCCTTCTCCTGTTCACAAGATCAAGAGTTTATGAACTCACTCCTATATCCTTAGGTTTTCCAGTACTATGTAATGCACCCCTCTCAACTTCAACTCATCTCTAGTTCTATGATCTGCCTCTAGTAGATACGTCTGTTTCCTTTAATAGGCTGGAGTCCAAGGATATTGTTCATTTCTCTAATGGGCTTGGCCCAATCAATCATCCCCAGTGACTAAGCCATTGTGTTCACAAAAAAGACATCTTTAACAAAAGAACAAATACTTCATCCTTTAACCTCATTAAATTGACCATGCCACTCATTCCTATCTTATCATGTGTATTTCCTTGATCATTATATTATTATATAGGAAGATGTATTTAGGCTAGTTTTGGTTATAGTCTTTGTTTTAACACTTATTGTATCAAAATGTTCCTCAATGAGATACAATTAATGCAAATTCCAGATTTGTAGGAGGCTTATGTAGTTTCTGTAAATAAATTGGCATCTCAAAATTTTTGAGGAAGGAACTTCCTTTTCTTCTCTTCAGCCTAAGACCATCATGGTGCTGACAATAAAGCACATGAGCTGATAGGCTGAAGAAGGACAGCAGACAGAGTTTCTCTACACATGATTTCTTCCTACTTGAATTGTCTTATAAGGGGAAAGAGGGTAACATAGGTAGCCCTGATTCCCTGAGGTAGCAGCTATCTTTCTATTCTCCAGTGTGCTTAGGCACCTGGCACCTGATCTAAATGTGCCCTTTGCCTTTTCCTCCCACACTGTATTGCATTAGACTTTCTTTAGTATTGCTCCATTCCAGTAAACTATAAGCACCTTGAAGGTAGGGATTATGTCATTTTTCATCTTTATATCTAGAAAGCAGAATTGAACAGGAAGAGGAAAGCCAGTTGCATTACTTTCAGGAAATGAAAACTGATTTTTTATTGTTTATATTAGATGTATTATAAAAGAAAAATTTTTAAACTGTAAATTTTTAAGAAAAGGGAAAGGGCTCATAGTGAAGTAGGTTGGAATGAATGAAATGTTCCCCAATGAGATACAATTGACATAAATTTTAGGTTTGTAAGAGACTGATGCATTATCTGTAGTTAAATTGGCATCTCAAAATTTGTGAAGAAGGAACTTCTCTTCGGCCTAAGACATCATGGCACTCCTTCTAGTCCCAATCTCTGGCTTACAAACTGTATGACTGAGACACTTAACCATAATATTCATTTTTCTGAGTACCAACTTACTTGTAATGGCAGATACATGGCATAGTGTATAGAGAAGTGGACCTAGAGTTAGACAAACCTGAGTACAATTCCACCCTCAGACTAGCTAAGTGACCCTAGACAAGTCCCTTAATCTCTCCATGCTTCAGTTTCCCCACTTGCAAAAGAAAATAATAATTAATATCTGCTTTCCAGAGCTGTTGTGTGAAGGAAATGACATAATTATTTGTAAAGAGCTTTCCAAATTTTAAAGAGCTACATATTCACTGTTATCTCTATCGTTATATTCTTATTCTAATATTCTGACATCCTATAAGAAAGGAAAGAAGTCTCTGAATTTCCCAGAAGTAAAACACCAACATATTTGTTTTAATTTATTTATTTTTAGTTTACAACATTTACTTCTACAAGATTTTGAGTTCCACATTTTCTCCCCATCTCTCCTCCCACCCCAATAAGCATGTAAATTGATATAGGTTGAACATGTACATTAATATTAAACCTATTTTCATATTAGTCATGTTTTATAAAAGAATTAGAAACAATGGGAGAAACCAAGAGAAAGAAGAAATACACGAAAAAGACAAAAAGGAAAATAAAAGAGAAAGAAAATAATATGCTTCAGACTACATTCATATTCCATAGTTCTTTTTCTGGATGTGGATATTTTCCATTATAAGTCTTTTGGAGTTGTCTTAGATCCTTTCATTGCCAAGAAGAGATATCTATCAAATTAATCATCTTATGCTGTGACTGTTACTGCATTCGATATTCTCCTGGTTCTACTAACTTCACTCAGCTAAAGTTCATGTAAGTCTTTTCAGGTTTTTCTGAAGTCCACCTGCCAATCATTTCTGAGAGCACTATAGTATTCCATTACATTCATATGCCACAACTTGTTTGATCATTCCCCAACTGATTGATATCCCCTTAATTTCCAATTCTTGGCCACTACAAAAAGGGCTGCTATAAATATATTTGTACATGTGGATCCTTTTCCAATTTTTGTGATTTCTTTGGAATGCAGACCTAGAAGTAGTATTTCTGCATCAAAGGGTATGCACAGTTTTATGGCCCTTTGGGCATAGTTCCAAATTGCTCTCCAGAATGGTTAGATCAGTTCATAACTCCACCAATATATTAGTGTTCCAATTTTCCCACATCTCTAGCATTTATAGCTTCCTGTTTTGTCATGTTAGTCAATCTGATGGGTGTGGTGTATTTCAGAGTTGTTTAATTTACATTTCTCTAATGAGATAGTGACTTAGAGCATTTTCTTGTATTACTACAAATAGCTTTAATTTCTTCCTCTGAAAACTGCCTGTTCATATCCTTTGACCATTTATCAATTGGGGAATGACTTGTATTCTTATAAATATGACTCAGTTCTCCATATATTTTAGAAATGAGGCCTTTATCAGAGACACTGGTTGTAAAAATTTCTTTCCCAGTTTTCTACTTCCCTTCTAATTTTGATTACATTTATTTTGTTTGTGCAAAAATCTTTCAACTTAATGTAACCAAAATTATCTATTTTGTACTTCATAATGTTCTCTATCTCTTGTTTGGTCATAAATTCTTTCATTCTCCATAAATGTGATAGACAAACTCTTCCTGGCTCTCCCAGTTTTCTCATAATGTCAGCCTTTATGTCTAATTGTGCCTATTTTGACTTTATTTAGCCATACAGTGTAAGATGTTGGTCTATGCCTTGTTTCTGCCATAGTATTTTCCAGTTTTCCCAGCAATTTTTGTCAAATAATGAGTTCTTATCTCAGAAGCTGGGGTCTTTGGGTTTATCAAACAGTAGATTACTATCATCATTGACTACTGTGTCTTGTGTACCTAAGATCCACCACTCTATTTCTTAGCCAGTACCAAGTAATTTTGATGATTGCTGCTTTATAATACAAATTAAGGTCTGGTATGGCTAGGCCACCTTCCCTAGCATTTCTTTTCATTAATTCCTTTGATATTATGGATCATTTGTTCTTCCAGAAGAATTTTGTTACTATTTTTTCTAGCTCTATAAAATAAGTTTTGGGTAGTTTGATTGGTATGGCACTGAATAAATACATTAATTTAGGTAGAATTGTTATTTTTGTTATATTAGCTCAGGCCTACCCATGAACAGCTGATATTTTTGTACTTACTTAGATCTGATTTTATTTGTGTGAAAAGCATTTTGTAATTTTGTTCATATAATTTCTGGGTTCATTTGGGCAGGTAAATATATGTGTTTTTAAAAGAAAATGGAACACGTATAACAATTCTCCTTTGTATTCACTCATAGTAAGCTTACATAAACATCTCAAATATTCAGAGACTTGTGATCTCATTGATAAAACTGTTCCCTTCATTGTGGCAGATCATGGCCCATCTGTGCCTTCCTATCCTGTACAACTTTGTACCATGTCCTCCTACAAGTGTACTGCAAGAATTTTTCTCTCCAATTGGCTGGACTCTTTTCTCAGTTTGTTTTGAATTTAGGGGATTCCAATGAAGTGTCCATGCAGTATTAGTTATTTCCCACTCTTGCTACTTAACTATTACTTCTCTTTGACTCATAACTTTCTTGGATGAGACTCAAGGTTCCTTTCTTTCATAAGTCCTTGTGATGCCAACTCATCAAGGCCACCATTCTCTTGTCCTTTGTACTTTGGGAGATTCTCAATTTCAACTGCTCATATTCTTTATTGATCCATGATTTATAGCCATATAATAACACTGAAAAATAAAAACAATATTGTCATTACCAAGATGGATCTATGTTTTGTGGGATAGTTTTGTCTCATTCAAAGAACTTTACAATTTGTCAAAAGAAAACAGCACACTCTCCGCCTTATCATTAATTCTGGGTCCAACTCATTCTCCATTTGCCGTTTCTGTCCAAGTTATTTAAATACACATACATGATAATTAAGAGCTAACCATGCTCCTGGTATAATGTTCAGAAGTACTCAGGAAATAAATGCAAGCAAGACAGACAGTGTCTGATCTAAAGGAGCCCATGTACTCATAGGGTAAGACAATGCATATCTAGGAGCAGTGGCCGGGGAACACTGCTTTGATAAGGAAAGTCACAAGAATATTGACTGGAGCCTTAGGGAATTGGTTGACAAACCCCCTTTCAAGAATGGTGGCATTATCTGAATCTATTCTTAGAGTTATATTTGGAAAGAGAAAAGGGTATCTTCATGGTAGTATGGTATGGAGATGATCAGGAAATAGAAAAACGGGTCAGATTCTGAGCTGGACTTGTCAGACACTTACTAAGGAATCTCAGAGTCCTAGGGTGGGAGAGGTAATCATCAGTCAGAGATGGAGTTTGGAGCACAGGAGCATAGCAACTTGAAGAAGGCTGGCAAGGAGTTATCTTTTTCTATGAATCCTATTTGATTTTGACATTTTCAAAGAAGAAACTTTGTTGGAGCAAAGCCTAAGTTGCAGTGTTTTGTTCTACAAAAATCCTTTTTTTTTAATAGTCAAGAAACAAAAGAACAAAGAGATTTGTTATTCTTCACATCTTTCGATCAATTTTGTGATAGCAAAGATGTGTCTTGTAAGGATATGCTTCATATATGTGTAAATAAACAATAAAAGTTTATACAAATTACAAAGTAGAAATACTTATTAGTAATTCTTTTTTTAAGATTTAAATGTATTTATTTAATTTTAGCTTTCAATATTCATTTCCACAAGATTTTGAGTTCCAAATTTTCTCCCCATCTTTCCCCTCCATGCCACTCTGAGATGGAATGCATTCTGCTTATCCCTTCCCCCCAGTCTGCCCTCTCTTTTATCCTCTTCTCCCCTTCACCTTTACTTTCTTGAAGGGCAAGATAGATTTCCATACCCCCATTGCCTGTATGTCTTGTTTCCCAGTTACACATAAAAACATTTTTTAACACTTGTTTTTAAAACTTTGAGTTCAAAATTCTCTCCCTTCTTCCCTCCCCACCCACCCTCATGGAGAAGGCAAGCAATTCAATATAGCTTATACATATGTAGTTATGCAAAACACCTCCAAAATAGTCATGTTATGAAAGACTGTATTTCCCTCCATCCTATCCCATTCCCCCCTAATTATTCTATTTTTTCTTTTGACCCTGTCCTTTTTCTACAGTGTTTGCTTCTGACTACCTACCCCCTTCCCAAATCTGCCCTCACTTCTATCATCCCCTCCCTCTTATCCCCTTTTGCCCTGCTTTCCTATAGGGTAAGATACCCAATTAAGTGTGTATATTATTCCCTCCTTAACCCAAATCCATTGAGAGTAAGGTTCACTCATTCCTTCTCACCTCATCTTTCTTCCCCTCCATTGTAAAACCTGTTTCTTTCCTCTTTTATATGAGACAATTCACCCCATTCTATCTCTCCTTTCCTCTTTCCCTCAACATATTCCTATCTAACCCCTTAATTTTATTTTTTAGATATCATCCCTTTATATTCAACTCACTCTCTGCCCTCTATCTGCCTCTGTCTGCTTCTGTCTCTCTCTGTCTCTCTGTCTCACTCTCTCTCTGTCTCTCTTTGTCTCTCTTTGTCTCTCTTTCTCTCCTCCAACTACCTTAATAAATATCATATTTCCATGTTCAACTTTAACAAGTCTCTTATGATTTCTCTTTCTGTTTACCTTTTTATGTTTCTTTTAATGCTTATATTTTGAAAGGCAGATTTTCTATTCAGTTCTGATCTTTTCATCAAGAATGCTTCAAAATCCTCTATTTAATTAATGCACTTTTTTTTTCTCCTGAAGGATTGTACTCAGTTTTTCTGGGTAGGTGATGCTTGGTTTTAATCCTAGTTCCTCTGATCTCTAGAATACCATATTTGAAGCCCTTCAGTGCATTCATGTCGACACAGCTACATCTTGTGTTATCCTGATTGTCTTTCCACGATACTTGAATTGTTGCTTTCTGACTGCTTGAAATATTTTTTCCTTGACCTGGGAACTCTGGAATTTTTATACAATATCTCTAAGAGTTTTTCTTTTGGGATCTCTTTCCAGAGGCAATTGGTGGATTCTTTCAATTTCTGTTTTACCCTTTGGTTCTAGAATATCAGCGCAGTTTTCCTTAATAATTTCTTGAAAGATGATATCTAGGCTTTTATTTTATCATGGCTTTCAGGTAGTCCAAAAAATTTTAAAATTTCCCTCCTGAATCTATTTTTCTGGTTGGAGGATTTTCCCATGAGACATTTTACATTGTCTTCTATTTTTTTTTTATTATTCTAGTTCTGTTTTATAATTTCTTGATTTCTCAAAATGTCATTAGCTTCCATTTGCTCCATTCCAATTTTGAAGGAATTATTTTCCTCAGTGAGGTTTTGGACCTCCTTTTCCATTTGACCCATTCTGTTATTTAAGGCATTCTTCTCATTGGCTTCTTGGACTTCTTTTTCCATTTGGGCTAGTCTATTTTTTAAGGTGTTATTTTCTTCAGTACTTTTTTGGGTCTCCTTTAATGTGCTGTTAAATTTATTTTCATGATTTTCTTGCAGCACTCATTTCTCTTCCCAATTTTTCCTCTACTTCTCTTACTTGATTTTCAAAATCCTTTTTTGAGCTCTTCCATGCCCTATAATCAATTCATATTCCTCTTGGAGTTTTTTGATGTAGGAGTTTTGACTCTGCTGTCCTCCTCTGGTTGTATACCCTGATCTTCCTTATCACCAAAGTAAGATTCTTTAATCCAAGTTCTTTTATGTTGTTTACTCATCATCCCTGTTAAACACTTGATTTTCTAACTCTTTGCCAAGGCAGGCCTCTGCTTCCAGTGGGGGTGGAATGGTGGTTGGGTGTACTCTTCCAGTATTCAGGGACTCTGTATTAGTCATTTGATCTCCCACCATCTGTGGACCCAGAACCTTGATGCCTCTACTGCTGCTGCCACTGCTGTTGCTGCTGCTACTGACTAAACCTGCCACCACCCCTACCACCCTGGCACTGGTGTCTGACATAGACAGACTACATGCTCCTCTTTCACCTAGGTCCCACAGAGTTTTACCATTGAACTTTTGGGCATTTGTGAATTGAGAAGTCTGGAAACTGCCATCACTGCCAATGATTTAGTTCCCTGATGTCTGCTCCAGCCTATCTGTGCTGGTATTTCCCACACTGGACTGTTCTCTGCTTCCTACCTGGTATGAAAGACCCTTCCTGTCAAATTTCCAGGTTGTCTTGGGATGGGGATTTGATTTACTCTGTCATTTTGTGGGTTCTGTAATTCTATAATTTGTTTAGAGTCATTTTTTATAGGTATGTGGAGGGCTTTGGGGGAGAATTCAGAAAGTCTCTGCTTTTATTCCACCATTTTGGCTCTGTCCCTTGTTAGTAATTCTTAATGTTATCTCAATTATATTTTTGATTTTTTTTCCTTTGGCAATAAAAAGGTATGATTTTTAAAATTTTTATGCCTTTAATATCTTCTTCACCTTTATATATTTTGAAAATTGATTTCTCAAAACTCACAAAATTGTTTTGGCTCCAGAATGGGCATCTTTTGTATATATTTGTTGGAATCCATCTGCTTTTCATTAGTTTTTTCAACTATTTACATTTCATCTAGTATTCTGGACTGGGATTTTAGAGTCTACATGCAGTGATTCCAGTGTCTTTGGTGGTGAAATAAAAATGAAAAATTTTCCAGCCTTTTTCGCATTTAATGTATTTTTCTGTGTGCCTCTTATTTTCACCTTTAAATATCCTTAGAATAAATTCAATTATTCACATCTTTTTATTTTTTTTACTGGGTCTTCCATTTTTTTAATTAAATTATTTTATTTTTTTCAGTGTTCAACAATCATTTCCATATATCTTAGATTTTTTCTCCTCCCTCCCTCTCATTCCCCTTTCCATTTCCACTCCCTCCCTCAGATGGCACACAATCTTGTTTAGGTTCTATATGTATATTCCTATTAAATACTTTTTTCATAGAAGAATTAAAATGAATGGGAGAAACCATAAAACAAAACAAAGCAAAATATAATACAAAAGAAAATGGTCTGCTTCTATCTATGATCCAGTTCCACAGTTCTTTCTCTGAATGTGGAAGGCGTTTTGTCTCCAGTCCATGGGAAATTTTTTAAGTCCTTGCATTG
Source organism: Bettongia penicillata ogilbyi (assembly GCA_023548195.1). Classification (NCBI taxonomy): domain Eukaryota; kingdom Metazoa; phylum Chordata; class Mammalia; order Diprotodontia; family Potoroidae; genus Bettongia; species Bettongia penicillata. The sequence goes on from JAJHZJ010000318.1 coordinate 16,947,092, forward strand.
CAATGAAGTACTAAATCTACCAGGAAAATTATTCACATGTTGTGGTTGTTCCTGTGTACAAAGTTCTCCTGGTTCTGCTCCTTTCACTCAGCATCAGTTCATATAAATCTTTCCAGCCTCCTCTGAAGTCTTCCTGTTCATCGTTTCTCATAGCACAATAGTATTACATTACATTTATATACCACAACTTGTTCAGCCATTCCCCAATTGATGGGCATCCCCTGGATTTCCAGTTTTTGTTTCTGCATCTTTTTAAAGAATTTTTTTCCTTGATGAATTCTCTTTGTTTTGTCAGGTGGTATTTTGTTAGGTGATATAATATTGCATTACTCTTATCCATAAAAATTTATAAACAAGATTATAGTTGAAATCAATTTTTTTTTGGTCTTCTGTAACACTTTGATTGACAAGTAGGACTAATGGTTTCTTTTAAACATAGTTTTTAGGTTCCCTTATTTTCCTTGTTATGGAAATTGATATACATTGGTTAAATTTCATTATGAAATAATATAAGTAGAGTTGATGAGTTTTCCTTCATTCAGTTTTCCTTTTTTGTCACTAATAACTCATTTAAAGCAACTAAATTAAACATATTTGAATTGCATGTGATATATTTTTGTTCCTTCTATTTTTAGCATAGTATTAATTTTGAACTTTGGACAAATAAATCAGTAATCTAGTTATAAGAAAATAGATGATTCAGGAAGGACTACTATATCAATAACACATAATTTCTTCTCTGTTAATATATAATCTATTCAATTCCTGATGTTATTTGGTACTTAAAATGTTCTATGTCTTCTGAATATTTTCCCAAATTATTTATGATATATAGGTATATAACTGATGAGTTTTTGAACTCTTATTTCTAATCCACAATCCATATTTTCCACCATATTTTTCACTGTCTTCTTATATTTGTACTAGAGAATAGCTTTCAATATGGACAACAAAACCCTGTCTTTTCTTATTATACTCAGGTCTCTTTTATATATTTGTAGTGATCTTCATTCTGGGTTGCCTTGCTTCATCCTCAGGCTTTGACCCATCATAGATCTTCCATTTCAGGGCTCCGGACTTAATTATGAGAATTTTCCATATCCAGACTGGCCCAGTCCAAGCATAATGCTCTGTATCCATCTTTACACCATGTAACTTTATGTGTATTCATTAAGTTGATCAGTTCTATGAAAATCTACAACATCTAGAAATAACACTAAAAAAAGTCACCTTCATTACATGGGATTGGAATGCTGAAGTAGGAAGTCAAAAAGCATTAGAATAAAAGGCAAATTTGACCTTGGAGTAAAAAATGAGACAGGGAAGAGATAGAGTTTTGTCGACATACCTCACTGTTTCAAAGGAACACTCCTTTTCAACAACCCAAGGGTGATTTTACACATTTATCTTCAAGAATATTAGAGTTATCAAGGGAAAGTTTCATATAAAAATGGGCATGAGAAAAGACACAAATGATAAGGACTTAATAAAAGCAAAAAAGATTAAGGAAAGGTGACAAGAATCCACAAAAGAATTATGTAAGGAAGATCTTAACATCACCAATAGCCATGATGATGTGTTTACTGATATAGAACCAGATATCATGGAGAATAAAGCCAGGTGGGCCTTAAGAAGCATTGTTAACAATAAGGCTAGTGGAGGTTATAGAATTTCAGCTGAGCTATTTAAAATCCTAAAAGATGATGCAGTTAACACTGCAGTCAATAGGCAGAGAAATTTGGAAAAACATAACAGTGGCCACCAGATGGGCAAAGATTTATTTATGTCCCAATATTAAAGGACAATGATCAGAAATGTTCAAATTACTGAACAGTTACACTCGTTTCACACATTGGGAAGGTTATGCTTAAGATTCAGCAAGCTAGGCTTTGGCAGTAAACCAAGAATCATCAAAAGAGCAGACTGATTTTGAAGAGGCAGAGGAACTAGAAACCAAATTGCCAATGTTTGCTGGATTACGGAGAAAATGAGGCAGCTCCACAGAAACATCTTTTGCTTCACTGACTTTACCAAAGCCTTTGACTATGTAGAATATAATGAAATGTGATAAGTCCTCAGAGATGGGAGTACCAGATCATCTTACTTTTCTCCTGCATTCAATTCAAGAAGCAACAGTTGGAATCAAACAGAACAACTCATTGGTTTAAGATTGGAAAAGGAGCACAACATGGCTATGTATTGTGACTTCATTTATTTAACTTGTATGCAGAGTATATAATGTAAAATGTCAGGTTAGATAAATCAAAGCCTTGTGATTCTACTCACCGTTCCAATGACTTCTCAAAGGAAACACATTTTCCTGGAAACTATTCTAATTCCAGTTTAAATATTTCCATTTCCCTTTCAAAATTATTTGATATAAAGCATTTTTTCCTATTCATTTCCTTATTAAGTAGAATTTCTGGGATTTGTATAAGGTTCAAACATTTCCTCCCAATGTCTAAGGGAACATCCTTTCCCCCTTTACCTTAGTTTCAGAGGAGAGGAGGCTGAGATTTAATGCAGTTTTTTTTTTCCCATAGCATTGGTGCTATTTATCCCACCAAGTTTGTGTCCAAATGCCCAAATTCAGCATAGTTACTGGAAGAGTTCTCACATCAGCTACTCAGTTAAGGCTGAATTCTTTCTCAAGCCACCAATGCTTGACTGGCTTCATAATCCCAACATAGATTCTATTTCCAGACTCTCTGATTCCTGAACCTTGAGTGATTGTTTTCCTGTTGTTTTGAAACTCGCAGGGTTATAGTTTCAACTTTATTTTACCTGATAGGAAAAAAATGAAACAAAAAAATAGTCTAAATAAAAGAATTGAGACATTTATCCATACGCAGGCCCCAAAGGCTTCTGTCTTTCAATGAATGCTGTCTAGCAGGAGACAAAATCAGCCAAAGAGAAGTCAAACCAATAGAAAAGAACTGTTCTGTGCACTTAAAATATTTATTGATGCTCTTTTCATCATTTCCATCCTTATTCAACAATAACCTTCCCTTCAATCACACTGAATTGAAGCCCTTCTTTGTTGTTTACATATAAACACAAACACAAGGAAAGTTGTTTTCCTGGTTCTGCACTTTTCATTCTAGATAAGTTAATGTGAGTCCACTAATTTTATACATCCATACATATACACACATACAGATATAAGTATATATGTATCTATCTATCTATCTATATGTATACACGTATGTGTGATTTTTATGGTACAACAAAACCCATTATATTCATATATCAGACTTTGTTTGCATTCACATATAAATATTTGTTTAGCGATTTTCCAATTGACTGACATTTTATTTTCAATTCCTAAACAAATTGTGCTGCTATAAATGTTTTCAGACATATAAATCTGTCATTAATCTCTTTTTGATACGTACCTAATATAACCCAGAACAAAAGTTAAGGAGGTTTGTGACTTTTGTCACTCAATCTGTTTCTTTGATTTTTTTTTTAGGAACAGTGAGATCACACTAACCAGGGTTTTAACCTGAACAGTGGCCCATAAGACCCAGCATTTCAAGACTTTTATTATTGTTGTTACGATGAAATAACAATGATAATGATATTAACACAATTTCTTGATGCTAGCAACTGATTTACTCATTAATTAGAGAATGACTAGATGATTTGCAGCAGTATAAGTTGATTATTTCTGTACCATAAAGAATATTAAATATGAAGAATTCAGAAAATCATGGGAAAACTTTCATAAACTGATATGATATGAATTAAACTAAAACATGAAAACAACATACATGGCAAGGACAAAATCAAACTTATAATTTACTCAATAGAAGGAGCACTGGTTTTGAAATAGAAGATCTATATTCAAATTCTGGCTCTGGGCAAGTCACCTCATCTCTTTGGGCCTCAGTTGCCTCATCTGTAAAATGACAGAATTGGTATAGATAGCCTTTAATTCAACTCCTTTCTAGCTTTAGATCAGTGTGACTTGAAAAAGTGAACACTATGTACTTATAATGACAAAGCTTGGCCACATGTAATTCCTTTTATTCTTTGAAGAGCTTGGAAACCAAGTGTGTAAAACATTCTGTACATTTTCAGAATCAATTAATGTGCTAGTTTTGCTAAGCTATATCTTGTTCTGTTAAAGGGATGGTTTGTGAGGAGGTTGGGTACAATTCTGAAAAAAATATTTTCAGAAAGAAATGTGTTATAAAGATAAGAGAAAATGGCAGAAGAGAAGTCAAAACAAGGGTGAATATCTCTGTTCTATGTTATTTAACACATATGCCTGTGCTGAGATCACTTGTTATATGTGGTAAGGTACTTGAAGGGTAGGAGCAGTGTGAATTTCACTTGCTTTTGTACATGATTCATCATGGTACCATTGATTTTCTGGACCCTTTATGTCACTGAATTTAATACTAAAAAATAATATCTAGTACAACACTTCTTTGTTACGTATGGGGAAACTAAGCTCCATGAGTGAAATTACTTGGTCAAACACCAGGCCTCTAAGTCTAAATCCAGTATTCAAAACTCTTCAGTGACTCTTTGTTGCTTCTCAAATAAAGCACTAATGCATAGACCTGACATTTAAAATTCCATACCATCTTTGTCAAACCAATCTCATATCACTCTGCTTCATGCACACTGTTGAAGATAAAGTAGCCAATTAGTTTTTTGCTCCCTGTGTTTATCTTCCTCCATTCCAGGTCTCTGTCTTTGTACTGATTGTTTTCCATGCCTGGAACACACCCCACCCCACCCTATCTGCTTCACTTCTACCACTGGCTCAACTCAAGAAGTGCACTCCCAGATGAAACCTTTCCTGATTCCCCCATGTAATAGTGCCACTTTCTCCCTGAAATTATTCTGTTTAATTATTTATATATGTGATATATCCCTTCCAAACCAGTAGACTATAAGCTACTTGTGGACAGGTACTATTTCATATTTTTGTGTACCTAGTACTTAACAGAGTACCTGGTTCTTAATAAATGTTTGTAGAATTGTATGGAAGCAGATTTATTTTCCTAATTACTATACAACACTCTCTTACAAATTTCAGGTACTTCGAGATCAACCCAAATTTAATTTCTATAACTGAGGAGACAATAAACACTGTAAATATCTTAGCAATAAATAATATAACAAGACATGATACAGTTTTGAATGTTTAGGGATTTTAGTTACCTAGATGAAAAATGCTTTGAAGAAGAATCATAGCCCTTTGTAAATTAGACATGACTTTAATTTTTTTTTTAATCAGTAGTAAAAGGTAAAATTAGGCCTTGGGCAACATATTGTTTAACCCCTAAAACCTTGACATTAGGCTTTGATACAGGATGACAACATAATTTGCTCTTCTTTTTTTCCCCTTCCACTGTTTAGCACCAGTCATAGTGAACATTTTAATAGGTTTCCTTAACAATCAAGGAGTATCTCCCAGTAAAAAGAAGCAGCTGGTTTAAACCAAGACACCAGAGTGAAGGGATATGTTAAAAATTCTAGGCTGACAGATGTTCCGAGGGGCAGTTTCACTGTCTCCCTAGCATCTTTTAGGAATGTTAACTTGCAGTCATCCTACATAGCAAATTAATGGTCAAAGCCATGAGATTTGAAGTAAATGTATGATATAAATGTACAAAGCTTACCAATTTCATCGATGATTTTAATAGCAGAGTGTAAATCTCCATTTACAAAAAGAAAAAAACAATTCTAAATATTCAAAATATATGAATGTACTCACAGGTGCTTTATATTCTCAAGCAACATATGTTTACTTATCAGATTTGATGGAATATTTTTGGATACTGGAAATATTTACTATTCTTTCTTTATGATTGCTTTTTCTAGTTTTAAGATATATGAGACTTGTAGTACTCAGTGCCACATGTAAAAGGAGGACACTTGCTATTTCAAAGACAGATCTCAGGTAAGGCTAGGGCTCTTGGAAATTGATGGCAATATGGAGTTGGGTATATATGAAGAGCTGTAGGGTTGACCATGACCTTAGAGGTCATCTAGTCCATTACTCAGTCCTACCTAACTTTACTAACAAAAGGATGAAAACTCATAGGGCTGTAATGACTTCTCCAAGACTTCAGGACAAATCAAACTAGAATTCAGATTTCTGGTCTCTCCATCTAATGCCATTTCCACTAAACCATGTTCCTTGAAAAGAATATCCTGTCAAGAAGGTAGGTACTTGTTTTCTGAATTGAGAAGTGGAAGATGGAGTACTGTGTTCAGTTTACCTCTGTGTTCTTGGATTGTTTTTTGGAATCACAGAAGCACAGGAGACAGTAGCTGCTACAGGTGCTTGTAATAGAAAAAAAACCTAAAAGCTTAGGGCTGTAGGATGAATTATGAGTTTTGGGGGGTAGTTATTTATGAGAATCACCATCTTTTAGAGATACACAGTCATTTCAGTGAAACAATTTTCTTTCCTTCCTTTTTTCCTTCCTCCTTCCCTCCATTCTTTCTTTCTCTCTTTATATATGTATATATTTATGCACATACATGTATATATATGTATATGTATATATACATGTATATATACACATATAGATGTATTCATTTAATATTTGCTTCCTCATACATTTATTACTTTTGTTTATATATTTTCCTGTCTGTTTGTCCATTGGTTGCCTAGGACTTTGACAGTATGAGATCATTAGCAAATTTTGCTTCTGTTCAAGTGCTGTCCCACTTCATGGGAGAAAATCCAGGGAAGAATAGTTATGGAGCCCTTTTGAATACAGAAAACCTTGTGGTAACCTGCTATAGTTTGAACAATAGAATATTACTTTACTCCCTTTTTATCTGTCATCTTTTGAATCTTTAAACGGTTATAACACCCAGTGAACACCAAGATAAACTGCTGTTCATATAATTCACTGTCAAAAACACTGAGCATGCTTTTGTAGGATGGCAGTAGTAATGGTCTTTTTGAGTGCTGCTGCACAAAAGCTGAGCCTATCAAGATTTTTTGGCAGGCTTTGCCTTTAAGTTGTCATGTTATATATTGCTGAAATGCAATTCAGGATCCTGTATAAATCAACTAAGGAGCCTCAGAGAGTTTGAGGAGTGGTCTGCAATAGCAGCACAGGGGCCTAACTAAAAATGCAGTGTTTTAACATTGTCTAGTAGACACACCCACATATATACACATTATTTTTATGATCATTGAGTTGTCTTTTAGCTTCTTGACATAAAGGATGTTTAATTTTTCCTACTCAAAGGAAAACATAGACAGTTATGGAAGGTTGTAGACTGATATACCTTCTAGGAAATGAAACCAAGGGGTGAGCTTAACATTTATAGAGAGGATGTCTAGACAGATCCATAGAGTGGATTTTGCCAATTTACCTTTCTCTGCGAAACATCTTTGTATAAGTAGTAAAACCACACTCAAAATTCAACTTCAAAAGTCCAGGAGAGGGAATCAATTGCTTCTAAGAAAACATGGTGTCTTGGACAAAGCTCTTAATTAAAAATCTGATGAACTGGTTTCTAACCTTTTCTATCTTCCTAACTAGCAGTGTGATTTTGGGTGGATTGCTCAGTTCCTAGATTTGATCCTTTCCAGTTGTAAAATTCTATTCTGTTGTATTCCCCCATGTCTATAAGGGAGTCCCTTTTGGTTACTTCCATAGTCTCTTTCAGGGCTTGTGTCAGGTGCTGCTTCTAAATACCAAGAACCCTCCTGCTTGGCCTCTTCCTAAGGAAACTCTTGTTCTTATTGTCAGTCATATATTGTTATTGTGATGGTTGTTGTCACAGACACTGTTGTTGTTCAGTTGTTTTACAGTTTTGTCCAACTCTTCAGGACCTCATTTGGGATTTTCTTGGCAAAGATACTGGAGTGGTTTGCTGTTTACCTTTGCAGCTCATTTTCTAGATGAGAAACTGAGACAAACAGGCATAAGTGACTTGTCCAGGGTTACACAGCTAATGAGTGTCTGCAGCCAGATTTGAACTCAGGAAGATGACTTTTCCTTATTCTAAGCCCAGTGTTTTACTCACTGTGCCCCCAGCTGTCTTTCTGTGTCCGTTGCTCCATTTTAAATTCACTGTATAGATTACGATCTCTGTCTTAATCCCAGGACAACACGAACCCTTTGAAGACAGGATTATTTTGTTTGGTTGATGTTTCTTCAATGCAAGAATTACTTACATTACCTCCTCTTAATGCCTTAGCATGTAGAAAAGTTGACTTTTATCTGAGGGACATATATGTTGCTTTAGTTAGGGCTTCCTGGTGAAGAGAAAATGTATTGGAATGAGGAAACAAATTATCTCAGTTTAAACCATTAACCAAATAAGTATAAATGAAATGTGAACAATGCACAGCATAAATCCTATTTAATTTTATACATGGGCCCCTCACTTGACTCTGTATTGTTGCCTGATGTAGCACAAATCCATTAGCTCTTCTTCTATTAGAGTGGTTCTCCTGAAATTAATTTAGCCTAAATTTGACATACATGATTCAGAATGAGGGCAATTATCACAATCACTTTATGAAAGAATACCCTTCACATGTGAAAAAGCAGAATTTAGTCAAATTGATTCGTTTGACACCTGGCAAGGAAAGGAGGTGTTTCTTTTGTGTTGGTACTATAGGAATATGTCTGAAAATTCATGTCTGGGACTTGCTAAATAATGCCAAATTTTCCATTCTTTCCATGGTATCTTATTTTTTTATCTCTTTACCCCACACGTGAGAAATAAAACTTCATGCATGACTTCTAATATCATTAAGATCTTTGTGAAAGTTCATTCCATCATAGCAGATGCATTTTAATTGCCACTTCTTCTCATAGAACTCTACAGCCCTGCTTTTATAGCTTCAAATTAAACCTTTTGTTATTAACGGCAAGATCTGTCAGTGCTCTAATAAGTTAGATATGAAAAAACAAATTTGTCGTTTTAAGATGTGCAAATTAGAAGGTAGCAAAAATGGCTTTGTAGAGAAAAATGCTGATTTTCTCACTCTTTCTGCTGTTTACAATGGGGAGTAGGAGATGTCTGAGTCTCCCATATTATCCCCCTCCTCTGTTTTCTGGCTTCTATTCATCTTGTTCACTTCCTTGACTTCAAGGACCAAGCTATCACATGGCTCAGAGTTTTGGTTGGCCACCTGACCAATTCAAATTGAAACCTAAACCTAACCACAGGACTTGTAATATTAGAGATAATCAAAATAATTTAGTTTTTTACACAAAATATTTTGCTTGAGCTTGCAACAAGTCTATAAGCTAGAGGAATGGAACAAGTAATTATGTAGCATCAGGAGTTGTGCTAAGCACTTTACAAATATTATCTTATTTGGTCCTCATGAAAACCCTCTGAGGGATGCAGTATTATTATCCCATTTTACAATTGAGGAAACGGATGCCAGTGGAGGTTAAGTGACTTGCCACTTGTCATATCTAAGGATGGATTTCAATTTGTTTTCTTGACTCCAGTTCCAATACTCTATCTATTGTAACACTTAGATGCTTGTAGCTGGGTACAATTATGTATCCCCATTTTATGGTCAAGGAACCTGAAGCTCCAAGAAGTAACTTAACCTAAACAATAGCCAATAAGTGTCAGAGGCAGAATAAAGGTTCCTATGGAACTAGTTGTCTTTTAATTTTTTTTTTTTTTGGAAAGTATTTGTCTTTTCTTTCAAGCCTATCATTCTTATCTAATTTCTTAGCATATTTGGGTATATGTAACTCAATTATTTGCAAATTAAGACACTTTAGGTTAATAATTGATGTGTCTTTCTCTTGATTCTCTGTTCATATACAATTTTTAATGTCTGCCTTTAAAAAAAAAATCTGAATAACCCTGTGTAATGTTAATTAAAGTTACAGGTCTTCCCTACCCATTAATAGACCTCAGTTGGGGCCTGTTAAGAGAACCTTGATTAAGGCATGCTTGTTTTGTAGGAAACCCCACACATTTTGTTAATTAATGAGACACTGGGTCATGAGATAATAATATCCCCATCTCTGGCTCTGAAAAGTGTATGTATACTCTGAGATGAGGTTTTGCTTTGGGGGGCTTACTCTTTGGAAGAATGTTCGTGTGATATGACCAGATGAGACTCTGGGTAGTTGTTAAGGAGCCACCCCCTCCAACCTCAGCTTTGAAAACTCAGATGTTGGTGATTCCCTGTTCAGTAGCTATGTTTGTATGTCATGGTCAAACAGTTTGATCTGTCTATTGATCTCTGATTTATGTATTGCTAATGGTCAGACAGAAGCCATGTCTGGTTTTCATCTGTTAGTATTTTCTCTGTTATATGTAGTTAAAAAAGATATTTTCTCTGCTGATATATGTAGTTAAAAAAGTTGATTCCCTTTTAAATTCCTTTATTTTTAGAAAAGCAAATCTAAGAACCTATGCTAGCAGGTCATTCTGGATGTGTCAGGGTGCTTGCTGCTATACCCTGGAGAAAACCTTTCCTCTCTCTTCCTCAGTATTGATTATGGAGTATCGAGCTGAATATTCAGAAGGGTGAAGACAGGATGCTCATATTTCATGCTCTTATCAGTTCTTCAGAAAATATTTATTGAATGCCTGCTCTGCTCAAAGCACCATGCAAGTCCTTGTCATTAGTCCTAGTATTTATGCAAAGATGCCCTCAATGAGCTTCCAATTTAATATGGGATTTAAGACTCTCATCTTCTTTGGTGTCATAAAAGCTACATAATGATTAATGAATATCTTATCATTTGAATTTTTTATGTTTAGGTCCAAAATCCCTACAATTATCTTGACAATTCATACTGCAAACACTAAATGAATCAAAAATAAAATCTCTTCTGTTATATTCAAAATTGATTTAAATGACAGGGAACAAGGTAAGCTGCAAATGGAGCTTTACATAGCTTCTGGTTAGAAAATCCTAACTTCCAAGACTATTTCATTAAATGTGACTGCATATAACTTTCACCAGTTCTCATGAACTGAGGGATTCTTATACTATTAAAAAAGGCATTTCCAGCTAACTAATATAACTAACTAATATAACTAACTTTTATATTTCAAAGATCTCTTACTTCACTGGTAGGGATATTCTCTACAAAAATGAAGGAGACAGCTTCTCTTTTCCTTTGGAGATGGTTACTAATTATAATAGCTGAAAAGTATCATCATGGGATGATCAATGTGCTGATGTTGAGATTTTCCAAATTTTCCTAATGTGGTCCTTGGATGACAGTCCATCAGCAAGCTTATATTTGAAGTCTTTCAAGCTTGGTAGTGTCAAGTCCTGAAATAAATCAAAGCCATGAGTTGAGGAATAAAGCATCTTTAATTGAGACAACAGGATAGGGAACCTGACACCCTGTCAGATGTCCCATGAGTGCAAAGAATAATGGATTTCCCAACCAAAGAGACCAAAGGCTTTTTTATGGTTTTAGGAGAAGAAGAAGAAGAGGAGGTAAGAGAAGGTAATGTGAAGTAGCAAAGTCTGGCCATGAGGTAGCAAGATTTGGTCATGAAATGCCAGCCACCTTCAGCAATCCAAGCCAAGAGAATCACTTCATTCTGGCTGTTTTGTCCTTCATAACACCAATCCCAAAAGAAGGGGTAAAGGAAATCAAAGGCCAAGATTCAGTTTGAGCCAAGTTCCCTCACAAGGTAAAATCTCAGGCTGGGACTTAAGATCTGACTCAGATCAATCTAATCAACACCATCTTGCTGGGAATGTTACTGACAGTCTGACATTGCTAGCATCATTCAGGCAGTGGCCGGTGACATTCTATTTGGCAGTAATAATCTGTCCTTATATTCATATTTTCTGTCAGTAGAATCTCCCAGAGCTTGGGCAATATGGAGCAGAGGATTATTCTAGAGTCTGGAGGATCTGAGTTCAAAAGTGGCCGCTAGCATTTGCCATTTCTTTAGTCCTTGGTGAAATCATTTAACCCCAGTCTACCTCAGTTTCTTCAACTGTAAAGCAGAGATAATAATATGACCAAACTCCTAGGGATGTTGTAAGGATCAGATAAGACAATAGTTGTAAGGCATTTAGCACAGCACCTGGCACATAATAGGCACGTAATAATTAATAATAATAATTCCTTCTTTCCTCTCTTCCTAAGGGTAGGTCTAGAAAATAATGACCTAATGGGACATTAGAGTTCTCATAAACTAACCCAATGGGAGGTAGCTGATTAAACCTCTAGCAGTAAAGGGAAAAAGAAAGAAAGGACATGGCAAGTACTGCAAGCAAACTATAATCTTCACACCCAGCACCATCACTAGCACTCTAAGTGGCTAGTCTCTACAGATAAAAATAGAAAAGTGAGACATTCAAATAGCTTATATTCCATTGCATTTATATCTAGTAGCAGTGTAGGAATTTAGTAGTAGTTTAGGAATCTTAAAAAACTGAGTTCCCAATAGTTCAACAAAAGTTTCTGCTTTACACATTTATTTGACTAGTAATATTTAGGTAAGAAAACTCTAACATATGGTACAAATATTCTGCTGCTGAGACAGAAAATTTTTGATAATAATGGATTATGTAAGACCTTATAACACTATATTCCCTTTCTGGTTCCTCCATTTTGGTGCTGATAACATCCCACATAATCTTTTCATCTAGTTTGCTTTGCTCCATTCTCCTAGTATTACCTCTGTGCTTTCTCTAATAACAAGGCTGTGTTGCTTTGAATTTTATTAAGACTTGTCCCATACTTCATTATAGGCCCTCCTCTCTGATATTTTTAATAGGTGTTTTTCTTGATAATACTCAAGAAAATCTAGTATTAAAGAAAGGAAAACAGGAAAGATCTTTTCAACCATAACAGAGCTAAATAATTGTCTATCCCTCGGTCCCCTTTTTTCTGACATTTTCTCTCCAATTGTGCTTTTGTGGCATGATCTAAGTATAAACCACTCAGAGGTACAAGTACCTCTCTTCTACAGCAATGACAGTGGATTGGCCATTTTGCCCATGGATTCTTCCCTGAAGAAATGAAAATGGAGTTATGAGTTGCCCAAATCCCATGCTCTATTTGCTCAGAATACAGTTAAATGAGAAGCTCTACAATGTAGGGAACGTCTTTATTTGCTAATTAATGCATGACCTACCAACAAAGTGGGTTAATTCCACAAGGAGTTTTATGGATAATAACAGAAATATTACATGTAATTAGCCACCTCCCACAGTCACTTTGTTTCTTTTTCCATCATTTCATCTGCTCATTTTTGTCAGGTAAGTAATTATATGTGAACATAAGCACCCATAATTCTGTCATGCTAAATTATCATAACTAGGGGGTTCCCCTGAAGATCCTGACAATTCTCTGATTCCCTGATTACTTTCTTGTCTTGCTCCTTCATGTCCCTTCTGCCACAGTTACTGACACTTAGTCCCTCATACATGGAGGTTAACTTTCAGCACTCTTTGCCATAATGCTATTGCCAGCCAATCAGTGAGCACTACTCAGTTATGGGAGTCACACGATTAAACTTACAAAATATACACATCTATATGTGTGTGTGTATGTATGCATGGGTATATATGTATGTGTGTATATATACATATATATACATATTTCTGTAATTTATCTGTTTTTCCCATTCAAATGGTTTTTACCCACACATTGGCATGAATTTTACTTTTCCTAAAAATTCTTCTGTGTCTCATGTCAATCTTAATAGTGAAATATGTAAATTTTCATTTAATAATAGCTACTTTTTAAAAATAAGAAACATCACCAACTTTATCAGATCAAAACCAAAGCTAAGGACATTTCTGATCTGTAAAAAACTAATCTCCATCTTAATCTTATTCCAAAGTCACATTATGGTTTGGAGGTAAACCTGAACCCTTAAACACTCTCTTATTGAAGTAAAAAAGCTCTGTGGCAATTAGGTGGCATAATAAGTAGAGAACTAAACAGCAAGACTTAAGTTCAAATCAGGCCTCAGACACTTGCTAGCTATGTGAATCTAGGCAAGTCACTTAACCTCTGTAATCCATTGGAGGAGGAAAAGGCAAACTCTGCCAGTAGCCTTACCAAGAAAACCCCATGGACAGTATTGGTGTGCTATGATCCACAGGGTCATGAGGAGTTGGACACGATTGAACGACTGACTGAGAGTGCCCATGTCAGGTTTGGAGAAGGAATCAAATGAAAAAAAAATAAATTGCTTATCTCAATGCTTGAAATATTGTAGATGCTAGAGAAATGGTAGCTATCATCACCATTCCTACAAAAGGCAGAAAGTATTTAAGAGTGTTGAGAGACTGAAGATATATAATTTAAAGACTATTCTACCTAAATTTGTAAAGAATATGCAAGAAGTAACATTTCAGATCATATTTTGCAAATCTGCCATTCTTTTCTACCTGGAAAATTATTGTCCCAGCTGGACATTCAGTAAAATGTTCCCAGTCTGTGTGAAAATTAATCTACTCTGACATATAACTCTAGTCTTAAGAATGAGATTTAATGGTTACAGAATAAGTATAGTCTTTCTTGGTGCAGTTAGATTGTGTAGTAGCTAGAACACTGGGCATGAAGTCAGGAGGACCCAAACTAAAATCAAGCCTCAGATAATTACTGGCTAGGTGGCACAGTGGATAGAGAACTGGACTTGGAATCAGTAAGATTCATCTTCATGAGGTCGAATCTAGCTTCAGACACTTATTAGATGTGTGACCCTTGGCAAGTCACTTAACAGTGTTTCCTTCTCTTCCTCATCTGTAAAACAAGCTGGGAAAGGAAATGGAAAAGAACTGTAATATTTTTGCCAAGAAACTTCTAAAATAGGGTCACAAAGAGTTAGACATGACTTAAATAACTCAAAAACAACAAAATCTCCTAGTCAATTGACATTTCTACAGACTCAACATTCACATGCCATTTATTTATCTTAATTTATTTATTTGTTCATTTTAATTTGTGGAATAAAGCAAACTTTTCTACAATGTAGTACAATAAAAAAAGATGATTTCACTTGAATCCAGAGATTCATCATTTAAAATTTGCTATTTATTTTAAATGTACAACAAAGTTATGTAAATTTCCTTCCCCCATGTTTTCTTTCCTTCCTCCTTCCCCCTCACCTCATTACATTAAACACAAATAGGTTTATATATGTAAAATTATTCTATACATGCTTCTATATGTCAGTTCTTTCTCTGGATGCAGACAGCATCTTTTTTCATATATCCTTTATAGCTAATTTGGATATTTGTAATAGTCAAAATGGCTTAATTGCTCAAAGTCATTCTTAAAATAACACTGTTATTACTGTATATTCTTTTGCTACTCATTTCACTCTTCATTATTTTGTGCAAGTCTTTCCATGATTTTTGTAAGATCTTTGAACTCATCATTTCTTATAGCACAGTATTATGACAGCACAATCATATACCACAACTTGTCCAGCCATTCCTCAATTGATGGGCATCCTTGAAACTGCTAGTGCTTTGCTACCACAAAGATAGCTGCTATAAGCACTTAACATCATATAGGCTCTTTTCCTTTTTCCTTAATTATCTTTGGAATCACATTCTATTTATGTTATCCATTCAGATCAATTTGCTGTCTGAACCTGTGCAACACATATTGTCTCCATGCGTCAACAACAATAGTCCTTTCTATCTCTTTGGCACAACAATCAAATCAATACTACAACTTCTGATGTCTAAGCTCTGTTTTTGATCATGACTTTCAGGTAGTTCAATTACTTTTAAATTGCCTCTCTTGGATCTATTTTTCAGGTCAGTTGTTTTTCAATGAGATATTTCATATTGTCTTCTATTTTTTTTTAATTCTTTTGGTTTTGTTTTATAATTTCTTAATTTTTCATAAATGCATTAGCTTCCACATGCTCCATTCTAATTTTTAAGAAATTATTTTCTTCACTGAGTTTTTGGACCTCCTTTTTCATTTGGTCAATTCTGCTTTTTAAGGCATTCTTCTCCTCATTGACTTTTTGGAACTCTTTTGCCATTTAGGTTGGTCTATTTTTTAAGGTGTTATTTTCTTCAGCATTATATTTGGTCCCCTCTTTAGCAAGCAGTTGACTGTTTTTTCATGATTTTCTTTCCTCACTCTCATTGTTCTTCCAAGTTTTTCCTCTATTTCTCTTACTTGAATTTTAAAATCCTTTTTCAGCTCTTCCATGGCCTGAGACCAATTAATATCTGTGTTGGTGACTTTGGATTTAGGAGTTTTGCCTTTGTTGACTTCTGTTTGTATGCTCTGATCTTCCTCATCATGAAAGTAAGATTCTGTAGTCTGATGGGGTTTTTTTTCAGTTTTTGCTCATTTCCCCAGTGATTTACTTGATTTTTGAGCTCTTTGTCAAGGTAAGTCTCTGTTTCCAGTGGGGTGGTGGTGCTGGTGTACTGTCCTAAGCTTCAGGGATTTTGTACAGCTGTTTTCACAGATATTTCTAGAGACCTATAAATTTTCAGCACTTCCAAATTTGTATGATTAAAGGATTGATGTTTACTCCTCTCCTACTTTGTGCTCTGGTCTCTGAATGACCTTTTTTGCCTTGGAACTGTGAGGAGGATTCCCTCTCCACCACTGCTACAAACTCCACCACATTGATCAGGTGGTCAATCCCCCCACAATCTGTAGACCTAAGCTCCAGAAATAGCTGCTGCTGCTGTGGCTAACACTAGCTTCACCAACTCCTCCACCACTCCAGTGCTGGGATTGAATAGTCCTCTTTTCTCACGCAGGTCTAACAGGTTTTTCCTACTGACCTTCCAAATTGTCCTTGGCATTTTGGGGTTGAGAAGTCTGCAAACCATTGCAGCTGCCAGGGATTCAGTACCCTGAGGCCTGGGGCAGCTAGGTGGTGCAGTGGATAGAACACCAGTGCAGGAGTCAGGAGGACCTGAGTTCAAATCTCATCTCAGACACTTGACACTTTCTTGGGCAAGTCATTTTACCCCAATTGCCTCACCAATTGAGTCATCGCCAGACATCCTAATGAATATCTGGTTGCTGGATTCAGATGACTCTGGAAGAGAAGTGAGACTGGTGACCTGCACAACCCTCACTCACTCAAAACAAAGTCAAGTGCAAGTCATGTCATTATTTTTCTGATGGCATGGTCTTCTTTGGCAATGAAGGATGAACACACACACACACACACACACACACAGACACACACACATACCCTGAGGCCTGCTCAGGCCCTGTCTGTGTTGGCAATGTACAGCACTAGACTACATTTCTTTCCCAATCCCATGCAACAGATCTTTCCTGTCCCTATTCCAGGATGTCTTCAGTTGGAAATGTTTCACTCTCTCATTTTGTGCATTATGCTGCTTTAGAACTTATTTAGAGTCATTTTACAGGTATTTGGAGGGGTCTGGGGAAGAACCCAAGCAAGTCCCTCTCCTTACTCTGCTATCTCAGAGTATTCAGATGATTTTTTTGGTTTTTAAGGCTTACAAAGTGCTTTACAAATGTTATCTCATCTAATCCTCACAGAAATTTTATCTATCCCTCTTTGACAGATAAGAAAACTGAGGAAAAGACATTTTAAATCACTTATCCCAGGTCAGACAGCTTGTGATTGTCTGAGGTTTGATCTGAGGATTCTTAGTCCAGTTCCAGTGCTCCATACACTATTCTATATAGTTGCCTGATGGAGAAAATAATAAATATGAGCTCTGGCTTTCATAAACATGTAAGGAAGTTGAGGAGAAATGGTTAACCTACAGGAAAACATAAAAAATGATAAAAGACAGCAAATAATCTAGTTCCAAATTGTACAATGAAAAAACCAGTGTTCTAGGACTTCAGAGGAAGAAGTCAATACAAATTGTAGTAAATGAAAAAATCTTTTGAGGATAAGGAATCTAGCAATTTAACTTGACTCCATGCAGATTGAATATGAATTAAAGTTAGATTTATGAATGAGAATGTCCTCTCTTACAGCACAACAATAGCATAGATTTCTTCTTGGGAAGAAATAAGGAAGAGTTGAGTTGGAAGAGGGTGGACATCTTTTAAATGTTTGCTGATGTCTTTAATTTTTGACCATCAGTCATGAACATAATATATTTTTGAAGGCCATACCAATAAGACAATATAACTTTTGGAAAGTCTGAGCAAGAGGCAAGAAAATAAAGACCTAGTGATTGATTATGTGTGTATAATCTGTTTGGCCACAGTATGAGAGCTTGTTAGCCATAGCAACTCTCAGTGTATATCTATTTAAAACACAGTGGGATTGTGGTCTACTTTGGAAGAGGAAGTACTCATATCCACAAAATTAGAGATCTTTGATGTTTTGAAGTATCACAATCAAGAGCTAATTGGCATTCAGAAATGGTGTATCACCATTCTTGAACTTACTAGCAGAAATATGGCCCTTGGAATATGGTTCTGTGGAGAATCTCTCATTTTCCAAGATAACTGTTTATATTTATCTCTTCCTCTCTACCCTTTCCCCCATTTGGCATGGATGTTATTTTCTGACATAAAATCTCTAAGTTGGAAGAAACTTCAAAGGCTTTATAGTCCAACACATAAATGAACACGAATCTCCTCTGAGCAATCCTTGATAATTGATCCAACCTCTTCTTACGCCTCTAATAAGAAGAAACTGCCAACTTCCCAGGATCAAGAATTCCACATTTAAATAGATTTAATTTATCAGTAATTTGCTTCCCTTTTATCAAACCTAAATTTGTTCTTCTGCAATGTTTAATAACAGCCATCTACTCTGATAAAGTTATGAGAAAAAAAAATCCAGAATGCCTCAATATAATACTTTCATGATGTGGTTTTTTCCAGTTGTTCTTTTTGTTGTTTGTTTTCACCATACTGGTTGCCATCCTTTGAATGTGGGCCACTTTGTCAGTCCTTTCTTATGTATGATACAAGAAAAGAAAAAGAAAAGATTTCACATGTTCTGACCAAGGCAAATTATTTCTACACTCATTCCATATACTATATTTCTATTAATGGAGACAAAAATTGAATTAAACCATACTTTGTTTTGCCTTGTTTTACATTTTGGCAGGGCAGCTGTGTTATATTGTTATTTCTTATTGAGGTTGTAGCTCATCAAAATACTAAGTTCTTTGTCATATGAGCTATGGTATGACCATTTCTCCTCCATTGTTTACTTGTAGAATTGACTTTTTAAAAGTGAATTGATGGATGTTACATTTACCCTATTAGCTTTCGTTGTATTATATTTGGTTGATTTATCTAGTCTATGGGCATCTATTTGGATCCTGAATCTGTCTTCCAGAGTGTTCAATATCCTCCTCAGTTTCATGCCATTTGCAACTTTAATAAACATTGAATCTTCAATACTTGAAGACTCATGGGCAAGGGTAGAAACTGATTTCATAACAAATGTAAACAAAAAAGTACAATGACAAACAAAGAGGATTTGCTAGCAAAAGGCTAAAATATTTAGTTAGTATTTTAAAAGTTCAAATAAAACTCTGACCTATCAGGAAAGGACAGGTCATTTTCATTAACAATCAAAACAAAAAGTTGAATGTTGTACCTGACTGCTATCTTAACATAGGTGTGGTTTTTTTGAAGACACCCACAATTGATTTAGAGATATTTTGATACTTTTAATACCTCACATGGACAGTAGGCTTAACTCTTTTTGAGTAATTACTAGGCCCTGATTATTCTTATTATAGATATTTAAAATGCAGCATATAATGTTATTGCCGTAGTTAGATTTCCTGAAGATACTTTACTAGCTGACCCACCAGTTCAGAATTAACCTAACTATACTTTCATCTACCCTACCAAGATATCATGGGAGATTATGTCAATTTCATTGCTCACATTCTTGTAATTGAGTAGACAATATAGTAGAAATGTGCTGTATTTGGAATCAGATAAAATGAATTTATATGTTGACTCTTTTGCTTGCAACCTGTGTGACTATGGCCAGGACCCTTTAGACTTCAAGCATCTAGGCTTCAATTTTCTTACTTGTAATATGCCAGATTTGACCTCTAATGTTCTTTCCATTTCCAGAACTACGAATTTATTATTCTCCTGACATGAAGAATACCTGAGTTCAAATTTGATATCAGATACTTACTAGCTACGTAAGCCTAGACAAATTGATTTAATCTCTCTCTTCCTCACTTTCCTTAAGAATAAATTGGGAATAACAGTAGCAGCTAGCTCACAAAGTTGTGTGGATCAAATTTTTCCACCTTAGCACAGTGTCTGACACATTGTAGGTGTTCAAAAAACATTTGTTCCTTTCTCTTGCCCTTTCAGAAAAGTAAATAATATTAATTTGATATAACCTTGATACAAGAACTGATGCTTCCTTTTTATGTCCTCACAAACCATTCTTTTAATATTCAATCTAATGATTTCCAGAATCAGTCAAATTTGCCAGCCTACAGATGAATCTATATATTATTGTACCTTTTATTGAAAATCAACATGGAAAATATTTACCTGTCTTCAGATCCTACAGAAATTTTCCTAAAGATTATTGTCTTGGTAATAGACTGTGCGACTGAAATCTGAGAACAAACCAAGCTAAGTTCAGAGTGGTTCATCTAGAAAAGCATTGGTCACTAGGTGAATATGTGTGTGTACACACACACACACACACACACACAGAGTCATTGAATCTCATGCAAATTCATTTGTTCAGGGAATGCAAGCATAGAGGAATTCAAGGATCTTTTGAAGGCAGAAGTATTGCAATGCTTTGAATAAAAGGAGTAACACTTGCGTTAATTTTCCTTCTACAGATTACTGATTGAGGGATTGGCTGTTTAACAGTTTCCCTGACTTACACCTGCTAAGATGGATTCGTCTCTTCAACAATCAGAACAAAATAAACTTTTTCCTGGTTTGATTTTTTGGCAGAGATGACAAAAGAAGCAAAACACTTAAAAATACCAATGGTCATTGCTTATGGGCTCTTCTCAAACACAAGTTACTTCTTATCAGTATTAGGTCTTTCAGGCTCTAACAAGCTTGGCAAACTGTGGTAGGTGAGATTGCTTATTGAACAGTAGCCATGATCTGCTTAGCTCAGCGGACACATGGTAAATGACCTGTGATGCATTTGTACCTGCATCAGGTTGATAAAGCTAGGCTTGAGATAGGTTCCCATTAGCAGTCAGAGAGCACAAATTGCAGGGAACATCTATTGGAGATAACTTGATATGGCTGTTGACTAACTCCCCTGTTCCTGAGTCCTTCCTCTCTTTATTGTAAATAAAGGAACATGATCACTCCTTGTCAAAAAGCATTCTTTTTAATACATTTTTTTCCAAAAGAAGAATAATATTTTATCTCTATCTGTCCACTGAAAGCTAATTTTAAAAGGGGCAGGGTACATTCTACTATTAAAGCTATATATCCCTTTTTGAGATACAAACAGAAACAGGACTACTCCTTTAAACCAGGAGTGTGGAACCTGTAGCTCAAGGCCTTATGTGGCCCTCTAGGTCCTCAAGTGTGGCCCTTTGACAGAAGGGAAGCTTCACAGAACAAATTCCCTTTAAAAAAGAATTTGTTCTGTAAAACTTGGACTCAGAAAGCTATACCCAAGGATCTTGAAGACCAAATGTGACCTTGAGGCCACAAATGCCCCAAACTTGCTTTAAACTAAGATATACTAAGATTTTGATGTAAAAGTTGGAGTCATTAGGTTTTGACTTCAGATGGTCTTCCATAGTTGATTCATCTGCAATTTTCACTAAATAGTCACATACTTCCTACTTTTATAAAACTTAACCCCTTAGAATGAAATGTTTTGAATTAGTTGTATAGTCCTCCCACTGGACCATCCATCACTGTGATGCTACTTGAATTTCCATCTTTAGTACTCTCTTGCTAGTATCTTTCTAACCTCCAGGAAAGTAAAGTTGAAGTTAGAAAATAATTTTGAAAATTCCCTTTTGTTGTAAAAAAAAGTGAACTGGACTGAAAAATAAAATACAGTGTGGATAAAGAGAAGAACTTAAAGGAAGTGAAATCTAGAGTAGCATCCTAGCTATGATACTAACCAATAGATACTTCAGAGTTCTTAGTTCATTTTGTTTTTTGTTTATTTTATCATCAGAAAGTTATTAAAGTGGGGCGGAGCCAAGATGGCGGAGTAGAAGGACGCATGTTTACGAGCTCCGAAACCAAAGCCCATAGAATTAATGTAAAAAGAGGCCCCCATAACTTCTGGGCGAATACAAGGTGTGCAGAAGCAGAGTGGAAGAGATTTCCGTTCCAGGGAGCCCTGAAGACCCGTCCCCAGGGTCCGGCGCGCCCCGGAAAGTAAACCCGACCCCCAGCGCTGTCCTGGCCGGGCCGCAGAGAAGCTGATCCGAGCAGGCTTCAGAGACAGACGCTCCAGCAGCTGGGAAAGTCCCTCCGCCCACAGAAGCAGGTCAGTGAGAGAGGCCGGGCTGAAGGAGAGGGGAAGCGGGGCGTCTCCGTGACTCGGGCCCCCTCAGGAGGAAGCGGCAGCGGTGGGGATGGGGGCAGGAAGTGACAGAGGCAGAGGTGTGGGCGGCGGCTGAGGCGGCAGCGGCCCAAGACTCAGGAATCCCCCAACAGCAGGCAGGATCTTCATTACGGAAGATTCCCGCATAAAACCGGACGGAGCTGAGCCTGGGAGACGGCCCGGCCCCCACCCCGCTCTGTTACTGAAGGCTTCTGCTTAAAGCCCCCAAGAGAGCAGGACTTGGAAGGTGGGCCCCCCACCCCGCCCCCACCCGTTCCATTCCTGAAAGTCTCTGCATAAAACCCCCGAGGGATCAGAGTCTCGGAGGCAGCCCTGGCCCCACCCCAGCACCTGAACTAAAGCTCACTGATTGACAGCCAGCAGGAGGAAAGCCCATTTAAATCTCAGAGGCCAAGCACTAGCTGGGCGGATCCAGGCGGGGGGGTGGAAAGGAATCTCAGAAGTCAAGTAACTGGCTGGGAAAATGCCTAGAAAAGGGAAGAAAAATAAGACTTTAGAGAGTTTTTTCCAACAAATGCAAATGATCCCGACCTTCGGATCTGATGAAGATGAGGACGTATTCTTGCCATCAGCAAAAGACGTGGAGGGCGGGGCCTCAGTACCCCAGACACCCCAGGGGGGTGGTGGGTGGGCTCAGGCCCTGGAAGAGCTCAAAAAGGATTTTGAAAAGCAAGTTAGACAGGTGGAGGAAAAACTGGGAAGAGAAATGTCAGAGATGCAACAAAAGTATGAAAAACAGGTCAATACCTTGGTAAAGGAGACCCAAAAAATGCTGAGGAAATTAATACCTTGAAAAATAGGCTCACCCAATTGGCAAAGGAGGTTCAAAAAGCCAATGAGGAGAAGAATGCTTTCAAAAGCAGAATGAGCCAAATGGAAAAAGAGGCTCAAAAGCTCACTGAATTTAATAGTTCTCTCAAAATTAGAATGGAACAGATGGAGTCTAATGACTTTACGAGAAACCAAGAAATCACCAAACAAAACCAAAAGTACAAAAAAAATGGAAGAGAATGTGAAATATCTCATGGGAAAAACAACTGACCTGGAAAATAGATCCAGGAGAGACAATTTTAAAAATTATGGGACTACCTGAAAGTCATGATCAAAAAAAGAGCCTAGACATCATCTTCCATGAAATTATCAAGGAAAACTGCCCTGACATTCTACAACCAGAGGGCAAAATAAGTATTGAAAGAATCTATCGATCACCTCCTGAAAGAGATCCAAAAAGAGAAACTCCTAGGAACATTGTGGCCAAATTCCAGAACTCCCAGCTCAAGGAAAAAATCTTACAAGCAGCTAGAAAGAAACAATTCCAGTACTGTGGAAATACAATCAGGATAACCCAAGATCTAGCAGCTTCTACATTAAGGGATCGAAGGGCGTGGAATAGGATATTCCAGAAGGCAAAGGAACTAGGGACTGAAACCAAGAATCACCTACCCAGCTAAACTGAGTATAATACTTCAAGGGAAAATATGGTCTTTCAATGAAACAGAGGACTTTCAAGCATTCTTGATGAAAAAAACAGAGCTGAAAAGAAAATGTGACTTTCAAACACAAGAATGAGAAGAAGCATGAAAAAGTAAACAGCAAAGAGAAGTCTTAAGGGACTTACCATGAGTGAACTGTTTACATTCCTACATGGAAAGACAATATTTGTAACTCTTAAAACTTTTCAGTATCTGGGTAATTGGTGGGACCACACATACACATGTACACGCATGCACACACATACACGAATGCACACACATGCACACACATACAGAGATAGAGAGCACAGATTGAACTGAATTGGATGGGACCATACCTTAAAAGAAACTAGGGTAAATGGTGAGAGAGAAATGTAGGGGGAGGGAAAGGGAAGGGGGTAACTATATGTCATTTAAGAGGCAGGTAGGAGTTTTTCTTAGTGGAGGGAAAAAGAGGAGAGCTGAGAAAAAAAAAAAATCCAAGAAGTTTACCCTCATCACATTTGACTAAACGAAGGAGTGAAATGCACACTCATTTTGGTATGAAAACCTATCTTACAGTATAAGAAAGTGGGGGAGAAAGAGATATTGCAAGGGGGGGGGATGATGGAAGGGAGGGCAAAGGGAGGAGGGAGCAATTTGAAGTCAACACTTGGGGAGGGACAGGATCAAAAGACAGAAGAGAAACAAGGAGGGGCAGGTTAGGAGGGATGGTAATCCAGTTAGTCTTACACAACACGACTATCAGGGAGGTCATTGGCAAAACTACACAGATATGGCCTATATTGAATTGCCTGCTGTCCCAAAGGGGAATGGGTGGGGAGGGAGGGATGAGGAGAATTTGGAACTCAAAGTTTTAGGAACAACGGTTTAGTATTGTTGTTGCAACTAGGAAAGAAGACATACAGTTAAGGAGGAATAGAAAGTCATCTGGCCCTACAGGAGAAAAGAGAAGATGGAGACAAGAGAAGGGAGAGATGACAGAAGAGAGGGCAGATTGGAGATAGGGAAAATTAGATTGCTTGGGGTATTGGGGTGGGGGGAGGGGATAAAAGGGGAGAAAATTTGGAACCCAAAAAATTTGTGAAAATGAATGTAAAAAATTAAATAAATAAAAAAAAATATTTCTAAAAAAAAAAAAGAAAGTTATTAAAGCTCATGGTACCTCTTTTTATAACAGTAAAATGGGTTAGAAGTTCTCTACAACACCTTCCTGACAATTGGGTGGTAGAGTGATTAGGGCACTGGATTTGGAATCAAGAAGACTCACCTTCATGAGTTCAAATGTGACTGAAGACACTGTGTGACCCTGGGCAAGTCATTTAATTCTGTTTGTCTCAGTTTTCTCATCTCTTAAATGATATAGAGAAAGAAATGGAAAACCACTCCAGTAGAAATACCCAGTGGAGTCATAAAGAGTCAGACATAATTGAACAACTAAAAAGGTCCCATCTACCTCTGTAATTTTATGCTTTTGTAATTCTAAACTCTCTAAATCTGCTCTTCTCAACCAGCTACAAACATGGTAGTGACCAGTGAGAAATGAAACTTTACAACTTAGTGTGTTTCTTTTTCAAATTTTTTTTAAGCTTCTTAGCTATTCTGTAACTAAGTCATGATAAGTATGTCACCTTGTTCATTTCATATTTCAAAGAATATACCTAAACACACAAAAGAGATGAAGTTTTTGTAACTTACTTTTGGACTTATGCATAACAATTTGAACTCTTCTTTCTTTTTTCATTCTCAGGAGATAAAAAGTATCTTGAATTTTTTTAATGATCTAGAAGAGTTCAGAACACAGAACTCTACATGGTTCTTGGAGGAGTGTTAATTAAGTATTTCAGGGAGCTGAATGTATTCATGAAAGAGTAAGTTTGAACAATTTGGACTGTGACTATCCATCAGTCCTTTAAATATGCACAAGAGGAAAAAAAACTACCTAAAAACAAGACTGCTTCTTTAGATAGTAACAAATGTAGAATTTAAAAGTGGGCATTCAAGGAATAAACACTTCTGAGAAAAAAGAGCAAGAGCGGCTGTCAAAAATAATCACCCTCTTTACAAGCCAGAATTGAGAAATGAAGCTGTCAGTTTGTGTTATCTTTGCCAGGAAATGGCAAAAGTACAGGGGTAGAGAAGTGACGGAGATAGCAGTGGATGGAAGGAGGGAAGGGAAAAATTCTGCCAGTAATTTAAATAACCTGATAGCAAAGCATATCACTTTTTTGTACTGGGATATGTGAGGGCCATTCTAGAACTAGATTTCTACAAAGTCAAATAGAAACCATTTACTGTAGCTCTTAAGCATTCTATTTTTCCTAGAATTCATGCATATTCCCAGTCCTTGCATCTGTCCCTTTGTCCTAACTGAAACTGAGTTTCACTTTGTCTCTCTTTTATGTACTGAAATACTAGCAGTAAATATCATGATGGAAAGCGGGCTTTTTTTTTTTTTATCTCTGGCATTTTGAAAGAAAACAGAGCATTAGCTTTATATTTATTTGTACTTTTTTTTTTCCTGGACATAAGTTTGATTTACATTGGATAGAAATCCAAAACTGTGGTGGTACAAACCATAACTGTGGTGAGGAATCATTGTGAGATATGACCAACAAGATTACACTAAACTGGACCTTTATAGGCCAGGAGAAAACTTGTCAGCACCTACCTCACAGGGTTGTGAAGATGAAATGAGACAAAATAGGAAAAGAATTACACAAATTTTAAATTGCTATATACATGGTAGTTGTTTTGTCTCTATGTAGTAGTTCTATTTGGAAGCCAATTGAAAAAAGTTGAAATCACCTGACTGTTGGCAAACAGGTCTATAGGATCCAATCAACTGTGTCCAGTGAGCAGGACACAGTTATATTTTCTACCTTTCTGTAGCCACTCTTGTTCTGAAATTCATGTCATGCCTTAAATTCTTTAAAGTAAACCCTTAACTTTTCCCAACAAACTCTTCTCATTAAAGACTCTTAGAGTACTATATGAATGACTGAAAACACATCCAGCCATTAGCCACAAAAATAGCCAAATAAATCAACAGATAAATCAATCAATCAATAAAAAAAATAAATGAGTAAAAATAATCTGGGGGCAGAGCCAAGATGATGGAGTAGAACATATACTCACCTAAGGTCTACCACAGATTCCTTCAGATACCTCTAAAAAGAGAATCTCAACAAATTTAAGAGTGGTGGAATCCACTAGGAGACCAAGTGTGGCAAATTTCTAGCCAAGGAAAATCTGGAAGGTCAACAAGTAGGATCTGTTACAGGGGGTTGGGGGAGCATACAGTACACAGGCTGCACTAGCACAGACCTTGCCACAGAGGAGCCAAGCACGAACCAATGGTCAGATTGAATAAGAAGCACCAGTGTGGATTCTCAAATACATCAACCCAGGACAGGAGTCCAGCAGAACTGAGTGAGAGAGAAGCACAGAACCCCAAGTAATGGCAGCAGCCACTGATTAAATATCTACAAGTCATCTACTTGAACTTCCAGGAGCCAAAATGATGAAGTGATCTGTAAGTGCTTCCCCCTCTCCTTGTAGACTTTGAAAAACTCAGAGAATATTTCCCCAGGAAAAATCCTGGAATAGTGGAATCAGTCAAACAGTCTCTTAGCTGAAGAGACTAGGAAAACATTAAGGAGAGATACTCTTGCTATAGTTGAAGAGTGCAGGGCAGTTCACTGAGTTGTCTCAGTGAACAAGGAGGAGAGCCTGAGCACTAGGGGGTGGATCCCATGAGTGCCAACATGAGGACCCCAGGCATGCCTTAGCACAAACAGGGAATTGGGAAGACATCAGTGCAGATAGAGGTTCACCAACAGCTGAGACTCCCTGTTCTCTAGTTCAGTGGAGGAGACCTCTTGCAGCCAGACTACCCCAACAACAAGCTCCAGGATCACTCCAGGGAAGTACAGAAAGATGTTACCTGGCCTCTGCCTTGGCATACCAGCCATCTCAGTACCAGGTAAGTGGCAGCATTTTAGCTTCTAGCTCATAGAACCAGAGGTCACAACACTCAAAGCCTCAATTTGTCAGCACAAGAACTGTGCAACAGAGCCCCCTGTGTGCCAGAAGCAGAGATCCACTTTAAAAGCCAAGCAAAAGGCGATCATCATGAGCAAGAAGCAAACCAGAAAAGAAGAAATAAAAAACAAAGAATCTTACAATGGGGACAAATTCCAAAACACAAATACGGACGAGGTCAGCATTGATAATGTACTCCCATCTGAAACCTCAAAAGGGAATATGAACTGGTCTCAAGTCCAAAGAGCTCAAGAAGGATTTTAAAAGCCAAATTAGAGAGGTAAAAGAAAAATTGGCCAATGATTTTAAAAATATGAAAAAAAGAATTCACTGAAGAGAACAGCTCCTTAAAAAAGAAAATTGGGCAAATGGAAAAGGAAGTGCAAAGCTTAACTGGAGAAAATAATTCCTTAAAAAGAGTAATTGGATAAATGGAAAAGGAGATGCAAAAGTTAACTGAAGAAAATCTATTAAAAATTAGAATTGGGCAAGTAGAAGCTAATACCTCTATGAGACATCAAGAATGAGTCAAACAGAATCTAGAGAATGAAAAAATAGAAGAAAATGCAAATAGACAGCAAAACTATACTAGCAGGGGACCTCAACCTCCCCTTCTCTGAACTTGATAAATCTCAAAATAAACAAGAAAAAAGTTAAAGAGGTGAATGGAACTCTGGATAAGGTAGATATGATAGATCTCTGGAGAAAACTGAATAGAGATAGAAAGGAATATACCTTTTTATCAGCAGTACATGGTGCATATACAAAACTTGACCATGTACTGGGGAATAAAATCTTCACAATCTAGTGCAGAAGGGCAGAGATAGTCAATGTAAGATCATAACAAAATAAAAGTTGTATGTCATAAAAGGCCATGGAAAGTAAGATCAAAATTAATTAGAAACTAAACAATCTAATCCTAAAGAATGGGTGGGTTAAGCAACAAATCATAGAAAAAATTAATAACCTCATTCAATAGAATGACAATAATGAGACAACCTACCAAAACTCATGGGATGGTGCAAAAGCAGTCTTAGGGGAAGTTTTAAATCACTGACTGCCTACATGAATAAAATAGAGAAAGCATAGACCAATGAATTGGGCATGCAGCTGAAAAAAAGCTTGAGAAAGAACAAATTGAAAATCCCCAATAAATACCAAATTAGAAATACTGAAAACCAAAGGAGAGAATAATAAAATTGAAATTAATAAAATTATTGAACCAGTAAAATCTAAGATTTGGTTTTATGGAAAAATAATAAAATTGATAAATCTTTAGTCAAATTGCTTTTAAAAAATTAAGAAGAAAGTCAAATTACCAATATAAAAAATGAAAAGGGTGAACTCACCTCCAATGAGGAGGAAATTAAAACAATATTTAGAAACTACTTTGCCCAACTATATGCCCCTCAATTTGACAGTTTAAGTGATATGGTTGAATATTTTAAAAATAAATTCCCTAGGAAAAAGGCCCCAGGACCAGATGGATTTACATGTGAATTCTATCAAACATTTAAAGAACAGTTAATTAACTATATAGATTGTGAAAATTGGTGAAGAAGGAATCCTATCAAATTATTTTTATGCTACAAATGTGTTTCTGATACCTAAACTAGGAAAAGCCAAAACAGAGAAAGAAAATTATAGACTGATTTCTCTAATGAATATAGACACAAAAACTTTAAATAAGACATTAGCAAAAAGGAATACAGTAACTTATCATGAGAATAATATATTATGATCGGGTATGATTTATACCAGGAATGCAGGGGAGGTTCAATATTAGGGCAACTGTCAGCATTATTGATCATATCAACAACAAAATTAACAGAAATCAATAGCTGCAGAAAAACTTTTTGACAAAATTCAACACCCTTTCCTATTGAAAACACTGGGGAGCACAGGAACAAATGGAACCTTCCCTAAAATAATAAGCAGTATCTACCTAAAACTATCAGTAGGCATTATATGCAATGGGCAGAAGCTAGATGCATTTCCAGTAAGATTAGGTGTGGAACAAGGATGTCCATTATCCCTACTGTTATTCAATATGGTACTAGAAATACTAGCTTTAGCTATAAGAGAAGTAAAAGAAATTAAAGGAATTAGAATACGAAAAGAAGAAAATGAATGATCTCTCTTTGCAGATGATATGATGATATACTTAGAGAATCCTAGACAATCAAGTCAAAAACTACAAATAATAAACAACTTTGGCAATGTTGCAGTTTACACAATAAACCCATATAAATTATCTGCATTTCTATATATTGCTTACAAAGCCCAACAGCAAGAGATAGAAAGAGAAATCCCATTTAAAGTTATGGTACATACTATAAAACATTTGGTATTCTACCTGTCAAACCAAACCCGGGGACTACATGAACACAATTACAAAACACTTTTCACACAAATAAAGTCAGATCTAAGTAAGTGGAAAAACGTCAGTTGCTCGCAGATAGGACAAGCTAATATAACAAAATATGACAATTCTACTAAAATTAATTTACTTATTCAGTGCCATACCAATCAAACTACCAGAAAATTATCTTCCAGAGTTAGAAAAAATAACAAAAAATTCATCTGGAAGAACAAAAGTTCCAGAATACCAAGGTAATTAATGACAATAAATGTTAATTAAGAAAGGTAGCTTAGCCCTACCAAATCTCAATAAAGTAGCAATGATCAAAACCACTTGGTAATGGCTTAGAAATGGAGGGGTTGACCAATGGAATAAATTAGGTACTCAAGACATAGTATTCAATGGATATAGCAGTCTACTGTTTGATAAACTCAAGGACCCCAGCTTCTGGGATAAGAACTCATTTTTTGACAAATACTTCTGGGACAACTGGATAACAATGTGGCATAAACTGGACATGGACCAATGTCTGATACTGAAAACAAGAATAAAGTTCAAATAGATACATGATCTAGTATAAAGAGTGATATTCGAAACACATTAGGGGAACAAGGAATAGTATATTTGTCAGATTTATGGAGAGTGGAGAAATTTATGACCAAACAAGAGAGAGAAAATTATGAAGAGCAAAATGGATAATTTTGATTACATTAAATTGAAAAACGTTTGTACAAACCCAATGCAGCCAAGATTGGGAGGGAAGCAGAAAACTGGGAAAGAATGTTTACAACTAGCGTCTTGTGATAAAGGCCTCATTTCTAAAATATACAGAGAACTGGGTCAAATTTACAATAATACAAGTCATTCCCCAATTGACAAATGATCAAAGGATATGAACAGGCAGCTTTCAGAGGAAGAAATTAAAGCTATCTGTAGTCATATGAAAAAATGCTATAAATCACTACTGCTTAGAGAAATGCAAATCAAAACAACTCTGAGGAACCACATCATATCTATCAGATTGGCTATCATGTCAAAACAGAAAGATGATAAATGTTGGAGAAGGTGAGAGAGAGTTGGTACACCAATTCGTTGTTGGTGGAGCTGTGAGGTGATCCAACCATTCTGGAAAGCTATTTGGAACTATACCCAAGGGGCTGCAAAAATGCGTATACCCTTTGACCTAGCAATATTGCCTCTAGGACTATATCTCAAAGAGATCATAAAAATGAGAAAGGGTCCCATATGTACAAAAATATTTATAGCAGCTCTCTTTGTGGTGACCAAGAACAGGAAATTGAGGGGAAGTTGCTTAATTAGGGAATGGTTGAACAAGTTGTGGTATATGAATATAATAGAATACTATTATGCTATAAGAAATGATGAATAGCAGGACTTCAGAGAGGCCTTGAAGGACTTATATGAACTTATGCTGAGTGAAATGAGCAGAACCAGTAAAATGTTGTATACAGCAGCCACAGTTTGTGAGGAATGTTTCTGTTAGACCTAGCCCTTCACAGCAAAGGACATGCAACTTTTAGGAAGAAAAAAAATGAAGCTATCAATAGCAATGTAAAATGCTCTAATTCATGAATAATCAAAGAAATGCACATTTAAAAAGACCTGTTAATATTACCTTACATTCATCAGATTGGCTAATATGACACAAAAGCAAATTGACAAATTCTGGGGGGTTGTGGAAAAATAAGCACACTAATGCACTATTGGTAAAGCTGTAAACTTATCCAAACATTTTGAAGAACAATTTAGAACAATGCCCAAAGGGCTATTATGCATGCCCTTTAGCCCAGAAATACTACTATTACATCAGTGATATCAAAGAAAAAGGAAAAGAAGCCACATGCACAAAAATATTTGTACCAACTCTTGATGTTGTTGTTTTGTGGTAGTAGAGTTGGAAACTGAAACCATCAAGTGGGGAATAGTTAAACAAGCTGTAGCATATGATTTTGATGGAATACTATTGTGCTATAAGAAATAACAAAGTAGATAGTTTCAGAAAAACGTGGGAAGATTTATATGAACTATTGCAAAGGAAAGTGAGAACAACTAGCAGAACATTGCAGACAGTAACAATAATACTGTAATGACAGTCAGATACTCTGATCAATACAGTTATCCATGACAATTCCAATGGACTTACGAACAAAAACACTGACAATATCCAGTGAAAGGACTGATAAACTGAATGAAGATTAAAGCATATGCCCATTCATTTTCTCGTTTAATTTTTCTTTTATACCATGGCTTATGTGGAAATGTTTTACATGACACCATAAGTATGATGGATATTTTGTTTCTGGCCCCATCAATTGGTGGGAGATAGACTGGAGAGAGAAAATTCTGAACTGAAAATAAATTTTAAGAAATAATTTTAATTAATTTTAAAATCACCCCACAGTTTAAGCTGAAGAAAAGAGATAGATTAAAGGCATTCAAACTATTTAAAACCATCAATTTTTTTTGTGATATTTCCTTGGAGGAGAGTAAGGAGAAACTACCAAATAACAACACACACACCAAAAAAAAAAGAAAGAAATAAAACCATACATTTTAGAAAAAAAGAACAGATTCATTTCATATTTTAGGGCTCATTTTAAAATCACTTGTGTGTAAGAAGACCATCAGCTTGCTATTACAGAATGCAAAATCAATATCATTAGGAACAAAATATTTAAAAATGAGGTTTTATATATATACATATATATATATAATTGAGGCTATTGTAACTTGATATATTCATGTATACTATTGATTCAAAAAAGAGCAGGCAGTGGAAAAAAGAAGAGACTTGACACAGTATCACCATTTCCAAAGAAAGATTAGGTTTTATAAATAAACTAGCAAAATGAAGGGACCAGATTCAAGTAACTGAGTCAGCAAATACTTTGTCTCACTGCCAAGTGGAATGAGATGACAGCCAATGGCAACACCAGTTTAAAATATGAACTTATTTTTCAAAAATTGCATAGAAATATGTTGGAAGATCATGAGAAATATTGCATCACAGAAAAGAGAGAAATAGTGTTGCGGGGATAGTTTTCAGAAAGCCTGGCAAGAGAACTAAGTCATATCACCCTGAGGATATCTAAAGATATTAACAGGAAGGGGGGGGGAAACAGATAAAAATTTAAAAGCATCTGAAAATATTTCTTTTAGAAAATATTTTCTAAAATATCTTTTTTTTCCCCATCAGTGAGGCTGGGGTCAGCATATTAGGGCCCCAGTATATTCTTTAATGTGTTGTGTGAAGAAATAAATTACACTAAAAAATAAATAAAGCAAGAACTAAAACTAAAAAAATGGGAAGACATCTGGACTAGATCAAATACATATGGAGGAAGTCAGTGCAAGGAGTAACAAAATTTGGACAACTGGAAAATCTATTTGCATAATACTGGAAAGAGAGAAGTACCCCAAATTTTTGAGGGGAAAAGCATACCTAGTCATTAATATCTCTGAAAAGGCAATAGAATACACATACAAATACACATAAACATAAAGACACCACAAACACACACATATGTTTAACTACCAACTCATGTCCACTTTCCTCCTCTACAAAAAACTTTCATGAAAACAATCCACATACTCAATTAAAATATTCTTGATGATAGTTTGAGAAGAAAATCAGTGAGAGTTCACAAAAATATTCTCTGTCAACAAAATTAATTTTTAAATTTAGATGTTTTCATATACATATATATGTATATATACATATATATACATATTATATATATTATATATATATATATATATCTCCTTTTTTCTAAATGGAGCATTTGAAGCAAAAGAGGTACATGACATGCCACCATACAGGTTCCCACACATCTATCTCATGTGTTTATTCCAAAATCATACACCCTAAAAGAAATAATAACACAACATAGTTTCTTTGACCTTCTGATTACTGAAATCATTCTGTGAATCAAGACATGAGGTAGAAATATATATGTTCAAAGATATTGATCACTATCACAGAGCATTTGTGACTAAAGAGGTCAAAAGGAAATATGAAGGGAGATGTTATCTTCATCTAGAAAAAGAACTGATAAATAGAAGTATGTATAATATGATTTGCACACACATACACACACACACGACGTTTTTTTCTAGTCTAAGAAAACTTAGGAGATCAGCAGGAAAAGTTTGTAACACCAGAGTAGAGGCCTGTACACAAGAGGCAGTAACAGCAACTGCAGCAGCAGATTTGGGAGCTCTCAGTACAGAAACAGTAAGGGATTCAGACAACTGATCAGAAAGTAAGGGGATGCTTTGCTGACACTGGGTACATCTGGTATTGATTAGCAACTCTATTGCTTATATGCAGTTCTGGGTTGAAGGGCAGGGCAGGGAAGGGCACTGGTAGGTGGAGTCAATCACAAGGGAGTTGAGGCTCTGGTTTCATTTCTAAGAAAAAGAGGATCACTAGTGCTTATGGTACAGTGGACTAGGGCAGCTTCCTGTGTAAAGAGCTGGAGAGCAATGACTACACCTCTCCCTGAATCACACTATCTTGGAAACATCAAAAACTTGGAAACCCCTAGAATTAACTCAGAAAACAACATTCTCATTCGCCTTCACATCCCGTTTTTTTCCCTCAACAATAAAAGGTTTTTCTTGCCTCTTTTATTTGAGATGATTTATCCCATTCTACCTCTCCCTTTCCCTTTCAACCCTGAACATTATTCTCTCTCACCCTTTATTTTTATTTTTTATTTATAATCCCTTCATATTCACCTCACACCTGTGTCCTTTGTCTATCTATATTCTGTCCTAATAATGAAAAAGTTCTTATGAGCAATAAGTATCATCTTCCCATGTAGTAATGCAAACAGTTTAACCTTATTAAGGTCTTTGTGATTTCCCTTTCCTCTTTACCTTTTTATGCTTCTCTTGAGTCTTGTATTTGAAAGTCAAATTTTCTGTTCAACTCTGATCTTTCCATCAAGAATTCTTGAAGGACCCCTACCTCATTAAATTTCCATTGTTTTCCCCAAAAGGATTATAACTGATGTTTTGCTGGGTAGGTGATTCTCTGTTGCAATCCTAGCTCTTTTGCCCTCTAGAATATCATGTTCCAAACCTTCTAATCCTCTAAGGTACAAGTAGATAAATTTTGTGTTTTCCTGATCATCGCTCCAAAATACTTGAATTTTTACTCTCTGACTGATTGCAATATTTTCTCCTTGACCTGGTAACTCTAGAATTTGGTTATAATATTTCAGGCAGGTTTCATCTTAGAATCTATTTCAGGAAGTGATAAGCAGATTCTTTCAATTTCTATTCACCTTATGAATCGAAGATATCTGAGTAGTTTTCTTTGATAATTTCTTGAAATATCTGTAGGGCTCTCTTTTTAAAATCATGGATTTCAGATATTCTAATACATTTTATATTATCTCTCCTCGATCTAGTTTGCAGGTCAGTTGTTTTTTTCAATGAGATAGTTCACATTGTCTTCTATTTTGTTTTCATTCTTTTGGTTTTGTTTTATCGTTTCATGATTTCTCATGTCATAAACTTCCATTTGCTCAATTTTGATTTTCAAGGAATTATTTTCTTCAGTGATCTTTTGTACCCCCTTTTCCATTTGGCCAATTCTGCTTTTTAAGGCATTCTTGTACTCAATGGCTCTTTGCACTTTTTTTTAACCATTTAGCCTAGTTTTTTTTTTTTAATGTTCTATTTTATTCATTGTATGTGTGTGTGTGTGTGTGTGTGTCTCCTTTACCAAGCTGTTGACTCTTCTATTCACAATTTTCTTGCATCATTCTCATTCCTCTTTCCAGTTTTCCTCTAACTTTCTTACTAGATTTTCAAAATCCTTTTTGAGATCCTTCATGACCTGGGGCCAATTTACATTTTTCTTGGAGACGTTGGATATAGGAGTTTTGCCTTTGTTATCTTCTGAGTATATTTTAATCTTCCTTGTCACCATAGTAAATTTCTATGGTCAGATTTTTTTCTGTTGTCTGCTCATATTCCCAGTCTATTTCTTGATTCAGCCTATTTAGTTCTTTGTTAAAGTAGTGATCTGATTCTGTGGTGAAGAACACCCTGTCCCAAGTTTCAGGGTTTTGTGCAATTGTTTTTAGAGATACTTTTAAGGACCTGTAAGTTTTCAGTTCTTCCAAGATGGTTTGATCTAATAAGAGATGTTTATTACTCTCCTGGCCTGTGAGTCAGACTTTGGTCTGTGATCAACCACAAGCATTCTTTCCTGCCCTGGAACTGTTTGGAGAGACCCTGTTCCAGTAAGGCCACAAGCTCTGGTTTGGGCACTGTGGGATTGCCACCCCAGACTGCAACCTGGATCTGATTGCAACAGAATCTTTCCTCAGTGCTAGCAAAGAAACCCTTATTCAGCTCCCTTGTTTGTGGGTTGGGAGTTGTGGAAGCAGTTGCTGCTTTTTCCTTTAAAATATCCTTTAAGCTTCATCTGAGGCAGCTAGGTGGGGCAGTCAAGAGAGCACCAGTGCAGGAGTCAGGAAAACCTGAGTTCAAATCTCATCTCAGACACTTGACACTCACTAGCTGTGTGACCTTGGGCAAGTCACTTAACTCCAACTTCCTCATCCTGGGTCAACTCCAGTCAGCCTGATGAATATCTGGTCACTGGATTCAGATGACTCTGGAGGAGAAGTGAGGCTGGTGACCTGCACAGCCCTCACTCATTCAGAAAAAAGCCTAAAAAGTCAAGTGCAATTCATGTCATCATTTCTCTGATTCCATGGTCTTCTTTGGCAACAAAGGATGAACACACACATCCTTTAAGCTTCATCTAAAATCTTGCCTGTTATAAAACCTCACTTAATGACTGTGTTGGAAAAAATTTCTCCCTCCTATGAATTCTTATATGTTATTATTTGGTGTTTCTATTAGGATCTTTGAGTTACAAGGTGTTTTATTTCAAGGTGTTCATTTCTTTTTTTCCCCTACACAAATTGATAAGATTATAGAATGCAAACATGTATCTTTAATGACAAACATAAGAAACATTTTTTTGTTCTTGAACTCATAGAGTTAGGAGATATATTGATTTGAAAAAAAAAATGGTGCATGAATTGGTTGTTACATCAAGTAATGCTTGTCAGATATACCATACCAAATTGTGGATTATTATTTATTAGTAATATTTATTCAAGGCTACTATGAAGAATATTAGAACAAGTTACATTGCTTTGGGGGAGAGTTGTAATTTATGTCCATCTGACTTATACTAACATCAATGTTCATTTACTGTGAGACAACTGGCATACTGATCTTGGAGTCTGGCCTTGATTGAGGTCCCAAGTTTGAGACTTACACGCCATGTGATCCTGAAGAAGTTGCTATCACCTTGGCCTTCAGAACTTCAAACAGGTATAATAATACTTTCATTGCCTAACCCCTGAGGTTTGTTGTAAATGAAGTGTGTGTGAGCCTGAAAGTAATATGTAAGTGTAAGTTGTTGTTGCTTTTGATTCCAGCCCATTCTGGCTAGAATCCTGTCTCCTATTATTGAAGTAACAAGTACCGGCCATAAAAGAAATGTGTAGTAGTATTAAGGGATTCAAGAATTAGAAAACAATGATTTTTAAGGCATGGAAATGGTCTTGGGAATGATGGAGGTAGAATACATTAAGTGAAGTCAGAAACCTTGAAAAGTAGAGTTATTTATAGGTTATTATAGATAACTGATTCACAATGGCTAAAAATAAAGCTAGGTATGGGATGGAAGGAAAGGACTTGGGGTCCTTTCAGGAGCCCTGAAGGCAGGGAGAGCATTTGCTTTAATTAAACCAGTTCCTGGCTTCAAAAGAGCATCCATTTTCTATTCAGAAGGAAGAATGAGATTATTCTTAACTAAAAGAATAGTCTGTTTCCCTGCCCCCAACTTAAATTAAACCACTAAAAAAGTTGAGGCCATTATACTAAAAACAAAGTACAGCATTATATCAATATTTAGTGATATTGTTAACATGAGAAGCATATCATCAGGTTCTTCAATATATTACTAACTCTCTGCAATCCTATAGATTGGATTTTACTAAAGAAATTTCATCTGAACTTACATCAATAAATATTCATAGGATAAATTTGAAATGTCAAAAGATAATGCTAGGTAAGGGTCCCTTAAATAAATATGATAATGTTATTATAGCATTCTTCTCTACTCCACTATTCCCTTCTTTGTATTGAATTCTTGCTTATTTTATACATTTTCTGATAACACACAGTATGTAATTAAATTGCAAAGAATAAATTGATGTCATATTGTGGAACATGGTATAGAATTGGACATAATTTATTAAGAATCAGTGTCAATATTATATATTTACATATATGTATATATATTTTATTGAAGGATTTATAAATTAACCATTTGATTTGAAACGAAAATTAATTTATCAAATGAAGTAAAGTCTGTTTTAAATCAGCAACTTAACATTTCCCTTTTAGCTGGTTGTCTTTTGATTCTCCAATAATTTTTTTCCTTTTTTTCCAACTTATTTATTTACTTTTAGTTTTCAAAGTTCATTTCCATAAGATTTTGAATTCCAAATTTTCTCCACATTTCTCCCCTCCCCACCCCAAAAGGCCATGCATTCTGATTTCCCCTTTCCCCAGTCTGCCTTCCCTTCTATCACACCCCTCCCGTCTCTTATACCCATCTTGTCTCTTCTCTTGTAGGACAGGATAGATTTTTTATACCCCGTTACCTGTATTTCTTGTTTCCCAGTTACATGCAAAAACAATTCTCAACATTCATTTCTAAAACTTTGAGTTCCAACTTCTCTCCCTTCTTCCCTCCCCACTCATCCCCACTGAGAAGGCAAGCAATTCAATATAGGCTATATATGTGTAGTTTTGCAAAAGATTTTCCTGAGTCATGTTGTGAAAGACTAACTTTATTTCCCTCCATCCTATCCTGCCTCCCATATATTCTATTCTCTCTTTTGACCTTGTCCGTCCCCAAAAGTGTTTACTTTTAATTGCTCCCTCCTCCCATTTGCCCCCCCTTCTATCATCTCTCCAACCCACTTATTCTTTTCTCCCCTGCTTTCCTGTAGTATAAGATAGATTTTCATACCAAATTGAGTGTGCATATTATTCCCTCCTGAAGTCCAATGTGATGAGAGTAAGCTCCACTTTTTTACTCTCCCCTCTCTACTTTTCCCCTCCATTGAAAAAGCTTTTCCTTGCCTTTTTTATGAGAGATAATTTGCCCCATTCCATTTCTCCTTTTCTCTTCCCAATATATTCCTCTCTCACCCCTTAATTTTATTTTTTTTAGATATTATCCCTTCCTATTCAACTCACCCTGTGTTCTCTGTATATGTGTGTGTGTGTCTAATCTCTCTCTTTTTTTTATTTTTTTATTGTGGGTGGGGAACATGGGGCTCATTCTCCATCTTCACTTCTCTCTCACTCTGGGAGGCTGGGGGTGTGGGATGTGATTTGAAGGTTGAAAGCTAGAGGAAATTTGGTGACTTCCATGAAGTTAGGAGGAGGACAGGGTTGGAAGTAAGAGGAAGAAAAAACTAGTTGCAAAAGGGAGGGGAAATGAATAAGTCACCTGCAAGGGATGCAGTCTGGGGGTTGGGGGCAGGGGTTGGTCAGGACCTGCTCAGCCCAGAGGTGCAGACCAGACTGAGGCTGGTGGTTTCTCCCCATTGCATAGCATGGACTCCTGGGTTGGGTCTGCCAGGGGCCTTGTCCAGCTCCCTGGTTCACAGCTGGTTCCGGTTCCTCTTGGGGATGATCTTGTGGTATGTCCTTCTCTCAGAAATGTTCCGCTTTACCTTGGCTGTGGTGAGGGCCTCTTCCTGGTGCAGGGAGGGAGAATGGGATTTCTTGAGGCTAGGCTCTGGTGTCCAGGTCCCCTCAGCCTCGTTTGTCATCTGGCTCTCCCATAGGTCCAAGTCATCAGAGGGGTAGCGCAGGCGGGTCACCAGTAGCAGGATGTAGGTCTCCTAACGGGTTTTCTCATACTCCAGGTACTCCTTTCGGAGCCTGTACTCCTCTAAGTCTTGACTCCGGCCTCTCTGCTCAGGCAGGCTCTTCTGAAGATCTAATTAGGTCATCAGAGGCTGCATCCAAACAGCTCTCGTGGGACCGGTGCTGCTCCTCCAAGGAACTCCTAGCTGGGCCAGTGGGGAGAATGGGTTGAACAAATTCCGTTGAGAGCCCACGGCAGCAGGAAAGGGTGGTGCAGAATGGGTGGCTGTGGCCAAGTCGATCCAGGAGATCCAAGAAGTCATCTCTTTGGCGGTTGGGGCATGGAAGAGGTAGAGACGCCAGTCAGCTGTGCGTAGTTGAAAGACGTGAGGTTTCTTGGTGTAATGGACAGCTGGGACTGCCAGTGCGTGATGTACCCCCACAGTTTCCTCTGGCATGGGCCCTTCCAAGGACCAGTTTTCCGGACAGGACTATTCTCCCTTCAGAAAGTAGAGCACCATCCCTCGAAGAATGATGTGGAACATCTTCCAGCCACGCTTCCCCCAGGGAGTCTTTTTCCCATCGACATCAGCGTGCATCTTTCGAGCGAGGAGTCCTTGCTTGTAGGTGGGTGGGTACATTAGGGTCTTGGGTGAACTGGACCAAGGTGTTGCGTCTCTTCTAGCTGCCTGAAATGGATGGCCTGTGCTTAATGGGCTTTCTGATTAACTCCTCCTCTTCATCCACTGCCCACTCCAGCTTCTCACTGCGGATAGACCAGTAGAGTGTCTTCAGTAGTTCCTTGGGGAAGTTCCCACCATCACTCAAGCCATGCAGGTTGGTTATGAACTCCTGGCAGCTCATGCTTCTGCCAATGTTCTGTCCATGCAAATCTATGTTAAGGAGCATTACTGCACACATCAAGGTGTGGACAGCATCTGCTGATGGGAAGGCCCCAGGGTTGCAATGGTGGAAACGTTTGGAGAATTGATAAAGGATTCTCTCTCGCTCCTGAGTCTCCCCACTCAACACCAGAGCCTGGAGGAATATCTAAATACTGAGAAAAGTCTCAAGAGTTACAAATATGATCTTTCCATGTAGGAATGTAAACAGTTCAACTTTAGTAAGTGTTTTAAGATTTCTCTTTCCTATTTACCTTTTCATGCTTCTTTTCATTATTGTGTTTGAAAGTCAAATTTTCCATTCAGCTCTGGTCTTTTCATCAAGAATGCTTGAAAGTCTTCTATTTCATTGAATAGACATTTTTCCCCTGAAGTATGATACTCAATTTTGCTGGGTAAGTGATTCTTGGTTTTAATCCTAGCTCCTTTGACTTCTGGAATATCATATTCCAAGTCTGTGCATGTGTCCATTCCAAGTCCTTACTTCTTCCTTACTCACCTAATACACTGTTTATCAGTAGCATTATAAACACAATGAAATTCATATACACCATAATTCATCAGTCTCATTAAATTTAGATTAACTGATCTTTCTTGGTTACTTTCTAAATGAGTATATTCTGTTTATGTTTTATGTTTATTTGTTTGGTCTTACTTTCAGCTATTCTTGGCTCTTTGCATTGAATAACCATAATTACAAGATCTTATTGGATAGACATCTTCAGAAATTCTACTCTTATAGTAATGGAAAAATCAATGATTTTGAAGGTCTCATGCACTCAGTTCTTGTAGCTCAAGTCTGTTGCTTTAACTGTAAAAGAAAACTTAAACAGATACCTGTTCAGGCTGCTTTTTTCAGAAAATAAATGGGTCTTGATCTAAGCCATTTTGGAAGGTATATTGGTGGAATGAGAGAGAAGGGAGATGACAAAGGGTAGGAAAGTAACAAAGTAGAGATACCAAAATAATTATATACTTGTCAATTCCTTTTTTTCCTATTAAAGACTCACCTATTTTTGCCTATGAAAAGTTCATTTAAAGCTGTCTCTCTCTAGAAATATGAAAAAACTCCACAATTCATTCAGCAATATAATACACATCTCATATGTTTTCAAATTTCCCTCTTTTGTGGGTTTGGAGATTGACAGCTCTATAATTAGGAATAACAAAGAAGAAGGGAATTAATAAGACTAAGCCAAAGGCACCAGACAGATAACTCAGGGGAGGGGGAGTTACCATGGGGCATAAATTAGACAATCTCACTTAATTCAGAAGAGGAAAATGTTCAAATGTGAGGCATGTAGACCTGTGTCTGAGTATTAAAATACCTTGTGAACTAGAGGCCACAGAGCATGCTATTTTTATTTAAACAATATACTGGTCAAATTGTCTTCTTTAACTCATTTAGTACTTGAAGATGGCTCATCTCCAAAGTCTTCAGAACAGTAGGTCAATTAAATGCAAAATCACTATGATGGTAAGAACTTGGAACCATAACAATGGTAATATGACCTCTACTGAAGGAACAACCTATGTAAATTTGTGGTCCAATAAATAGAAAATACTCCTTTTTTGGCTTTGAGAACTGTTTTACTTATCCGAAGTGTGGTAATAGTGGTGGTGGTGGTGGTGGTTTGTGTGTGTGTGTGTGTGTGTGTGTGTGTGTGTGTGTGTGTTTCCTTTCTGATGGAGGGCATTGATCAGGGCAGTTCCTTGATCTTTTGATGAGTTGATAGGAATTTGTACTTCAGAGGGAATATTGATTGTGTTTCTATATGAAGGGACATAACCATTTTAGCCATTCTGACTTAATGTGGATAGGATGAAGACGCATTAGTGAGCATAGAGAGCTATGGAAGACTCTATCCTTTGTGCTTAGAGATCAGATGCAGAGTTAGCTATCTCAACCATATCACCCTTTCTCTCCTTTTCTCTACAGTATTTTGAGAGAGGCAGAATGAACTGAGAAGGGACAACCTCCCTTGACTACCATGGGGCAGAAGTAAATGGGAGTTTCATGTGTCCTTGACTAGTTTAAGAAGTTTCATGGACTCCAAGTTATTAGTCCTAGGCTTAGAGAAGCAATAGCAATAACATCAGCCTGAGAGATGAGAATCATGGGGGAAGCTACCCACCTGCCATTGGTTCTTGACTTTCTGTCATTTGTGTAGGAGAGGGAGAATTCCTTGCCTATTTGTCAATCTCAAACTTGAGAGTCATGGAATCTCGACCTCTAGATAAAAAGAGGATTTGTTCTTGACAGTGATAGCTTGCTGGGAGAAACAACAACAATTGAGCACATAGTCCCTAAAGTAGTAGGATCAGCAAAAGTTTAATACAGTGATATCCATGACAAAAGACCTGGACTTTGCTGTCTGCTGTTGCTATGAGTTATTCATACAGTGAAAATCTAATGTGAAGAGTTTTACATTTCTCTCAAATTCAATTTACATTTTCCTACTATTGGGGATTTCAAGTCCTTAGACTAGTACCATAAGTTATGAAGTCCATATGGGTCTCTGGGTGAGGATTTACCAGAATATCAAAAGATTTTTCTATTAGAAATCCCAAATTCCTTTCCCTTCCAAGAGGAGTCCAAACCAATGGATGATAATATGAGTCAGGAGAACTATAGAGGCCCTGAAGAGAAAGTAGAGCACACTGGAAAGGGAAAATATTTTATTATATTTTTTATGACTTACTAGTCTTTTATATTATTATTGCATCCTCTGTGTAGTATAGTAAAGGTATACTTGATATGTATCATTGCCTTAAAAATTCACGTGAAATCTCAGGAAAAATTTATTAACATATAACCAGACAATGATATAGACTTTAATTGAACTGTGTCCTGAGATTTCCCAGAGGCATCTTGGGAATTCAATTCAAAAAGTAATTTGGATAGGTGGCTACAAAATTTAATGTAGTCCATATAAGAGCAGAGGTTAGGGTACTACATTGCACTTAATTTTATTCTATCGTTAATATAAAGAGACAGATAAGTCATAATAGAAAGAGGGAAATTATATAATTAGATTTTGCTTTAGATAAAATAATCCTAGTGGACTAAAGATTATGATGGGAAGATAAAGGAAACCAGTAGAATGCTGTAGTGATAGTCCAGGCAAGAGAGGCTTCATCAACTAAGTGGTTAGTGTGTAATGGGAAAGAGGAAAGCTTATTCAAGAAGCATTGTAAATGAAAAACAGAAAGATTTGGAAACTTAGAATGATGCAGGGTAAGTGAGAGTGATTATTCAAGGATGATACTGAAATTGTGAATCTGAGTAGCTGTTGTTTTTAACAACAATTGGTAATTTCAAAAAAGGAAG
Source organism: Bettongia penicillata ogilbyi (assembly GCA_023548195.1). Lineage (NCBI taxonomy): Eukaryota > Metazoa > Chordata > Mammalia > Diprotodontia > Potoroidae > Bettongia > Bettongia penicillata. The sequence goes on from JAJHZJ010000318.1 coordinate 16,991,597, forward strand.
AGTCTGACCAAAAAAGAAACTGAGTTCTGTTGATTTTGAATTCCTTACAGGACCTCAATATTTTGTTCAATATTCTTCTACTAATTTTGCTTACTTTATTCTAAATCAGTTCATAAAAGTCATCTTCCTAGTTTCATCTGAAACTGTCCACTTCATCTTTTCTTGAGGCTTAATAATATTCCATTACATTAATATGCCATTTTTTAGCCATTCACCAATGAAAACCCCTTTCCTTTCACATTTGGGGCTACTAGGGATAGACAGTTAATAACATTTTTGCATATATAGATCTTTCCCCAATATTTTGATTTTTTGTTTATATACATAATAATAATATTGCTAGGTCAAAGACTATGCAAAATTCTTTCCAAAATATTTATACCAATTCACAGTCCTGCCAACAATGAAATAGAATATCCATATTCCCACAGCCCCTTCGATATTCATCATTTTCCTTTTTGTCCTTTTTGCCAATCTGATAGCTGTGAAGCAGAAATTCAAAGTTGATTTAATTTATGTTTTATAGTCATTGATTATCTAGTGCATTTTTATATGGTGTTGATGCTTTAAAATTTTTCCTTTAAAGCCTGTTCATAACCTTTGATCATTTATCCATTGGGAAATGGCTCTTAGAGTTATAAATTTGAATCAGTTCCTATATATCTTAGAAATGAAACATTAGAGGTTATTGTAAATTATTCCCAGTTTCTACATTAAATTGATACTTCATTAAATCTATTGCGCAAACTTTACATTTACTTTTATATAATTAAAATTCTTCATTTTAGCTTGTGATCTTATCATTTATTTAGTCCTGACCTCTTTCCCAGTTCATGTGGAGAAGAGTTAATTTCTTCCTTGCTCTTCTAATTTGCTTGTGGTGTGCTTTGTTTTCATTTGAAGTTTTTCTTGATGTGTAATGTGAAGAAGTAGTTTAAATCTATCTTCTGGCACACTTGCATTCAGTTTCTCCAGCAGTTTTGTCAAATAGTGTTTTCTTCTACCAGCATTTTAGATATTTTACTTTATTGAACCCTGCTGAAAATCTTCATTTTTTGTATGTTCTGGACACAATCTATTCCGAGGATCAACCTGTCATTTTTTTTATCAGTACCAAATTGTTTTAATGATCATTTTTTGTAGTGCAGTTTGAAATCTGCTTCTGATATACCTTTTCTCTTCCTACTTTTTTGGGAGGGGTCATTATTATTCTTGAGGATCTTAACCTTTTATTTTTCTTTACAAATTTTATTTTTTCTAGCTCTGAAATATAGTTTTTATTTGGTTTGATTGGTACTGAACTAATTAAATTGTTACTCTCATACTTATTATACTGGCTCTAAATACCAATGAACAGTCAATGCTTCTCTAATTACTTAGGTCTATCTTTTTAAAAATGTAGTTGCAGACTCAAACACCAGAACACAAATACAGAATTGAGAAAAGAAAGAAAAGCATAATAAACAAATACAAAGTAAGAAAATAAAATAAAAGCATGTCATGTGAATAGCAGAACACAAGAAAGTATTCAAAATATTATTAATTAGATTAAAATTATATGTAGATATTATATACTATATATAATATATAGAGACTACATACTATTTAGATGATAAGGCAGTAGATGTCATAACGGAAAAAAAAAACTATATAGAAATTATAGTCATTGTAGTCATAGTTATTGGATCAGGAGTCAGGGAATATGATTTCTAATCTAGACTTGGCTCTTTCCCTAGCCATTTATATAACACTGAGTAAGACATTTCATACCTGGGAACCTTAGATTCTTTCATATATAAAAAGAAGGAGTTGGACTAGGTCCTTTTCAAGATTATATTTCTGGAGTGGACTAAATTTCCTTTCTCTTATCAGAAGAGAATTTCTCAGGTGTTATTGTCATTGATTATTCAAGTATGGACTCTAGACAGCTAAATCACAGAAACCCCTTCATTTTACTGTCCTTTGAATTTAGCTGATTTAGTGGACAATAAGAGATTGGTTGAAGTTAGTCATGTGACTGACAACTTCATTTTTATTGATTTAAAATGAATAATTGAATCCCCTTAACCATGTCTGCCACATACAATTAGCTTATTTCCAATTAGTCTTCACAGATTACGTCTGCAATACCTAGGATTCATTATAGTTTTTAGGGTTGAGATTTCTTTAATGATATATTTTTATTATTTTCTAAAAGAGGTAATTGGGTAAAAGAGAAAATTTTAAGTGACAAAAATGATCATCACTTACTTATTTTTAGTTTTCAACATTCATTTCCACAAAATTTTGAGTTCCAAATTTTCTCCCCATCTCTCCACTTCTTCACTCCATAATTCCTTGCATTCTAATTACCCTTTCCTTCAATATACTCTCCCTTCTATCAGACCCCTTCCTTCCCTTATTCATATCTTCTCTCTTTTCTTGTATGGCAAGATAGATTTCTATACCCCATTACCTGTATTTCTTATTTCCCAGTTGTATGCAAAAACAATTCTCAAAATTAGTTCCTAATACTTTGAATTCCAACTTCTCTTCTTTCCTCCCTCCCCACTCATCCCTACTGAGAAGGAAAGCAATTCGATATAGGTTATATATGTGTAATTTTGCAAAAGACTTCCGTAATAGTCATGTTGTAAAAGATTAACTATATTTCCCTCCATTCTATCCTGCTCCCCATTTATTCATTTCTCTCTTTTGACCTTGTTCCTCCCCAAAAGTGTTTACTTTTAATTACTCCTTCATCCCATTTGCCTTCCCTTTTATCATCTCCCTCACCCCACTTATCACCTTCTCCCCTACTTTCTTGTAGTGTAAGATAGATTTTCATACCAAATTGAGTGAGAATGTTATTCCCTCCTTAAGCCAAATGTGAAGAGAGTAAGCTTCACTTTTCCCCTCTCATCTCTTCCCTTTTCTCTTCCATTGAAAAAGCTTTTCTTGCCTCTTTTATGAGAGATAATTTGCCCCATTCCATTTCTCCCTTTCTCTTCCCAATATATTCCTCTCTCTCCCCTTAATTTTATTTTATTTTTTAGATATTATCCCTTCTTATTCAAGTCACCCTGTGCTGTGCTGTGTGTGTGTGTGTGTGTGTGTGTGTGTGTGTGTGTAATCCCTCCAACTACCCAAATACTGAGAAAAGTCTCAAGAGTTACAAATATTATCTTTCCATGTAGGAATGTAAACAGTTCAACTTTAGAAAGTCTTTTATGATTTCTCTTTCCTGCTTACCTTTTTATGCTTCTCTTGATTCTTGTGTTGGAAAGTCAAATTTTCTATTCAGTTCTGATCTTGTCATCAAGAATGCTTGAAAATTCTCTATTTCATTGAATGACCATTAAAATCAAAGTGATTCTTGGTTTTAATCCTAGTTTCTTTGACTTCCGGAATATTCTATTCCAAGACCTTCAGTTCCTTAATGCAGAAACTGCTAGACCTTGTGTTATTGTGATTGTATTTCCAAAATGTTCGAATTGTTTCTTTATGGCTGCTTGCAATATTTTCTCCTTGACCTAGGAACTCTGGAATTAGGCTACAATATCCCTAGGAGTTTCTTTTTTTGGGTCCCTTTCAGGAGGTGATTGGCGCATTCTTTCAATATTTATTTTATTCTCCGGTTCTAGAATATCAGGGCAATTTTCCTTGCTAATTTCATGAAAGATTGTGTCTAGGCTATTTTTTTGATCATGGCTTTCATGCAGTCTCATAATTTTTAACTTAACTTTCCTGTACTATTTTCTAGGTCAGTTGTTTTACCAATGAGATATTTCACATTACCTTCTGGGTTTTTTTTTCATCCTTTTGGTTTTGTTTTGTAATTTCCTGGTTTCTCATAAAGTCATTAGCTTTCATCTGTTCCATTCTAATTTTTAAAGAGCTATTTTCTTCAGTAAACTTTTGAACCTCCTTTTCCATTTGGCTAATTTAGCTTTTTAAAGCATTCATCTTCTCATTGGCTTTTTGGACCTCTTTTGCCAATTGAATTAGCCTATTTTTAATGATGTTACTTTCTTCAGCCTTTTTTTGGGTCTCTTGTAGCAAGCTGTTGACTTACTTTTCATGATTTTCTTGCATCACTCTCATTTCTCTCCCCAATTTTTCCTCCACCTCTCTTACTTAATTTTTAAAATCCATGTTGAGCTGTTCCATGGTCTGAGGTCATTGCATATTTATTTTGGAGGTTTTTGGATGCAGAAGCCTTGACTTCCTCTGATATTTTGCTTTATTCTTCCTCATCCAAAAGAATGGAAGAAAATAACTGTTTACCAAGAAAGTAGACTTCTATAGTCTTATTTTTCTCCCTTATTGGGTAATTTTCCCAGCCAGTTACTTGACTTTTGAGTCTTTTCTCAAGAGGAGGGTATACTCTGGAGACCTGTAAGTTCTCAGTTCCTCCAAGGTGGCACAATCAAGGGAGAGGAGTGACTCCTCTCCTGACCTGCACACTGGTCTGAGAGAAACCCAAAACTTTTTTGCCCAGAATCTGTGAGTAGAATTCCTTCTCCCCAACAACCTCCAGTTCCAACATGCTAGCGCTGTTCCTCACCCAAGGCTGAGCTCAGGACTGAGATTCAGATCAGCTGCGCAATTCCCCCTAGAGCTTTAGGCAGTGCTCCAAAAATTGATGCTGTTGCTACAGTGGCTCCTGCCAGCAGCTGTGACTTCCCTCTTCTAGGAGAAGGGGCCCTCCCGCTGATCTTTGAAGCTGTCTGTGGCATTTGTGGGTTGAGCAATCTGGGAACTGCTGCTGCCCATGGTTCCCAGTTCTGGATCTTGTTCCTCCTGTGCTGTGCAGCCCACTCTGGACTGTGCTCCACTCCTTGCTTGGTGCAATAGACCCTTTCTGTTGGCCTTCTAGGCTAACCTGGGCTGGAAATCTCCTTCATTCTATTGTTTTGTAGCTTCTACTGCTCTAGAATTTGTTTACAGTCATTTTTTTACAGGCATTTTATGGGCTATGTGGGATAGCTTCTACAGTTTCATCTTTCCACTCCACCATCTTGGCTCTGCCCCCTCTAACAAAAATGTTAATAAGCAAAATGTAGAGCATAAAACTTTCATTGGCAATAGGTAGCAAATCTCAAAATGCAAACTGAATGATTGGTACCCCTAATTTGTGCTTTTTTTCATGTTCTTCATGTACAGTGTGTGAGTGATATATGTTAAATAATAATTTCTTTATTCTTGCTACCTAGAAAAACAGTTAATAACAAAACAGCAGATTTAAAATAAAAATGTCCTAATTTAAAGGTAAAATCCTGAAATATCTAGTCCCCATAGTGGGTTATATGAATAGATACAAAAATGTAAATTGTTTTTAGTCACCTTATAATGTATTCAAAAGTTATTCCCAACTTCAAAAACTTGATAGGAAAAACCATGTGATTATCACTAAAGGAATTATAGTATTTGTAACACTGTCTGATTTTGAATAAAACAAATCTAATAATGAAATTTTTATTTTAAAATAAGCCTTCTGTTAGTGAGTTCCATTAGCTTTAGGCAATATCATTTTGAAAGTTTTTTTTTTTTCACTGATACTACTCTGTTATAGTTTTGTTTAGAATAAACAGTATTGTCACTGCAAAAAAGTTTGAGAACAGCTCAACTAGAAAATATCTAAGGCCCTTCCAGCTTTAATTCTACTTAGGCTTCTTACTCTGAAAAACTCATAGTTTTGCCATAGTATATCTGAATCAAGATAGACTCTAGATAGAGTTAAATTGTATGCAAAATGACTTGGAAATATGCAAATATAATTTTTATTTTTAATTTGTGGAAAATACAAGTATTTCTATAATATGGGACAATAAAAGATGATTGTACATGGAACTACAAATCTATTATGTACAACTTGCTAATACTTTCAAATATGCAACAAAATTGTCATGTAAATTTCTTTGCTTTTCTTCCCTCTCCTTGATTTCTATTTTAAGAGGAAACGATTTCTAGATTTTCCTTCTTTTTTCTTCTCTGTTTCAAAAATTCAATAATTAATTTCTTCTTCATTTTCAACATTCACTTTTAGAAGATTTTGAATTCTAAATTTTCTCCTTTCTCCTCTCTGCCTCCCCAAGATGGCATGCAATCTGATGTAGGCTATATACTTACAATCATATTAGGCATATTTCCATGTAAGTCATGTTGTGAAAGAAGAATAAGAACAAAAGGAAAAACCATGAGAAAGAAGAAAAAGAGAGAATATAGTCTGCTTCAATCTGCATTCAGCCTCCATAGTTCCTTCTCTGGATTTACATAGCATTTTCCATTATGAGTCTTTTGAAACTGTCATATATCATTGCATTGTTGAGAAGAGCTAAGTCTATCAAAGTTATTCATCATACAGTGTTGCTCTTACTGTGCATAATATTCTCCTGGTTCTGCTCACTTCACTCAGTATCAGGTCATGTAAGTCTTTTCAGTTTTGTTTTTTTTCTGAAATCTACCTGCTCATCATTTCTTATGGAACAATAGTATTCCATCATATTGATATATCCCAACTTGTTCAGTCATTCCCCAGTTGATAGACATCCCCTCAACTTCTAATTCTTTGCCACCACAAAAAAGAGTTTATATATATATATATATATATATATTCATTTTGTACATGTGGATCCTTTTCCATTTCTCATGATGTCTTTGTGATAGAAACCTACCACTGGTCTTCCTGGATCAAAGGGTATATACAGTTTGATTGCCCTTTGCCCATAGTTTCAGATTGCTCTCCATAATGATTGGATCAGTTCACAACTCCACCAACAATGCATTAGTTTTCCCATTTTCCCCATGTTTTCTCCAATATTTATCATATTCCTATTTTGCCATGTTAGCCATAGATTTTTCCTTCCTAAAGCTCTATAGGAGTACCTTATAAAGTGCTACTAAGAATTAAATGGATGTCAAAGACTGGACCATGAGATTTTCTAGGTTTGCCTTGACTCCTATGTAATATACATTCAGAATTGCTAGCACCACTTTCTCCACTCTCCCATAACACTCAATGTTCAATGGGCTTCAGTACTTCAAAGCAAAGAATAATACTGTGGTCCAATAAAGTGCTGAGAAAATAAATTAGAAAAACAAAAAAGCAGCTTCATATAAGGCCTGAGAGCAAGTTGATTGCCTAATATTTTCTTTCTTTATTATTATTTTTTATTTTTACTTTATTTCTGTGTGTCAGTTCCAACCTTCTGTGTGCTTTTTATTTTCCTTTAGGGATTTTTCATTTTATGTTCTCATTTTTTACCTTTTCACTGTCCCCTCCAATTTTTGTCTGTATGTATACACACACACACACACACACACACACACACATATATATCTACACACATATATATCTACACACAGATATATATATATATATATATATATATATATATATATATGAGGAAATCACTTTGACATTTAGTTTACTTTAAAATCTTTATTCTTGCTGGAACATGGGTAAAAGTTAACAACAAAAAAACTCCATAGATTTAATTTCCCTGCAAATAAGAGCCTATATCCACCAAATAATAAGGATCATTCATTTCATGAGTCTATGTGTCCCAAAAAGGGCCTATTTGAAATTTACTCTGCCTCCTAATATTGCATTTTTATAAAAAGTTGACTTTGAAAAAGCCACACCAATCCACAAATCAATAAAATGCAAATTTATAAGGATTTTCTAGCAAAAAGGTAGACTTTTTTTTGCTGCCTTAAAGATATTTGCACATTACTTGATAGGTTTCTTATAAAGAAAAAAGAGTTAATTGCTAATTTCCCTAGTCCAGTTAAGTAACTATATCATATTTTGAACTAGTTTATCCCAGGAGTTAATTTTCCATAAATATTAGAAGAATGAGAAAGCCAGCTTGTTGCCACCGTGCTATAAATTCTTAAAAAAAAACAACCCAGATCTCTTGAGTTTTCATTAATCACACAAATCAATTGAAGTCTAATTTACCAGTGTGTAGATTTTCATGTGTCAATAAAGTTTGTTAAATGAGAAAGATTTTGACATGCAGCTGAAGGCTATTGCAAGGGGATTGCAAGTAAAAGTTTATAAAATTATTGGTACCTAAGACCTTGAAAATAATTGATTAATAGACCAATATATATCAAATTTCCTGCAGAAGTTAAGTGAATGATTTTTATCTACATCATCCTATCACATTTTTTTAACCAGTCTCCTCTGATATGTAAGAGCTTTGCAGGTTCTTACTTAACGAAAAACATCAGTTAATCTTTAACATGTCCCTATGAATAAGGAGCAAGAAAGTTGTATTACCCTTATTTCAAAGTTTGGAAAATGGCAATTGTTGAAATGACTTGAACATGTAAATAACTCCTGTAATATTAATCCACCAGGATCAGTAGCATCAGGTTCATTATTTGAGTTTTGGTTAGTTATTATTAGAAAGGTATTTTCAATAGATAGACTGATCCTGCTGTTGCTTCTCCTCCCCCACCTTTTCTTCCCCCTCCCTTTCCCCTCTCTTCTCATTCTTCCTCCTATTCTTCCTCCTCCATATCAACAAAATGATCCCAGTTCCTATCATATTTTCTCACATTAATATATCACTAAAGAGTCTGTAGAACTTTATATACATTATCTTGTTCGATCAATGTTTCAAATTATAAAATCTGCTCAGCTCCTCTATAGAATAGACAGAAATGAACTTCTATTCTGTTAAATGCTATAGATAGTGCTAGGAAACAAATAAACATTATAAATGTAAAGCCCTTACTATACCTTAATATCCTTGTATCTGGGAGTCACCCATCACCACCATTGGTTATTCCCTAGTTACTCAAGTGCTACTCCAGGACTGCATTGCTAGTGGGTGTGTGTGTGTGTGTGTGTATAAACATATACATATATATGAAGAATATATGATATTACATGTAAATATATATTAGACTATGTAAATGTATGCTAGAATACATAAATATATATGTATATATACATATATATGCATCACTTTAGTATTCATGAGATTCCCTCAATATTTCTTTTGTGGAGATCTTTTCATGTATTTTTAAAAATGCCAATTTCTTTTGAATAGCTGGGAGAATGGGCAAAATGCTTCATGTCATTGCCTGGGGATTTTAAATGCATTCAGTTTTTATCTTTTTCTGCAGTACACACACACACTTTTATATCTAGCATCAAACAAGTAATATTCAGCATTGTCCTTCTCTTCCTTTATTTTCTCTTTCCCCCAGGACATTTTTTTCGCTGTTGAGAAATTGAGGTTGTAGGGTATATCCTTAGGAGAATGTTTAGTTCCTATTTGTTCCTTTCCATTGCCTCTGGTTACTGCCACCAGGTGATTAGTGAGAATGTAGGAAATGCAAGCATTTAGACATCCTTCAGACATGAAAATTGACTTAGAAAACTAAACAGTACTTCATGTGTATATTTTAAAATATACTTATTCATAATAATAAAACATAATTACTCCAGATCTTTAAGAATCTAGGACTTCATCTATTTGGGAATAACCTTCATTGATGCCTTCACAATTTAACTATTGGATTATCTTTTCAAGTCTCTGGGTTCCAAAAAAAAAAAAGATCACTTTCGTTAACACACTGAGGATGAAACTCTCTTCAAACTTAAGTCCTTAGAGTATAGACACTGGCCATCATTGAGCATGTACTCAAACCTTTTCAGTTTAGAAAGAGCTTCCAGAGTTTATACTAACCTGGCATAGCAATTGATATACATAGTAACCTTCATGTCAGAAATAAAATAGAATTTTGTGGAAAAAAATTCAGCACATTTTTAGGTGGGGAGTGGAAGGTGGGCAGGGTGGAGGATGAGGTGGAAAAAGCAGAACTTCTGGAAAATTTTTTTACCGAAGTAAATTGCCACCTTCTCTGCAACTAAAAGTTCTCTGTGGTTTAGGAAGTTAAGAAATTTGCCTAGTCCAGAAGTTCCCAAACTTATTTGACCTACTGCCAATTTTTTTTCCAATTTATTTATTTGTTTTTAGTTTTCAACATTGATTTCCACAAGGTTTTGAGTTCCAAATTTTCTCCACATCTCTCTGACCCAAAAATATCATGCATTCTAATTACCCCTTCCTTCTGTCACACCCCCTCCCTTCCCTTATCTCCCTTTTCTCTTTTTTCTTGTAGGCCAAGATATAATTTTTTTTTTAAGCATCTTAAGTATTCTTTATTTACTCTTACAGTTGATGATAAGAGGTTCAGTGGAAAGAGCACTGGACCTGGAGTTAAGAAGACCGGAGTTCAAATCGGACCTCAGACCTCAATAGATGTGTGACCCGGGGTAAGTCATTGGAGCTCTGTTTTCTTTTTTTTTTCACTTATTTATTTATTTGATTTTTTAAAAATTTATTTATTTAACTTTTTACATTCATTTTCACAAAATTTTGGGTTCCAAATTTTCTCCCCATTTGTCCCTTCCCCCACCCCAATACACCGAGCATTCTAATTTGCCCTATCACCAATCCGCCCTCTCTTCTATCATCCCTCCCTTCTCTTGTCCCCATTTTCTCCTTTGTCCTGTAGGGCCAGATAACTTTCTATTCCCCATTGCCTGTATTTCTTATTTCCTAGTAGCAACAACAATACTCGACAGTTGTTCCTAAAACGTTGAGTCCCAAATTCTCCCCATCCCACCCTCCCCACCCATTCCCTTTGGGAAGGCAGGCAATTCAATATAAACCATATCGGTATAGTTTTGCAAATGACTTCAATAATAGTCATGTTGTGTAAGACTAATTGTATTTCCCCTCTATCCTATCCTGCCCCCCCCATTGTTTCTATTCTGTCTTTTGATCCTGTCCCTCACCAAGAGTGTTGACTTCAAATTGCTCTCTCCTCCCACTGCCCTCCCTTCCATCACCCCCCCCACCCTGCATCTCCTTCTCCCCCACTTTCCTGTATTGTAAGATAGGTTTTCATACCAAAATGAGTGTGCATTTTATTCCTCCTTTAGTCGAATGTGATGAGGGTAAACTTCTTGTTTTTTTCTCAGCTCTCCTCTTTTTCCCTCTACTAAAAAGTCTCCTGCTTGCCTCTTGAATGAGATATAATTTACCCCATTCCATTTCACCCTCTCTCCTCCCAGTACATTTCTCTCTCACCATTTACCTTAATTTCTTTTAAGATGTGGTCCCATCCTATTTAATTCACTCTGTGCTCTCTTCCTCTGTATGTGCATGCACACGTGTACATGTGTGTGTGCATGTGTGCATGCATGTGTGTGTATGTGTGTGTGTGGTCCCACCAACTACCCAGATACGGAAAAGTTTTAAGAGTTACAAATATTGTCTTTCCATGTAGGAATGTAAACAGTTCACCTTTGGTGAGTCCATTATGATTTCTCTTTGCTGTTTACTTTTTCATGCTTCTTCTCATTCTTGTGTTTGAAAGTCACATTTTCTTTTCAGCTCTGGTCTTTTCATCAAGAATGCTTGAAAGTCCTCTGTTTCATTGAAAGACCATATTTTCCCCTGAAGTATTATATTCAGTTTCTCTGGGTAGGTGATTCTTGGTTTGAGTCCTAGTTTCTTTGACTTCTGGAATATCCTATTCCACGCCCTTCGATCCCTTAATGTAGAAGCTGCTAGATCTTGTATTATCCTGATTGTATTTCCACAATACTGGAATTGTTTTTCATGCTTTTCTTGCATCTCTCTCATTTCTCTTCCCAGTTTTTCCTCCACCTGTCTAACTTAATTTTCAAAATCCTTTTTGAGCTCTTTCATGGCCTGAGCCCACCGGATATCCACCTCGGATGTCTGGGATAGAGAGGCCCCAACCTCCACATCTTTCCCTGATGGTAAGAATTGTTCCTCGTCATCAGAATTGAAAGGCGGGAACATCTGTTCCCCAAGAAAATAGCTTCCTATGGTCTTATTTTTCTTCCCTTTTCTGGGCATTTTCCCAGCCAGTTACTTGACTTCTGAGATTCCTCTCCACCCCTGCCTAGATCCACCCAGCTAGTGCTTGGGGTCTGAGATTCAAATGCTGCTCCCCAGCCTCAGGGCTTTCAGTGGCAGGAGCAGCTGCTATTCAATGTGAGCTTAAGTTCTCGTGCTCAGGTAGGGGTAGGGCCGTCTCCCAGGCTCAGTTCCCTCAGGAGGTGTATGCAGAGAAGTTCAGTAATGACCCTGAGCTCCTGTCTGCTCCGGGAGTGGCTGGCCACCACTGCCTCTGCTGCTGCCTCTGCCACTGCCTCCCGAGGGGCCCCAAGTCTCAGAGACACTCGCTCCCCTCTCGGCCAGCCCAGAAGTCTCTCTCACTGGCCTGTAGTGCCTGTGGGTGGAGGGACCTTTGCGGCCGCCGGATGTTCCGTCCCTGAAACCTGTTCAGATCAGCTCCTCTGGGGCCATGTGGCCAGCGCAGCGCAGGGCTGGGATCCCATCCGGAGCCTGACGGACCCCTAGGGACAGCTTTCCAGGGTTCTCTCGAACGGAAATCTCTTCCACTGTGCTTCTGCACAGCTTGTACTGCTCCAGAATTTGTGGGGAGTTCTTTTTACAAGAAATTTATGGGATGTGGGTTCGGAGCTAGCATACGTGAGTCTTTCTACTCTGCCATCTTGGCTCCTCCCCAAGCCGTGATATAATTTTATACCTCATTACCTGTATTTCTCATTTCCCAGTTAAATGCAAAAACAATTCTCAACATTCATTCCTAACACTTTGAGTTCAAACTTCTCTCTCTTCCTCTCTCCCCACCCATCCTTACTGAGAAGACAAGCAATTCAGTACAGGCTATATATGTGTAGTTTTACTAAAGACTTCCATAATAGTCATGTTGTGAAAGACTACCTATATTTCCTTCCATCCTATCCCCCATTTATTCTATTCTCTCTTTTGACATTATCTTTCCCCAAAAGTGTTTATTGTTAATTACTACCCTCCTCTCCTTTGCCCTCCCTTCTATCATCCCCCCACACCTCACTTATTCCCTTTTCCCCTACTTTTCTATAGTGTAAGATAGATTTTCATACCAAATTGAGTGAGGATGTTATTCCTTAATTAAGCCAAATAAGATGAGAGTAAGCTTCACTTTTTCCCTTTTACCTCCCCCTTTTCCCCTCCATTGAAGAAACTTTTTCTGGCCTTTTCTTATGAGAGAAAATTGCCCTATTTCATTTCTCCCTTTTTACTCCCACTATATTCCTCTCTCACCCCTTAATTTGATTATTTAGATATCATTCCTTCTTATTCAACTCACCCTGTGCTCTCTGTCTAAAAATATGTGTATAATCCCTCCAACCTCCAAAATACTGAGAAAAGTTTCAAGAGTTACAAATATTATCTTTCCATGTAGGAATATAAACAGTTCAGCTTTAGTAAGCCCCTTATGATTTCTCTTTCCTGCTTACCTTTCCATGCTTCTCTTGATTCCCATGTTTGAAAGTCAGATTTTCTATTCAGCTGTGGTCTTTTCATCAAGAATATTTGAAAGTCCTCTATTTCATTGAATGATCATTTTTCCCTGAAGTATTATACTTAGTTTTGATGGGTAGGTGATTCTTGGTTTTCATCCTGCTTCCTTTGATTTCTGTAGTATCATATTCTAAGCCCTTCTATCCCTTAATGTAAAACCTGCCAAATCCTGTGTTATCCTGACTGTATTTCCACAAAACAGAAACTGTTTCTCTCTGGTTGGTTGTAATATTTTCTCATTGACCTGGGAACTCTGGAATTTGACAACAATATTACTAGGAGTTTTTCTTTTTGGATCCCTTTCAGACGGTGATCAGTGGATGCTTTCAAAATTTATTTTACCCTCTGGTTTCAAAATATCAGGTCAGTTTTCCTTGATAATTTCATGAAAGATGATGTCTAGGCTCTTTTTAGATCATGGCTTTCAGGTAGTCCCATAATTTTTAAATTGTCTCTCCTGGATCTGTTTTCCAGGTCAGTTGTTTTTCCAATGAGATATTTCACATTGACTTCTATTTTTTCATTCTTTGGTTTTGTTTTGTGATTTCTTGGTTTCTCATAAAGTCATTAGCTTTCATCTGCTCCATTCTAATTTTTAAAGAACTATTTTCTTCAGTGAACTTTTGAACCTCTTTTTCCATTTGGCTAATTCTGCTCTTTGAAACATTCTTTTCCTCATTGGCTTTTCTGGGCCTCTTTTGCCATTTGAGTTAGTCTAACTTTAAAGGTGTTAATGTCTTCAGTATTTCTTGGGTCTTCCTTAGCAAGCTGTTGACTTGCTTCTCATGATTTTCTTGCATTGCTCTCATTTCTCTTTCCAATTTTTCCTCCACCTCTCTTACTTGATTTTCAAAGTTCCTTTTGAGCTCTTCCATGGCATGAGACCATTGCATTTTTATTTTGGGAGTTTTGGATCCAGAAGCCTTGACCTTTCAGTCTTCCTCCGATAGTATGCATTGCTCCTCTTCATCTGAAAGGATGGAAGAAACTACCTGCTCACCAAGAAAGCAACTTTCTATTGTCTTGCTCTTTTTCCATTTTGGGGGCATTTTGTTAGTCAGTTACTTGACTTTTGAGTTTTTTGTCAAGAGGAGGGTATACTCTGGGGACCTGTAATTTCTCATTTCCTCCAAAGTGGCACAATCAAAGGAGAGGAGTTTTTTCCTCTCCTGGCCTGCACTCTGGTCTATGAGCAATTCCCTCTCCAGAGCCTTCACCAGCTTCCCCATGCCAGGGCTCTTCCTCACCCCAGGGCAGCCACTCAACGTTGAGATCCAGATCCGCTGCTCAAATCCCCTAAGAGCTTTAGGTCAGTGCTCCAACAATGGAAGCTGCAGCTCCCTGGGGCCAGGGCTAGACTTCTGTCTTCCCTTCTCACCCAAGGGAAAGAGCTTTGTCACTGACATTTGAAAGTGTCTTTGGCCTTTGTGAGTTGAGGAATCTGGGACTCTCAGCTGCTGTTGGTGGCCCCTTGAAGCCTGCTCTAGTCCTGTCCTTGCTGTGGCATGGTCCATGTTGTGATGCTCTCTGCTCTGCACCCAGTGCAGCAGACCTTTCCTGTGGGCCTTCAAGGCTGCCTTGGACTGGACATTTCTTTCACTCTGTCATTTTGTGGCTTCTGCTGCTCTAGAATTTGTTTAGAGTAATTTTTTACAAGTATTTTTTGGGCTATGGGAAGAGAGTTTCTAAAGGTGCATCCTTCTACTCTGCCATCTTGACTCTGCCCCACCCCCCTGCCAATTCCCACTTTTCGAAACAAAAAATTGCTCAGTACCCTCCCTCTCCTGGAATACTACTTTCTTTATTCCTTTAATGTTTGTTTGAAATTCACATCATTTAAAAGATTTAAAATATATTTTTAAATAACACATCTTAAATTATTTAATAATTTATTGTAAATTTATGGTTTTTTTCCTGCATTGAAATTGTGGTGACACAATGTTATGTCATGTAACTATACAGTATTGTATTGTCAACAAATGATTTCAGGCACATATTCCAGATGTGTACTGGACTTCCTGACAATGCATGACATGCTCACCTACCCAACATTTGCTTGTTAAGACTTGTCAGTGAACTTGACCACTAATTGGTTACAAGTTGCATTTTGTGTGTTTATTTCAAAAATAGTATAATTACTATGGCTCTAACTCTGTTATACAAAAGATGAAGCATGTATGAACAATTTTTCAACTTATTATGTCCTTTTCTTTCCTTATATTTCCACTCTCTCCTTACTTTTATTCATTCTCTCTCCCTCAATTAAACAAGGATATCTTCCTAGCACCCCTCAAGAGGCAGTATCACCCACTTTGGAAATTTATGACTCTAGCCCCATGTGTATCAGAAAAGAATTCAAGCCCATACTTTAGTAACTCCAAGGTTAGCTATTTATCCATTTCATCACCTGGCATAAATCAGTTAAATGCACTTTTCTACATACACATAAATTATCTTAATACTTAATACTTTGATGGCTCCAGGAGATCATTGGCATTGCCGTTTTCCTCCCCTTTTGTCACAGGTAACATACCTTTGCTCCTGTTAAGCTTTTGAGATCTAGACTTGGTAAGTATAGCAGCTTTTCACCAACAGATTGACAAGTGACAAATTCTTAAGCCATGTCAATCATGAAAGTGCTCTAAGACACACCTTACCTTACCTACACCTTAATAGAGTGAAGAATATATATATATATGTATATGTATACATGTGCATGCATATTTATACATGCATGTCTGTGTATACATGTATGTGTACATATGTGTATATAGGTAGATATATTGTGTATATTTGCATATGTATAAAAGCAGCTAAGTATCATAGAACTTTTGAGGTATCAAAAAAGGTCTATTTCTGAACATTTATTTTCGTAGCCCCACTTCTTTTCAGGTTTGATATAAAAAGACAAGTTCCTAACAATTACAAATGTCCCAAAGTGAAACAGCTGCTGAGGGACATAGTGGGTTTTACTTTACTCAAGTTCTTCTAGAGAAAGCAAGACACTAATTAGGAATCATAATTTCATAGATCAAAGACCAGAAGGGACTGAAGAGGCCATCTATTTATATCCCCTCATTTTCCAGATGTGCAAACTAAAGCCCAAGGAGATTAACAACTTCCTACAACTAGTAAGCACCAAAGGTTGGAGCTGAAGCTAGGTCCTTCCATTCTAGTATCAGTGTACTTACTGTACAAATATGAGTTGGTTCCCAAAGTGGGTGATACTGCCCCCTGCAGGGCACTGGAATGATAAAGGTGGCAGTAGTAGCCTTGGGTGTTGAATAAAAATAAGGGGGTGGTAGAAACATAAGGGTAAAGGAGAGGAAAATGTTGAAATAAAATTGTATACATTTCATCTGTTGTATAACAGATTTAAAGTAACAGTGATTAAATTATTTTCCAAATAAATATGCAAAATACATATTATTACCTATCAGAGGTCAAGTCCGCCAACAAGTCTTAACAAGTAAATATTGGCAGATGAGTGTGTCACAGATTGTCATCAAGTCCAGCATGCATCTGCAGAAATATGTGAGTATAATGACTTGTTTACAATATGACACTAAGTGGTTACATAACTTAATATTGTATCATCAAAACTTCGATGCAGGAGTAACGTCACAAATCTATAATAAATTACTAAATTGAAATATGTCATACACATATATGTATGTATATGTGCATGTGTTCATATACATCTATACACATTCACACATACATATTTACATATATATGGATACATATACATACATACACATACATACATATATATGATGCAAATAAAAAAAACTTCAAGTGTTAAATAAAGTAGGTTTCCAGGAGGACATTAAGTACATTTTTTAGAAAAGTGGGCAGTAGGCCAATAAGTTTGTGAGTCTCTGAACTAGAAGAATCAGAAGGGTCAATCCAACTCAGATTCTTGACCTGCTTTCCCTAGAACAACTTGAGTAAAGGAAAACCCACTATGTCCCTCAGCAGCTGTTCTACTTTGGGACACTTGTAATCGTTAGGAACTTATCTTTTTATATAAAACCTGACACTAATATACAATAAGTTGCTCAGTCACTTTTGATTCTACCTTCATATGCCCCTATGGTTTTTCTGATTTAAAGCACCCTCCTTGGCAGTTCCTTGTCAATATGTTATTTCTCCCTATTGGAATGTAAACTATTTGAGGGTAAAGATGACCTCATTTTTGCACGTGTTTCTCTACTGATTAACCCAGTGCATGAAAGTTATCCAACACTAAATGCTATTCATCCATTTGACAAAATGAAGAACATACCGAAAATCAAAATGCAAAGCAGTCCAAGAAACTTTGCTAAGTAGCAGTCCTTACAAATCAGATATCTATTAAACGCTTGCTATTTTAATGCTTTGTAAAATGCCTGGGATATACTAGTTGCTTATTTAATGCTTTTTCCCTTCCTTAAATCTTGAATAAGTTGATTAAGCTTTTCATCAGCCTCAAACTTTGTTCCCATTATCTGCATTGACTTTGGTTGGAAAGGTCATAGGGACTTGAACCCATGATTTTATCACAGAGGAACTTCTGATAAGAAAACCCTCTCTACGATGAAGATCAGTAAATCTTTAACCTAAAGATTTTAAGATTTGCCCAACATAAACTATTTTTGAGATACTTTTAGTAACATTTCAAAATTCCTCCAACTTTTCATACGTTAGCTTCCTATTCTCATTTTAGACAATTTTACTTTGTAATAGTTGTACCATATACCCCAGAATCCTTTGCTTTGCAGGAAAAGCACCACATATACCTCAGCCTTGGAATATCCAGTCTGTACTTAGCACTGGAGACTCGCTCTCAAAGACTACTGGGGTGGTTGTCAGGCAGTTGTCAGACATCCTTCAGGAAATGAACTAATTGTGTCCATCTGGAGCATTCTGGTCCTAATCTAATAGTCTATTTATTTAACTATGTCTTCTTCACACGGAGTTGTTAACTGATCAAACAATGGCTGGCAGTGTTGTCTTTTGTTCAACATTTGCTGGTTGCCTGGTTTTAGCTGTTAAGACAGCATACAGTAATCTGAACTATGAATCTGTGTGACACTGAACTAGGGTAACAATTTTATCTGCCAGGGCACTAGGAGAATATACACTTTTTTTTTTAACATTTCTCTACTTGTCTGAGTATTAATATAAGTGGAGGTGGGTCCTGATGAAGTTAAGCTATAGAGAATCAATTACTGCTGGTGCAAATTGACTTAAAGCTAGTGTAGATGGTTTAGTGTCTGAAAGGGTTTCTGATACTCCACCTTTGTCTGAGAATAAAGGAACCAACTGGAGAAAGAGAAAAATATCCCTAAAGTCCACTGCTGACTACCTCACCATGGCAGAATAGAACATTGCAAATGGGGGCAGGAAGACCTAAATGTGAATTCTGTCTCAATCACTTACTAATTGTGTAACCCTGGCACACTTTATTTTATCCATTGAGCTTAAATTTCTTCACCCATAAAAATAGAGATAATAAAAATACCTCCCATACATTATCATTTTAAAGGTCAAGTGGGACCATATTATCCTCAAAGTAGTATACAAATATTAGTTATTATGTCAATCCGTTGCTTCGTATTTCTAAAATTAGACATTTTTGAAGGTTACCCATTAAGACATAAAGCCTAAACTCCTTAGTTTGTTCATACGTGGTGCCAATTTTCCATTTTGGAATCATCTCCCAATATTATCATTTATATACTCCCATTTCTACCATAGTGGACTGATTCTTATTATTGTAACACACATTTCTCATGTTTAAGCCTTTTGCTGACCCCATTCCTTATTCTTCTAATAACTTTTTTCTGCCTCTACCTCTCAAAAATCCTACCCAAATTTCAAGGCTCAATTCAAATAATAAATCCTGCACGAACCTTTAAGTAATTCTTGTCAGTTGGAAGTACTTCCTCATGCTTTCTCTCTCTCCTTAAGACTTTATTCTACACTCTATTGTGTCTTTCCACACATCCTAACAAGATATAATGCAATCTTGTTCTTTATATCTGACAAAACACCTAACACATTTCACTGAACTCAATAAATCATTATTGGATTTATTAATACAAGAAAAAGAGCAAGAACAAGTAATTTTTGAGGTACAATACAAGTATCATGACTAATAGATTTTCCAAACTTTAGTATAGAATGCAAATGAATTTTTTTTGAGGGAAGATATCCCGCCAAGCTTGGCAGTGCAGTGGTCACTCATGGACTGCTGATACCACTGCTGATTGATAGGAATTTTTTTTTGCATGTTCTATTACTGACCCGGGATGTTTCTCTGTTCTTTGGATTTTGCTACTCATCTTCACCCCTTTCTCTTGACTCACTATATTATTGAACTCAGTACACATGTCCAAACAATGCATCTTACTACAGCTCAGACTTCCTGATCTTAAGTCCAGAGTATCTGCCTCAGCTTCACAGTAACAGGGATTATAAGCCTATATCCCTTGGAGGAACAAAAAGGAATTTCAATGAATTAGGTGACATCTGCATTGGAAGATGTGAACTCAACTCCATTTTAGCAGAGGCAACAATTAGTGAATGCATTTCCTTGAAGCATCTGGAAGATTTGTGAGCAAAATGAGAATCTTGATTAGCTACAATGCTCCTTTCCAGTTCTTTCCTAGATCCCTCATATTGAGAAGCAAGTTTATTTCTTTCCGCAACTCTTTGCTAAATTTCTATTTCTTCATCCTTAAACTGCAGTTATATTCTTTTCCCCTGGCTTTAAGTAATTCAAAAAACAGTTTTATGTTAACACCTGCTGATTTTTCTTCTCCGTGCTTTATGGATTCTCCACATTGTATTTCTTTTATCCCTCATGGACCACTTCTCAGAAAAATGTCTTTTCTATTAATAGTTTTCTAATAGGCCTGATTGCATGACTGCAAAACATGCCAAGTTTCCCATACTACATGGGAATGCACCTGGGAGGACGGGCTGCTATGGGCAACTGTAACAAGTCACGTGTCCTAACTTCTAATAAGGGAAGTTGAACTCAGAATTAAAGCATCCCCATGGAAAGCCATTAGGTGCATTCAATCTCCTCTTCTTTTCACTGTACCCATGAAAGACACACACACACACACACACACACAAACCAAAGAGCCAAATACCAAAAATAAAAAATGGATTAGAAATCTTTACAAAGTAACACCATATTTTCCTCTTTTAAAGTAATTCTGTCTAAAAAGAATGTTTTAAATCTTGACATAATTTTGGTGTGCTGTCATTATTGCCACTAATATAAAAATAACATACTAACGCCACTGACAAGGAAACATTAAAAATGACTTCACCTTAAAGTAACTACATTTTGTTGATTTGTTAAAGAGAAACAAATTAATGAATAAAATAAATTTTTCTTGCTCCATACACCAAATGAAAATCTGCCTACCTGCAAAGTGTTTCCTGACAGATGTACCTCACTGAATTACATACACACTATGCAAATAACTATACACACGTGTGTACCTGCCTATAAAGTAAAATAGCATCATCTACAGTTTTAACTTACCCACACTCAACTATAAATGCTGGGGGAAATAAAGATGAGGTGGGGGAGGGGGGGGAGAGAGAGAGACAGAGACAGAGAGACAGAGAGACAGAGAGAAACAGAGAGAGACAGAGAGAGGAGAGAGATTTTTTTTCTAATAGTATAATTTAACTTATCAATCCATTCAATGAGTGTAATTGAATATATGCCCCAGAGTGAATGTGAGATTTCTTAGATCACCATCCTACTATTTCTAATCAGTTAAAATTGTCCTACTGTGTTGCCCATTGATTTCCTTGCATCTTTTCTTGCACTCATCTACAATGAATATGTATATATGTATGCACACATACACCATATACACACACATCTATATACACACACACTTATCCATTCATATATGCAGAGAAAAAATACATAGGATTATACATATTATGCATTCCCATGTAGGAACACTTTAATACGAATCGTCTGTAAGTTTATGCTTGAAAACAATCAGTGTGGCCTAAGGCTTGAAATGATACGTGGAGTTGGTGTTGTGGGTGGATGTGTAATCTTGTTGGTGTATTACATTTATGACATTTTCTTCTTGTTTGTTGCCTAGAGGTTTCCAGCTCATTACTGATATTAAAATATATTCATATAAGAGAAATCCTTCTCTTTCTTTCTGTTGTTCCTCATAGCGTTTCCGCCAATATTTCCCCATATCCTAGTTTTTCTACTTTGTGTTGGTAATGAATGATATAATAATAATAGAGTGTAAACCTTATTGTAATTCATTTTGCATGAATATCATTTTTTTATTTGGAAGTGCACAAAGAATACTAATCACTGAACTGTATGTATTTAATCTCTCTGTCATAAAGAAGCACCTTTATTTGCATATGCATGGTTTTCAATAATATTTGCATAAAGAGAAAGTCAGACATTTTGATTACTAGCAATCTTTTCGCTTCTTATAAGGATTTGGTGCTTGTAGGGTGATTTTTTTTCTCTACCTTAATTAAATTTTTCTGTCATGTTAAGTTTTCTTTCATTTTCTCCATCTTAGAAGATATTTCAAAAAAAAAAGGAAAATACTTCTCAAGATAAAATAGTAATGAGACGTTAGGAAAAATTGAACTAAAAATTGTCAGTGCATGTTAATGAATTCTCTATAGGGCGACATGGTATGGTCAAAGTGACTAGGATAAACTTGGAAAATGGAGTACA
This sequence comes from Bettongia penicillata ogilbyi, assembly GCA_023548195.1. Taxonomy (NCBI): domain Eukaryota; kingdom Metazoa; phylum Chordata; class Mammalia; order Diprotodontia; family Potoroidae; genus Bettongia; species Bettongia penicillata. The sequence continues at coordinate 17,013,749 of JAJHZJ010000318.1, forward strand.
TAAATTAAACTCAAATCATGTCATTTAAATGCAGTAGATACTCTAATTTGAACCCTCTTTACAATTATGGAAACTGAGACCCAAAGAAATGAAGGGACTTTTTAAAAGTCATACAAATAGTGATCTCAGTTATAAAAATAAATTAGCTGAAAGTAAGTACAGTCTTCTTCCCACCATAGTACTTACTAAGTATAATAATAATAAGAATAATTACTAATGTAGCATTTTTAGACATTTAAATTGCTTTACATATATCATCTAATTTGATCCCCACAACAACCCTTGGGAGGTAGGGGCTATTATTATACCTGTTTCTACATAAAAGAAACTGAAGCAAAAAGAAGTTAAATGACTTGTCCAGGGTCATGTATCTAGCAGGAGACTGACACAGGATTTGAATTCAAGTCTTCCCTGATTTCAAAGTCAGCACTCTCTCTACCATGCCACCTAACTGCAGTTTGACTTTGCTTTGTTAAGTCTATATCCTACTGTCTGAAATTTCTGTCCACTGTTTCTGATTGTGATCTCTGGGACTAGGTGGAGCAATTTTCATTCCATTTATCCAAGAGACCTTCAAAGATTTAAAGTGAGTTATCATGTCCCCATTAAAAAGCCTAAGATTCATTTTATTTTTAAGTGAATTTTTATTACTCTTTCTAGGGCTGATTTTTTTAATTTAATTTGTTTTTTCTTCACATTTAACCTGAAGTCAAGATATGTTTAAACCTAAGACCATTTTCTTTCTAAAAGGACTATGAAAAATGCCTTGTTTCTTCCATTGCAGTGAATAGAAACCAAGCAGAAGTCAGAAATTGTGGTTTACTTTTATTGGTTTCCCTTGTAGCACACTAATAACACAGTTCTTACAACTTTAGTCAAACTTACATGTACTACCTTGGGCCTGCTTTGTCCCACTATGGCTAAGTCATCAAGGCCTTCTTTCTCCTTTAGGTTTGGCTAGAATCCTCTTTGGGTCTCTTCTACCTAATTGTCTTTTCTTCCTCAAATTACTTCTTTTGGAAGAATTAGAGGCTGTGTGCAAAACATATTTCATACTGGAAGAAGTAATTACCAGCAAACAGAAGTTGAGTGATTTTTTTTATAAAGATGATGCTCTATAGATCACCACTAATAATAGCTAATACTAATAGTTAACATATTTATACAGCCCATTAAGGCTTACAAAGCACTTTGCAGAGAGTATCTAACAGACAGCACTAAGCATTTGCATTATAGTCAATTTTTTCAAAACGTGTGGACATATGTTTTTTCATATCATTCTGACTTTAGACAGGCAGATAGTTTCATTCCCATCATACAGAACAGAGTGGTTATGACCCAAGGTAATACAACTGATTAAAGGAAGAGGCAAAGATACAATCCAGAGCATTTGCCTTCCACCAAACTGCCTGAACAAATTCTTCTGTCTCATTCCCAATACTCTCTGTCTCTGTCTCTTTCTCTTTCTCTCTGTTTCTATTACTCTCTTTTCTCTGTCTTTCTTTCTCTCTCTCTCTCTCTCTCTCTCTCTCTCTCTCTCTCTCTCTCTCTTTCTCTCTCTCTGTCTGTTTGTCTCACACACACACACACACACACACACACACACACTCACATACACATTTTAATCTCCATTCCAAAGCTTATTAATTGTGATCTTGGGAAAACTTATATCACCATTCAAAGATGCAGGTTCATTCTCTATAAAATTGTTGATATAATCTTTACACTTCATACTTTATAGAGTTTTTACAAAAAAAAATCCACAGAGCACTATGGAAATGTGATTTTTTTTTTTCATTTTAAATTCTGCTGAATTTGACACAGCTAATATTTTCAGGAAAAATTTAATACTTATCAGAATATAAGGAAAAAAGTTTACCTATATTTTTCTAATCATGAAGTAATAAGAAAGAAGATGTTCTTCAAATCTTCTTGGCATGCAAGGATAATAATTGGCTGCAATCACAAAAATGCAGTCTGTTATTTTTTTATTTAAAATATATTTAAACCCCAGAATAGAAAGGAAGAGGAGGAAACGTGATGAACTTTGCTATAGCAGAATTTCATAAAAGATTTTTGCTGAAATATTACTGTCATAGCATGTTTTTTTTTCTTTTGAAAGAAATTCTGGAGACATTTCTGAGATAGGGCCTTCATTTCATTTCTATTGAAATGCTCACAGATGGAGCCACTCACTGTTCTAGGGACTTATCACAAAGCTTTCCATAATAAGTGGAAACTGATACTTATCTTGGGGTCCATTAGAAACTTTCAAAAGGCTTATAGCTGAACCTGTGGCTTGTAGAGGAATGTGGCAATACTGGAATTTTAGAGAATTAATGGAAAATATCTCATCTGCCTTCCTAGTTAATTGTCTTACAAGATCTATCCTTGGTTATGACTTTCGATTTATTCTATTTTTACAAGTTGTTATTTTGTCTTTATGAGCTTAATTCTGGATTTTGAGATGTCAAATGGGGCTCCCACACTTTTTTTCTGTTTGTTTTTAAATACAATAAAGTAGTACAGACCCTGGAACTATATTTCTGAACTCACACGTACATTAGAAAGTCACATCTACTGATGGCTAGGTACATTTACTCTTAACAGAAATCCAGAATTATGCCTGGAGAGTTGGGTTTTTCAAAATAAATTTTAATGATGTCTTCTGCTGGAAAGGATCTGATTCTGAATCCTTCTTTTCTTCACCCACAGAACTATGTGATGTAACAAAGAATTATTCTCATTGTTTTAAAAAAAAGTAGGGAAAAGTGGGAAAATGCCAGCATAATTGAACAATACTGCCAAAGAACATGAAAACATGTTTGATGTTCTACAGCCATGGACCAGCTAGCATTGTAAATCAGTTGGGATGAAAGGGGATAGGTATCTTCTCATATTTCTTCTTTGTGGTCATGGTGGTTCTTTGTAATTTTGGAACATGGATTTTTGATTGTTTTATGATTGCTCTTCTCTTTTTATATGTTAATAGTCATCGTGTATATTGTTCTCTTGGATCTTCTTAAGTCCTTTTGCCTTCAATTCATGTAAGTTTTATCACTCATCTGCATTCATGATACTCATCACTCCATAGAGAAGACAGATATTCCATTAAATTCATACTCCAAAATTTACTTAGATTCCCCAATAAAAAGGGCACCTACTTGGGTTTCTTTCAATACTATTATGCCCCATTACTATACATCATCCATGATTTCAATTACTCAGTGAAAATTAATATCTCCTAAATATCAGTGATTGGGGTCCAACTGCCATTTTAACCAATTAATTATTGGTTTTCCTACCATTTATTTAACCAACTAATGTTAACTAGCTCTTACAAAGGGATATTTTCTGAAATGGTATAGCTAGAACAAAACAGCCAAAACATCTAACTGAACTGAGAGCACATTTCCCTCTACCGTCTATACCACCTCTACTACTTCTGATGTGAGTTACATTTATTGATAGTGATAGAATTAAACATTAAAGTGTCTTGGTATTATTACAAGATAGTTTTGACCCATGAGGCACCTGAAACAATCTCAAGATCATACTTTGAAAACTGTTCTCCATAACAATGAACTTATAAGTCCAAATTTCAAGTCACCAGAATGTATATAGCACCTCCACCCTATGTACACATGCATTTTTTTTCTTATTTACCACTCAAAACATTGAAGTTTTCTGGGAAATAGGCTATATCCCAAGTAATAGCAAGTTAGCCACCACTCTCCTTTTCACAAAGATCGATGAGAATAAAAGATACCAATTTTGGAAAGAGAACAATTTATTATAATATATCCATTTTCCTATCTCCCTTCTGTGAAGTCATCCTGGGAGATATTATTTTTCTCAGAAATATTAAGGTCATTCATGAGTATTTGACTTATGAAAAGACAAACTCTTGTGCATCTCTGCTATTGCAGAACTCTGGATCACTCTACCATTTGGCAACTCCATCAAGGAAATACCTTCTCTATATCAGCAAGTAACATCCATGAAGACACATCTTGAATCTTTATTTTTTTTTCTCATCTTAGTAAAATCAAGCTCTTCCAACAATAATCAATGATTTAAGGAAATGTGCAATGTGTAGAAATATAGGTATATAGTCCAAATGTTTCATTTCATCAGTTTGAGGAGTTCACAGTCTGAAATCTCCCTTTCCAAATGGAGATCAATAATTCATTTTAAACTTTTGGTCTTATAGAGCTGCAAGGTGGAACTGACAGGTTATTTTATTTGCCCGTGCTTGTGGAGCTTGTATGTGAAAGAGGTAAAGCTTGTATACCCTGACTTCCTTGAATCCAAGGCTAATCATCTAACCTCTGTGCCTCATGGACAACATTGTACCTAGTCATAATTTCTCCTAAGCAATCACTTGTTTCCCTTCACTGTTCTGTACTGAAACAAACCCAGATTGTTCCATGGAAAATTTCAGAGAAGAATGAATCTATGGAAGCCCATGAAATTAAACTTATTCTCACAATCATCCCTGGTTATAACAATAGACATAACCCATATAAAACTCATGTGGATCTCAGTAAGAGTTTCTTTTTTTGAATTTATTAATTTAGTTGTTGTCAGTTTTCAACAATCACTTCCATAAGTCCCAAATTTTCTGCCCCCTACCTTCCCAAGACAAAATGAAATTGTATATGTGTTCTACTCATGCATTCCTATTAAACATATTTTCACGTTAGTCATGTGAATGTCATGAAGAATTAAAGAATTAAAATGAATGGGAAAAAGCATGAGAAAAACAAAATGTAACAAAGTTTCTTTTACTGTTACCATATTTACCATACTATACCATATTAGGAATGGATGTCAGAAGGTGAAAACAAAATTTGAAATAGGTATAATCAACCCCTAACTACCTATTCACTCTGTGCCAAGCCCTTTATGCTGTCTTTACAAGGCTAGAGTAAAGAAGTGAGGGTTTCCTTTTAGGTACAAAGTACATTTGGGGAGTAAAAAACAGCAATATCATTATGGAGGATGGGTTTGGAATAAGTCTGAGATATATAAAACAAAGAGAAGAGGCCAGTTCTTTCTCGCACAACTGACGTTATTATGTCAATATCCTATCTGTTTAGGAGAAGAGAAATACAGCAGGAGTAAAAGGAGGGAGAAAATCCTGGTTCTTAAAGCAAGCCTCAAAGCCAGTTAGGAGAAAATGCAATTTCCAAACAATCTACAGCAAGGCATGTTGGTTAGATTAATTTTGTTTCGAGAAAAATTGAGCTGAATAAAAACTCATCTGTTTACTTTAGAAGCACCATGCCATTTGATTGTGTTTTGTACAAACAAGCTGGTAGTTCTCATCTTCATTGACTGTTAGTAAACAATTTATAGATCTGATCTATTACTATAGCAGTAGGAGAGCTTTAAATGGGCCTATGAAAGCCATTATCAAATGAAATACTTTGCATATTAGTAACAATCTCCTTGCTCCCTCTCTTCCCTAGAAAGGTGCTTACACACAGTGTCTGTCACTTGAGGGGACAAACTGCTTCATGAAAATACTACTCCACCCGCTCTCTTCACACAACAGCTTTCACATCAGACGCTGGAGGCAAAGACATTGTGGAAAGAACACTGAACTCGGAGTCAATATACATGATTGTCTCGGCTCTGCCAGTAACTCCCAGTATGAGTTTGGGCAAGCCACCTCAACAAATCTGAACCTCGTTTTTCTCATCCATAAAAGAGAAATTTGTGTTCCATGGTCTATGTAACTAGGATTATCCTTAAATACAAAGAGAATAGTCTTCCATTGAAGTATTAGGATTTCAGGATTTTAGAAAGGTTCTATATCCCCTCAAATATCCACTTCTCAACTTCGGCCCCTCCTGTTATTTGTTACCTGAAATTGTAGCTACAATTCCTCCCCTTTTAAAATAACAATAATCCTGGGAACAGTAGCCTTGGGAGATATAACCACCTCAGCATGAAATGATTAACTTATTTAAATTCCTATAGTCCATATTTTCCTTGACATTTATTTTGCTATTAATGACAAGCTCATACAATTTATAATTGGAAGGGAACTTAGAGGTCATCTAGTCTCCTCCAGTCCATACATCCCTGATGCAAACATGTGCAAAGCTCTTAGAATCATGGCATTTAGGACTCTAAAGCAGGTTAGAGATCATCTAGTCTGAACCATCTATTTTGAAAAAGGGAAACTGAGGCCCAAAGAGGGTAAATGACATAGCATAGCATTTATAGTACTATAGGGCAGAGCTGAGACTAGAAGTCATGTCTTTTTTTTCTCAAATCTAGTATACGCCTCCCCCTTGGAAATACTATCTTTTGTCATTTCTCTCATTGTTTTAATTTTCTTTAGAGAAAGTTTTACTGGAAAAAAAAAAAAACTAGAGCAGTATTAGTATAATTAAAGATAATTTAGACTCAGACAACCTGAGTTGAACTCTTGATTCATCAACTTTCTATCAGTTTGAACCTGGTCAAATTACTTAACTTTTCAGTTTCTCCATCTGTATAGCAGACCAGATAAAGTCCTTTCTAGTTCTAAATCCCTGAATTCATGAGTTTCTGGCTATGTTATATGTAATAGTCTATGACTTTTATATTATGCAACACAAGGCTAGGTGGCCCCTTCTGTAGGCAACTCATGGAAAGACACATATGAGTCATTCAGAATAGGTGGGCATCATTAAATTGTAATCTACATTGTTGGAGGGAATTATATTTATCAAACTAAAGATTCATGGTAGTATTGGAATTTTACCCACATAAAGCATAAGCCCTTTGAAGGGAATGATTGTCTTAAATATCTCTATATACCCATAGTACCGAGTATAATGTCTTATCCATAATAAATGTTTAGTAAACACCCATTAAATTGATTGATCAAGTGAACAAGGACATATGAGTTCCTTCCTCTATTTGATACTATCCCTTTTAGAAGAAGAATTTGTTATTGTTCAGTCATTTATCATCATGTCAGATTCTTCATGACACTAATTGGGGTATTCTTGGCAGATGTTACAGTTGTTTTCCATGTCATTCTCTGTTTCATTTTACAGATGAGAAAACTGAGGCAAACAAGGTTAAGTGACTTGCCCAGGGTTATGCAATTGTAACTTTCTGAAACTTATCAGAGTAATCTCTGATTTGAGGTACTCTTAAGCACAGCAGAGCCACTGCTCTGTTGTTGCATTGACTTGGATTTTTTGTTCCTTTCTGAATGTTTTTGACTTCTGGAATCCAGTTCTGTCTTCAGATCACTGTATGCTAGAATGGATCACATTCCAAGATGCCCTCTCCAGTTTTTTCTCTCTATTTATGTAGCAATCCCTTCCTTTCACCCTGCTTTTTGATCCTTTTCAGTTGCCGCTGATGATTATCACCATTGCTAATTCTTAAGAATCAGATCTTTCCATAGATCAACAAATGGTTATTCTGAATTCAGGAAGACCAGGCATTAATACCTTCTTAGCTATTACCAACTGTATTCACATGACAAAACATTTGAGAGTTGATTTATACTTTTGCCCACCACCTCCCTCAATCTTCCCTCCTTTTTCCTCCCTTTTCTTTCCCTTTTCCCTTACTACTTTTTCTCTCCCTTCTAACCACTCCCTTTTTTTCCTTTTCCCTTTCACCTCCTACTGCCTGTAGGGCAAGTTAGATTTCTATATTTAACTGAGTATGTTATTTCCTCCTTGAACCAAATGCAATGAGAGTAAAGTTCAAACAATACTCATCTTTCTCCCTTCTTTCCCTCTACTATGATATGTTTTTGTGCTTCTTCATTTAATGTAATTTACCCTTCTCTGCCTCTTCCTTTCATCTTCTCCTGTCCCACCCCTTAATTAGGTTTTTTATCATCACATCAGTTAATTTATACCCACACCCTTTTAAATGTCATGATAAATATACAGTTCTCAAGATTAACAATTATCATCCTCACCAACTGTTTGTCCCTATTAAATAACAAAGATTTTTATTTTCCTGTTTACCTTTTTATGCCTCTCTTGAGTCTTGTATTTGAAGATCACATTTTCTATTGAACCCTGGTCTTTTCAACAGAAAGATCTGGAGATCCCTCATTTCATTGAATGTCCATCTACTTGCCTGAAATATTGTTCTCAAATTTGATGGGTAAATGATCTTTGGTTGTAGTCCAAGCTCCTTTGACTTAGAGAATATCATATTGCAATCCCTCTGACCTTTTAATGTAGAAGCTGCAAGCTGTGTGATTCTGATTATATTTAAATTGTCTCTTTCTGACTGCTTGCAATATTTTCTCCTTGAATTAATAATTCTGGAATTTGGCAACAATATTCCTTTGCATTTTCAATTTGGGATCTCTTTCAGGAGGTGATTGGTGGCTTCTTTCCTCTAGATCTAGGACCTCAGGGCAGTTTTTGTTGATGGTTTCTTGGAAGATATTGTCCAGGCTCTTTTTTTTTTTTCATCATGGCTTTCTGGTAGACTAATAATTCTTAGATTTTCTCTCCTAGATATATTTTCGAAGTCAATTGTTTTGTTCCAATGAGATATTTTATTTTTCTTCTATTTTTTCATTCATTAGACTAATTCTTGATGCTTCATAGAGTCATTAACTTCTACTTACCCAATTCTACTTTTTAATGAATTGTTTTCTTCATTAGTTTTTGTATGTCCTTTTCCATTTGTCCCATTGTTCCCTTTAAGGAGTTATTTTCTCCAGTGAGGCTTTGTATCTCCTTTATCCATTTGGCCAATTTTACTTTTTTAAGGAACTGATTGTATTTTTAAAATTATTGGTCAATTTTTCTTCTACCTCTGTAATTTGGCGTTAAAAATCTTTCTTGAGAGTGGTTTTGGGGTGACCAGCCAGCAGACCCTGCCCATGATGGGGAGAAGTAGAGACTCCAGAGGCTGGTACCAGGACTCTGCCATGGTCTGTGAGGGTTCTGTGGGCACCTTCTTCTGGTGGCTGTCCATGTGCATGGTGATCCCCCAGGACAGGGCCACTACCATTCCCTCCTCTTCTTCCTCCTCCTCTGCTGCCTCCTCTTCTTCTTCCTCCCCTTCCTTGGCTGGGCCTATCCCTTTCTGTGGTCCCCTCCTCCTTGACTGAGCCAGTGGCACTCATCCCCTTCCTGAGCTGTTCCTGCAGCCACTACAACCACCTCCTCATTCATCCTCATGCCCCATAGGTGGCACAGGTTCTGAGATGTCCAACTGAGTGATCTGCTGGGAAGCCAGTCATATCAGGAATGAGTACACAGTCTTGGGTCCTCAACTGTATGCACAAGGTTGGCTTCCACAAGTACAGTCCACAAAATGACCTGCTAGAGCCATTGTTGCACCACACTCCCACCCCCATGTAGGATATATTTACTCTGGGTCTTGTGTAGTTCATGCTTACAAACAAGTGTATTCACTTATTACACAGAGTATATTCATCTTTGGGCCTATCCATCATGTGCCCCTATCTCAAGGTGCACTTTCCAGCATATAAATATATAAATAAATATGTATGCATGTATATATATACATATATATGTACACATAATGTCACACACGCATGTACATGACATGTTACATGACATCATACGAATATATGGGATTTTGCTATGTTACATATTTCACATTACTTCTTGCTTTGTGTTCTGGGACATATACATGTGTGACACATGGCAAATATGACATGACGTATGTGACCCATGTATGAAGTGGCATCCGTCTGTGTTGGAGTCGTCCCCAATACTCTACACTCTCACAGCCTGGTGTAACAGATAACTCCCATCAACCTTCTGGGCTGTCCTGGACTGGAAATTTGCCAAACTTTGCCTCCCAGTGGATTCGGCCACTCTAAAATTTATTCAGGTTCATTTTTTAGAGGTATCTGAAGGAATTTGTGGAAGAGCTCAGGTGAGCAGCTGCTTGCACTCTGCCATCTTGGATCCATCCCCGAGAGTTGGTTCATAAAGGCAGATTAGGAAGACCAGAACATGAAGACTTCACCAAAAGAGAAAAAGAGATGAAAAGGGAGGTATGGTGTCTGAGAACAGGCTTCACAATATCATCTAAGACTGATCTTTTTATTTGGTCACTTTTCAGTCCTATCCAACTCTTAGTGACCCCATATGTTTTTTGGGGGTTTTGGGGCAAAGATACCCAAGTGGTTTGCCTTTTCCTTCTCTAGATAAGGAAACCAAAGCAAACAAAATTCAATGACTTGCCCAGGATCACAGAACTAGTAAGTATCAGAGCCCAGATTTGAACACAGAAAGATGAAACTTTCTGACTCCAGATCCAGTACTCTATCCACAGCACTATCTAGAGATCCCTATAAATACAGAATGACTCAATGTGTAGGATATTTGTTCCTGAACTTATTTGTATGTGAAAGCTTCTCATTAGTTCACAAATGCTTTACTTTTCCCCATTAATTTATTTGCAAAGGACCTAAGTAATTGTAATGAACTGTGATGTCTTAGACTCACAAAAATCTTTGGCATTTTGACAGTTAGAAACTTCTTGAAGTGAAAGAGGTCTTTCTAACCCTAAGTCACATGGTAGCTTCAGACTGAGACAGCCAGCCTGGTAGCAAGAGGTCATTAGTTTAAGAGAGAGACAAAGTGCCTTCATTCTCTAATTAGCTAGGTATCCTATCTAGGCTACAGAAATATTTAGACTTTAATATTAGGACTAGGTGCTGACAGACATCTCTATAAAAAAAAGAGTAACAAATTTTCCTGGCCTGATGTGTGAAGGCCTGCCTTTTTCACTAACTCCTGTACTTGCAGGAATCCACAAGACAACTCTCAAAGTTGCTACTACCCTAGAAAACTTCTTTCTCTGTAAAATGACAAGATTCTGGGGTCATACTGTCTAGGGAATCCCAACCCCTCTTCTCTATCTAGAAGGTTAGAGTTTAAGAAGTAAAGTTTTTGAATTTCCCTCTTAGGCTGCATGCAAGCTCATTACTTATGGCCAGGTGTCACTGCTACAAATCATCATGACTGCTTCTGGTTGGGGGAAGATATATAAATCTCTCCACTTTGATGCACTCTGAAAGAGGCACAAGGGAAGAGGTGATATATAAAGTCTCAAAGGACCATGTTCAATCACAATGGAACCAGCTTGTCTAGCTAGACCACATGTGACATGGTTTATCCTCAGGAGTCCTCTGTCCTCCATCAACGGCCTTCATTCAGCTTCCAATGTTCTATAATATTGTCAGGTTGATCAAGGAAGCTCTTCAATTTGAGTAGCAACTGACAATAATCCATACTTTATTATGTTATCAGATTTTTCAAGAAATTTCCTGGATTTACCAGGGGTGGTTTCCCATATTCTATGGCCTTTACCACAGGTTTTCAGAATTGATTTTTGAATAAAACAATAATATCCTGAATACCCAATGTAGGAGTAAATATCCAGTGACTATAAACTCCAAAATGTATTTATTCCAGAGGATCTGCCACTCAATAATCTGAGGAAAACTTGAAGGCTAGGGAGCATCTCAGTCACAAAATAACTTTCTAGGATGCTTTTATTTTACAGTCTGTTCTCAGGGTCCAGCTAATGGGATTTACTAAGCAGAGAGTTCAAATTATGTAAGTCTTCAGGTGCTTCATGTGTTTGAGGTATCCCTCAGGGAAGATTTCTTTGCAAGATAAGAATATATATTAAGATACACACACGTTGATATTGGTTTTGGCATCTAGGGACCATTTTGACTTGATTTTGTCAGCCACATTTCCTCTCTGAACAGAGGCTGCATATAGCAATTGGATGAACAATGCTAAAAAAAACTCTCAGGGGGACATTCTTGAAGCTGAGCTGGTATGAGATCACATTATAATTGTGTGGCTTGGCCAGGCTTTTGTTTCAGTAAGTGATCTCATTCGTTTAGAGCACTAATCATTTTAACAGGGAGAACAGCATCGCTTCCCAAAATTGCAGCCAAAGTGGGAAAAAAAATAAATAAACAAATGCATGATCTTGTAAAGGTCCCCCTGTGTTTCTGCACTGGAAATTTCTATTTCTGTCCCGGCATATTGAATGTACATCCTGAGATTACTAGTGAGAGGTATGAAGAAAGCCAATTTAATGGAAACAAATCACTTTCCAGACTGCAAATCTTACTTGCCTGTTTTTCTCTTTGTCTTGCCCAATTTAGAGATAACTACCTTCTTCCTCTCAAAGTCCTTCCTCTAAGAGGTTCATAAAACCTGCATTGCCACAACTTCCTTATTAAAAAACCTGCAATAAACACCAGGCATCATCCCAGTGCCTGGACAAGAAGATACCCAAACTTCTAGATGAAGAATGAACAGCAGACCCTGAATCCAAATGACCCTGGAGACACAATTCATAAGCGCATTTCTGTAATATGGCCTCTAACATAGTAAAACCTTTGGGGATTCTCTCCCTTTCCCGAAGAGTTTAAGCTTAACTCTCTGAATACAGGGAATACATCGCAATGTGACAGCAGCAACTGAACTATGTTGAAGTAGCAGCAGCAGGATTTTAAAGTTTACAAAGCAATTTACAAATCTTACGACTTTTTTCTCCTCACAGCAACCCTGGGATGTATTTTTCTATTAGTACCCCTAATTTTCCAGATGAGGAAACTTGAGTAGACAGAGGTTATTGTTTTGCCCAGGGTCACACAGCTACAAAGTATCTTAGGCTAGATTTGAACTCCAGCTGTTGTATTCACTGAGCGCCCCCTCTCCAACCTTGCCCTGACTGTTCCACTTCAAAACCACCTTCTAGGTGCTGCCTTTCCTGATTCCTGAGAGTAAATGTGTCATAGTGGCTAAAACTCTAGACACAGGGCCAAGAAGACCCAGATTCAAATTCTACCTCAGGTATTTTCTTGCTCTATTACCTTATGCAACTCATTTAATTTTTTTGCACTTGTTTCTTCATCTGTAACACACAGAAGTTACCACACAGAGCTATTGTGAGGATCAGATGCTAGATAATATATTTTGCAAAACCTAAAGAACTAAATGAAAATCACATTTTTTCTCTCTGATAGTACTATTTTTGTGAGCCGAGACTTAAAATCCCCAGAAACTGAAAAACTAATATTTAAATAAATAGATATTAATCAAGCAGAGATTTTTTCAGTCAGCTTCAAGGATACCTCACAGAAGTGGCAGGGTACCCCACCTCACAGAGGTGACAGGATGCTCCAAGGCCTTGCATGAATATAGGAGAGGATGCTGTCACTAGCCTTGGCTTCTCCCTCTTCTATATCTTCTTAGAGGCAAGTAATTTTGTTCTTTAGTTCTCTGATTTTTAGGCATACCTGGAGGGCAGAAAAAAGTTCTTTTTTGGAGACAGATCTGGCTGAATCTGGGAATCCAAGAACTCATCTCTTCTCTGTCTTTCCTCTTCCAATGAGCCAAGCAAAAGAGTAAGATGTAGCATCCACAACCCTTACTTAAACTAGAAGAATGCAACTTAAAGAAAGTGACTAAATTTTCCTTTCAGAGTTCTGTGACTAATCCTGAAGGATTCAGCTTTCTAATACTGAGATTTGGAGTCCTTATCATGGAGATAATCCTCAGTTTTGGCACTTATACCTCATCAAGACTCTCAGTAGCCTTTGCAGCTCTGACTGGAGAGCTACAAGGAAGAGGAAAAATCTCCTCCGAAAAGCTCCATTTAAAGAGGGCTCAGAAGTCCAACCAAATTTCTACAGATACTTTTTGTATACATATTTGTATAAATAAGCCTTTTTTAAATTTTTATTTATTTTTTAATTTTTATTTACTTACTTTTAGTTTTCATCATTCATCTTCACAAATTTTGAGTTCCAAATTTTATCCCCATCTCTCCCCTCCTCCCACTCCATAATGCCTTGCATTCTGATTACCTTTTCCCTCAATATGCCCTCCTTTCTATCACACCCCTCCCTTCCCTTGTCCCCATCTTCTCTCTTTTCTTGTAGGGCAAGATAGATTTCTATACCCCATTACCTGTATTTTATGCAAAAACAATTCTCAAAATTAGTTCCTAGTACTTTGAATTCCAACTTCTCTCCCTTCCTCCCTCCCTATTCATTCCCACTGAGAAGGCAAGCAATTCTATACATGCTATATGTGTGTAGTTTTGCAAAAGATTTCCATAATAGTTATGCTGTGTAAAACTAACTATATTTCCCTCCATCCTATCCTGCGCCCCCATTTATTCTATTCTGTCCTTTGACCTTGACTTTCCCCAAAAGTGTTTATTTCTAATTACTCCCTCATCCCACTTGCCTTCCTTTCTATCATCCCCCCACCCCACTTGGCCCCTTCTTCCCTACTCTCCTGTAGTGTAAGATAGATTTTCATACAAAATTGAGTGATCATGTTATTCCCTCCTTAAGCCAAATGTAATAAGAGTATGCTTCACTTTTTCCCTCTCACCTCCTCCCTTTTCTTCTCCACTGAAAAATCTTTCTCTTGTCTCCTTTAAAAAAGATAGTTTGCCCCATTCCATTTCTCCCTTTCTCCTCCCAATATATTCCCCCACTTTAATTTTATTATTTTAGATATCATCCCTTCTTATTCAATTCACCCTGTGCCCTGTGTGTGTGTGTGTGTGTGTGTAGTCCCTCTAACTACCTGAATAGTGAGAAAAATCTCAAGAGTTATCTTTCCATGTAGGAATGTAAACACTTCAACTTTAGTAAGTCCCTGATGATTTTTCTTTCCTGTTTTCCTTTTCATGCTTCTCTTGATTGTTGTTTTTGAAAGTCAAATTTTCTATTCAGTTCTGGTCTTCTCATCAAGAATACTTGAAAGTCCTCTATTTCATTGAATGACCATTCTTTTTTCTTGAAGTTTTATACTCAGTTTTGCTGAGTAGGAGATTCTTGGTTTTAATCCTATTTCCTTTTACTTCCGGAATATCATATTCCAATCTCTTCAATTGCTTAATATGGAAGCTGCTAGATCTTGTATTATCCTGATTGTATTTCCACCATGTCCAAATTGTTTCTTTCTGGTTGCTTGAAATATTTTCTCCTTGACCTGCGAACACTGGAATTTGGCTACAATATTCCTAGCAGTTTCTCTTTTCAGATCTCCTTCAGGAAGTGATCAGTGGATTCTTTCAATATTTATTTTACCATCTGGTTCTAGAATATCAGGGCAGTTTTCCTTAATAATTTCATGAAAGATTATGTCTCGGCTTTTTATTTTTGAGCATGGCTTTCAGGTAGTCCTATAATTTTTAAATTGTCTCTCCTGATCTATTTTCCAGGTCAGTTGTTTTTCCAATGAGATATTTCACATTTTCTTCAAATTTTCCAGTCTTTTGGTTTTGTTTTGTAAATTATTGGTTTATCATAAAGTTATTAGCTTCCAAATGCTCCATTCTAATTTTTAGAAAACTATTTTCTTCAGTGAGCTTTTGAACCTCCTTTATCATTAGACTAATTATGCTCTTTAAAGCATTTTTCTCCTTATTGGCTTTTAGGGCCTCTTTTGCCATTTGGGTTAGTCTATTTTTAAAGTTGTTAATTTCTGCAGCATTTTTTTGGGTCTCCTTTAGTACACTGTTTATTCACTTTTCATGTTTTTCTTACATCACTCTCATTTTTCTTCCCAATTTTTCCTCCACCTCTCTCACTTGATTTTCAAAATCCTTTTTGAGCTCTTGCATAGCCTGACAGCATTGAATATTTATTTTGGAGGTTTTGGATGGAAAAGCCTTGACTTTTAAGTCTTTCTCTGATGGTATGCATTGTTCTTCCTCATCTGAAAAGATGGATGAAAATACCTGCTCACCAAGAAAGTAATCTATTGTTGTATTCTTTTTTTTTCCCTTTTGGGGACATTTTCCCAGCCAGTTACTTGAATTTTGAATCCTTTGTCAAGATGAGGGTATACTCTGGGGACCTGTACATTCTAAGTTCCTCCAAGGTGGCACAATCAAGGGACAGAAGTTTGCTCCCCTCTTGGCCTGCACACTGGTTTTGGAGCAACGAAAAACTTTTCTGCTTGGAATATACAAGTAAAATTCCCTCTCCACAACAACCTCCAGTTCTACCATGCCAGTGCTCCTCCTCACCCCAGAGTCAGGCTCAGGGCTGAGATTCAGATCAGCAGTTCAATTCCCCCATGAGCTTTAGGCAGAGTGCTCCAAAAATGGACACTGCCACTGCAGTGGCTGCTGCCAGCGATCCAGACCACATTCCCTTTTCCTGCATGAAGGAACATTCTCACTGACCTTTGACATTTGTGGGTTTGGCAGTTGTGAGTTCAGCAATCTAGGAACTGCTGCTGCCAGTGGCTCCCTGAAGCCTGTTCCACATCTTGTCCCTGCTGCGTGGCCCACACTGGACTGTGATCCACTCTGAACCCAGTGTAATAGACCATTCCTGTCAGCCTTTCAGGATATCTTGGGTTGGAAAATCTCTTTTACTCTGACTTTTTGTGGCTGCTCTAGAATTTGTTTAGAGTCATGTTTACAGGTGTTTTATGGGCTATGTGGGGGAGCTTCTACAGGTCTATCTTTCTACTCCACCATCTTGGCTTCGCCCCCTGTATAAATAATCTTTTGAACACACAAATAATGTGAGATGATTTTCCTTAACCTTTTTGTCTCTACTCCCACCCAGTACATTCCTTTCTCCCTCTTTTTCTGTTCTTCTTTGAAGATCATCAGGACTTTGCAGAACCATTCCCAAGGCTTATGTTTAATTAGACTGTGTGATCCCGATGATGACAGGGTTCAGAGGTGGCACATATATCAATTTAGCAGTAAGCAGTTTTATCCATGTCTTGTCCCTTATGTTGTTAATTTGTATTTCTCTTTTCTATGTTGCTCTCAATTCCTGTGTTTGAACCTCAAAGATTCTATTTAGCTCTGATCTTTTCATCAGGCATGCTTGGAAGATCTCTGTTTTATTAAACATTTATTTTTCTACCTGTATGATTTACTTAGTTTTTTTGTAAGTTATTCTTGGTAGTAAGCCTCTGTCCTTCATCTTTCAGAATATTGTTTTTCAGGCTATCTATCTACTTCAGAGTAGTCACTGCTGATTTGTCTGCGATTCTTAATATTTTCCTCAGTAGTTCTCTTCTTGCTACTTTTACTATTTTGTTCTTTTTAATCTGGACACTCTAGATTTTGGCTATAATGTTCTTAGGAGTTCCCAATTTGGCATTTCTTTCAGGAAGAAATTAGTAGATTATTTCTATTTCCACTTTGCTGTCTGATTCTAAAAGATCTGGACAATTTTCTTTTAAGATTTCTTGAAGTAAGATGTAGGGTCCTTTTTTTCTTCTTTTTTGCTTATAGCAATCAAGTAATCTAATGATTCTTAATTTGCTCCCCTCCATCTATTTCCCAGCTTAGAGGATTTTTGTTGTTATTATCAGATACTCTAGATTTTATTACATTGTTTTTCAATATTTTGACTTTGTCGTCTCATGGAGTTGTCAGCATCTATTTATGTTATTCTAATTTTTAGAGAGTTTGTTACTTGGGCAAGATTTTGTACCTCTTGTTCCAAGCTGAGGTGAGTTGTTGTTATGATTTTGTTTTGCTTTGGGGTGTGTGTGTGTGTGTGTGTGTGTGTGTGTGTGTGTGTGCTTGCTCATTTTTCCAGCCCACTTCCTGATATCATTATTGATATTAGATCTAGGTTTAGTGCACTTCCAGAGGGAAGATCTGGGTTGTTCCTGTCACTTTCTTGGGGTATTAAGTGATGTGTTATTCTAGCATCTCAAGGACAGTTCAAACTTTGGACATGCAAGCTTTCAGTGCTCCCCACATGGTCTGACATAGGGCAAAGTCTAATTGCTGCCCTGTAGTTTGAGCTCTGCAAGTTGGTGACCCGGATTTGGTTCTGATCAACAGTAGACTGCTGCTGGATGTATCCACTATCAGCCATCTGGCAAACTTTGATATTTCAGTGACAGAACTGCCATTTTCCTTTTTTGCTGAGATTTACACCCTGGTCATTTTTTTTTCTATAGACTTCAGAGTGGTCAAGAAGCTGGAACAGAAACTCTTTTCTGTTTCTGATGTCTGAGCCATACACCTAATGTTTGCTTCTGATCTTAGTCCTCTTAGAACACAGGCTAGGACTTGACGCCTTCCTTATATGGCAGTGCCAACCTTGGGAAGAGGCCCTTTCCTCAGTTCTCTCTTTTTCTGTTCAAAACTGCCATTTGGCAACTGTTCTTTTACCCCATACTTGATGCACTGATACATACATGGGGCCATCTCAAAGTGGTATACAACCTCTCCTTGGGAGACTGGATTGCTCTGCATGGCTGCTCTTGGCCACACCTCAACCCCAGTATCTATAGTCCTATCTCAGTCTTTCCATGATGACCTAGACTGGAATAGTGACAAAATGTGACTCTTTTTTTTCTTTATTAGGATCCTGCTACATAGTCTAAGTTTCTGTGGTGGCTGCAGTAGTTCACTACACTGCTTTCTGCTTCTCTGCCTTCTTGAGTCTAGCCACTCTCTTACATGAGCATTACCTTCCACATTGTAGATAACGAAACCAAAGCTCAGAGAAATTGATGACTTAAAATTAGTCAAAAATTAGTCAAAATTAGTCAAAAAGCAAAACTGTATTTATAAAATGAGATAGTTGGACTATATGACTTCTACTATCCTTTCTAACTGTAAATATATGATTTCAAGACCCAGTAGAGAAGAATTTTAATAAATTAAGAGTCTGTATCAAGTTAAACCCAAGTTTCTTGACTCTAAAGAGAATAATCTTTCCACTGCATCACTGTCTCCTTCTAACACTTTTCTCTAGTCATTTTGGCTGAACTATCTCTTACGTCTGGAGTATGTGTGAGCTATTTGACCCTCTTTGACATTTCTCAAATTACATCTAGAGGTATTAGGCTCATTAGTAGCCAAAAACCAACTTGTTTTTGTCCTCTTTGTGCTGGATGAAGCTGCTAGTTTGTAAATTCATTCATTTATTTTTCTGATTTATCAAGTGGCTAGTGTATGAAAAAGCATTGTTTTGACAACTAAGAAACAAAATAATCCTTGCCATTGCAGAATGATAAAACACATACACACATATTGCATAATTATCTATTAGGATTGAGATTATTATATGAAAAGAGCACAAGAAACAACAAAGTACTTAATGGAGACTGAGGAAGAAGAAAAAGTAACTTTTTCATGGTAAATGTGGTATTTTAATTGAATTTTGAAGCTTTGATGCTGTCTGTCCTGGACCACTACCTTATGTCAGAGAGGAAATAAGAAAGTCAGCCTCAGTATCATAATGACAAAAAGACTACTGAACCTTATATAGTTAGGACTTCTTTCTTTACTTGGTTATTTATTTTTCTAAAACCTTAGTAATTTTCACTCTCTTATACCCCCAAAGAAGTAACTCACTCACCCGTGCTAAACTCCATTCATAAAAATGAAACTGAGTAACAAATTGCATCATTACTCTTCCTGTTTGCCTAAAAAGCCACATTCTCTTCCCAAATTTTACAAAACACTGCTGAAAACATCACAAAGACTGTGGGAATGGAAGAAGTGAAGTGAAGCACAGTCTGGGAGAAGGCCAAGGAGATTAGTAAAAGAAACAAAGGGATGGTAAAACTGAGCTTATTTTTATATTTTATTTTTTTAAATATAAATTTATTTATTTAACTTTTCACATTCATTTTCACAAAATTTTGGGTTCCAAATTTTCTCCCCATTTATCCCCTCCCCTCACCCCAATAAACCAAGCATTCTAATTGCCCCTATCACCAATATGCCCTCTCTTCTATCATCCCTCCCTTCTCTTGTCCCCATCTTCTCTTTTGTCCTGTAGGGCCAGATGACATTCTATTCCCCATTAACTGTGTTTCTTATTTCCTAGTAGCAAGAACAATACTAAACAGTTGTTCCTAAAACTTTAAGTTCCAAATTCTCCCCATCCCTCCCTCCCCACCCGTTCCCTTTGGGAAGGCAGACAATTCAATATAGGCCATATCTGTGTAGTTTTGCAAATGACTTTGCTAACAGTCATGTTGTGTAAGACTAACTGTATTTCCCTCCATCCTATCCTGCCCCCCATTGTTTCTATTCTGTCTTTGGATCCTGTCCCTCCCCAAGTGTTGACTTCAACTTGCTCCCTTGTCCCATCGCCCTTCCTTCCTTCATCCCTCCCTCCCTGCTTATGTCCTTCTCCCCCACTTTCCTGTATTGTAAGGTAGGCTTTCATACCAAAATGAGTGTGCATTTCATTCCTTCCTTTAGTCGAATGTGATGAGGGTAAACTTCATGTTTTTTTCTCAGCTCTCCTCTTTTTCCCTCCACTAAAAAGTCTCCTGCTTGCCTCTTGAATGAGATATAATTTACCCCATTCCATTTCACCCTCTCTCCTCCCATTACATTTCTCTCTCACCATTTACCTTATTTTCTTTTAAGATATGGTCCCATCCTATTCAATTCACTCTGTGCTGTCTGTCTCTGTGTGTGCATGCATGTGTGTGTGTACACGCATGTACATGTATGTGTACATCTGTGTGTACATCTGTGTGTGGTTCCACCAACTACCCAGATACTGAAAAGTTTTAAGAGTTACAAACATTGTCTTTCCATGTAGGAATGTGAACAGTTCACCTTTGGTAAGTCCCTTATGACTTCTCTTTGCTGTTTACTCTTTCATGTTTCTTCTCATTCTTGTGTTTGAAAGTCAAATTTTCTTTTCAGCTCTGGTCTTTTCACCAAGAATGCTTGAAAGTCCTCTGTTTCATTGAAAGACCATATTTTCCCCTGAAGGATTATACTCAGTTTTGCTAGGTAGGTGATTCTTGGTTTGAGTCCTAGTTCCTTTGACTTCTGGAATATCCTATTCCACACCCTTCAATCCCTTAATGTAGAAGCTGCTAGATCTTGTATTATCCTGATTGTATTTCCACATACTGGAATTGTTTCTTTCTAGCTGCTTGCAATATTTTCTCCTTGACCTGGGAATTCTGGAATTTGGCCACAATGTTCAAGGAGTTTCTCTTTTTGGATCTCTTTCAGGTGGTGATCGATGGATTCCTTCAATACTTATTTTGCCCTCTGTTTCTAGAATCTCAGGGCAGTTTTCCTTGATAATTTCATGAAAGATGATGTCTAGGCTCTTTTTTTTGATCATGGCTTTCAGGTAGTCCCATAATTTTTAAATTGTCTCTCCTGAATCTATTTTCCAGGTCAGTTGTTTTTCCAATGAGATATTTCACATTCTCTTCCATTTTTTCACTGTTTTGGTTTTGTTTCATGATTTCTTCATTTCTCATAAAGTCATTAGACTCCATCCGTTCCATTCTAATCTTGAGAGAACTATTTTCTTCAATGAGCTTTTGAACCTCTTTTTCCATTTGGCTAATTTTGCTTTTGAAAGTATTCTTCTCCTCATTGGCTTTTTGAACCTCTTTTGCCAATTGGGTGAGCCTATTTTTCAAGGTATTATTTTTTTCAGCATTTTTTTGGGTCTCCTTTAGTAAGATATTGACCCGTTTTTCATGCTTTTCTTGCCTTTCTCTCATTTCTCTTCTCAGTTTTTCCTCCACGAGGAAGGAACATCTCTTCCCCAAGAAAGTAGCTTTCTATGGTCTTATTTTGCTTCCTTTTTCTGGGCATTTTCCCAGCCAGTTACTTTACTTCTGAGATTCCTCTCCACCCCCGCCTAGATCCTCCCAGCTAGTGCTTGGGGTCTGAGATTCAAATGCTTCTTCCCAGCCTCAGGGCTTTTTGTGGAGGGGGCAGCTGCTATTCAATGTGAGCTTAAGTTCTGGTGCTGGAGGGGGGGCAGGGCCACCTCCCAGGCTCAGTTCCCTCAGGGGGTTTATGCAGAGACCTTCTGTAATGGCCCTGAGCCCCTGCCTGCTCCGGGAGTCCCGGGCCGCTGCTGCTGCCTCTGCCGCTCCCTCCACCGCTGCCTCCTGAGGGGGCCCGAGTCATGGAGACACCCTGCTCCCCTCTCTGCCAGCCCAGACATCTCTCTCACTGACCTCTGCGCCTGTGGGTGTAAGGACCTTCTCGGCCACCAGAGATTCTGTCCCTGAAGCCTGCTTGGATCTGCTTCTCTGGGGCTGTGTGGCCAGGGCAGCACAGGGATGGGCTCCGCTATCTGGTGCATGACGGACCCCTGGAGATGGCTTTCCAGGGCTCTCTGGAATGGAAATCTCTTCCACTGTGTTTCTGCGTGGCTTGCAGTGCTCCAGAATTTGTGGGGAGTTCTTTTTACAGAAAATCTATGGGCTGTGGATTCAGAGCTAGCATACATGAGTCTTTCTACTCTGCCATCTTGGCTCCTCCCCAACTGGGCTTATTTTCAAAGAACTGCTTCATCCCCTGGTGAAAAAGATTGAAAAGGAAAGTGCTATAAAGTGGCATATGAAAACATTAAAAGAAGATACATTGTTGCCATGGGGTTCTGGCACAGGATGTGGAATCTACAATTTTTCAAAATGTATATTGTGAACATCTTCCCTAATAAAGCCTAGAAATCCAACATTGGCAAACATTATCTACCCTCTGAAGGATTTTTTCCCTTTGTTTGCAGGTAATATTTTATCCCAGGAAATTGGTAAATAACAGATGTTTGTGCAAAGTTTGATGATCCCCGGCAAACTGCTTTAGGAGTTTTTTTTAAAGGAGCTTTAGGGATTCTCTTAAAAGGCTACAATAGGCTTTTTTTTCTCACCTGGAACCATGATTCAAGTTTAATTTGAGGTCCAAAGTCCAATCTCTTTGCTGGTTTCAATGAGGTCCACAACAGAAGGGAATCTACCTGAAATTCAGTGTCAGTTCAAGAAAAACCTTGGCCAAAGTTTTCAGAATGAATGAAATACAACAGTCTCAAGTCCCTCTGGGTCAAGCTGGAGGGTGGTATTTAGAGAAATATATTTAGTGACAGATTGAATAGGGTAGCAATACATGTGATCTTCAAGAGTATTGAGAAATAACCAGAGATGTGGGAATCAGCACAATATACCTCCTGACCTTGAACTAGTTACAGGTGAAAGGAGTCTCTGGGTTGAATATTCATCAAAGCACACATCAAAATGGCACTGCTTTTATCAAAGCAGAGGAGCCTCGTTAATCGAGACAATTAAAGGACAGAAAGACTTGATTAAAAATTGGTATAAAATGAGATTGAAGAAATAAAAAGTTTATAAACCATCAAGCTTTGATACATTAGTATTTCTAGGATCTCATCAGCCTTGGTGTTCCCTCTGCTGTTGCAGATGATAACACATTCACACCATCTTGCCTTGTGTAATTCTTTGTGCTTTCCATAACTCTTTCACAGAGGACCTATTCAGTATACAGGAGTGTTCTCATTCTTTTACTATTTCATGGGGCCATCACCATCTATTATTCCTTAATCTCACCATATGACCAGCTCATCCCTTTGTCCAATATGTGTCCTTAATGTTGTCATTTATATTACTTACATAAAATTCACCCTTTGGTAAGATTCAATAACTACTTATAGCCACAATGGGTCACTCCATGGTCCTTTGAAATGCATGAAGTTAGCAGTCTTCTGATACTGTGTTATATGTGCACATATACATATACATGCATATATATGAGTATATACATACATATATGTGCATATTTGTATGTATGTGTATGTATGTTTATATGCACATGAGTATTGTGTGTATGTGTGTATGCATACATGTATATATACATAAACAGATATGCATACACATATATGCATGTGTATTTATGTATATATAATATGTATGTGTGGATGTAATACATTTACATATGTATACACATGTGCATATGTACATGCATACATTCATGCATACTGGTGCAATATGTGTTTACTATTATCATGTATATGTATATATAAACATGTCTATGTGTATACACATATGTGTGTATGTACATGTAGATGTAGATGTATAATGGCACAATATTTGTAACTACTAGGATCAGGAATTACCCTAGGCTCTTATTAGCCCATTGGCACTGTCATTGATGCTATCTCCTTGACAAGAGATATGCTTGCTCTATATTGCTACACTAATCAAGCCCTTTTTTCTGACACCAGAAGATGACTTTTGTATATTTCTTGACTATCCTGAGTTATTATCTGAGTAATACCAAAAAAAGATGGGTGATTGATAAAAAGATTGACATCCATTTATATACCTTAGCTTGACCTTTACAAGGAGGAATGGGAGAAAAAAAGAGAGTAGGGAATAGGAACAAAGAAATAAGGAAAGGGTACAATAAGACTTGAATTCATTTCTCTCTTGTTGACATAATCCCTCTGAGAAATCACGTAATGCAGAGATTGTAGGCAAATGTCTCATTTAAATTCCAAAGTCTAAATTTCAGTGGTATGGAGATGTGGAGGATAACCAAAGTGAATGACCATCCATGATTGGAAAGAGCAGATAAAGAAACAATATAGCATGATAAAATCAACTCTTTCAATTCCCGAGTTAGCCTCTCTAAAGAGGACATTTGTAATTTCCTTCTACATTCCTTATTAGCCTTCTTTTTGATTCCATTTAGAAGAGGAATTTCAACACTGATATCATCTAATAGTGCATGTCCACCTACTGATCACTGGAAAGTGATTGAACATTTAAAGCATAGACATTTGGGACATCTCTGGGTTTTGTTTTGTTTTTATTAATACTTTAATTCCCTTTTTGTCATATAGTCAACAAACATTTTTTTTAAATTCCTAGCATATGAAGGGCACTGTGCTGAACACTAGAGATATGACAATAGGCAATAAACATAAAACAAAGAAAAATAAATAATAACAAATAAATAATATATATAATAAATATAATAAATAAAATAAATAATAAAATAAAAAAATTCCTACTCTAGAATCTCACAGTCTAAAGGGGAGATAATATACAAACACTTATGTGTGAACCAGATATATACAGGATAAATGGGAGATAATGAACAGAATGAAAGCATTTGTTTTAAGGGATATCAGGAAAGGCTTTTACTGGAAGGTGGGATTTTAACTGTATTTTGAAGGAAGGCAGAGGCCAGGAGGCAGAGATGATGGGAAAGAGCATTCTAGGTATGGGGAGAGCTGTGAAAGTGACCAGTACTGAAAGATGGAGTATTTTATGCTAAGAACAGCAAGGAAACTAGTGCCAGTGGATCGAAGATTATAAAGGACTTAGAATACCTTAGCATAATTTTGTATTTGATTTGGGTAGCAAGGGCAAGTGACTGGAGTTTCACTACCCCTTGATATTTTATTGCTGTTACTGAAAAAGCAGAACAAAGCCATGTAGGATAAAAGAGTATTATGAGTTACCATGGCAAAATAATTGATTAACTAGTAGCTAACCAATCAGTGATGCCATTCATTATGTTTTACCCAGTTTGACCCTCAAAATTACATCATGTATGCAACAGATATTGCTTAATGGATACATGATTAATGAATATTTCTTCAACTGAAAGCTTGTTGAACTAGAGTAGTACAGATGGCAATAGAGTGGATAGGAGAAGGGGCAAGAGATCAAAGGGGGTACAAACAAACAATGCTTGCAACTGATTAGATATGAGGATTAAGGGAAACCAAATCTGAGATTTTGAGCATAGGCAATTTTCAAAAATCACAGCATAGGTCAACCATTGAGTTGGTATCAATGGAAACCTAGAAATTAGATGGCATTTAAACACAGGTCTACCTTACACGAGGGTCAGCTGTCTATCTACCATGCCATGCCACCTCTTATAATAACAGCATAATTATCATCATTTATCAATAAGAAAACTGAGTCTCAGAGGTGGTATCATTTGTTCTGTTTTTCTCAAGATTTCAGTTTATTTTTTGTTTTCAACATTCACTTCCACAAAATTTTGATTTCCAAATTTTCTCCCCATCTTTTTCCCTCCATGCCACCCTGAGATGATATACATTCTGCTTACCCCTCTCCCCAGTCTGCCCTCCATTTTATCATCCCTTGACTCATCCCCTTTCCCTTTATTTTCTTGAAGAGACAAGCTAGATTTCTATGCAACATTGCCTACATATCTTATTTCCCAGTTACATGTGAAAACAATTTTTCAATGCTTGTCTTTAAAACTTTGAGTTCCAAATTCTTTCCCTTCTTCCCTCCACACCTACCCCTAGTGAGATGGTAAATAATTCAATATAGGTTACACATGTGTAGTTATGCAAAACATATCCATAACAATCATGTTGTGAAAGACTAACTATATTTCCCTCCCTCCTATCCCATCTCCCAATTATTCTATTTTCTCCTTTGACTTTGTCTCTTTTCTAAAGTTTTTACTTCTGTCTACCCTCTCCCTCATTCTGCCTTTCCTTCTATCATTCCCCCAACTCATATCCCCTTACCTCCTACTATCCTGTAGGGTAAGAAATACTATTGAGTATGTATATTATTTCCTCCTTGAGCCAAATCCAATGAGAGTAAGATTTGCTCATCCATTTTCACCTCCCTCTTCCTCCTCTCCATCATTCGAATCTTTTTCTTGCCTCTTTTATGTGAGATAATTTACCCCATTTTACCTTTCCTTTCTCCTTCTCCCAAATATTCTTTCCTCTCTCATATCTTAATTTTATTTTCTAGGTATCATCCCTTCATATTCAACTAACCCTGTGCCATTCATCTATCCATCCATCCATCTTTCCATCCATCTATCTATCTATCTATCTATCTATCTATCTATCTATCTATCTATCTATCTATCTATCTATCTATCTATCTATCTATCTATCTATCTATCTATCTATCTATCTATCTATCTTCCTGTCTGTCTGTCTGTCTACATTTCCATGTAGGAATATAAAAAATTGCTCTTTAATGGTCTCTTATGATTTGTCTTTCTTGTTTACCTTTTCTTGCTTCTCTTGATTCTTGTATTTGAAAGTCAAATTTTCTGTTCACCTCTTGTCATTTCATCAAGAATGTTGAAAATCCTCAATTTCATTGAATGTCCATTTTACCCCCTAAAGGATTATTCTTCCCCATTAGAAAGGAAAGGAGGAAATATCTGTTCACCAAGAAAGTAACCTTCTATGGTCTTATTTTTTTTTCCTTTTCTGGCCATTTTCCCAGCTAGTTACTTGACTTCTGAGATTCCTCTCCACCCCCGCCTCACCTCCAGATCTGCCCAGCTAGTGCTTGGGGTCTGAGATTCAAATGCTGCTTCCCATCATCAGGGCTTTCAGCGGGGCGGGGGGGGGGGGCTCTATTCAATGTGAGATTAAGTTCTGGTGCTCAGGTGGGGGCAGGGCCACCTTACAGGGCTCACTTCCCTCAGGGGGCATATGCAGAGACCTTCAACAATAGATCCTAGTTCTTCTTGCTTTGGGAGCTCCTGTCCGCTGCTGCCCCTGCTGCTGCCTCCTGAGGGGGCCTGAGTTATGGAGACACCCTGCTCCCCTCTCGGCCAGCCCAGAAGACTCTCTCACTGACCTGTGCACCTATGGGTGGAGGGACTTTCCAGTCCACTGGAGATTCCATCCCTGAAGCCTGCTCGGATCTGCTTCTCTTGGGTGCCACATGGCCAAGGCAGTGCTGGGCTCTGCTCCAGGTCCAGTGTGATATGGACCTTTGGTGTCAGTTTTTCAGGGCTCTCTGGAACAGAAATCTCCTCTACTCCGTTGTTGTGTGGCTTTCACTGCTCCAGAATTTGTTGGGAGTTCCTTTTTACAGGTAATTTATGGGCTGTGGGTTTGGAGCTAGCATATATGACTCTTTCTACTCCACCATCTTGGCTCCTCCCCCCCAACCAAAGGATTATACTCAATTTTGCTGAATGGGTGATTCTTGGTTTTAATCTTAGCTCTGCTGACCCTGGAATTTCATATTCCTTTCAAACCATTAATGTAGAAGATACTAGATGTTGTGTTTTCCTGATTACATTTCCACAATCCTTGAACTGTTTCTTTCTGGGTGTTTGCAATAGTTTCTCATTGACCTGGAAGCCCTGGAATTTGGCTGAAATATACTTAGAATTTTTCCTTTTAGGATCTCTTTCCAGGGGTGATTTGTGAATTCTTTCAATTTCTATTTTATTCTCTGGATCTAGAATATCGGGGCAGTTTTCTTTGATAACTTTTTTTTTTTCATTTTAAATTATTTATTTAATTTTTTACATCAAAATATTGGGTTCCAAATTTTCTCCCCATTTATCCCCTCCCCCCCATCCCAATACACCAAGCATTCTAATTTTCCCTATCACCAATCTGCCCTCTCTTCTATCATCCTTCCCTTCTCTTATCCCCATCTTCTCTTTTGTCCTGTAGGGCCAGATGACTTTCTATTCCCTATTAACTGTATTTCTTATTTCCTAGTAGCAAGAACAACACTAAACAGTTGTTCCTAAAACTTTAAGTTCCAAATTCTCCCCATCTCTCCCTCCCCACCCGTTCCCTTTGGGAAGGCAGACAATTCAATATAGGCCATATCTGTGTAGTTTTGCAAATGACTTCGCTAACAGTCATGTTGTGTAAGACTAACTGTATTTCCCTCCGTCCTATCCTGCCCCCCATTGTTTCTCTTCTGTCTTTTGATCCTGTCCCTCCCTGAGTGTTGACTTCAAATTGCTCCCTTCTCCCATTTCCCTCCCTTCCATCATACCCCCCACCCTGCTTATGTCCTTCTCCCTCACTTTCCTGTATTGTAAGATAGGTTTTCATACCAAAATGAGTGTGCATTTTATTCCTTCCTTTAGTCTAATGTGATGAGGGTAAACTTCTTGTTTTTTTCCTCATCTCTCCTCTTTTTCCCTCCACTAAAAAGTCTCCTGCTTGCCTCTTGAATGAGATATAATTTACCCCATTCCATTTCACCTTCTCTCCTCCCATTACATTTCTCTCTCACCATTTACCCTAATTTCTTTTAAGATATGGTCCCATCCTATTCAATTCACTCTGTGCTCTCTGTCTCTGTATGTTTGTGCACATGTGTGTGTATGTGTGTGTGTGTGTGTGTGTGTGTGTGGTCCCACCAACTACCCAGATACTGAAAAGTTTTAAGAGTTACAAATATTGTCTTTCTATGTAGGAATATAAATAGTTCAACTTTGGTAAGTCCCTTATGACTTCTCTTTGCTGTTTACTTTTTCATGCTTCTTCTCATTCTTGTGTTTGAAAATCAAATTTTCTTTTCAGCTCTGGTCTTTTCATCAAGAATGCTTGAAAGTCCTCAATTTCATTGAAAGACCATATTTTCCCCTGAAGTATTATACTCAGTTTTTCAGGGTAGGTGATTCTTGGTTTGAGTCCTAGTTCCTTTGACTTCTGGAATATCCTATTCCACACCCTTTAATCCCTTAATGTAGAAGCTGCTAGATCTTGTGTTATCCTGATTATGTTTCCACAATACTGGAATTGTTTCTTTCTAGCTGCTTGCAAGATTTTCTCCTTTACCTGGGGGTTCTGGAATTTGGCCACAATGTTCAAGGAGTTTCTCTTTTTGGATCTCTTTCAGGTGGTGATCGATGGATTCCTTGAATACTTATTTTGCCCTCTGTTTCTAGAATATCAGGGCAGTTTTCCTTGATAATTTCATGAAAGATGGTGTCTAGGCTCTTTTTTTGATCATGGCTTTCAGGTAGTCCCATGATTTTTAAATTGTCTCTCCTGCATCTCTTTTCCAGGTCAGTTGTTTTTCCAATGAGATATTTCACATTCTCTTCCATTTTTTCATTCTTTTGGTTTTGTTTGGTGATATCTTGGTTTCTGAGAAAGTCATTAGACTCCATCTGTTCCATTCTAATTTTGAGAGAACTATTATCTTCAGTGAGCTTTTGAACCTCTTTTTCCATTTGGCTAATTCTGCTTTTGAAAGCATTCTTCTCCTCATTGGCTTTTTGAACCTCTTTTGCCAACTGAGTGAGCCTATTCTTCAAGGTGTTATTTTCTTCAGCATTTTTTTGGGTCTCCTTTATCAAGGTATTGACCCATTTTTCATGCTTTTCTTGCATCTCTCTCATTTCTCTTCCCATTTTTTCCTCCACTTGTCTAACTTGATTTTCAAAATCCTTTTTGAGTTGTTCCATGGCCTCAGCCCACCGGACATCCACCTGGGATGTCTGGAATACAGAGGCCCCGACCTCCACATCTTTCTATGATGGCAAGCATTGTATTTCCTCATCAGAAATGAAAGGAGGAAGAAACATCTGTTCCCCAAGAAAGTAGCTTTCTATGGTCTTATTTTTCTTCCCTTTTCTGGGCATTTTCCCAGCCAGTTACTTGACTTCTGAGATTCCTCTCCACTCCTGCCTTGATCCTCCCAGCTAGTGCTTGGTGTCTGAGATTCAAATGCTGCTTCCCAGCCTCAGGGCTTTCCGCAGCAGGCATGGCTACTATTCAATGTGAGCTTAAGTTCTGGTCCTCAGATGGGGGCAGGGCCTCCTCCCAGGCTCAGTTCCCTCAGGGGATTAATGAGGAGATCTTCAATAATGGCCCTGAGCTCCTGTCTGCTCCAGGAGTCCCTGGCCCCCACTGCCTCTACCACTGCCTCTGCCACTGCCTCCTGAGGGGGCCTGAGTCACGGAGACACCCCGCTCCCCACTTGGCCAGCCCAGACATCTCTCTCACTGACCTGGAACGCCTGTGAGTGGAGGGACCTTCATGGCCGCTGGAAGTTCCATCCCTGAAGCCTGCTCGGATCTGTTCCTCTTGAGGCCACGTAGCCAGGGCAGCACAGGGATGGGCTCCGCTGTCCGGTGTGCGATGGGCTTTTGTGTCGGTTTTTCAGTGCTCTGTGGAACGGAAATATCTTTCCCTCCATTGCTGCGCAGATTCCACTGCTCCAGAATTTGTGGGGAGTTCTTTTTACAGGAAATTTATGGGCCTTGGAGCTAGCATACAGTGAGTCTTTCTACTCTGCCATCCGGGAAGCTCAAATCTTCCCATACAGACTCACTGGATGTGTGATAATTTCTTGATAGATGATTATCTAGGCTCTTTTTGATCATGGCTTTCAGGTAGTCCTGAAATTATCTTTAAATTATCTCTCCTTTAACTATTTTCTAGGTCGGTGGTTTTTCCAATGAGATATTTCACATTGTCTTCTATTTTTTTCATTCTTTTGTCTTATTTTATAAATTCTTGATTTCTCATAAAGTCATTGACTTCCATTTGCTCCATTCTAATGTTGAAGGAATTATTTTCTTCAGCTGGCTTTTGGGGTTCCGTTTCCATTTGGCCAGTTCTTCTTTTTAGGAAATTATTCTCCTCATTGGCTTTTTGAATCTTTTCTGTCATTTGAGTTAGTCCATTTTTTAAAGTGTTATTTTCCTTCAAGAAGCAGTTGACTTGTTTTTCATGATTTTCTTTCATCACTATCATTTATTTTCCCAATTATTGCTCTAGTTCACTTACTTGATTTTCTACATCCTTTTTGAGTGCCTCCATGGTCTATGACTCATTCATATTTCTCTTGCAGGCTTTGAAATAGGAGCTTTAGCTCTGCTGTCCTCCTCTCATTTTATGCCCTGATCTTCCTTGTCACCAAAATAAGATTCTATAGGTTGAGTTCTTTTATGATGTTTACTCCTCTTCCAAATCAAACATTTGACTTTCTAACTTTTTGTCAAAGTAGGACTGTGCTTCCAGTGGGGGAGAGCGTGGGGCTGGTGATGGGTGCACTGTCCCAGGTTTCAGGGATTTTGTATCAACCTCTTGATCCCCCACTGTCTGTGGGCCCAGAGCTCTGAAAGCAGCTTCTACTGCTGCTACCTGAACCGCCCCCATCACCATAGGTCTGTGGCTGGGGCTGGTTCTGGCCAAACCATGTGCATGCTCCTCTGTCATCCAGGTGCCAATGACCTTTTTGGCATTTGTTGATTGAGCAGTCTAGAAATTGCCACAGTGCCAATGATTGAGTCCCCTAAGGCCTGCTCTACCTGGTCTGTGCTGGTGTGTCCCATGCTGGACTGCACTCCATTTCCCGCCTGGTGTGAAAGACCCTTCCTGTTGACTTTTCAGGTTATCTTGGGCTGGGAATTTGTTTCACCCTGTCATTTTGTGGGTTATGTAGCTCAAGGATTTTTTTAGAGTCATTTTTATGGGTATTTGGAGGGCATTGGGGAAGAGCTCAGGTAAGTCCCTGCTTCTTGACTCCACTCTCAATATTGTCATTTGTTAAAGAACATATACCTAATACTTGTCATTACCAGAATTTGTACAACACAATGTCAAAACACACATTTATGAAATGCCTACTACCAGTCAGGCATTCCAGTCAGGTGAACCCCTTTTATAATATACTCAATGTTTCTCATAACTTTTTAGATTTAACTTTATCCTATTACTGAATAAGAAAGATGGCTATTATCTTTCTATCTTAGGCTCATTACTTAAAGCTTGATAAATATTTTGAGGTATGAACATGAATGGTAAAAGATATCCATTTCTGTCCTCAGTCTGAAAGGATTAATTTTTTAAATCATTCAGTGTGCAGTGTGAAAATCATTCAGAAGTCACAAACATCACACATGCACAATTTTTTTCTGCTGTGTACATTTTAAATAGTGATCTCCCCATTCATAATCCACTCCCTATACTATCTACACTTTGCACAACTTCAAAAATAGTATTTTCCAATTCACAGCTGAATAAAGAATTTCCTTGCTCTCAGAACTTTAGTGGTTCCCTATTGCCAATCAGATAAAATACAAAATCTTTAATGTATTTAGTTAAGGTCATACATTTTTGTCTCCTAAATATTATTGCAACTTTTCCAATACTCTTTCATATGCTTTATGTTCTATGAAATGAAACCACTCACCTTTAGCTTATTTTTCCCCTGGACTATCTTGTCTGCATCTCTTTATGACCCCATCTCATTCTATGCTGTGTTATATTTAACTGTGTTCACATTGTATTTCTAGGTTAGCTAAGCTGATGATAGGCTCCTTAAGTACAGGGACTACTTGCATGACTGTTCCTAGGAGTCAATGTTTTCAACTTCTGAATGAAAACTATAACAATAATGTGCCTTAAGTCTTGATGTGCGTTTTTGTTTCACACATCTTTAAAGT
The DNA here is from genome assembly GCA_023548195.1 of Bettongia penicillata ogilbyi. Lineage (NCBI taxonomy): Eukaryota > Metazoa > Chordata > Mammalia > Diprotodontia > Potoroidae > Bettongia > Bettongia penicillata. The sequence goes on from JAJHZJ010000318.1 coordinate 17,046,737, forward strand.
CTGTCAAATGAAATGAAATCACTTTGAATCTAACGACTGGTCAACTTCTTGGTACTTCTTGCCCTTTGGCTTCTGATTTTGGTACATATTACTGCATTAAGAATGGATCTTATTCATTATTTCACACTCTCAGGTTTCAATGGGATGCAGGTATCCAAAACTGGAATGCCAGTTTCCCTGAAGGGTGGCTACCATATTTGACCAAGGTTCCCTAAGGTTTCTAGGCTATCCCAGAGGTGTTGGGAGTAGCTCTGGAAAATTATGACCTTTCATTGTTGTTCTTCCTCTCCTCCCTCCATCATGATTATTGGTTGATGTCAGTAAATTAGTGAGACTTAATTAGCTTTTAGAAAATACTATTTACAAAGGTGGAATAGATGGAACAATTCATATAAAGTATCCCCCTATTGCTTGCTTCAAGAGAAAATATGCTCAAGCTTAGATAATATGTGTGGGAAAGGGGGTAACTCTCAACTTTTGGTGGCTGGAAGTTCATTCCTTCCCCCTGTAGAGTACTCATGAAGATCACCTTGGTTAATATGCTGGCTTTCTAATGCGATAATGTAGAGTCTTAAAGTTGCTTTTCCTCAGTATATCTAATTTGTTCTCAGATCCCAATACAGAAACAGAGTCAACAATTCTGGGGAAACTTCTAGGATTAGAATTTAAAAGTACAAATCATGTGGTCCTTTGAAGTTTATATGGTTCTTTTTATAGTAAAATGGAGGGCAGAAAAAGAAGGCAAAGACTAAAGTCAGGGCTTTTCTCTTCTAAGCCAAAATAATTTATTCTCAGGAAAAGGTCTCTCTTCTCTCTGCTGTCAGACATGCAAATCTCTTTCTCCCTGGATTTACATAAACCATTCTCAGAATAGGACAAAGTTCCTCAACCAATCTGAAAGGGTTACAACTTTTTGCCTCACCTAGTGAAGAAGGAGCAGATATCCAGGCATTCTTCATACTTACTGAATAATCTGGATAAATTCTGTTATTCAATGTGTTAGATATCCCTGTGTCATTAAATTCATTGACCACTGTAATTCCTCTACCCTCAATTAAATCATTCTGGTTTCCCTTATACAGTTTCTCTGAGCAGTTCACTTCTTAAAATCAACTTCTCAGATCTGATTCCTTGCTTTCTCCTTGAAAGATCATCCTTAACTACATATTGATTAATTTTCACATAGTTTTAAAATGACTATATCTAAAACTCACAGTACATTCAATCAGTTGGTGTCTCAGCCAGAAAGGAGCATGATACACATGCATTTGAGAGAAGAGGTTTCCTTTACAGGGATCTTTTTCAAGTTAATTTAATCCTAGGAAGTTTATAAGCAGTAATATGAGATTCTATGCTATTCTAATTTTAACCTTGTCCTATTCTTTCTCTCATAAATGACAATATTGTAGATCAAATCAAATGAACTGTAATAGTATAATTGGATTAATAATCTTTTATATTCTTATCTCTGATCTTCAACGAAGGTTAAGTGGCTCACCTTACAGTAACCACTAGGTAGATATAAAGCAAAATGTGCACCTACTTAAATAAATAGTGCATTTAAGGACCAGTAATATGGTTGACCCTTGAGATCATGTGTTCCTCTCCGTCCTGGACTCTATGTGCTATTTAACTATAGTTATGGCAAATAAGATCCAAACGAGCTAGAACTGGAGATGTCAGTTGATGAGCTGGAACTGAGAAAGGATGTGGGGCCAGCATGATTTGAGAAGGGAAATTATGAGAATAACAAGGATTAACACTTGCTAAATAATTTATAGAGCATAAGTGGTGGGTAGATAGGTGGGAATTAAGGTCAAAATGATTGGCAGTGTTGAAGCTAAAGATAGAGTTGGTCATAGATAGAGTCAATCTTACTTGGTCAATAAATTAATAGTAAGACAGGAGGAGATAATGATGTAGAAGCCAGGAACAAGAGGTGAGACAATATCAGAGAGGGCCCCCACTGGTGATTAATTTAACAAGATTTTGCAGCTAACTAAATATGGTCTTTCATTTGTGATGCCTTAGGTTTTCCTTCATCAGTCTCTGCTATGCAGAGGGATATTTAAATCTTAATTGGTCTTGACCTTTCTGTAAATATCCCAATCAGCTGTCTTCATGGCCATTGGAATAAATTGTTCTCATCCACCCATTCCACCGGGGAAGTCTTCACATGCTTGGGGTACTGTATCACCAATGCAATATTCACAGCACTTACAGCAGATATGAATATCCAAGTGAAATTTGAAATTGTGAAATACAACAGACTTTCCACATGGAAGACAATACCAAAACATTTATACAGGCAACAGAAAGCCAAATCCATCATAGTAACAAATATATGCACAATGACAATACAGAGAACAACACCATCCCCAAACATTTCCCCTCTAGACTTCCCACAAACCAGTGCTATTAAACAAGTCACAAGTAGGCTCCCTTAAACAAAATCACAAACATGCTCTTTCACTCACACTAGCCAGCTGTCTACTTTCCTGTATCCTTCCTAGCTCTGACTACACTGACCAATTTCGTCCCAACTCTACTCTAGCTCCTCTTCCTGTTCCATCCTTCCTGCCCCATCCCTTCAGCAAAATCCTCCCTCCACAGACTCCCATAGGTGGAACCATAACTTACCATAAATGGAGAAGTTTTGAATGCTGTGGATAAGTTCACTTAACCTTGGTAGTGTAATTTCCAGGGATGTACACATTGATAAAGAGATCAAAGCCCACATTGCCAGAGCTAGCTCAGTGTTTGGGAGACTCTGAAGGAAAGGTTGGGAGAGAAGAGGTATTAGACTGACTACCCAAACTGAAGGTCTACATAGCCATTGTGTTGACCTCATTGTTGTATGCCTGTGGAACCTTGGCAATACACTAGCACCTGGCCAGCATCCTGAATCACTTCCATTTGAATTGTCTTAGGAAGATTCTGAAGATCACTTGGCAAGATAAGGTACCAGACACTGAGGTCCTTACTCAAACTAAACTGCCAAGCTTTAATACTCTGCAATAGAGAGTACAACATTATGGGCTGGCTGTGTTGTTCAAATGCAAAATGTACACTTGCCAAAAAGATGGTTGTATGGAAAACTCACACAAGGCAAGCTTTCACATAGTGGTCAGAGGAAGAGATACAAGGATACTCTTAAGGTTTCTCTTAAGAACTTTGGAATTGATTGTGTGACATGGGAGATGCTGGCACAGGACTGCTCAGCATGACGTGCCCACATCAGAGAAGGTGCTGTGCTCTATGAGCAAAGCAGAATTGAAATAGCTCAAAGGAAACACAAGATGTACAAATTTATTCACCCCAAATGTTCACATGGACTTTTGGGCCCAACCTGTAGTAGAGCCTTCTGAGCTCATATTGGTCTTATCAACCAGTCAGACACATTGAAACTTGACTCTAGCACGGTGATGTCATTTTGGTCCTAATGGAGAACAGGACAACAACCAATCAAATATCCTAATCATCCTCTTTGTAAACTACATTCTCATCTTTTCCCAAAGCTCTGTTAACAGCCTTGAAGTTTACATATTGTGTACACATTGAATACATTAGTGTATTTATAAATTCTTTACATATGAAAGTATTAATTATATCCTTTATAAAACACAAATATAGAAATTAAAAAGGATGAGCTAAAGATAAAATGATATTTTATCCTTTGGGGGTTAAAAAACTGGCATAATGTAAAAACCACTCAGCTTACAATATGTTCAAAATATTTTTGAATATTTTGGTGGTGGGCACGATTTGGCATGCGGGTCATAGTTTACTGACCCCTACAAGAATCAATAGGGAGCCATAAGGTTTTATTGAGCAGAGGAGAAAAATGGTCAACCATATGCTTTAGGAAAACCACTTTGACTGCTTTGTAGAGGTTGGATTGGAGAAAGCAAACAATAAGGCAATGAGGTCAATTAGGAAGCTATTGCAAGAGGTGATGAGATCCTGAACTGGAGTAGTGGATATGAAAGTAGAGAGAAAGGGAAAGACGTGAAAAACATTGCAGAGGTAGAAAGGACAATATTTGGCGATAGATAGAGTGGGGTAAGGGAGAGTGATGATTCAGAAATGACACAGATTGTGAAACTAGGTGATTAGGAATTGCCATGGACAGCAATAGAAAATTTCGTAAGATGAAAAGGTTTTGAGGGAAAGAGAACCTAATGACATCAGTGACCAAACTTACAATCTATGTCTATTTTTTCTATAGCATTCATTCTGTCCCAGTCTAAATGAAAACTGGGATGGGGTTGTTACTTCCTAGTTATTTACCAGAAATATGGAATCTGCATCTAAAGAGACACTTACTGCAGCTGGTGTTGATCTGAGGGAGAGGGAGTAGGTGTTTGTGAGGAAGTCTTTGAGGTTTTCCCAGCTGCTCCTGGGAATGCCAAAGTAGCATTTAGGTTGGAACTGTGAATGACCAGCATCTGGCTAAAGGGGAAAGGGAAGGAAATAAGCATTAACATAACACCTAGTGCTAACAGAGGTTAAATGACTTGTCCCAGACCATGTAAGTAGTAAAAGTCTGAGCTCGGATTTTAACTTAGGTTTTCCTGACCCCAGGGCCAGTACTCTATTCACTGGACCACCAGTGAAATGATGGTGAGGAGCTTCACACAGGAGGTGTTGTGGCATGGGGGAGGGGAGAAGGAGTTGGAATTGAGTATAAAATGGGGTTGTATGGGATGCAAGTCTCACAATTGTGTTTTATGAACTTATCCTATGATGGATCACACAACCCGGAGTTAAGTTCTGGACCAGCCTTAGTATAACACAACAACTCTAAGCAATCACTTGCATGTCGTAGTATCACCTCCCTGATGTCATGATTCTTTTCTGTAACGAAGGACAAACAGCAACCTCTATGAGTAGAAAAGGAGTTGCCCACTGGCAACCAAATTTGGAACTGGCTAGTTGGGCAGAACAACTTTCTGTTTTCTTTTTCTTTCTTTCTATCTTCCTTCCTTTCTTTCTTTCTTTCTCTCTTTCTTTCCTTCTCTCTTTCTTTCTCTCTCTCTTTTTTCTTTCTTTCTTGTTTTCTTCCTTCCTTCCTTCCTCCCTTCCTTCCTTCTTTCCTTCCTTCCTTCCTTCCTTCCTTCCTTCCTTCCTTCTTTTTCTTCCTTTTCTTTTTCTTTTTATTTCCTTCTCCTTCTTTCTCTTTCTTTCTTTCTCTCTTTTTTCTTTTCTTTCTTATTTTCTTTCTTTCTTCCTTCCTTCCTTTATTTTCCTTGCTTTCTTTTCCTTCCTTCCTTCCTTCCTTCCTTCCTTTTTCCCTTCCTTCCTTCCTTCCTTTTTTCCTTCCTTTCTTCCTTCCTTCCTTCTTTTCCTTCCTTCTTTCCTTTTTCTTTGTATTTCCTTCTCTCTTTCTCTCTCTTTCCTTTCTTGTTTTATTCTTCCTTCCTTTCTTTCTTTCTCTCTCTCTTTCTCTCTCCCTTCCTTCCTTCCTTCTTTCCTTTTTCTTTCTATTTCCTTCTCTCTTTCTTTCTTTTTCTCTCTCTTTTCTTTCCTGTTTTCTTTCTTTCTTCCTTCCTTTCTTTTTTTCTCTCTCTTTCTCTATCCCTTCCTTCCTTCCTTCCTTCTTTCCTTCCTTCTTTCCTTTTTTTTCTATTTCCTTCTCTCTTTCTTTCTTTTTCTCTCTCTTTTCTTTCCTGTTTTCTTTCTTTCTTCCTTCCTTCCTTTCTTTTTCTTCCTTCCTTCCTTCCTTCCTTCCTTCCTTCATTCTTTCTTTCCTTTTTCTTTGTATTTCCTTCCCTCTTTCTTTCTCTCTCTTTTTTCTTTCTTGTTTTCTTCCTTCCTTCCTTCCTTCCTTCTTTCTTTCCTTTTTCTTTGTATTTCCTTCCCTCTTTCTTTCTCTCTCTCTTTTTTCTTTCTTTCTTGTTTTCTTCCTTCCTCCCTTCCTTCCTTCCTTCCTTCCTTCTTTCCTTTTTCTTTATATTTCCTTCTCTCTTTCGCTCTCTTTTTTCTTTCTTTCTTGTTTTCTTCCTTCCTTCCTTCCTTCCTTCCTTCCTTCCTTCCTTCCTTCCTTCCTTCCTTCCTTCCTTCCTTCCTTCCTTTCTCTCTTTCCTTCTCTCTCTCTCTTTCTTTCTTTCTGGGGGTGGAGCCAAGATGTCGGAGCAGAAAGACTCACATATGCTAGCTCCGAACCCACAGCCCATATATTTCCTGCAAGAAGAACTCCCTATAAATTCTGGATCACTGCAAGGCGTGCAGAAACACAGTGGAAAAGATTTCCATTCCAGAGAGCCTGGAGAGCCATCCCCAGGGTCTGCCGTGGCCCAGAAAGCGGAGTCCGCCCCTGACCAACCCTGGCGCAGCAGAGAGGAGCAGATCTGAGCAGATTTCAGGGATGGAATCTCCAGTGGCCAGGAAGGTCTCTCCGCCCACAGACACTACAGGTCAGTGAGAGAGACGTCTGGGCTGGCAGAGAGGGGAGCGGGGTGACTCCATGGCTAGGGCCCCATCGGGAGGAAGTGGCAGGGGCAGCAGCAGAGGCAACAATGGAGGCAGCAGCAGGGGCAGGGGTGGCAGCCCGGGAGAGCAGGCAGCAGCAGGCAGAAGTTCAGGTCTCTGCATAAACCCCCTGAGGGAACTGAGCCTGGGAGTTAGCCCTGCCCCCATCTGCTCCATTACTGAAGGTCTCTGCATAAAGCCCCTGAGGGACCTGAGCCTGGGAGGTGGCCCTGCCCTCACCTGAGCACCAGAACTTAAGCTCACATTGAATAGCAGCCATGCCTGCCACTGAAAGTCCATTTGAATCTCAGACCCCAAACAATAGCTGGGCAGATCTAGGCGGGGGTGGACAGGAATCTCAAAAGTCAAGTAACTGGCTGGGAAAATGCCCAGAAAAGGGAAGAAAAATAAGATTATAGAAAGCTATTTTGATGGGGTGCAGATGATCCCGCCTTTCAATTCTGATGACGAGGAAGGATTCTTACCATCAGGGAAAGATGTGGAGGTCAGGGCCTCTGTATCCCATACATCCCAGGGGGATGTCCTGTGGGCTCAGGCCATGGAAGAGCTCAAAAAGGATTTTGAAAATCAAGTTAGACAGGTGGAGAAAAAACTGGGAAGAGAAATGAGAGAGATGCAAGAAAAGCATGAAAAACGGGTCAATACCTTGGCAAAGGAGACCCAAAAAAATGCTGAAGAAAATAATACCATGAAAAATAGGCTCACTCAATTGGCAAAAGAGGTTCAAAAAGCCAATGAGGAGAAGAATGCTTTCAAAAGCAGAATTAGACAAATGGAAAAAGAAGTTCAAAAGCTCACTGAAGATAATAGTTCTCTCAAAATTAGAATGGAACAGATAGAGTCTAATGACTTTATGAGAAACTAAGAAATCACCAAACAAAACCAAAAGAATGAAAAATGGAAGAGAATGTGAAATATCTCATTGGAAAAACAACTGACCTGGAAAAGAGATCAGGAGAGACAATTTAAAAATTATGGGACTACCTGAAAGTCATGATCAAAAAAAGAGCCTAGACATCATCTTCCATGAAATTATCGAGGAAAACTGCCCTGATATTCTACAACCAGAGGGCAAAATAAGTATTGAAAGAATCCATTGATCACCCCCTGAAAGAGATCCAAAAAGAGAAACTCCTAGGAACATTGTGGCCAAATTCCAGAACCCCCAGGTCAAGGAGAAAATCTTGCAAGCAGCTAGAAAGAAACAATTCCAGTACTGTGGAAATACAATCAGGATAACTCAAGATCTAGCAGCTTCTACATTAAGGGATCGAAGGGCGTGGAATATCCTATTCCAGAAGTCAAAGGAACTAGGACTCCAATTAAGAATCACCTACCCAGCAAAACTGAGTATAATACTTCAGGGGAAAATATGGTCTTTCAATGAAACAGAGGACTTTCAAGCATTCTTGATGAAAAGACCAGAGCTGAAAAGAAAATTTGACTTTCAAACACAAGAAGGAGAAGAAGCATGAAAAAGTAAACAGCAAAGAGAAGTCATAAGGGACTTACCAAAAGTGAACTGTTTACATTCCTACGTGGAAAGACAATATTTGTAACTCTTAAAATTTTTCAGTATCTGGGTAGTTGGTGGGACCACACACACACACATACACACATGCACGCACATACAGAGACAGAGAGCACAGAGTGAATTGAATAGGATGGGACCATATCTTAAAAGAAATTAAAGTAAATGGTGAAAGAGAAATGTAGTGGGAGGAGAAAGGGTGAAATGGAATGGGGTAAATTATATCTCATTCAAAGGCAAGCAGGAGATTTTCTTTCTTTCTTTCTTTCTTTCTTTCTTTCTTTCTTTCTTTCTTTCTTTCTTTCTTTCTTTCTTTCTTTCTTTCTTTCTTTCTTTCTTTCTTTCTTTCTTTCTTTCTTTCTTTCTTTCTTTCTCACCCTTCCCTCTGTCTGTGTGCATGTAACACCCTTACCTGTTGGTGCTCTGTCTAAAGGGAATGTAAATTTTAATCTCAGAAACTTTTTTCTTAAATACCAGCCTTAACCCCAAATCACTCTGGCCCTGGTTGATTGACCAACAATAGGTCCTGTGCCAAGAGCTACTTGGTCACCATTTGGGCCCTGATTGACACAGAATGAATATAATAGCAGCTGTTTCTGTTTTGGCAAAAAAAAAAAAAAAAAAAAAAAAGCCTGAGGGTTTCCCCCTCCAAGATCATTTTTTTTAAATTAATTAATTTTAATTTCTGACTAGGGAAAGAGATCATTCTCTGACTCAGACTCAGTTATTATTAAGCCCTTATCATTGAATGAGCATTACCTTTACTGTTAAATACCTTAGCTTGAAGAGGCTGCCAAAGGTCCATCACTGAACTTGAGGCCATGTCCTGTTGTCCTGATCTATATCTGGCCACTGAACCCAGATGACTCTAGAGGAGAAAATGAGGCTGGTGACTTTGCATAGCCCTCCCTCACTTCATTCCAATTCACCTTCATGTCATGGCATCAGAAGGATAAATAGCAGCAATTAGAAAATCATATTATCTATTCTTAGTAGATTCTAATTTCACTTGGACTAGGTGAGAGGTATTTTCTCTGAGTCCAGGGATCTTTGTCAGATTTGCCTCTACAGGGAAGGTTCTCACCATATTTCTACAAGGGATTTGAGATCCTCAGAAGAAAGAACTTAAGAAGAGGGGAGTGTTCCGTTGTTGTGTTTTTTCCCCATAGTTATTTATTTTTAATTTATGTAATAAAGCAACCATTTCCATGACATAAGAGAAGGAGAAAAAGAAGAAAAAAAGATTAAAATTATTAGTCAACTTATAGCTCAGTTGACTCAGAATCACAATGTTGCTGTCATTTCAATATCGTGCATAGTTTAAACAGTAGAAATCTACACCAATATATAATACAAATATCAGCCAATATAGGACCAATTGAATTCAGTCCCAGGAGGAAGAATGGCATGGCTTGATTTTTATATTGGTGAATAATTTATAATGAAGCTACTGAATGGTAAACACATAATAATAAATAATTTGAAAGAACGACCCCTGACATAGTAAGTATATGAAGATTGTATGTAGAATGTGTAAAATTATATAAAAGAACAAAGGCTCAGTTTCCTTATCTCTAAAGTGAAAGGGCAGAACTAGATGAGAAGGGCAGAGTGACCTAAGGGACTGGCCTTAGAACCCAGATGACCAAGGCTGGTTTAAGTGCTGAGTTAACAGACAAATTCTTGGTCTACGTCAGTGAAGAGAGTTTCTACCCTAGGAGTTCCCCATCTTGCTGAAATGACAGGTCCAGACTAACTTCTCCTCCCCTTCAGTCCCACAATTCCATAAAGAAGAAGAAGAGGACTCCTCAGGTTCCTTCTAGTCTAGATAATCTAGAGTTCTAGGGACTACACTCTACATGCAACATAAATGGACTTTCTACTGCTTTTACTCATTGAAATGCATCCCTTTTCCTAATACAGACACTATTAAAGCAGCAAAGATAAATTAGAAGATTCTTAAGCAGCTCAAGCAGACCCTTTACCTCAGTAACATACTTTAATAGGTAAAAATATTAAAAGTCAAACCTCAAGACCCACTCATTTATTACATAAATTCTGCTGGGAAACCTTTTCTCTTTCTAAGATCCCATACCATTTATTTTTCAGAGATTCAGTTTAATAATAGAGCTTACCAGGAAGATAATGAAGTAGAAAGTCACAAAAGTATTTGTTGGTAGGAAGTTTAGATTGAATAATTGCTCACATTTTCAACAAGCTCTCACTGTCATAATAAGCAAAGACTGATCAAAGGTAAACATTTACATATTAAGAATTGCTAGTAAGGAAAGAATTTATTCAGACCACCAGAATCTCATTAGCAAATATTCCCAACAAAGAGATTTTTGTCCATTCAGGAGTTTTTAGAGGAAGTTCAATTGTTTCAGAACAAGAGTGATATCATAGCTCACTTCTTCTTACTAAAGTTCCTGATAATGGATCTTTCATCCACTCTAATTCCATGGCTGCATTCTAAAGGTTTTTAAGGTGTTAATTTGAGTGAAGTGGTAAGCCCATGGAGTTGAGCTCTCTGTAGTAGAGTTTAAATGTGTCAATTTAGTTCTAGAAAGTACCTCAGTGTAGGTATCTTATCCTGCCAGGTAATCTTAAGTATCTTCCTAAGACAATACAAATAGGTAGAAGGACCTGTAAAAACTCTCCCCCCATAGCCCATAAAATACTTGTAAAAATGACTCTGAACAAATTGTAGAACAGAGAAGCCATAGAAAGACAGAGTGAAAGAGATTTCCAGTCCAAGGCAGCTTGGAAGGAAAATAGGAAAGGTCTATCATATCAGATGCAGAGTGGAGCACAGTCCTCAGAGAACAGTCCATGGAGCCCAGTCCAGCCTTCACCATGGGCACAGCAGGGACAGGACCTGAGCAGGCCTCAGGGGTAGAATCCTTAGCAGCAGCTGTGGTTCCCAGATTACTCAACCCACAAAGGCCAAAGGCAATTTCAAAGGATATTGAGAAAGATTGTTCACATGAGTGACAAGGGAATGCTGTCTAACCCTGGTCCCAGGTGGTGGCAGTGTCCATTTTTGTAGCCCTTGGCCTAAAGACCCTGGGGGAATTGAGCTGCTGGTCTGGATCTCAGCTCTGAGTGGTGTGCTTGAGTACTGGTGAGTGGAGCTGGTTGTGACTGTGGAGAGGGAACCCTGCTCACAGATTCTGGGCTTGTGGTTGTTCCCAGACCAGAACGCAGCTCAGGAGAGGAATAACTTCTCTCCCTTGATTGTGCCACCTGGGAGGAACTGAGAACTTACAGATCCCTAGAGTATACCCTCGTCTTCATAAAGGACTCAAAAGTCAAGTAACTGACTTGGAAAATGGCCAAAAAAGAGGGAAAAAAATAAGACTATAGCCAGTTACTTTTTTTTGGTGAGCAGGCATTTTCTTCCATACCTTCAGATGAGGAAGAACAAAGCATACCATCAGAGGAAGACATCAAAGTCGAGGATTCTGCATGCAAAACCTCCAAAATAAATAAGCAATTGTCTCATCCCATGGAAGAGCTCAAAAAGGATTTTGAAAATCAAGTAAGAGAATGAGGGAAAAATTGGGAAGAGATATGAAAGCAATAAAAGAAAATCATGAAAAGTGAGTCAACAGCTTGCTAAAGGAGGCCCCCAAAAATGCTGAAGAAAATAATCCATTTAAAAATAGACTGACTCAACTGGCAAAAGAACTCCAAAAAGTCAATGAGAAGAATGCATTAAAAAGCAGAATTAGCCAAATGGAAAAGGAGGTTCAAAAGCTCACTGAAGAAAACAGTTCTTTAAAAATGAAAATGGAGCAGATGAAATCTAATGTCTATGAGAAACCAAGAAACTACAAAACAGAACCAAAACGATGAAAAATAGAAGATAATGTGAAATATCTCCTTGATCTGGAAAATAGATCCAGAAGAGACAATTTAAAAATTATGGGACTACCTGAAAGCCATGATCAAAAAAAGAACCTAGACATCATCATTCACGACATTATCAAGGAAACCTGCCCTGTTATTCTGGAACCATGGGGTAAAATAAATACTGAAAGAATCTGCCAATAACCTCGTGAAAGGGATCCAAAAAGAAAAACTTCTAGAAATGTTGTAGCCAAATTCCAGAGTTCCTAGGTCATGGAGAAAATATTGCAAGCAGCTAGAAAGAAATAATTCAAGTATTGTGGAAATACAATCAGGGTAACACAAGATCTAGCAGCTTCTACATTAAGGGATTGAAGGGCTTGGAATATGATATTTCTGAAGTCAAAGGAACTAGGATTAAAAGCAAGAATCACCTACTCAGCAAAACTGGGTATAATACTCCAGGGGAAACATGGTAATTCAATGAAACAGAGGACTTTAAGCATTATTGATGAAAAACCAGAGCTGAATAGAAAATTTGCCTTTCAAACATGGGAATCAAGAGAAGCATGGAAAGGTAAACAAGAAAGAGAAATCATAAGAGACTTACTAAAGCTGAACTGTTTACATTCCTACATGTAAAGATAATATTTATAACTCTGGAAACTTTTCTCAATATTTAGATAGTTGGATGAATCATATCTATATAAAATATATACATATATGCATATATGTGTGTGTATATGTGTATGTATATATATATATATATATATATATATATATATATATATATATATATATAGAGAGAGAGAGAGAGAGAGAGAGAGAGAGAGAGAGGGAGAGACAGACAGACAGACACAGTACAGGGTGAGGTGAATAGGAAGGAATGATGTCTAAAATAACAAAATTAAGGGATGAGAGAGGAATATCTTGGTTGAAGAAAGGGAGACATGGAATGGGGCAAAATAGCTCTCATAAAAGAGCCAAGAAAAACTTTTTAATAGAGGGAAAAAGTGGGGAGGTGAGAGGGAAAAGTGAAGCTTACTCTCATCACATTTGGCTTAAAGATGGAATAACATGCACACTCAATTTGGTATGATAATTTATCTCACAGTACAGGAAAGTAGGGGAGAAAGGGTTAAGTGGGGTATTGGGGGGATGATAAAAAGGAGGCCAAACACTTTAGGGGTGGGACAAGGTCAAAAAAAGAATAGAATAAAATAGGGGGCAGGATAAGATGGAGGGAAATACAGTTAATCTTTCACAACATGGTTATTATGGAAGTCTTTTGCAAAATTGCACATATATAGCCTATATTGAATTGCTTGCCTTCTCAGTGGGGATAAGTGGGGAGGGGGGAGAGGAGAGAAGCTGGGATTCAAAGTATTAGGAACTAATTTTGAGAACCATTTTTGCATGCAAATGAGAAATAAGAAATACAGGTAATGGGGTATAGAAATCTATCTTGCCCTACAAGAGAAGAGAACAGATGGCAATAAGATAAGGGAGGGTGTGATAGAAGGAAGGACAGATTAGGGAAGGGGTAAGCAGAATGCACATTATTTCAAGGTAGGGGGAGCGGAGAGACGTGGAGGAAATTTGGAACTCAAAATCTTGTGGAAATGAACATTGAAAACTAAAAATAAATTAATGAAAACTTCAATACAAATAGAAGTAATTCAGTTTACTGGCATGGCACTGGTATACTGCCCAGGGTTCACAGTTATGCAATAATTTGGTCAGCATGCTTCCTTCAGTTTGGTAGCCAGTCAAATTTTCTCTCCCTCACTTTCCTTTGGACTCTCTCAGATACTAATCTAGCTCTGGCAATGTGTGCCAGATGTAGTACCTGTCAGTTGTGATGCTTATGAAAAATTATGTCAAAATGTGATGACCTGGAGTTCATCAGAATTGTACATCAATTTCACAATGCATGTTTGCCCAGGTTGTGGATAGTGGATGATATCCTTGAGCTTTCCTAGTCACCAATGGAGTGAAACAAGGGTATCTTCTTGATTTCATGCTTTTTAGCATGATTCTCCCAGCCATGTTATCAAAATTTTAAATGAGATTGAAGATTGGCATCAAGGTCAACTACCACACTGACAAGCCAAGACCAAAGTGGAGGGAGTATTGGAGTATTGGTGCCTGATTTCTCTTTGCACATGACTGTACACTCAATGCAGTCTCTCAAGCTGAGATGCAACAAAGGATAGAATGTTTCTCTGCCACTTATGCTAATTTTGATGTAAATAATGGACCAAGATTGTGATAAAACGTAAAAAGGAAAAGGAAAACAAAACAATTCATTCCTAAAACAATATTGCTCTTATTTTATACAACGTTATCTTGGTCCTGCTCATTTTGCACTCATTAAAAAAAAACATAGAATGAAGTCTAAGTTATACTAATTTTGGACTGATATATCTTCACTGCCTTGGTACTTTCAGGCATAAGCAGTACATGCAAATTTACTGGGTGGTCCCAGAAACTGAAATTAACAAATAGTCCCTTCCCTAGCATTCCAGGGGTACCAAAGGTATGTAGAGGGAATGCAAGAGAATAGAGAACAATCATAGACTAAGAATTGAGAGGGTTTACAGTGGGTTGGGAAGGTAGAAAAGTTGGGAAATTATCCAATCTCCTAATGTCAGAATCCTTTTTATAACATGACAACCAGGTGATCATCTAGATTTAGTTAGAAATTTTCGCATCAAAAATGCATTAATATTGTTGTGTCTGTTTTTAGAAAGATTTTACTCCAATCTATCTTCCTGTGATAGTTATAGTGGTTATTTATTCTACCTCCTTAGGATGAATCATACAACAAGTCTTCATATATTTGAAAACTGATCATCCTATCCCTAAGGTTTTTATTTTTGGTTTAATTTCTTCAACCAGTTCTCACATTATATGACACTTTCAGTATCCTGATCTATCTTTGGATCTGGTCCTAATTCTATTGTTTATTTAACAAGTTTATGTATGTTCATATTTATGTATACAATCATATATTCATACCTATGTATTTACATATATACCTATGTGTATATATATAATATACATACATACATACATACATACATATATATATATATGTATATATATATATATATATATTGAGTACCTACCAGGAGCAAATTAAAATGTGAAAACCAGAACAGAGCTATAATCTCCACATATAGGTTAACTTGGTAAAGTTCAATTTTTTCAGAACAGTACTGACTTCTTTTTACTGAAGTTACTGTTAATAGATCTTCCCTCCACCCCACTTTCATAGCTGTGTTCTTCTAAAGAATTTTTTGTTGTTATTTTGAGCACTGTGGCCAGCCCATTGGAGTTGTGCTCTCTGCAGTAGAGTTTGAATTTAGTTTGAGAAAGGACCTCAGCGTCTGGTTATCTTATCCTGCCAGGGTAGGCTTTAACACACAGAAATATGGATCCTCTCTCTAGAGAACCTAAGATTATATTACTGTTTCTGGGTAGCTACATGGTAATACTTGCTTTTTCATATGAGCTGCTATTGAGTCAGGGCTGCAGCAATTTAAGTACAAAATTTCACATTTATCCCTCTAATATTTTATCTTGTTGGTTTCATCATTAAATTCTAGACTAAAGATAATTTCAAATCTTGACTCTCTCATGGATCATCTGCTACAACTTTATGTCATTTTTAAAATTGATAAGCATGCTATTTGTGTTTTTATCCAAGTCATTGATTTTAAAAGGTAAGTGGCAGAGGGTCATGGTAAACCCTGTGGCATAATAACACATACCTTTCTCTATTGCTCCATTAAGCAAAATGCCTATTTATTCAGCTGTGGATTCAGCGGATACTATTGTCCTCTGGAACACATTTAGCCTTATGTTTAGGAAATAATAAGTCACTTTATTAAATGTCTTGGTAAAATAAGAAATAATGTATCTATGACATTATTTCTCACTATTAGTCACATAACCCAATTTTAAGGAGGAAATAAGGTTATTTTGTATCCCCTGTTATTAGAGAAACCATGCTGGATCCAAGTGGTCCACATTCCTTTTAAGTTCATATACACCTGTCAAATAATCAACATTTGGATGAAGATTGACATGTGTTCTTGTCCTTCCTTGTTGAAGAAGACCATGCTATCAGAGAAATAATGACATGACTTGCACTTCACTTTGTTTTGAGTGAGGGAGGGCTGTACAGGTCACCAGTCTCACTTCTCCTCCAGTACCAACTGAATCAAGTGACCAGATATTCATCAGGATGACTGGAGATGACCTAGGATGAGGCAATTGGGGTTAAGTGATTTGCCCAAGGTCACACAGCTAGTGAGTGTCTGAAGTGAGATTTGATCTCAGATCCTCCTGACTGCACCACCTGGCTGCTAAGATTGACATAAAGATTTCTCAATGTGTAGGTTTCTACCCTTTTGGAAATTGGGTTAATAAATGCTTTTGCTTTCAAATTATTTTTGTATTTGTTCAGTTATCAATGATATCTCAAATATTATTAACATTATGACTTTTATATTCTCTCTCTCTCTCTTGTGTCTGTCTCTCACTTTCTCTTTCTCTTCTTTTTGCTCTTTTACTTTTATAATGTGGGATTTAATGTATTTGGTCTTAGTAACAGGAGCCCTTAGAAAGTATCCCTCTAAAAAATTCTCTTACTATTTTTCTCTCAGGGGTCACATAGGGAACCATGACCTCTGTAGGTCTAAGAGAACAGGTCTCAAATGGTGCTGTTGACAAAACTATTTATGGCCTTGTGATACAGTATCATCACTGATTTTTGATGGACAACTATCTGGAGACCTCTAACAGCTCAAAATATATCATATTGGATGAAATTCGACTTAGAGATATACAAGTGAAAATGGGAACCAAGACATCCCAAGTAGGGGATGACACCCAGGTAACCAAATCCTCTGGAACTACAAGACTTTATCATAAACATATCTAAACTAGCTGAATTGTTCTTCCTGACAATATGTCAATGCAGCAGTCTCTGAAGAACAAAAGCACATTTTTGACTTCCAGTCCAGAAACCAGGGCTAACTTTGCTTTTATAAACTAACTACAGGCAAGTTCACATTGTCTACTATTTTTTTCATTCTTTTGGTTTTGTTTTGTAATTTCTTGGATTCTCATAAAGTCATTAGCTCCTATCTGCTCTATTCTAATTTTTAAAGCACTATTTTCTTCAGTGAGCTTTTGAACCTCCTTTTCCATTTGACTAATTCTGCTTTTTAAAGCATTCTTCTCATTGGCTTTTTGGAGCTCTTTTGCCAGTTGAGTTAGCCTATTTTTAAAAGTGTTATTTTTTTCAGCATTTTTTTGATCTTCTTTAGCATACTGTTGACTCGCTTTTAATGATTTTCTTGCATCACTCTAATTTCTCTTCCCAATTTTTCCTCCACCTCTCTTACTTGATTTTCAAAATCCTTTTTGAGCTCTTCCATAGCCTGAGACCATTGCATATTTATTTTGGAATTTTTGGATACAGAAGCCTTGACTTTTAGGTTTTCCTCTTATGATAAGCATTGTTCTTTCTCATCAGAAAGGATGGAAGAAAATACCAGTGTTCCAGGAAAGTGGCCTTCTATAGTCTTATTTTTTTCCCCTTTTTTGGGCATTTTCACAGCCAGTTACTTGACTTTTGAATCCTTTGTGAAGAGGAGGTTACATTCTGGGGATTTCAGTTCCTCCAAGGTGGTACAATCAAGGGAGAGGAGTAAACTCCTCTCTGGCCTGTGCTCTGGTCTGGGAGATACCACAAGTTTTTCTGCCCAGGATCTTTGAAGCTGTCTTTGGCATTTGTGGATAGACCAATCTGAGAACCACAGATACTGCCACTTCTGGGGATTCTGCCCCTGAGGCCTGCTCGCTCTATGTGGCCAAGGCTGGGCTGCATTGCACTCCAAGACCAGTGTGATAAAGTTTTTCTTTCCAGAATCTGCAGGTGGGGTTTCCTCTCCATAACTGCCTCCAGCTTCACCATGCCAGCATGCTTCTCTTCACCTCAGGACCGTCACTCAGGGCTGAGATCTAGATCAGCTGCGTGATTCCCCTGGAGACTTTAGGCAGAGGGCTCCTAAAATGGACCCTGTGCCTCAGCTACTGCTGCCTCCCTGGGGCTGCTGGGGCCAGACTGCCTGCCCTTCTCCCCCAGGTGAAAATGCTTACTCACTGACCTTTGAAGCTGTCTTTGGCATTTGTGGATTGAGTAATCTGGGAACCACAACTGCTGCTGGGGATTCTGCCCCTGAAGCCTGCACACTTTGTAGTCATGGCTGGGCTGGACTCCAAGGCTTGCACTCCCCTGCAAGCCCAGTGCCATTCCTGTCCGCCTTACAGGATGTCTTGGGTGGAAATCTTCACTCTGCTGTTTTGTGACTGTTTCTACTCTAGAGTTTGTTTAGAGTCATTTTTTACAGGTAATTTATGGACTATGATGGGGAGAGCTAGAGTGGGTTCATCTTTCTACTCCACCATCTTGGCTCTGCCCCATACAGAAAACTTCAGGGGCTAAAATAAACTGGTGGATTCATGAGCATCATTGACTATAGCTACTGCTTTCCTGCCTCAAACATCAATGATCTCATCTTCCTGATTGTGATACTATTTCTCACCTGGTGTTCAGTTTTCTTATTATTATACTTATTTTTTTTTTTTTTATAAAAAATTGGCTCTCATATTTTCCTGTCTTGCCTTCTAAACCCTGAAATATTCTCTGTTTCTGCATTTGTCAAAAGAGCTAGTCATATTGATGTTATTTTCTAATGTCAATTTATAATCCTATGGTCTTAATATTAGTTTATTTTAATTAATTGTAACCTCAATAATCATCTTCTTTAAGGAAATATCTCAAAAGTTTAAATGATGATTAATCCAAATAATAAATATGCTGTATCTTAGCAATTATAGACATTCCAATAAATGACCTTAATTATATAGATCTTTTGACTGTCAGTGGCCAGAGAGGATGCTACTTTGAGGAGGTCTAGGAGTTCGGGGACTCTACTTGACAGAACAGTGGTGGCTACCCTTCAAGTAGGAGCACAGCTGATATCCTTACCCAGAAGGAAGGAACAGAAGAAGTAGGAAAGCAGCTTATACCTGCTATTTCTCTCTCTCCCTCCCTCCCTCTCTCTCTTTCTCCCTCCCTCTCTCTCCCTCTCCCTCTCTCTCTCTCTCTCTCTCTCTCTCTCTCTCTCTCTCTCTCTCTCTCTCTCTCTTTCTCTCTCCCTCTCTCCTCTACCTTGTCTCTCTTTGTTTCTCTGTCTGTATCTTTGTCTCTGTCACTGTCTCTGTCTCTAGTTCTGTCCCCATCTCTCTTACCTATGTGTAGTATCTGTTAGGGGCCTAGCTCTGGCCTGTGGCCCCCTGGGGGAAATGTTGGGAACCAAGCTTGGGCCTAGCTCTGGACTGTGGCCCCCCTGGGGGAAAATGTTGGGAACCAAGCTCTGGACCGTGGCCCCCTGAGGAGCCTGGAAGACGCCCCGGGTGTTAACCCGCCTTCGGGTGCTGGGACCGCCTATACGGGAGCTGGCTCCGCCCTCGGGGAGGAACATGGGAGGGGCTCTGGCCCAGTACACACCCTCAGGGAGGAACATGGGAGGAGCTCTGGCCAAGTAACCGCCCTCAGGGAGGAACATGGGAGGAGCTCTGGCTGGGTATATAAGGGGAAGCTGGGCAGAGTTGTACAGGACGCCATCAATAAAGTGAAGAGCACTGACATCCTCGGGTGCGTGTGTAGTCGGAGGGGATAGCCCTGTCGCGCAGCTAGGCCGTAGGGTCGCACGGCAGGGGCCGGAGACGTCCGAAGACCCGGGGAAAGGGTGAGATTGCCCAAGTGAAGTCTGGGGGTAAGGGGTGCCGCCGTATCCGGGCGAAGGCACGGGGGGAGCCCCCTGCGAGAGTACCGCCTGGAATAGTGTCCAGGCGAAGACCCCCAGAGAAGATTACCGTCTGGCTTAGTAGTCAGGCGAAGGCCGGGGCGGGGAATAGAGAGCCCCGTGCAGAGGCCGGGGCGGGGAATAGATAGCTCCGTGCAAGCATCTAGGGACAAAGCAAACCTGCTTTCTTTTTTTGTGAAGTACCACTTTTAACCAGCTATTCCTTTTTTCCTTGAAGGAATGGGTGTGATCCTCTGAAAATATAATACTTTAGTTTTAAGTGAGTTTTTCAAGTAGCCTTTTTCCTTCCTTCCTTTCTTCCTTCCTTCCTTCCTTCCTTCCTTCCTTCCTTCCTTCCTTCCTTCCTTCCTTCCTTCCTTCCTTCCTTCCTTCCCTCTTTCCTTCCTTCCTTCCTTTGTCTTCTCTTCTATGTGAATACTGCTTCTATTACTTCACAGCAGCACTTGTTCTCCAGTGAGAAGTCAAGCAATTTGTTGAGGGTCTTGCAACCATTAACAGAGGTAGGACTCCAGGACTCTGCCTCTGAAGTCTAGTCTATCAACTCTACACACTGTCTATTAGGATTGTGTTTTTTTAAGGATTAATATCTCTTCAAGGACAAGATCAACTGGAAGTATAGCATGACTACCTCATGTAAATATTGACCAGATAGTTTCTTATCATTTAAATAAAAAGCACTCATTGCTTTAGTAAAAAAAAAAAAAGACTTCTTTGGAGTGTCTTTAGTCAGAGGGAAGAAGAGGCATTCTAAAACCTTTGAGAAAGAATTACCAACAATTCAACCCATGAAATATGGTCACAGATGTTACCTGTATTTCACTCATTTTGGAATGTACAGAGGGTAAAGTTCACTTCTGAGGGATATTTTCAATTACACAATTCAGCTCAGTTGTTACATCACCTGTCTTGGTTCATTCAGTTCCCAATCCTACTTAATCACAACTTGTAAAGATCTTTAGTTTTCACCATGGTAATAGATCAAGAAAGGAACATATATTGAAATGATGACTTTTATTGGGATGTAAATGAATAATAAATCAAGACTAAAACAAAATCACTCATGTTCCTAAGTATAAGAATGTTCCTTTCCCTCAAATATTTACAAAGCAATCATTTCCAAAACTCATGCTTTATTATGGAGAGGGATTTATACTGATAGCAGTTGTCATTCTTCATCTATAGCCATCTCCCTTCCTTTATGTGCAGATCTCCTGGGAATGAGAGACTTGGAGAATTCCTAAAAAGTAAAACAGTCCAGGGATATTAGAAAATGCCATCCAAATGTCATTGGAGTTGCTTCTGTTATAATCTTCCCCAAATAACGATTTGTGACATCAGCTCAGCTATATACTACAAAGTGGTATCAGTGTTGGAAGAGAAAAGGGGACATGTATGAGAGATATTATAAAGGTAGAAAAAATAAAATTTTCCAAATAATTGTATATAGGGTGTGAGAGAAAAGTAAAGAGTCAAAGATGACCCATTTACTGTGAGTCTGGGTAACTAGCAGGAGGATGCTATTCTCAACGGTAATGGGAAAGTTAGGAAAAGGGGTTTTTTTTTTTCCTCTTCTTTATTATTTTATTTGTTTTCAGTGTTCTGCAATCACTTCCATATATATATCTTTGATTTTTACCCTCCCTTCCTCCCTTTCCCCCCTGCCTCCCCATTCCCTCCCTGAGATGGAATACAATTTTATATGGGTCCTACACATACATTCCTATTAAATACATTTTCACTTTAGTCATGTTGCATAGAAGAATTAAAATGAATGGGAGAAATCATAAAATAAACAAAAAGAAAATGATCTGCTTCATTCCGCAATTTAATTCCATAGTTCTTTCCCTGGATGTGGAAGGCATTTTGCCTTAAGAGACCATTGGGAATTATTTAAGTCCTTGCATTACAATGAAGTACTGAGTCTACCAGAAAAATCCTTGCACACTGTGGTTGTTGTTGTGTACAAAATTCTCCTGGTTCTGCTCCTCACTCAGCATGAGTTCATATAAGTCTTTCCAGGCCTCTGTGAAGTCTTCCTGTTCATCATTTCTTATAGCACAATAGTATTTCATTACATTAATATACCACAATTTATTCAGCCATTCCCCAATTGATGGGCATGGGGAAAAAGGTTTTGGGTGAAAAATAATGAGTTAAGTTCTAGGTATGATGAGCTTCAGATATCTATAAGACATCCAGTTTTAGATGTATAATAATTATTTGGAGATGTGATAGTGGAGGTCAAGTAAAAGGTTAGGACTGGATACAGAGATTTGAGAATCATCTTCATAGAAATGACAAATCCACTTTATCAAGTGGAATATTGTAGAGGAATAGACCCTTGAGGGACAGTCAGGATAGAGCCTTGGGAGACAATCATGGTAAGTGAATACAATCTCAGTGAAAACTCAGTAAAGGAGCTTGGGAAGGGGTATTCAGACAGTCTCTAGAAGTAGGAAAGTAGTTTCACCAAACTGAGAGGGATTACAGTATCAAGGTAGATTTTCAAGGAGGAAAGGATAATGTATAGCGCCAAAAACTGCAAAGAAGTCAAGTAGGAGAAAAGTCCATTAGGTTTGAAAAATTAGATAATTGGTAACTTTGGAGAAAGCAATTTTAACTGAACTGTAAAGTCTGAAGTCAGAGGGAAAGTAGGTACATTGATTTTTAGATAGCTTTTTAAAAGCTTAACCATGAAAGGAATGTGAAATATATCATGTTATCTAGTGGGGATAGATCAGAGGTTCCCACACTTATTTGGCCAACCACCCATTTTTCAAAAAAAAATATTCAGTGCCCTCCTGGAAATCTACTTTCTTTAACCCTTTTAACATTTTTTTTTTGAAATTTTCATAATTTCAAAAATATAAAATATATTTAAATGGCACATCCTAAATTTAATAATTTATCATATTTGTGGTTTTTTCCTACATTTAAAATTTGAAGATGCAATATTGTGTCATGTAACTGTATAGTACCATATCATAAACAAGTCATTACATACACATATTCCTGCTGATGTATGATGGACTTCTAGACATGGAACCATGCGAAACATGCTTGCTTCCAACACTTGCTTGGTAAGACCTGTTGGCACACTTGACCATTGATTGGTTATAACTTGCATTTGTGTATTTATTTGGAAAATCATACAATCATTATAACTTTTAACTGTTTTATACAAGAAATGAAACATGTATGAATGGTTTTTCAAAATTTTTCTCTCCTCTCTTCGTTCCTTATGCTTCTATGGCTCCCTTGTTTGTATTCAGCACCGTCCCCACACACAATTGCACCTGAGGCAACTGCCACCCATCTGAATTGTTCCAACACCACCCAGAGGGTGGTATTACCCTCTTTGGGAAACTTTGAGATGAAGTGAGACTTTTTTTGAGGATAAAGGGCTAATAGAAATGTTTGAAGCCAGAAGGAAAGTAGTACAG
This sequence comes from Bettongia penicillata ogilbyi, assembly GCA_023548195.1. NCBI lineage: Eukaryota > Metazoa > Chordata > Mammalia > Diprotodontia > Potoroidae > Bettongia > Bettongia penicillata. The sequence goes on from JAJHZJ010000318.1 coordinate 17,069,962, forward strand.
AAGTTGAAATTGAAGATTAGTGAGAGAATGAGAATAATAAAGCGAATAATCTTACAAAGAAGGCAGGATGGAATGGGATATCCATATAGAGGGACTTGTATTAGCAAAGAAAACCATTTATCCAAATCATAGCAAAAAAATCATAGGAAGCATACATAGGAGAATATATATCAGAAAATATAAAGTGAAGGAGTTCTCCAATTGAGATGGAGATAACTCAAATCAAGCAACAGAGAGGCTCCTGGATCACACCCAAGAGGGAAATTCCTGATTCTCTATTATAGTAAACTGGGAGTAAGGATATGATGGAGACTGCCAGCTGTTCTTATGTCATTTCAGAGTCTTTTCCTTCAATAACCTGAAGTGAAATTGGCTTCTTCCTTTTTCCCTCTTCCTTCCCTCTTTGAAATTGAAGCCAAAAGTGACCAAAGCAGCTTAAGTTGGAAAAGTCCTAATGAAGACTGAAAAAGGCTCTGCCCTGCTCTAATATCCACCAAATGGATAGGAGAGTGTCCATACCAATGAATTTTGAGACTGGGGTTATACTTAAAAATCCTTTCTGACTTGGTTTCACTTAACATTTAGAACCTATGGCAAAATGTTCATAATCTCCAGAATTTAGCATCAGATGAAGAACCAAAAGAACTGTAAGAGTTAGAAAATGATTCTTTTATATGCCCTATTTTCAATTTTAATAACTAATTTTCATATTTCTTTAAGCACATGTGGTTCTTTTTGCATAATTGTTGGCCTTTTCTTTATTTCTCTCTCTGTTTGTATTACAGTAGCAGCCACAAAAGGACTAGCTTATAGTTTTAAAGCAACTTGAAATTTATTAAACATTTTCCACTAAACTCCTAGAAAATGGGTAATGCAAGTTTTTATTCTCTTCTTTCAGGGAACTGAGGCTCAGAAAAGCCCAGTGCTATGTCCATGGTCCTATGACTAATAGATATCAAAGTAAGAACAACAATTCAGGTCTTTAGATTCAATGCCTTAGTCTGTAGCACACTAAATTAAATTTCTGTAAGTATTTCACAGTCAGTCATTAAACACATTAATTCCCCATTGCCACAACCAAGTAAAATGATATCTATAAAGGAAATAATCTTTACAAACCAAGAGGAAACAACTTCAGACCTTTGAAAACCATTCTTAGAGAAGAAGCCAGTTGGGAGCATCATTGATGCTGACATTTTCTCCTTCAATAACCCAGAATGAAACTATGAAAAAAGAGCACAAGATTTAGGGTCAGATAACCCCAAGCCAAACCCTAAGTCTAGTACTTATTAACTGTGGTATTTAAGTAAGTTATTTCACTATTTTGAACCTCAGTTATTTCTTCTACCAAATGAGGTTGTGGGTTTTGAGATCTTTAAGGCTCCAGCTCTAAATCTATACTGTTATGAACTATTTCTCAAGTTCATCCACTGCTATATTAAATTTCTAGAAAACTCTAAGCTAGTTTCAGCCCTGAAACTGTGTCTCAAAATTTAAAGCTCAAAGCCTGTCTAACTTTCCATCCTTTCCTTCCCCTTCTCTTTAGAGGGATCTGTCACATCATATGTTTGTATCCAGTAAATGACAAAAATGATAGATAAATGGCTTTGTTTTAAACTAGTGTCCCTTTCTAGAGCTTGTTAGGTAATATGTTCAGAGATATCAAATTGAATTTGCTGTATTAGGATATTAGAATGTCATTGTGTTTGCCTTTGACACAAATTTTAACAGAAACAAAAATATTGCAACCTGTTTTGTCCATTTGTAGGTCATCAATCTTATGATAATATGTTTTCCTTTAGCTTCTGGCTTGATATTATTTTCATATTGTTCTGTGGGCAACACAGCATAGCTGTCTTTTCTAAGAACACTAGGGGAAATTGGAAGAATAATGGTGTAAAATAGTTCAGTGACTTAAAGAGACAGGATATGTAGAATTGTAGATTATAGAAAGTATCTTGACACCTCTGTTGTTAAATAGAGACTCTCTTTTTATAAAGATAGTTTTCAGATGCAATACAATATTTTGGGTTTAAGATTTGTCGACAGAGAACTTTGCAGTTCAGAAGAAAATGCTTGGTAAATTATGACAATTCTGCTTACTTAGGGCTGCTTCTGATATAAACCCCATCCTACCCATATACAGAGCTATGAAATAGACTAAGGGACTTTGTACAGTGTTACTGTTAGCAGTACCTCTTTATGAAAGTGGATATATTTACCGGGTTTCCCATATTTTTTCAGATTATTTATTGTACTTGGGATAAGGAGGCAGGCAGGTAAGTTGGTCAGAAAAGATGAAAATGTTGGATTGTGGATAAAACAGCATAATATCTCAGTACCATAACTGTTTCAAATTCAAAGGAAGATCTGCAGAGGATTCTCTGTTTTTTCTTCATCCTCAAACCACTAGGAATGTTCCTTGCTCTTTGAAAACACAGGTATTTTTATCCTTGAAGGAAAACAAGGATATCATCCACTCTGTAGGATAGAGATGAAACTTAGATCCACTTCAGCATTAATACATGTAAAGTGAGAATGGTACACTTTCACACACTCTTTCACATACACTTACATCTGTGTGTATATGTATATATATATATATATATATATGCACACATACATATGTGTATATATGTATGTGTGTACACACACACATAGGCACACAGAAACAGAGCAGATCTGTTTTAGAAATTACATATTACAGGAGCAATACAAAATAAAATTTATATGAGATTGGTGTGGGGAGAATAAAAAAGACATTAGGGCCAACTTTACACATAGAAAATTCAATTACCTGTTTGATGTGATTTTAGGAGTAATAGGAAAGCTCCTCTCCTCTTCAAACTCCCAAATAATATCCAAAATTATTTAAAAGAAGATCAAACCTTTTTTTCCCTAAAATTAAAGGAGGAATGATTACTTAGATTCATATGGTACTTTTTGATTGAAAATATACATTAATCTGCATTCTAAATTGAAAGTTTAGAATAAAAACTTAGGCTTTTTCCTGTCTTAAACCCCATCTAGTCATATATAGAGCTATGGAATAGACAAATGGGCTTTGTACAATGCTGCTGCCAGCAACACCTCTTTATGAAAATGAAGAAATGACTGGGTTTCTCATATTTACCAGATTATTTATTATACTTGGAATAAAAACATATGCATGGGAATAAATCTATTAAATGAATTTAAAAACTTATTGAAAGTTTGATAAATAAGGAGCTTTTCTGTCATTCCTCTGTGAGCATATGAGAGAGAGAGACAGAAAAAAAAAAGGGGGAAGGGAGAGAAAGAGAGAGATCAGAATAATCGAGGCATACTTAGAGAATCACTTTCACAATTAGGAAGAGGCAATGGGGTTATGTGTGATCCTTGTCCAGGGTCACACAGCTAATAATTGTTAAGGTCAGCTTTGAACTTAGGTTCTCCTGACTTGAGGGCTGCTATTTGATCCACCATCTACATGTCCCTCTAAGCAACTTTTTAATAGTATAAGTGAAATACCCCAGCTTTCAAAGAGCAAGGAACATTTCTGAGCAGGTGGCAGAATTTGTAGGCATTGGACACTGCTAGCATCAAACAACATCACAGAGATTGAATGTATTTTTAAGGTAAATTATTCTATTTTAAGTAACACAAGAAAATAGAATTGCATTCAAGTGTGAAATTGAGTTTATCAGATTTCACATCCCATACACTAAGATGATGCCAATGAACATATTGTTACTTTTTCTTTTCCAAAATTATTAATTTAATCATTTTCAGTTTTCAACAATAACTTCCATAAATTCCAAATTATTTCCCCCTCCCTCCCCAAGATGACATACAATCTTGTATGAATTCTACACATACATTTCTTTTAAACACATTTTCGCATTAGTCATGTTGCACAGAAGAAATAAAATAAATGGAAGAAATCATTAAGAAAACAAAAGATAACAAAGGAGAAAAGAGTCATTCATTCTTTGCTCCAACTCCATAGTTCTTTCTCTGGATGTGGATGACATGTTGCATCATGAGTCCTTTGGAAATGTTTTAGGTCCTTACATTGGTAGTAGTGGCTAAGTCTATAAAAAACAGTCCTCCTCACACACTCTGGCTGTTAATGTGTATAATGTTCTTCTGGCTTTCTCACTTCACTCAGCATCAGTTCATATAAGTCTTTCCAGGTTTTTCTGAAATTTGCCTATTTATCATTTCTTGTAGCAAAATAGTATTCTATTACATTCATATACCATAACTTGTTCGGTCATTTCCCAATTGATGGACATCCCCTCAATTTCCAGTTCTTGGCTACCACAAAAAGAGCTGCTATACGTATTTTTTCTACATGTGAGTCCTTTTCCCATTTTTACGATCTATTTGGGATACAGCCCTAGAAGAAGTATTGCTAAGTCAAAGGATATATTCATCTGTATAGCTCTTTGAGCATAGTTTCAGATTGTGTTCCAGAATGGTTGGAACAGCTCACAGCTCCACCAACAAGGAATTAGTGTTCCAGCTCTCCCACATCTTCTCCAACAGTTATCATTTCCCTGTTTTGTCATATTAGCCAAAGAGATTAATTTTAAAATTTTTATTTAACAGTCAGGAAGAGATTTGTTTACTCACATGGGAATTATCTCTAAGTTAGCTGTCAGTGTACTCCAATAATGAATGCATTAAAGCTAAAATTAGAATTTATAATAAACAATTAGAAAGAATAATTTTAAAATGTGGCATGGAATTAAGAAAAATTACCCCAGAATTAGTTAGATTATTTTTTTAAAAAATTAATGGTAAACAGGCAATAGAAATGATTTTGACAAGAACTAAAATAATTTCATCTAGAAGTTAAAACAATATGCATTAATTAATATAGCAGAAAGACCAAAAGAACTTAGAATGCATTAGTCAGCAAACATTTGGTGAAAGACAGAGAGCAAAAGAGAGAGAGAAAGAAAGAGTGACAAAGAGAGAATGAAAGAAGGAGATAGAGAAACAAGACCAGTTTATAATGTAAACTTATTTGCAAAATCTTACACAGGAGGATGATGGAATAATATGAACAGTATTATCTCATAAAACAGAGAATAGTGGAGGACTAAACCATTATAAATAAAACTAGGCAAGATAATGACTTAATCAAAGCCATTCTAATGGCAAATGTAGTTGGGGACATAGTGGATAGAGTAATGGGTCTGAAGACAGGGAGACCTAGATTTAAATACAAAAGATACTTGCTCCTTGTGTGACCCTCATTAAACCACTTAACCTCTGTCTGCTTTAGGTCCCATGACTTCAAAATGGGGATAGTGACAATTACCTCCCAGGGTTGTTGTGAGGATCAAATGAATTAATATTTTAAAGCTCTTAGCACAGGACCTGGCACATAGCAGATATTTAATAAATGATTCTTTCTGTTCCTCCTAAGGGCATTCAAGGAAAAAAACAGAAATTATAAAAAGAAGGCAAGCAGAAAATATTTGGAAAATTATTAAAATATAGATATATGTGTATGAATTATGTGTCTATATGTACATATATGTATATGTGCATGTGTGTGTATACATATATACATATATATATATATATATATGTATAGTGTGTGTGTGTGTTCCATCAAGAATGGAACTGGCACATATGAATGCTAACATCAATCTCTGGGGTATTTTTATAAGGAGAAAAGGCACTAAAGAGAACAAATATGGAAAAAGCAGTCAGATATTTTCTATGTTGCAGCAAATACAATTGTCAGAAAACTATTTTAGAAGGTATATAAAGGAGGTAAAAATATCAAAGCTACAGGGAAAAAAATCTCAAATATTCCCTACTGATTAAAAAAAATGATGTCTTAGAAAATCAACTCCTACTAACTTACATATGTAGTCTCTCATCTGCAGAAAATGTTAGGATTATCTATGGACCCAAATTGAGGGCATACTTGATGAAAACATTCATGGAGAAGAAGCAGGCCTTCACAAATGATAGTCAAAATGCAGTACACCTTTACAATTTCACAATTTACTAAAGGATGTAAAGAATATAATTTCCAATTTTTTTCATTTGTTGATTACAAAAAAAAACTTCAGAAAACCAAAACCTCACTTTATAAGCTCTATCATTGCAAACATAAGTCAATATTATTCAAGATTCTTTGCAAAATTTAATAACAGAAATGACCCTCTTATAATAAAATTATGTATAATATATTAATTATATATAATTATAATAATAACCTTCTGATAATAAATATCAAATGATCCAAAACATGGAAATGAATACCATCCTGGTGGACATGGATATGTTATCATCCATACCACTGGATGGAACCCCAAAATTGATGAGATCACAGATCTGTTTGGTTATTTGAAGATTATAGTGGTAGTGTGGCATAATGGATAAAGTGTTGAGTTTAGAAATGGATTCAAGGACTTTTTCTGAATTTGTTTGACTCTCTTTCTCTCCTTTGCCTACTCACAGAGTGTTTGAACTAGTGTTAGGGGAGGGACTCTACTCCCTGAGTTCTCGAGGTTGACAAAACCTCACATCATATATTCTTTCATACTGTGCTTTAAGGTTTACAAAAAAATTCTTTTCCTCAAAACCAAGAAGTAATTAAAAATTGATGTTATTTGATAAGAAAAATTGTGTCTCTGAGAGCATATATATTTTACATAATGATAGAAGTAGCAATTGTTAAAGTTAGGAATTGTACTCAGGTCAAATGATTCCTAGTCCAATGATAAATTACAATTATACTAAATTATATCCTCTCTCAAAAAAAAAAGAAAGAAAGAAATACCCCAACGAGTCATAATTGTCCAATTATTCAAACTGAAATTTTCATTTTATTTTATTTGGAGCATCTAGATGGTGTAGTGGATATACTCCTGGGCACCTGTGTTCAAATTTTGCCTGTATTAAAATGTGGCCTCAGACACTTACTAGTTATATGATCCTGAGCAAGTCAGTTCACCTCAGTTTCCTCTTAAGTAAAATGGAGATAATAAAAGCACTTACCTCACAGAGTTGTTGTGAGGAACAAATAAGATAATATTTATAAAGTATTTTGAACAGTACCTGGCACATAGTACAGTATGTTATTATCATTTTATTCTATATAAAAACAAACAACTTTACTGAGAATGAATGTTCTAGATGGAAGAAGAGAGAAAACATAAGATGAAAAAGTAAAAGAAAAATGGAAGAAAGTGAAGAAGAGACAAGGAACATGCATCATACATGATAGGGATGGGGGAGGGGAGTACAGAAATAGGAGATTGATCTAGCAAATTATTTTTTCTAATTTTAATGTTTTGCCTAAGATCAGCTGTAGAGGAAGTCAAATACAAAGGGGCATCAGACTAATTTCTTAAATTTGAAATTTCTACTCCATTTCCAGAGCAATGGCAATAGTGGCTGGAGGAACCAAGGGAGGTTTTATTGGCCTGGATCCCTTTGTGAGATATATCAGATACAGTAATTCCCATTGCCCTCCCACAATTTCTTTCCATTCTATAAGTGGACAGCTCTGTTTGCCTTTCAAATTAGAATTTGTGAATTATGAGTTCATTAGAGAAGTGAATAGCTCTAATTCTGGAACCTATATAATTTTGGAGTCTCTATTAAATAACCATGTAAAAATTGTGATTTTAGAAGAATATGGGGGCAGAACCAAGATGACAGAGTAGAAAGACTCACCTCAAGAAGCCCTCCCACCACAACCCATAAAATACCTGTAAAAATGGCTCTAAATAAACTCTAAAGCAAAGAAGTCATAAAACAAGAGAGTGAAAGAGATTTGCAGCCCAAGGCAGCTGGGAAGGTCTACAGGAAAGATCTATTGCACCAGGCATGGAGTGGAGAGCATCCCAAGGTTGGTATGCCACAGCAAGGACAGGACCAGAGCAGGTTTCAGGGAGTGGAATCACAGTAGATTCTTCAACCCACAAACACCAAAGGCAGCTTCAAAAGTCAGTGAGAAAGCTTTCACCAGGGTGAGAAGGGAACAGTGGCAGTGGCAGCTTCCATTGTTGGAGCCCTGGCCTAAAGACCCTGGGCAATTGAGCTGCTGATTTGGATCCCAGTACTGAGAGGCATCCCTACAGTGAGAAGGAGCACTGGTTGGCATGGTGGAACTGGTAGAGGCTCTGGAGGGGGAATTCTAGTGGCAGATCCTGGGAAGAAACAAGGGCTAATAGTTGCTCCCAGATCAGAGTTCAGGCCAGGAAAGGAGGAAACTCTTCTCCCTTGATTGTGCCACCTTGGAGGAACTGAAGGTCCTGACAGTATACCCTCCTCTTGACAAAGAGCTCAGAAGTCAAGTAACTGACTGGGAAAATGCTTGCAAAAGGGAAAAAGAATACAACAGTAAAAGGTTACTTTCTTGGTGAGCAGGTATTTTCTTCCATCATTTCAGATGAAGAAGAACAATGCATACCATCAGAAGAAGACATCAAAGTCAAGGGATCTGCATCCAAAACCTCCAAAATAAATACGCAATAGTCTCAGGACATTGAAGAGCTCAAAAAGGATTTTGAAAATCAAGTAAGAGAGGTAGGAAATATTGGGAAGAGAAATGAGAGCAATACTAAAGGAGACCCAAAATAATACTGAAGAAATTAACAACTTTAAAAATAGACTAACCCAAATGGAAAAAGAGGCCCCCAAAACCAATGAGGAGAAGAATGCTTTAAAGAGAATTAGCCAAATTCAAAAGGAGGTTCAAAAGCTCACTGAAGAAAATAGTTCTTTAAAAATTAGAATGGAGCAAATGGAAGCTAATGACTTTTTTGAAAAACCAAGAAATTACAAAACAAAACCAAAAGAATAAAAAACTTAAGGACAATGTAAAATATCTCATTGGAAAAACAACTGACCTGGAAAATAAATCCAGGAGAGGCAATTTAAAAATTATGGGACTACATGAATGTCATGATCATAGAAAGCCTAGACATCATCTTCCATGAAATTATCAAGGAAAACTACCCTGATATTCTGGAACTAGAGTGTAAAATAAATATTGAAAAAATCCACCAATTTCCTCCTGAATGGGATCCAAAATAAAAGTTCTTAGGAATATTGCAGTCAAATTTCAGAGTTCCCAGGTCAAGGAGAAAATATTGCAACCAACTTGAATAAAACAATTTGAGTATTGTGGAAATACAATTAGGATAGCACAGGATCTGGTAGCTTCTACATTAAGGGATCAAAGGGCTTGGAATATGATATTCCAGAAGTCAAAGGAACCAGTACTAAAACCAAGAATTACCTACCCAGCAAAACTGAGTACAACACTTCAAGAGAAAAAAATGGTCATTCAAAGAAATAGAGAACTTTCAAGCATTCTTGATTGAAAAAAACAGAGCTGAATAGAAAATTTGATTTTCAAACACAAGAATCAAGAGAATCATGAAAATGTAAATAGGAAAAAGAAATCATAAGGGACTTACTAAAGTTGAACTGTTTCTATTGCAGTATGGAAAGATAATATTTGTAACTCTAGAAATGGAATGGGGCAAATTATCTCTCATAAAAATGGCAAACAAAAGCTTTTTCAATGGAGGTGAAAAGGAGGAAATGAGAGGGGAAAAAGTGAAGTTTACTCTCATCACATTTTTGTTTAAGGAGGGAATAATATGCACACACAATTTGGTATTGGAAAAGAAAAGGAGAGAATGGCATAAGTGGAGTGTGGTGGGGATGATATAAGGGAGAGTAAATGAGAGAAGGAGAATGATTAGAACTAAACATTTTTGGGAGAGATAAGGTCAAAAGAGAGAATAAAATAAATGGGGAGGCAGAATAACATGGAGGAAAATACAGTTCGTCTTTCACAACATGACTATTGTGGAAGTCTATACCATATATAGCCTATATTGAATTGCTTACCTTCTCAGTGGGGATGGGTGGAGAGGGAGGAAGGGAGAGAGGTTGTAGTCCAAAGTTTTAGGGAAAAATGTTGAGAACTATTTTTGCATGTTATCTGGGAAATAAGAAATACAGGTATTGGGGTACAGAAATCTATCTTGCCCTACAAGAAAAGAGAGAAGGTGGGGATAAGGGAAAGGAGGGATGTGATAGAAGGGAAGGAAGACTGGGGGAAGAGGTAATCAGAATGCATGGCCTTTTGGGGTGGGGAGGGGAGAAATGTGGAGAAAATTTGGAACTCAACATTTGTGGAAATGAATGTAGAAAACTAAAAATAAATAAATAAATAAAAGAATATGGATCCTAGCTTTTATAATTAATAAGAAAGACTTAAAAACATAATTCTTGATATACTGAATAAAATGAGGGTGATGTATTGTTATTTTTAGATATAAATATGCTTTGGAGGGTCACAAAAATAATTTATTTATTAATTCCTTTAACAAATATTTATTAAATATTACCAATTTGTTACTAAGTCTTTTGTAAATCTTGACTGATTTTAAAGACATTAGGAACATTATTGAAAGGCATTAAGATAAATGTAAAATTTGAACTCTGGTACCATCACAATATGAACTAAAAATCAAGGGCAAATTTTACATAGGCATTCTGAAATTGTTGACAGATTCAATGAGATTTGGTACTTAACAAAGGTAAGATAAACTTCAGTACAAAGAATTACTCAAAGCAGTTTTTCAAAGAGTTCTGATCCAAGATCCCAGAGACTATTGATAGATGGGACTGTTCAGGTTTTAAAATATGTCTTTACTTCAAAAATACTGTCATTCACATTAAGAAGGAAATAATAATTCATCTCTTGGGCATTTTTAGAATTACAATGCTTTCTAGAAAGTTGCAATCACCTTGTAATGCAGATAGTTAAAGAAGTATTATCCTCATTTGACACTTGAGGAAACTAAGGCTTTCTCAAGATAGCAGTATTAAAGAATAGCAGAGACTAACAAGAGTATTAGTATCTCTGAGTTCAGTACTCTTTCAATAAGAAAATATTTTCAAGTACATTTAAAATGTTGAGAGAAAAGAGATTGTGCACTTTAAGAAATTTTCTATTATCAAAATGTCAGATTATAAAAATAACAATAGCAAAAACAACAAAGAAACTTACAAACAATTCATTAGAAAATTAGCAGTGATAAAAATGTGAGGGGGAAGTTAATTAAGTGCCTTGTACCTGGGTTGAGTTGTCCTGGTTGCAAGGAAAGCATCAAATGATATTATGTAAAAATAAGAGACTGAAATGGAGATGATGTTTCTACAATATCTTTTCTTCTGTATGGGATATAAAAGGAGAAGTATCAGTGAGCCACTGTTGTAAGCAAAATCATAGGTACTAGGGAGCAGCTTTCTATTGAGGGAAACCAAGTTTTAGTTATGTAGTTATTGAAATAGTTGAATTTATTGGGAGACAACAATTATCATGCCTAGGTGATTTTATTCATTCAACCATTTATCAAATAAAAATCATTATATGCCTATGTTTACATATAGCAATTTTAATGAGATGTTAGTGTTTTCAATGCTATTTTAATTAAATTATATCACTTTTTGAAAAAAAAATCATTGCCTCTGGGACTGTATGGTTATACATTTCTGAGTTACTCTGAGAAGAGCCAGTCTCCTAGGCCTACCGATCTATAAACAGGAACCATCATTCTCATGCTGATGGATGCCAGAATTGCAGGCCTTCCTCCTGGGGGGAATTAATCAGCCTTCCTTGACTTCTCCTTAGAAATTCAATCTATTTCTGGAATAGGAAACCTGAGTTCTTATATATCCGTTTGCAAATAAGTATATCTATTTTTGAAGAGCCCAATAACCCCTGTTTAAATAATCATTTAGAACCATGCAAAACCAATCACAATTTCAAATACTGTGAGTGCAGTTTGAGAAAAGTGCAAATCCCAAGGTTGGGAGGAACCTTAAAAGACATCTAAATTAACCTATACCAAAGCAAAAATCATTTCTACAAAATACGAAGTAGGTGGTCCTAACCTAAGCAAATAAACTAAACAATGAACCTATTCAAAAGTAGTTGCAAGGCATGTTTTGTTTTTTTTTTAAACTTTGGAAAGTCAAGGATCCTAATTCCCTAATTATTCTGTTCAACTCAAATTGAAGTCATTGTAAGAGAAAGACTACTGAATGGAGTCAGAAAACCTTGTTCCAAATCCTGACTGATATTTTCTAACTCAACCTTATATAACCTCTCTGGTTCTTGGTTAGCATGCCTCTAAAGGGATTGGGTTAGTCAGTCTCTAAGTTCCCTTCCTCTTGAAGATTTTTGATTGAACAAAATAACTATCATATGAAATGACTCTTTTTTGTCACTTTTGGGTTTACTATGTTTTAGATTTGCATGACATACATTTCTAGATTATTCCCATTTCATGAGAGGTTATAATAATAGAAAGCAATTAAGTCAAACTAATAGTACAGTGACCTTATCTCAATGCGCATGCAACATTTTATATCTGTAGTACCTCCTACTGCCCTTTTTTTTGAAATTATCAGAAATCTTTCTTCTGTCCCATCCACACCTCATTAAAAAAAAAGAAAAAACATAGCCATTATTTATAGTCAAGCAAAACAATTCTCCCCTGTGCTGAAAAAAAATAAATAAACAATCTCATTTTGCCCTGGAAAACTACCACCTATCTGTAATGGATAATATTTTTCATCATTACTCGCCCCTCAGACATGGTGCTTTGGGATCTGGGTTATCCTATAGCATTTTCCCACCTAGAACAGGCCTCTTCCATAATTTTTTTTGGAAGACAAAATTCTACTTAACTTTGTGATGTACCTCTTCATAGATTAATATCCAAAAAAAGATCTTTTGTTGTATTTTATCATTATAACTCAGAAGCTAAAGGGAACAAGAACAAAACCAACAAAAACTACACCTTTTGAATGGGAATCCTGTAGCTTTTTCCTCTAATCAACACATGCTGTCCTTCATGGTTTCTCTCTCCATCTGCCTCTTATTTTACCATAGTTTATATAATGCTGAATGGTGCTGGGGCTTACTTGGTGCTTTCGTGTAACTAACAGTCACATCATAGTTTGAGACTTCAAGGGATACACTTGGATGAACTAATGAACATCTATCTCCAGTGCAAATAGAAACAGGCTCTAAAATCTCCCTTGTCTATAGAAAACACAAACCCGTAGTGTGGACAGCAGGGGCCCCAGTTCAGATTGAGTGCCCCCATCCAGCAAAGAAAGGAGCCATTATTGGCACATGTAAGTGATTTAAGAAGAGACTGTCTACCCAGATAGAAAAAGACTTAGCTGTCTGGCGACTCAGGAAATGTCAGACGTTTCTGAAAGGTTAATAGGAGGCTTTGGAAACAAGTTAAACTTAATCTTACAATGTGAATGCTAATGGATTTTAGACTGAGGTTAGGAAAGAAGAGGGAATGAGGAATAATGAAACATAGGATCTGATGGAAACAAATAACCCAAGCTATGTTTTGAGTCTACTGTATAATCTCTCCACCAGTTACAAGGCAGCATCCATGCATAAGGATGAATATAATTCTTTTCAGAACCTTTGTAAAACTCTTTTAAAGGTTTCACCTTTGAATAATGATGTGATCTAGGGGAGTCTAAGAGGTTTGTGACATGACCCTAATACATTATAGATGTTTAGAAAAATGAAATATTTAGCTTTACTCACTATGGTCAGAATGTGTTTATTATTCTTAAGTAATTAGGTGATAGACTAATTAAAATGAACTTGAAAACAGGGTTACTCTAGAAAGGTCTTGTGATCTAATATAAGGAATACTAGACAAAGAAATCAGATACTCTTCTTCAAGCTAGCAGGGTAATCTTGAATTAATTATTTTATACTTCTAAATTTGAGTTTCTTTATGTGAAAAATGAAGTGGTTGGAGACTGCAGTCTTTAGGGTCTCTGATCTTTTCTGTAGTCCTTGAGGCTCTACCCCTACCCATACATTCAAAAAACATACACACACACAATCATTTAACCTTGATAAAAATGTCATAGTACCGGACTTGAGATCAAGAGGTGTGTGTTTGAATCCTAGGTCTATCCCTATCTATAGAAAATCAAGCAAGTCAACTTTCTTCATTTATAAAATGGACATAATCATCCTTTTCTTTCTTAAAAATAAAAATTTTTCTTAATTTTTTTCTTAAAACAAAAAATGATGTGACCCTTAGAAACTCACTTCACCTTCATAGCTTGAGTTTTTCCAACTGATCAGTGATAGAATTCAGTTAACTAACTATTTACTAACTATTCCAATGATGGTCCTGGAAAAAGAGACAACTAAACCTGTCTTTCTCCCTTTCAGAGATGTAGCGGGGAATACTTTGGCAGAAAAATGGTATGCATGGTTAGACAAGATTTTGATTTTGGGTGATTCTGCTTAAATGTTTCTTTTGTAACAAAGGAGAGTCTAATCTGAGTAGGGAAAGTGAGTAAATATTGATGTAAATATCTAATTCATCAATAAAATTCATTAATAATTTATAAAACTAGACATCCTATATTCTTCACAAACTCAATATGTTCAAAATGAAACTAATTATATCCAACTGCCCTCTAAAAATTCCCTCTAAGCTTTGCCATTTCTGATCTGGGTTATACTATCCTTTCATTCCCCCAAATTTTCTACATCATCACTCATGTTTAGTGAGTTGAAAAGTTCTATTGATTCTACCTCTACAAAATCTTTTACTAGCTCTCCTTTACTCTCATTCAGACTATACCTTAGTCTAAACCTTTATCTCTTCTAACCAGAATAATTATATAGCTTCCTTGACTCAGTTCCTCTGTTTCAATCTATCACCCCCCACACACACACAGAGTTACTAAAATGTTATTTCTAAAATGTAGCTCTGACCATATTATTTTTCTTCCCACACTCAAAAATCTTCAGTGTCCCCCTCTTCTGAATTAAAATGTAAACTCCTCTTTTTGGCTCAGAAGATCCTGTACCTTCTGGCTTCCACCTAACCCCCCAGTTTCATTTCATATTACTCACCTTCACTAATCCTCTGTTGCCTTCAAATTAACCTCTGAGCTGCTCCATATAATCATCATTTCACCTCCTGTCCCTGTCTTTGAATGTTTGTTTCTTCATCTTTGTGTCACACTTTTTCCTTACCTCCATTACTTGGAATCATTAGTTTTCTTATCTAAGTCCTGCAAGAGACTTTTTCTAATCTCAGTTATACTTTCCCTCCTGAAATTATTATGTAGGCTTTGCTTTATGTTTTACATTTACTTTTGCATATGTACGTTCTGTTCCCTAGGGTGTTTTTTTTCTTTTCTTTTTCTCTTTGTATACACAATTCCCTGATAGACAACAGTCAACAAATAAATGAAATTAATAAAATGAAACATGGTCTCTAAGGCCTCTTCTAGTTCTAAAATTCAATACATCTAAGTCTGATATTGTCATTGAAATCAATATGAAATTACAGTAAGATTCATTCTCTAGAGCTTTTATCATTCTATCATGATAGCAATCAAGTTAGGATCTTTTGCTGTTTTTGTTTTGCTAAAAATGTCTCTCATTGAATAATGTGATTAAAGATCTTCCCCACCCTCTGATGGGCCTGTGCATTGAAGGAAGCTTGATTAAGAAAGTTGTTTTGTAGGAGGATCTCAAGTATCTTTTGTTTTTTCTATTGAGACACTGGGTCAGAGGGTTACTCCCTCTGGCTCTGAAACGAGTATAAATAGTATGAGGGTGAGGTTTTACTTTGGCCATTACTAACTGTAAGTATTTGGCCAGAGGAAGACTCTGGGAAGCCAGTAAGGAACCGGCCCCCCACCCCCACACCTTGAAAACCCAGATGTCAGTGCTTCCCTCTCTGGTAACTATGGTCAGACAGTTGGACTGTCTGTTGAATTATGGTCAAGCAGGGGAAGCTATATCTGCTGATCTCTGATTTCTCTGTATTTTCTTTGAAGTTTAGAGTGCTGACTCCCCTGAATTAGGTGAGTGATGTATGTGCTTGATTTAAGTGATTGTTAACCCCTCAAAAGTTGTCTTTCCTTTTATGAAGGCAGATCTAAGAACCTGTGATGGGAACTCTACCCTGTGTAGGTTAGGGTGCTTACTGTTACATCTACCTATAGCACCAGGTCATTTCTCAGACTCCAATGCTTTATTAAATTAGTGAGTTGTCACTATTTTGAGTGAAAAGATCTTAGAATGGAATTTACTTTAGCAGCTAGAACTTCCTTTGATGACTTTCTGTTTGTTTGTTTTTTCGGGCCTGCTATTCCATTAATGTATGACCTCCAGACGAGAAAACTCTACCATTGTAGGTCTGTACATGCTCTGAAACTTATAGCTTAAAAGAGTTACATTGGGCCCTGAGAATTTATAACTTGCTCAGAGTTACCCAGATAGTATGTATCAGAGATGGAATTTAAGAAATCAATTAAATTTAGTTTAAAAATAAAAGTCAATTATTTTCCTATCTTGATGGTTCATTCTTGGTTTTTTAATGCCCAAAGTAACTGCTTGTTTTGTTTTGTTTATAGCTTTTCTGTTGTTTTTTTGTTTGTTTGTTTTGGTTTTTTGTAGCAGCATTGCAAAACTGAATTTTTACTGACATTTCAACAACTTCCTTCTTATACTCTGATATGTACTGCTAAGGTACCATCTTGTCTGTCAAATCACATTTTAAATATTCCTTTCATAAACTGAAAATTTAACAAATCAGCCATTCCTGTCAGCCTCATTAGATTGATTTAATTCAGTTTTGTTGAACTGTCATAGTCTGAATTTCTTGGCCTTTATCATTCTACTGTGAAGATTTGGGTGGTTTTCAGTGATCTCCCTGTTCATCTCTTCATTAAGAGAGGCCCAACAATCAAACTGCGCATACTCTTTGATCCAGCACTACCACTATGATGTCGGCAGCCAAAAAATATCATAAAAAGGAGAAGAGGACCCACATGTACAAAAATATTAATAACAGCTATTTTTGTTGTGGCCAAGAACTGGAATGTGAAGGAATACTCATCAGCTGGAGAATGGCTGAACAAGTTGTGGTACATGAATGTAATGGAATACTATCCTTACATATTAGAAATGACAAGCAGATAGATTTCAGAAAAACCTGGTAAGACTTATATGAACTGTTGCTGACTGAAATGAGCAGAGCCAGGAGAACATTGCACACATTAACAGCAACATTATTCAATGATCAACTATAATTAACTTAGCTCTTCTCTTCAATACAATGATCCAAATTCCAAAAGACTCATGATGGAAAATGCTATCCATATTCAGTGAAAGGACTATGAAGTTTGAATGCAGATCAAATATACTATTTTTACTTTTTTTTTGCTTTTCTCTTTTGTTCTGTGTCTTCTTTTACAACATGACTGATGTGGAAATATGTTTATATGATTGTGTATTTATAATCTATATCAGATTTCTTGATGTCTTGAGGAAGGAGGATGGGATAGAGAGAAAAAGGGAAAAATTTGGATTAAATTAATTAAATTGATTATTTATATTGTATTGTTACAAATTGTATTATTTATACAATTAAACTGATTATCCTTTGTGACTCACAAAACAGACTCCGATGAGTAATTCTCAAAATGTTTGGATTAATGGTAATATCATTGGACTAATTTATAGTTTTTTGAGGTGAGTTCCTTTGAAGGGGGCAATGCCTATTTGAATATTTGAACAAATTCATGAAGTCCAACTGTCTCCCTACCTAGAGAGAAGCAATCTGTGATAAATTGAAAGAAGCACATTAAAGTTTTCAGGTCATGGGGATTCTATTTATTAAACAGCCAGTTCAAGAGTCCACAAAAATGACACCCTAGAAACCTCAGATCATTAATGTGTTTTCCTGAAGATCTGACACACTGTTACAGTGACATGCACACCTGTCAGGGTCCTAGTCAAGAAAATTAAACTGGGGGGTGAAGATGTTATCAAGGATCCTTAGTAAACAAATTAAGTTACTAGGTCAATTTACCTAAAAGTACCCTAATGCAGTTCAATATATCAGTAAGCTTGGAAGAAATAGCTTGAAGTGATGTGTGTGATAGGATGTACAATTCACTTAGTGCTTTCATATCCATTTGAAGACAAATTAAAATAAGAAATAAACACATTCATGGAGTGAAACTCTTCTCCCACCTGGAGAGAAGCAATCTGTGATAAATTCAGAGTGAACATGGTAGCTCTCCATTATCTCTTAAACAGTGAGTGTAGGGGAGGGAGGGAAATATAAAAAGATGTTTGTAGAAATTTCTGCATCTGATTTTGAAATTTATTTAACAAGGTTCCCTGAATAATCTAATATTCAACACAGGTGTGAGAATAGCTATATTTGCAGCATGGTATCCCTGGAAACATCACTACAAAGGACAAGATATTATACAGTATGTTATGGAACTTCAGAGTAGGAAGGGATATTTGAGATGTGACCAATAAGACTGAGGGTGGTCAGCTTAAATGGAAAGATAAACTATTGTTTTTTTTAATATGAAAATCAAAAGAGATAAATAAATATATAAGCACATATAAATGAAAATTTATGATTTTGCATAGGTGAGAAATATATATGTATGTATGTGTGTGAATATTCTTACACACACTTTTAAAAATTTCTAAATTCAAGATTAAAGAGCAAGTCTATATTACATGCTTTAATGCTTTTTAAAAGTTTGAATTTTCCATATGTACTGGTTTAAAACTACTTAACTTGATACAGTAAAAAGTAGGAATCAGTTTAGCATTGCTGTAGGGCACTAGAATTTACATTTTGGCATACCTCCATCTATTGCCCTGGTCTCCTATGCAACAAATCTGAAATATGAGTTGCTGTAAGTAGTTTAGTGGAGGGGAAAAAATGAATATAGAAATCAGATAACAATTTACTTAGGGCCTGTTACTTTATGCAGCATCAGTAAGATTGCCTTTGTGACAATCCACAGCCTAACATTAGCATTTTTATGACCCAAATTCTCATTAACAAGCATCTTGCTTAGGATATGTTTCCTTAGACAAATAAGGCAGGGAACAGAACAGTCAAGTGGACCCCAAAGATTCAGACTGGGACAACTGACTGGCACCAGACTACATGTCTTTTAGATTGACAAGAACTCAAAAGACCCACTCACAGCTGCTTATATCTGGAAGTCAATCTTTTGCACTTTTATTTTTTCCAATTGCCACAATCATCTACACAAACTATAAGCTATCATACATCAAAGTCTCAATTTTAAGAAAACTTATAAGACCTAGGTTTCTTCTCTGTTTGGAGATGATTTGAAAGGTCAAGAATCTCTTAGAACTTAAAGATCCAAATAATTCTGATGCTTATAAAGCAATCTCCCTGGGTTATTAAACATTTAGTTTAATAATACTGACTTTAATAAAATATTTTTGGAATTCGTTTTCAAAGGACTTTTATGGGCAATCAAATAGAATCGGTATCCTTATCATCTGTTTTTGACCAACTTGCAATTACTTAGTTTCTTCATATGCTTTATTTTCCTGGCTTAGTCCTAAATTCATCTTAAAAGGATAGAGGTTTTACACTACTGTGCTTTGCATATTTCAAGTATATGCCTTTCTACCTCAACACTCCTATCCACCCACATTCCACTCTAAAGCTACCCACCACTGTCATTATGCTCTGGGAAAGTGTGATTTCATCTTTTTTTTTTATTCTTTTATTGCTCTTTCTAAGTTGTACTGGACTAGAATTCTCCATTATGCTCCTCTGCTGGGACACCTTCTCCCCCTCATCACTGCTTTTCAGCCTCTTTTTGTATGCACCTTTCTTGCATTACAAGGTAAAGTACTTTAGGGCAGGGGCTGCTTTTTTTCCAAATTTGCATTTCCAGCAGTTAGCATAATGTTTAGCACATACTAGGTGATTTAAAAATACTTTCTGACTGACAGCTAAATACTAACTTCTAGTTTTTCCTGATTCCTTTTAATGCTAGAGCCTTCACTATAAGATTATCTCCAATTTATTCTATCTAAGTCTTGTTTGTATAACGTATATATTTGTTAGAGGAATTCAGTCTCATTATATTTTCACCTCATAGACATCTTTCAAAAGCATATTGGGTTTGTCAATAGAAGAATGATCAGGTAGAGAAATATCCAAATAATCTGGTCTCAAAGAAAACCTTACCATTGAGATGGGAACAATGATAAAAGTCCTTCTGTTTCTAAGAGTTTATGGTTGTGTGAACACAAATAAAAGAGTATATTATTACTGATTTTTGCTAGCTGAAAAATTCAGATTGGCTGCATTTAGTGATTGAATTCATTAGGCAATTGCTTAACTCTCCATGACACTTTTTAAATTTGTTGTTTACTTGTTTTTAGAAACCTCCATTTTTCAACCAAGGCAATTAGAACTGTTTTGGGTTTTTTTGGAGGTAAACCAAAGGTTGCTTGCCTGATTCAATTCCAATTTGTCCTTGCTATTACAACTCTGTCCTCTGAGTCTGTGAACGGGTTTGTGTGTAGGGAAGTATGATTATTCCAATAAGACCAATTCATTCTTCAACTTACTTATACAAATTCTCAAGATGAAGATAGCTAACTAAGCTACTGCTAAACATGATTTGCCTCAACCAACATTCAATATAATATATATCCTTAGTTTTTTAAACCCTTCAGGAGCAATATTTCCAAAGTAGTAATTCAGTCAGAAGCAGAAAAGAAAGGGAAAAAAAATAAAACAAAACAATGGCAAGAGACAGGCCTTCACTGATTTCATATTATGTTTGAAATTCTCCACACACTCCTGGCTTTACTTTCAGTGCCTTTTTTTTTTCAGTAAATGTGTCAGTATGTGAGAACAAAATGAGAAGACAGATGGAGCCCCAAATGAAGCATTGTAAGTGCTTCCCCATCCCCCATCCCTTCCTTTAACTGTAATTAAGCTCATGCAGTCTTTTAAGCCTGTCAAGTTCAGGAAAACTTTCTTTTGGTTTGTTTACCTAAAAAGCTTTCTTGCAGGGTTTTTGTAGTAACATGAATTACATGTGTTAATTGGTTGTAGTATTTAGTCATTTATAAATGATTTTCATTATTAGCACAGCAAGTCTGGAAACATTGCATTTCTATCTGTGCTGTGGCACAGAAATTCTGGACTTGCTAGATTAAAAATGAGAGAATGGGTTCTGAGTAACCTTACCTGAGGGGCACCATCCTTGAAAGTCAAGAAAGTATTTGGGGCCTTTTACTAATACAGGGAAAATTAATATTGTACCCTCCAAAAGGAACAAAATGAGAAGGGTGCTTTAGAATTTCATGACTTGTTTGAATGATCACATAGAAATCTCTGGCATTTGAGTTAAAAGCAGGAGGAAGAAAATTCTAAATAATATCAATAAAAGAATAATAATGTAAAATAGAACAAGGGTGCTCATTTTCCAGGAGGTATTCAATTCTATTGATGAATTAAGTTGAACAAAATACTTATTAGTTGCAAACTATGTCCAAGGCACTATCTAAGAGGTACAGTTCAATGCCATAAAAGAATCTATAATCTAGGAAAGAGAAATAAAATGTATATAATGATATTAAATAAAATCTGATTTTTACATAGGAGAATTAGAAGCAAAGTGTTATGAAAGATGTGAGGAAAGATAGCATAACTAAGGCAAGTACCATTTAAACCAATTCTTGAAGTAAGACCAGGATTTCATGAAGAAGAGCATTCCACACAAGAGAGAATCCTGTGAGGAAATCTCTAGAGGTATAAAAGTATGGGTAAAAAAAAAATCCTAGTAGAAGAGATACTTTTCCCCAACCCTTAGAATTCAATGGGTTAACATGAAAAGATGGTATTAAAGAAATAAGCACATAAATCTTTTATTACTATAACTGTTTTCTCAATGTAAAAAATGGCAGGTCAAATACAAGTTTACCATGATGAAATCTTTAAGTAAATATCTGATGCAAATCTATGGAACTTATCCTCCTGTGGTTTTTATTTGCTCCATTTGAATGCAAATCTCAGTTCTCAGTTCTTCTAGATGTCCTAATGGTTCTTCTATATTAGACTAAAGCTCCAGTGTGTCTCACTGTGGCAGAGAGGATCAATACGAGTTTGAAAGGCTCTACCACAGATAGAGTACAAATAGTTCAGGCACACATTTGAGATGGATTTTCTAAATTCACGCATCTTGCATTTGTTTTGAGCTACTTCAATTCTACTTTGCTTATAGAGCACAATGACCTCTTTGATGTGGGCATGCCATGCTGAGTTGTCCTTTGCCAGCTTCTCCCATGTCATGAAATCAATTCCAAAGTTCTTCAGAGATACTTTAACAGTGTCCTTATATTTCTTTTTCTGACCACAAGGTGAGGACCTACAGTGGCAATTTAAATGGGAAGACTTTTCCCATTCATTAATAGGCCCATGTGAACTGCCTGGGTCACGTGGAAACCTGAGTCACATGAGTCTGAGTCACATGGAACAAAAAGGGTTGGAGCAGGAAGGGTGAAATGGGAAGAGGCGGAGCTAGAGCAGAGCTGAGAGAAAATCTGGTGAGAGCAGTCAGAGCTAAGAAGGGTATAGACCAGCAGGCAGCAGGCTAGTGTGAGTGGAAGAGCTTGTTTGTGATTGTATTTAATGGAACTGGTTTGTGAGAAGTCTAGCAGGGGAAAGACCTGGGGCTTATATTGTCCTACGTATTATTAATATGTATAGATTTTTGCTGTTGTGATGAATTTGACTTTCTGGTGTTGGGATTTCTGTTGTCTGAATGAATTTTTGATTCCATCTTCCATGTGGAGAGTATGTTCTATTTCATGATTCAGAATTGCACCAGGATATTTATGGCCACCATAGGCGCTGTGAATATCGTACTGGTGCTATAGCACCTTTCTTGCCTCTTGGTGTAGGGGGAGAAGGATCTTCTTCCGTGATCTTTCTTCATCTCTTACTGGAGAAGCACTTTCAATTTCCCTCTATTATGCAACTATTCTTTTAATTTAGAAGAGATTACAGCATGTCTTAACACTTTGCCATTGTCATTTGTTACCTCTCCTTTAACATAAATGCATATCCAGGATTTAGTATGCTTTATTTCTTCCATTCTGCAGAATGTCAGGTATAATTCATAGTGACCAAACTCAGTGGCCTGAATTGGGGCCACTAGTTTGACAGTTATACAATTGAGTTACTACAAGCCAAGGTCTCAGAGTCCCCATTACATCAGTGTTGACTTCTACAACATTAAGAAGGCTGTAACTAAGTAGGATGGATGAAGCATTTTAGTCATTCATCTTTTAGAGCTATCTGAAGTTGTGACTGGAGGGGAAAATAGTAGGGAAGCATATATTTAGTAGTAGGGAAGATATATTTAGAACAATTAAAACCCATAGGTATGCAAAAGAAAAGAAAATGAAAAGAAAAAAGAGAGATTTAAGACAAAAAGTCCTCAAAGAAAAATAGTTTAATACATGAGAGAAGTAAAATCACTGATACTCTTTGTCTCCTTCATCCAGAACCTCTTTGATTGACATACTTTCTACCTTCCAATTCTGAGGGAAAACCTGGTTGCCTCAGAGTAGGGTCTTAGAGAATCCCTTTGATATTGAGGTCAAGATTTTGTCATTTATACTTTAGACAGTAAAGAAACACAATGTTTTTTGCTCAGGTCATATTAAGATGAATATGAAAGCTATACGAACAATTCATTGGAGAGGGAAGATAATAACAATGGGGATCAATGAGGACATGGTTCCAATATTCCAGATGAAAAATGATGAGGGCCTGAGTGGCTCTTTATAAATGAAAAAGATGAAGTAAAAGTTAGAAAAAAAAAACTGTGAAGAAAATTCTTGGGCACTGATTAGGTATTCAGATACTGGAAGAGGGAAAAATTGAGAATAACTTTATATTTTGAAATTGTGTAAATGGTAAGATAGTTGAGGCATAAACAGAAATAATAAAGGTGGAGGAAGAATAGTTTAACGGGCAAGATGATAAGTAGGGTTTTAGACATGTTAGGTTTGAAGTTCTCTTGGGATATCTAGACAAAGAAATAAGAAATATCAAGAGAGAAATTGGGGCTAGATGCATAGATTTGAGAGAACTCCGCATAGATCTGATGACTGATACCAGGAAGGTGGATGATGTCACCAGGAGAGGAAGAACTGTGGAAGCCAGACACACTTCCAGGATCCAAGAGGAGGGAGTAAGCGGTTAAATGCTGCCATTCACCTATGCTCACCTCCAAACAACTATAAAATAGAGCCCCTAAACAAATTCTGGAAAAACAGAACCAACAAAAAGATGAGACGAAACGAATTTTTAGCTCAGTAAACTTGGAGGATCAGCAAGAAAAGTCCATCTCAGTTGGGTGAAAGAAGAGCACAACCTGGGTTAGTAAATATCCCAGCAAGGCAGAGGCAAGCCCCACCTCAGCAAACCAATAGGAGATCCTAAGCCCTAGTGCAGTGGAACAGGCAAACACCAACACCAGGACACTCCACGTGCCTTAGCGTAGCCAACAGAACCTCCAGACTCCAGCTCTAAGAACCACAATTTGCTTCAGGGTAGCGTGGGCAAAAAGGCATTCTTCAGAGCTCTGACTGCCATCTTCTTCAGTGTAGACACAGGGAAATGTAGAATATCCCACTGGGCCTCAACACATGCCAGACCACCACTATGACCTCAGCTCAGCACCAGGTGACCTATGGACTTCAGCTGCAACAGTTAACCCACACCCCAGAACCTCAGTGAAGAAGGAAGGGACCTACTATGGGCCTCAGGGCAATATCAGTGCAGCAGCAAGTAAAAAGCAAGGGTGTGCTGCCACTAGTATGAGAAGCCAGAGACAGTGCCCCTGTCACCCTGGAGCACAGCTCAAAAGGAAGGAAAAATGTAAACAAAGGATGAGCAGAAAATAACAAGAACAGCAATAACTATCTGACCATAGGAAGTTATTACGATGACAGGGGAGACCAAGAAACAAACTCAGAAGAGGACAGCAATGTCAAAACATCTATGGGCAAAACACCAAAGAAAAACAGAAAGTGATCTCAACCCCAGAAAGAACACATGGAAGACCTAGAAGAGGAGATTAAAAATCATATAAAGGAAGGAGAAGAAAAAAATGGGAAAAGAGTAATGAAAGAGAATTATGAAAAAAAGAATCAATAGCCAGGAAAACTGCTTAAAAAGTAGAATTGGCCAAATGGATAAGTAGATATAAAAATCCACTGAAGAAAAAACCTCCTGAAAGTATAATTGGCCAAATGCAAAAGAGAGAATAAAAGCTAAATGAGAAAAACAATATCTTAAAAGTAAGAATTTGGTAAGTGAAAGCTAATGACTTTATATGACATCATGAATCAATCAAACCCAAATTTAAAAGAATGAATAAAATGAAAGAAAATATAAAATATCTAGTGGTAAAAACAACTTACCTGAAAAACAGATCTAGGGGAAATAAGATCAGAATCATTGAACTAGGTGAAAGTCATAATTAAAAAGAAAGCAGGGAGAGTATCTTTCAAGAAAGTATCAAGGAAAACTGCCCTGATATCCTGGAACCAGAGGGTAAAATAGGCATTGAAAAAATCCACCAATTCTCAGGGAAGAGATCCCAAAATAAAAACCCTGAGAGACATTTAAGCAAATTTCAGAATTATGAGGTCAAGGAACAAATGTTACAAGTGGCCAGAAAGAAATAATTCAGGTATTGGAGAGTCACAACCAGGATGACACAGGTCCTGGCAGCTATAATATTAAAGGATTAGAGATCATGGAACATGATATTTGTGAGGACAAAGGAGCTGTAGCTACAACCAAGAATCACAGGTACAGCAAAATTAAACATAATATATCAAGAAAAAATAGTTATTCAGTGAAACAGAAGAATTTAAAGCCTTCATAAAGAAAAGATCAGAATTAAACCAACAATTCAATCTCCAATATCAAAACCTTTGAGAAGCATAAACAGATAATATGGGAAGATTATACTTGTAACACTTAAAAATTGTATCACTAACAGTACAGATAAAAGGAATATACATAGACAGAGGGTAAAGGCATAAGGTGAATTTGAGAGAGTAACAAAAAATAATACTAAGGGATGAGAAAGAGGAATACAAATGTGGAACAAAGAAGGAAGATGTAGAATTGGATCAAAATTTCTTATGAAGGGGTAAGAAAGACCTTTTAGAGTGAAGGGGAAGATGACAGGGTGGGAGATGGGCATCATTTGAACATTACTCTCATCAGTATCATCTAAAAGATGAAATAATATACACAATCAGTGTATATTATCTTGTTTACTATCTAGTACTAGTATACTGTGTATACTATCTTGTTTGAAAGGGAAGTGTGGGCAGAGGGGATTAAGTAAAGGAAGGTGGGGACCTGACAAAAGAAGGGTAGATCAGGGTAAGTGGTAAAGGCAAAACACTGGTGAAGAGGGAAAGGGTGAAAGGAGAGGAAAAACAGGAGTAAAAATAGGAAAGAAGGACATATACAGGTAGTAAACATAACTGTGGTTGTGAAAGCTATATGTTCTCCCACAAATCAGAAGCAGATCAAAAACCAGAATCCTACAATATGCTGCTTACAAGAAACACACTTGAAACTGAAAGACATAGACAGAGTAAAGGTTTGGAGGAGAATCTGTTATGCCTCAGTAGAAGTAAAGAAAAAATCAGGGGTGATAATCCTGATATTAGACAAAGTAAAAGCAAAAATAGACCTAATTAAAAGAGAGGAGAAAAAACCACATTTTGCTAAAAGAAATCATAGACAAAGAAGAAATTAAATTAAAAAGCAAGGATTAGCCTACTTGTCAGACCTATAGAGAGGGAAAAAATGTATGACCAAATAAGAGAAAGAGAGCATTATTAAATGTAGAATAGATCATTTTGATCATAACAAATTGAAAAGCTTTTGCATGAACAAAATCAATGCAACCAAGAATAGAAGGAAAGAAGAATGCTGAGAAAGAATATAGCATTTTTCTATGACACAGCACTTATTTCTGAAATATATAAAGAACAGAGTCAAATTTGTGGAATTCAAACTATTCTCCAAATGATAGTCAAAAGATGCAAATAGGCAGTTTTCAGACAAAGAAATCAAAGATATCTATAGGTATATGAAGAAGAAATCTACATCATTTTTGACTAGGTAGATGCAAATTAAAACAAGCCTAAAATACCACCTCACAAAAATCAGATTGACTAATATGACAAAAGAAAGAAAATGATAAATGTTGGAGAGAACAAGAAAAAATTGGAGCACTAATGCACTTTAGGTGGAGATGATAATTTGGACTGAAGACCAAAGGCAACCAAACAGTGCAAACCCATTAATCCAGCAATACAATGTGAAGTTTGTATCTTAAATAGGTTATTAAAAGGGTGAAACTACTTACAAGTACAAAAATATTTATGGCATCCCTTTTCATGGTGGCAAAATGTTAGAAATTGAGGGGATGCCCATAAATTGGGAAATGTAGATATGTGAACATAATGGAATACTATCATGCAATAAGAAATAATGAACAGGCATATTTTAGGAATACCTGGAAAGCCTTGTACAGATTAATACAAAGTGAAATAAGCAGAACTAGGAAAACATTGTACACAGTATCAGCAACATCATTTGATGATCAACTGTGGATGACTCAGCACTTCTCAGCAGCACAATGATCCAAGAAAAGACATGTACAAAGGACTCAGGAAGGAACATATTATCTATATCCAGATAAAGAACTAATGGACTCATAATGAATATTGCAGCATATTGTTTTCAGTTTATTCTTTCTTGTGGTTTTATTTCCTTTTGATTTATTTCTTCAGCTACAACTGTGATGAATATAGAAATATGTTTTACATTATAGCACATGTATAAACTATATCAAGCTGCTTACCATTTTCAGAAAAGGGGAGGGGAGTAAGGGAGAAAAATTTAGAACTCAAAATATGTAAAAATGAATGCTAAGTTTTTTCATTGGTATGTAATTGAGGAAAAATAAAATATTATTTAAATAAAAAACAAGAACTGTGAGAGAAGGAAAGAGGACTAAGGATAGTAGGTCTGGGGGATAGGAGAAACAGTTGCGTATGTATTGAAGAATTTAAACAAATGAACATTGCAGAATAGTGACAGTAGAATAGAGTAGTCACAATAGAAGGTGAATCAGGAGACAGTGGTGTCATGGAAACCCAGGGAGGACTCAGCATCAAGAAGCAGGGACTGGCTATTCAACAAAGTCCAAAGCCAGCAGAGTCAAGAGAAATTAGAATATGTTTTCAGCAGAAAGGTAGAAGCTATTACCGGGGAGTGACTGAGAATGAGGAAGAGGTAGTAAATTCCTCAAGAGGGTCATAATTTACCAATTCCCTAACTCCATTTTCAAAATTGTTAGGTCTGGTGCATATCCAAGATGACAAAATTAAAATTAAAGCAGGGACTTCCCTGAGTTCTCCCCAAAAGCCCTCCAAATACCTGTCAAAATGACCCTAAACAAGTTCTGGAGCTACAGAACTTGTAAAATGAAAAAGTGAAACCAATCCCAAGCCCAAGACATCCTGAAAAGCAACAGAAAGGGTCTTTCGCATTGGATAGGGAATGGAGAGCATTCCTGGCCTGGGTCACACCAGCATAGACCAGAAGAAGCAAACCTCAGCGGACTGAATCTGGCAGTCAGACTTCTCAACACACAAATACCAAAAAGGTCAGTGGGAAACCTCTGTGGCACCTAAGTGAAAGAAGAGTACACTGTCTGGTCAGGTCTAGCTCCAACTCCAGGGCAGTGGGCAGCAATAGCAGAGAGTGTTTCCAGAGCTCTGGGCCCACAGATGGTGGGGATCGAGTGGCTGATACAAAGTTCACTGGAAGCAAAATACTACCTTGAAAAAGATTTAGAAAGTCAAGTGTTTGGCTGGAAAAATGAGTAAACGTAAAAGAACTCAAACTATAGAATCTTACTTTGGTGACAAGGAAAATCAGGGCGTTCTATCAGAGGAGGACAGCAGAGTCAAAGCTCCTACATGAAAAGCCTCGAAGAGGAATATAAATTGGTTGTAGGGCATGAAGGAGCTCAAAAAGGATTTTGAAAAGTAATAAAAGTAGAAGAAAAATTAGGAAGAGAAATAAGAGTGATGCAACAAAATCATGAAAATTCAGTCCACAGTTTGCTAAAGGAGACCCCAAAATACTGAAGAAAAGAGCACCTTAAAAATAGATGAACCCCAAAAAAAATCCAGAAAGTCAATGAGAAGAATGCCTTAAAAATTAGAATCGACCAAATGGAAAAGGATGTCCAAGTGCTCACTGAAGAAAATAATTCTTTCAGAATAAGAATAAAACAAATAGAAGCTAATGATTTTATGAGAAATAAAAAAGAGTCTAGACATTATCTTTCAAGAAATTATTAAAGAAAACTACTCTGCTATTCTAGAACCAGAGGGTGAAATAGAAATTGAAAGAATCCACTAATCATCTCTGAAAAGAGATCCTAAAAGAAAACTCCTAGGAATATTGTAACCAAATTCCAGAGTTCCCAGGTCAAGGAGAAAATATTACAAGCAACCAGAAAGGAAACAATCTGAGTGTTGTGGAAATGCAATCAGGATAATACAAAATGTAGCAACTTCAGCATTAAGGGACTGAAGGGCTTGTAATATGATATTCTGGAGATCAGAAGAGCTGGGATTAAAATCAAAAATCACCCATGAATAAAAACTGAGTATAATCCTTTCAGGGAGAAAAAAAATGGATATTCAATGAAAGAGAGGACTTTCAAGCATTCTTTTTTTTTTAAATTTTATTTTTCATTTTTAACACAGTTTATAACTGATAAAACAATTCAGACCTTTGGTCAGGTGATTAAAGCATTTACAATATGGACCACAAAAGAATTTTTTTTTAAAACATTAACCAACTGAAACACAAATAATATTTATGTTGCTAACTTCACAAGCTCTTGACCTAATTGTCTTCACAGTACTGCTGAGAATTTAAGGACCCTAACTTATTGTTATTGGTCTAAAGTCCTATGCCTAATAGCTTCATTTTAGACTTAACCTCAGATGTTCCCCTACCAATAGTCTATAATTGAATAGATCTGGTATTAAGCTTACAAACTTTTTGACTATAGGAAATTGCCACCAAGAGTAGGGACAATGCAGGGATATAAAACCTCCCCAACTTCATGCCAATTCCTAGCAGGATTAGATTGTCCAATTGCATTCAGTCAGGCTTAAAGTCTGCCAGGTGTCAGTGGGGAAGCTAAGTCAGGAGAATCCTACCTCAGCCCAGACTGAACAGCTGCTCTCCCACCCTTACCATGAGATCACCTTTTGCAATTCATACCAGCATCTCATCAGCTTACTGGTATCATGGATTGGAGGCCTTTCTTGTTACCCATACCTGGAGTTAGACTCAGAAGACCAGTCATTTAATAGTCCCATGGCATATAAAAATGGCAAGTTCCAATAACCAGGTTTCAAATATGATTATAATTTCACTTTGGCTAAGGAACATCTTTTGAGGCAAGTCTTAAGTGGCTTGCATGACTTTCTGTACGTATTCTAGTTCCTGATTAAATAGCAATCATAAAATCAAATTTACCATTAAAACCTTAACTTTTCCATCAATGCCAAATTTTACCCAAGGTTACCTTCCTCTAGGAAATTTAGACTGAATTTTTTTTCCTCAAACTAAAGATGTCATTGATTTATTCTGAGTAATTAATTACTTTTACTTCACTTTGTAATATGTTCAATTTTTCTCCCCATCACTCCCCTCCCCCCACTTCCTAATACCTTGCATTCTGATTACTTCTTCCCTCAACGTATCACACCTCACCCTTCCCTTATCCCCATCTTCTCTCTTTTCTTGTAGGGCAAGATAAATTTCTATACCCCATTCCCTGTAGTTCTTATTTCCTGATTATGTTCAAAAAAAATTCTCAATATTCATTTATAATACTTTGAATTCCAACTTCTCTCCCTCCCTGCCTCCCTCCCCAGCCACACTGAGAAAGGAAGCAATTCAATACAGACTGAATATGTGTTCTTTTGCAAAAAAAACTTCCATAATAACCATGTTGTGTAATACTAATTATATTGCCCTCTGTCCTACTCTATCCCCCCTTATTTTTTCCCCACAATTGACCTTGTCCCTTCTCAGAACTATTTATTTGTAGTGATTCCCTTCTCCCATTTGTCCTCCCTTTAACATTCCCCTCACCCTCCTTGTTGCCTCCTCTCCTACTTTCCTGTGGTGTGATATAAATTCTCATATCAAATTTAGTGAATATGTTATTACTTCCTTCAGCCACATGTGGAGAGAGTAGCTTTGTTTTTCCCCTCTCCTCCTTTTGCTCCCCCATTGAATAAGGTTTTTCTTATCTCTTTTATGAGTTATAGCCTGCCCCATTCCATTTCTCCCTTTTCCTTCCTGGTATTTTCCTCCTTCACCCCTTAATTTTTATTTTATTTTTTTTGTGTGTGACTGTCATCTCTTCTGATATAACACACTCTGTACTCTCTATCTATATATACGTGTGTGTATGTATACTATTTCTCCATCTACCCAAATACTGAGAAAAGATTCAAGAGTTAAAAATATTTTTTTTCCATGTAGTAATGTAAACAGTTCAGCTTTAGAGACTCTTTTATGATTTTTCTTTCATGTTTACCTTTTCATGCTTCTCTTGATTCTTGTCTTGGCAAGTCAAATTTTTCTATACAGATCTAGTCTTTTCCTCAATATGAATGATTGAAAGTCATCTATATCACTGAATGACTATTTATTTATTCCCTTGAAGTATTATACTCAGATTTTCTGGGTAGATGAGTCTTGGTTTCAACCCCGTTCCTTTGACCTCTGAAATATCCCACTCCAAACCCTTTGATCCCTTAATGTTGAAGCTACCAGATCCTGTGTTATCCTGATTGTATTTCCACAGTACTCAAATTGTTTCTTTCTAGCTGCTTGAAATATTTTCTCCTTGATCTGTGAACTCTGAAATTTGGCCACAATATTCCTAGGAGCTTCTCTATTCAGGTCTCTTTCAGGAGATGATTGGTTAGTTCAATATTTATTTTGCCCTCTGATTCTAGAACATCAGAGTAGTTTTCCTTGATAATTTCATGGAAGATAAAGTCTAGGCTATTTTTTTGATCATGACTTTCAGGTAGTCCCATAATTTTTAAATTGTGTCTCCTGGATCTATTTTCCAAGTCAGTTTTTTTTCCAATGAGATGTTTCACATTATCTTCCATTTTTTCAAATTTTTGGTTTTGTTTACTAACTGCTTGGTTTAACTCATAGTCATTCATTTCCCTGAACTCAATTCTCTCTTTCAATGAATTATTTTGTTCAATGACCTTTTGAACCTTCTCCTCCATTTGGCTAATTCTGCTTTTTAAAACCTCCTTCTCCTCATTGGTTTTTTGGACCTCTTTTTCCCATTGAGTTAGCCTCTTTTTAAAGCTGTTATTTTCCTCAGCATTTTTTTGGTTCTCCTTTAGCAAGCTGCTAACTAATTTTTTAAGGTCTTCTATTGCCTAAGCCCAGTTTAAGTTCCCTTTGAGGCAGAGGCCTTGACTTCCTCTGACAGTTTGCCCTGTTCTTCCTCATCTGAAAGGATGGGGGGATACACTTGTTCCCCAAGAAAGTAACCTTCTATGGTCTTATTTTTTTCCCCTTTTTTGGGCATTTTCCCAGCCAGTTACTTGACTTCTGAGTTTCCTCTTCACAACTACCTTGCCTCCAGTGCCACCAAGCCAGCACTTGGGGGCTGAGAGTCAGATGAGCTTCTCCAAAGCCTCAGGGGTTTTAGGAGGGAATAGGACTGCTTATTCAGTCTGAGATTAAGATTAGCTGCTCAGGTAGAGGCAGGGCTGCCACACAGGGCTCAGTTCCCTCATGGGGTTTACAATGAGATCAATGCAGGCTACTGGATCCCTGTCCACTGCTGCCTCTACTGCTACCTCTACTGCTGCCTCCTGAGGAGGCCTGAGTTATGGGGACATCCTGCTTCTTCTCGGCCAGCCAAAAAGATCCTCTCATTGACCTTTGTCACCTGTGGGTTGAGAGATCTACACTGCTGCTGGAGCTTCTGTCCCTGAAACCTGCTTACATCTGCTCCTTTTGGTGCTCCCTGGCCAAGGCATCTGGTGTACAACAGACCTTTCCTGTTGGTCTTTTAGGTCTCTCTGGGCTAGAAATCTCCTCCACTCTGTTGTTCTGTGTCATCTGCTGCTCTCGAATTTGTCGAGAGTTTTTCTTTACAGGCATTTTATGGGCTGGGGGGTAAGAGCTAGCATATGTGCATCTTTCTACTCCACCATCTTGGCTCCCTCCCTTACTTTCAAACATTCTTGATGAAAAGACCAGAGCTGAATAGAAATTTTGACTTTCAAATACAAGAATGAAGAGAAGCATGAAAAGGTAAATAGGAAAGAGAAATCATAAGGGACTTACTAAAGTTGAACTGTTTACATTCCTACATGGAAAGATGATATTTGTAACTCAAGAGACCTTTCTCAGTATTAGGGTAGTTGGAGGTAATAGATAGGTATGTAGGTAGATAGACAGATAGACAGACAGACAGATAAATGATAGATAGATAGATAGATAGATAGATAGATAGATAGATAGATAGATCTTGTGGAAATAAATGTAGAAAACTATAAATAAATAAATAAACAAATGAACAAATAAATAAATATTTTAAAATTCCAAAAAAAAAATTGTTAGTTCTGTAATTTGAACAATTCAAGAGGAAAAAAGCATCAGTTTTATAACCTGATGACAGATAGATAGATAGAGAGAGAGAGAGAGAGAGAGAGAGAGAGAGAGAGAGAGAGAGAGAGAGAGAGAGAGACAGCAGAGGGTGAGTTGAATATGAAGAGATGACTTTTAAAATAAAATTAATGGGTGAGATAGGAATATATTGGGAGGAGAAATATATATATATATATAAAAAAATATATATATATATAATGGGGTAAATTATTTCACATAGAAGAGACAAGAAACAGATTTTACAATGGAGAAGAAGGGGGGAGGTAAGAAGGAATGAGTGAACCTTGCTATCATCAGATTTGATATAAAGTGGGAAAAATATATACACTCATTTGCATCTTATCTTATAAGAAAGTGGGGGAAAGATGATAAGGGGGGATGAGAGAAGGGAAGGCAGATTGGGGAGGGGGTAGTCAGAAAGAAGCACTTTTGTAAAGAGACAGGATCTAAAGAGAAAATAGAATAATTGGGGGGCAGGATAGGATGGAGGGAAGTATAGTTAGTCTTTCACAACATGACTATTATGGAAGTGTTTTGCATAACTATGCATGTATAACCTATATTGAATTGCTTGTCTTCTCAATGAGGGTAGGTGGGGAGAGAAGAAGGGAGAGAATTTGAAACTCAAAGTTTTAAAAACAAATGTTAAGAAAAATGTTTTTACAAACCACAAAATGTTTTTACAATTTATTTTACAAATAAAATACACAGGCAATGGGGAATAGAAATCTATCTTACCCCTAAAGAGAGTAAAGAGGAAGGGCATAAGAAAGGGGATGATGATTGAGAGGGGAGACTGGGGGAAAGGATAATCAGAATACATGTCATCTGGTGGGGGGAGGGTAGAGATGGGGAGAAAATTTAGAGCTCAAATTCTTGTAAAAATAAATGTAGAAAACTATAAATAAATAAATATTTTAAAATTCCAAAACAAATTGATAGCTCTATAATTTAAACAATTCAATAGGAAAAAAGCATCAGTTTTATAACAGATGACAAAAATAAAATAAATTTACAAAGTATCCTGCCATAAGACAATTTGTCACCTGAGAAGAGAATTATTCTTTCTTTTTTTCTTTTTGGATTATAAGCCTATATTGGAAACATATGTTATGAAAACTCTATAGACATTTTCTTATGGTCATAAAATTAGATAGAAAGATAAATAATCAGACACATGGGTTGGCATTTTATCCAGTG
This sequence comes from Bettongia penicillata ogilbyi, assembly GCA_023548195.1. Classification (NCBI taxonomy): domain Eukaryota; kingdom Metazoa; phylum Chordata; class Mammalia; order Diprotodontia; family Potoroidae; genus Bettongia; species Bettongia penicillata. The sequence goes on from JAJHZJ010000318.1 coordinate 17,104,896, forward strand.
TGTTCAAAGAAATTCATCAAAGGCAAGTACTTATGTACCTTATGTACCTTATAAAGAAACTACATGTCTTTTTGAAATGGCCCATTCAAATTTATTTCTTGTCAGAATCTAGATGTCTTTGAAAGAAAATGGGCATTCCAGGATTTGGTTTTTCCACCAAAAAAGGAAATAAATCAAATCAGAGTCATATCAAGAAAGTCTCTTAAACTTGGGAAGAATGTATGAGCTCACAGCGTCCTGAGTTCAGTGAAATGATATTTCTTTTGCCCAGTGACTTGAGATGAGAGGAAAACTTGGTGTATGTATGTGCAGCAGGGGTGAAGGATGTCTGCTCTGCATTTCCATTCTTTGGCTGATTCTTGAATACATTTGTCTATTTTTGATTTGTATTGCTGTTGCCCTCCCTCTTCAGTTTGTGTGAAGTGCTCACTTGCTTACAGCATTAGTCAATTTATTTTCCTCTTCAATAAGTAAGAAAAATAGGTTTTACTGCAAATGATTGGGCACTGAACTCAAAGTTGACTTTTGCTTTCTATATAGTGAAAGATTCTGTCTTCTGCCTTTGGCTTTGGCTCAGCTTTACCTACTACAATCCAAGACTCCACAATCAACTGATCATGATGAACACATAGAATTCAAACCTAGTTAATTGGGGGATCTCTTAAGTCAGTTGCTATTGACATGGTTCCTTGTCTGTATTTCTCAGAGATTCCCAACAGAAAGGGAACATGATAGGAAGCAATTCCAACCACCTTATCCTAATTTGTACTCTCAATGTCCTACTGCAAGACACCACTGTCCATCCCTGTGGCAACTCCTTGTGAATATGGCAAAAATGTAAAGTAGCTCTTCATCAAGGAAAGATAGAAACCCCTGTCATACTCAAGAACCCCTACCCTCCACCCCCAGCATTTAGTATTTGGCAAGAGGGATAACAGGGAGAATGAATACAATAAAGCTACTTTTACATCAGTCATGTTGATGGTAACATAAGGTAGATGTGACAAATATGTTTTACATTATCTTCATATGAGTGCTTGCTGATTAGCTATCATTGTCCCTTTGTGCATCCATGCATATGCCTGTAGTTTGTCAATTAAAAAATTATAATGCATACTAATTTGAGTAGGAGGGAAACACTATGAAAATGTGTAGGAGATTGAGTTCCTCTTCATTTAGATGGCTAATTCATATAATCAATAACTCATTCATAGTTAATATTCCTTAATAGTAATGATTTTATTTTAAAAGTTGGTACTCATTATTATTATTATTATTATTATTATTTGCAAAGCTGCCATATACATTAGTTATTTCCCCTTTTATTACAGTTTGACCAATTGGAAGTGATTAGTTCAACTGTGATGGGAAGAGGAAAAATAATCTGGAAATATCTGCCAAATTGCAACATGGTGCTTAGTACTTTCTTTGCTATAGGATTTTAATAAAAATTATTACACTTCATGGATCTCTGTTTACTTAAAACACTAAAATGTTTATTAAGATAGTTTTAAAAGTTTGCTCTTCTCCCTGAGTCTTTGCCTCAGTGTGTCTAGCCACTTAGTGATTTTAAATGTGTCAGTCTGTCATTTATCTGCTATGTGGGCTCTAATAAATGGGCAGCTGTGTTTCTCTTAGCTTTTTTTGGGTAGAAAAATGGTTTTGTATAAGGGACACAACATTAAAAACTCAAGACAACTCATAGACAAAATGGTTACCTCCCACATCAATCACTTGCAAAAAGTTTAAAAATCAACATGCTTTCTCCCTTGAAATGTTATCCAAGTTTTTCCAAGACTACATATTTGTCTTGGAATGTCCAGAGAATGATCTTTCAAGGATTGGACATCAGGACAAAACCTCTACACTCCATTCAGATAGCAGAGGGAAAGAGAATGAGGAGAAGTTATTCAAACTTAATTTTCATTTTTTTTTTGTGACTTGTCTCCGATCTCCTCAAAAACCACCCCTACTTCCAAAGTTTCTTCAGCCTCTGCCACCAAACCCCACTTTGGCCTCTCCCACTGCCTCTTCCTTCACTAAAACTTCGACTAGCCCCCTTGACCTCCAAAGCCACTGAGCTTAGCTCAGTCCAGAATTACTTTGTTTCTATCAATCTCCCTCTTTTCCATGGCCTCTATCACATGTTTACAAATTTCTTCCGAGTTGAAGTACCCTAAATGCAATCCTTTAGATCAGGGTTTCTTAAACTTGTTGTACTCCCAATCTTTTTTTGCCTTTTGTCAATTTTAACTGGTGTTGCATAACCTGAAGGCATGCAAAGTGCAAAGTGGGCAGGCTTTGTGTTCAGAAGCAAGGCTACAGTAAAATCCTGAGAAACAACATGAACAAGGGCTGCCAGAAACACTTTGAATCAATTATGTGTTTGAATTTAATTAATTTCTGGCCATAGCACATTCAGAAACCTTTTACTGTGGCCAAATTTTTTGCAACCCGATGTGGCGTCAGGACCTACAGTTTAAGAAGCACTGCTTTAGATGAACTTGTCTGTCTGCCTGTGACTATCCTGGTACCTACAGAACCATGAAACAGATTTTAAATGTTCCTTCTCTCATGTCTTTGGATACACCATGTAAGAATACAGTTTCATAGAACTGGTTCCTTGGTGAGGCATTAATTGTCTTCTGTCCCTTTAGCTCAAGTCATATGACTCTGCCTTCAATTTCTATAATATTATAAGAAGTCAAGGTTTCCTTTCCATCTCGCACAGAGACTGATTCCATGAATGCAGATCCTTTAAGTTGACCTTGGTTGTTCTGGGGAACACTCCAGCACTTCTTGCAGACTTTCCTCAAAGGGATGGTAGGTGAGTTATTCAGCAACAGTGTCTTTGAATCTGCCGGCTTGCTTTTGTCCCCACTCCAAGAGTTGTTCTTCCTTCCAAATTCTCTTGTACTTTTCTTTTATCCCCTGGGTAGTCCAGAATGAGTCCCTGACCATCAATGTTAGTTCCCCGTTTCTCCACCATGCCTGCTTCTCTCTTAAATTCAATGTAGGCAATAATTTTGAGTGTTCCATCTTTGGTGCAGATCAGTCTGACCTTAATAGTATCTTTAAATACTTCTTTGTACTCCTCTTGAGTTACTTTTACATCAGATTCTTGGCAAAGAGTATTTTTATGTCTTGATCTTTTTTGTTCTCTTTTACTGTTACCATCTTCATTTCAAAATTAAGCGCTTTAGAGGCCTTCTTAGCAGGAGTCACGCCTAATTCCTTGGCACATGTGGGGGAAATGGCAGCTTTTGTGGCTGATGGTACCCTCTTTACTCATATAGCCATCCTTATTGACCTTCTTTCTGAGGGCAATGCTCTTTGGAGCCATTGAGCTCTAGAGCCTTTTCTATGTCTTCAACTGATTTAAACTCCACATAGCCAAACATTCTGATGGTGCCAGTGAAGACATTCACAATAGTAACCATCTTTTTTTTTGCCGTGATGCCAGTTTTTTGCCCAGAAGTAGTTTAATCAAAAATTGTAAAAACTGTAGCTTCAGCTTCCAGTTCCTGTTTCTTGGTTTGGGGGGATTTCTGTTCATTGTTATTGTTGTTCTTGAGTCAATTCACTTATGTTTGACTCTTCATGACCTCATGGGTCATACTGTTCATGAGGTTTTCTTGACAAAGATACCAGAGTGACTTGGCATTTCCTGCTCTCATGGATTAAGGTAAACGGAAGTTAAGTGATATGCTCAGTTAGTGTCTGAGGATGAATTTGAATCCAGGTCTTCCTGACTTCAGGTCCAGCATTCCTACCTACGAAGTCACCTAGCTGACCACTACTGTTTATCCCTTTTCTTTTTCTTTTTTCCTGGTACTTTTTTGACAGACACCTCCTCTTTATCTTGAACCTGTTCATTTTCATCTTCCTCCTCCTCCTTGGAATCATTGACCTTCCCAGCTTTCCTAGGCATAACTTGTACAGAAACAGCCTTCCTTTTGACAGGTATGGCACCCATAATTTCTTCTTCAGTCCTTTTCATCTTCTTTATCCTCATCATTATTGACTTCCTCTCCTTCCTGTTCATCTTTAGAGTACTGTTTGGCTGCAAAGGGTCCCATTTTTGTGTTTTGGGTGTCTTCTTCATCCTCCTCATCTTCACTGTCCTCTTTCTTAACATTTATCCAATATTTTTCCCCCTTTGGTGGGTGAAAGGATGTGCTGCTTTAAATGGAGTAGCTCCTTTCTTGCTTGTAATGATGACAGCTTTGGCTAGGGTGGTTACTTTCTTGACAGAGGCCATGGAAACCTTCTTACCAGGAGTCATGCCTATTTTCTTGGTCCATGTGGGGGAAATGGCAGCTTTTGTGGCTGATGGAACCCTGTTTACTAGTATAATCACATCCTTATTGCCCTTCTTTCTGAGAGATCAGAAGTGCTTGCTGGCTGCTTTCTTTTTCATCTTCTGACATGTCCTCAGTTTCACTTTCTTCTATCTCCTTTTTCAAAGGAGTCATTTTCTTTGGCTCACCTAGATTTTTTAGTAGCCTTCCCAAGATTCACCATGGTGCTAATGTGAATAGGGAGTAGAAAGTACAAATACTTTAATGCACTGTTGGTGATAACTGTGAACTAGTCTGGTGATTCTGGAAAGGCAAACAGATGTTTTAACTTTATAGATCTACCTCTGGAGTAGAGGTGTCAAACACATGGTCTATAGGAGATATTAAAAACTCAAACATGCCTGTGTAGGGCTCTGCACAAGATTAAAATGTCATTAGGTAAATTAAATAAAATAAATAGAAATATAATACAACACAGATGTTACTAATTTGTGATTTTCTAAGTCAATATGTGCCTGCAGAGAACCTTATGAATGATTTAATGGGTCTCTTGAAACAGCCCTCTTGTCCTGTCATTATGCAGTCCTGCAGTACCACATAGTCTGGCCAATATGTCCAAATATCTTGTGGAATTCAAATCTCCCAAATATAAAGCATTTTTACCTTATGAATACAGAAAAGACAGATCTAAGAAAAGGTAGTATGTGAGCTAGTAATAATTTTTTGCTTTTCATTAAAAACATCTACTTCTCTCCAGGATAGAAGATTATGGGATGTCTTTGAGCCAGAACAGAGAAATGTAGAGCAAAGTTAACCTTCACTCCACAACCTTATGCTCATTATATATGATTATAGCAATATTTGCCAATTCCATTATGACATGCAGAAAGAATGATAATTTTGCTCAGCCCACTTCTTTTCCAAGAAATGGTGACCTATAGCCTATTTTTAAAGGGGTCATTTTCTTCAGCATTTTTTTTGTGTCTCCTTTAGCAGGCTGTTGACTTGCTTTTCATGATTTCCATGCAGTGCTCTCATTTCTCTTCCCATTTTTCCCTCCACTGTCTTACTTGATTTTCAAAATCCTTTTTGAGCTCTTTCATGGCCTAAGATCATTGCATTTTTTTTTGGAGGTTTTGGATATAGAAGCCTTAACTTTTGTGTCTTCCTCTGATGGTATACTTGGTTCTTCCTCATCTGAAAGGATGGAAAAAAATACCTTTTCACCAAGCAAGTAACCTTTTATAGTCTTATTTTTCCCATGGGAGGGGTGGCATTTTCATAGTCAGTTACTTGATTTTTGACTCCTTTGTCAAGTGGATGGTATACTCTAGGGAATTGTGAATTCTCAGTTCCTTCAAGGTTGGCACAATCAAAGGAGAGGAGTTTGCTCCTCTCCTGGCCTGCACTTTGGTCTGGGAGCAACCACAAACACCTTCTGCCCAGAATCTGTAAGTAGAAATCCCACTTCAGAGCCCCCACCAGCTCCACCATGTCAGTGCTCCTTATCCCACTCCTGGGTGGGTCTGACCACCACTCAAGACTGACACCCAGATCAGCTGCTTAATTCCCCCAGGGTCTTTAGGTGGATGGCTCTAAAAATGGACACTGCTCTGGCAGTGGCTGCCACTGCCCCGGAGCCAGGGCTGGGACTAACCCTGCTGCCTTCTCACCCAGATGAATGAGCTTTCTTACTGACCTTTGAAGCTATCTTTGGCATTTGTGGGTTCAGAAATCTGGGAACCACAGCTGCTGCCCATGATTCTGCACCCTGAAGTTTGCTTCAGTCCTGTCCACATCACATGCCAAGGCTATACTGAGCTCCAATCTTAGTCCAGTGTGATAGATCTTTCCTGTTAGCCTTCCAGGCTGTCTTGAGCTGGAAATCTCTTTCACTCTGTTGTTTTGTGGCTTCTGCTGCTCTAGAATTTGTTTAGACTCATTATTTAAAGGTATTCTATGGGCTTTGAGGATAGAGCTAGAGCAGGTCCATCTTTCTACTCTGCCATCTTGGCTCCACCCCCCTGAATGGTGATCAATACTAAAGGGTACTAGTGTGAATTCCTTCTACTTTGATTCCCCATATCAACATGTAGTGAATGAACTAATGGACACATCAGAAGAGACCCTAATAGTTTGCATATTATTCCCCTTTTATTAGACTAGTCCTTGGCCATTTGTAAGAATCCTCTCTAATTCTCATCTTATACCTGTGTAGTTAGCTACAGAATCTTAGCAAGTGATGTCTGAAGGAGAAAAGAGAAAATAACTGTATATTTGTGGGTGGCAGAATTTTTTTTTTATGAGCTCATCACCAATTCAAAAAACTGTTTTCCAGCACTCATTTGTAATCCATTCCTGCTTTCAAAGTGTAAGCAACATTTCCTTCTCAATGTTTTTCCCATCTCAAATGGTGCTGTAATTTAGACAATAACATGCCGAGTGCATGATTAATGAAGCTGCGAGCTGAGGATGGGACAGCTGCTCGATCACAAAGAGATGCTTTGTGTGCATGTTACTGCGTGTACAAGAAATGACATAAATTGTTAATTTGTTAAATTAATGGAATCTCTCTGTGAGTGTTATTGTAACCCCCGGTTGGCGAGGGCACAGCTATGGTGATGTACACCCAAACAGAGGTGGTTAAGAGCGTCCTCTTGTCTACTCCACCATGCTCTACTTAATTGGGAATATTATCTATCTCTGAAGAGTTGAACACAGGGAAAATGCTTAAGGAGGCACAGTCTGCATTTGGATTCCCTGCAAAGTCCAATGTCCTCATCTTTTCTCTCTTGACTGCTCAGGGATATTCCTGTACCCACTGCTCATCCTAAGCCTCCATTGAGGCAATCATCCATTCTCTGGAATTCATCTCCTCTCTCTTCAAACCCAACTTTGTACTTATCTTCTTGGGAATTAGATTTGTCAAGGGTCCAATAAATTCATTGGTGTTCAATATGATTATTGCTACTGTCTCCTAGATGAGATATTTATCTAGTAATATCAAGGATAATGGGGCATATTGGATAGAGAGCCAATTTTGAGTCAAAAAGCCTGGGTTCAAGTCTTGTCTCTGACACATGCTGGTTATGTGACTCTAAGTCATTTTCTTTCCAAGTTCTCAGGGCAACTCTCTTAATATTCTGAGTTGCAGAGAAAGTGCTAACCTGCATTGGTAAAGAGAATTTCCCCATCTAGTAGTCCTTATTGCAAATGAAATCACAAGTCTGACCCTTATCTCTATCCTTCATCACTATTCATTACTACCTCTGCTGTCAGAATATTTGATTCCCCAGGGAGAAAGGAAATACAAAACTATATATTCCCCAAAGACTCTAGCCTGGGCCCTCTTCTCTTTGCTTTCTCACTTGACAATCATGTCAGTTCACAATTGATTCAATTATAACATCTTTATGCAGACAATGCTTATATCTATATGGCCTTCCCTAGTCTCTGTCTGGAAGACCAGTCCTATAAAATCAACTATCTACTGAGTATTTCCCATTGGATATGTGTAGGCTTCTCAAAATCAACATATCTAACATGGGATTAATTTTCCCCATAAAATAAACCTTTCTTCTGAACTTTCTTATTATTTTTGAGGCACCACCACACTTTTAGTTGCCCAGGTTTGCTATCTTGACTTCATTCCAAACTATTCATTCTCAACCACTTGTGCAGTCAGTTGATAAAGCTTGCAATTTCTTTCTCTGTAACTTCTCTTGGACATGTCCTTTCCTCTCCAGTCATATAATTGCTACTCTATTTCAGTACCCCATGACTTCTTTACTAGATTACTGAAATAGTCAACTGATTGGTGTCACTGCCTCAATCTCCCCTTGCTTCAGTCCATTTTCCATGTAACCAATCAGTCAATGACCACTTATTAACCACCAGTTATGGACCAGGCTCTGTGTTAAGCATTGAAAATACAAATAAATAGTAGGTATCTGTCGTCAAGGAACTTATATTTTAATGGGAAAAGACGGTACATAAAAGGAAGCTGCAAAGCGTAACAGAGGAAAATGGAAAAGTACCAAGAAGAGTTCAATAGCAGTGCAGCAGTGATAAAGTTGATGATAATGACATATCTTCCTATGCTACCTTAAGGTCAAAGGTAGCCACTAAATTGTACCATGGATAGAATGTGAAGCCTGAAGTTCAGAAGACTAATCTTCCTGAGTTCGTGTCTGACCTGGGCAAGTCACTTGACCTTGTTTGCCTCAGTTGCTCATCTGTAAAATGAGCTAGAGAAGCAACTGCAAACCATTCCAATATGTTTGCCAGGAAAACCCAAAATGGGATAGAATTGAAGTCAATTAAAATCACTGAACTACAAAACGTTTCTCAAATTGTTTCATTCACAATATCACATGTATGTTTCACAATAATTTTGTGAATTCGGTACTAGAATTATCCACATTTTACAGACCCTTCAAAAAATGAGGCTGAAATACAACCAATAAGTATTGGGGGGAAAATTGCATCTAAATTTTCTTCCTGACACTAACTTCAATATTCTAAATAATACACCACACTAAGAATAAAAGCTAACTTAATTGACTCTTATTATATGGTTTCAGAAAAAAAAAAAAAAGGAAAAGTGAGTTAGGTGAGAATACTAATAAATGGATCTGGGAAACTGGATGACCGGCCAGAACTATGTAGTAGTCCTTAGGAGTCTGATTCCAACTTGGAAAGATGCATCCAGTGGCACCCCAAGGACTTCTATTTGGCTCTATGCTGTGTAAATAAATTTAAAAAAAAAATCAGTGACTTGGATAATGGCATAGATGCCATATTCATCAGATTTGAAGATGATACAAAATTGGGAAATATACACAGGATAACAGAAAAAAAACCTTGGAAAGTTAAAATTTTGTCTTGACTTCACTAATATGGAATTTAATAAGAGAATTTTAAATGGTCAATGATACTTACACTTAGATTAAAATCAACTTCATAAATAAAAATGAATATTCCTACTTCTGAAAACCAAGATGGTGGAGAAAGCAGTAAGTTGCCTTAACTCTCTCATATTTATTTCCAAACAACCATAAATTAGAAACCCAAAACAAATCCTACAACAGCAGAACCAGTAAAAATAAAAACAGGATGGAGTAGTCTTTTAGCCTGGGAGACTTGGAGGATTGACAGGAAAGATCTATGTCACTTGAGTAAAAAGGGGGTGCAAACCAGGACAGAAAACAAGCCAGAAGCAAGTCCCACATCATTAAAATAACAGCAGATCCTGAGTCTCAATATGATGGAGCAAAAAAATGCCAATATTATAACCCACCACATGCTTCAGCATAGCCCTGGGCAAACAAGTAACCTCCAGTGACCAAACCTCCACTTGCTTCAATGTAGTGATAGGTAAACAGGAAGGCACAAACCCAATGGCTGCCTAAGCAAACAGGAGGCCATAAGCATCAGGTGCTTCAGTTTATATCAGGAGAAATACAGATATACCCCACTGACCTCAGCCCATGCCAAATGCCAGCGCTAGGACCCCATCTTAACAGCAAGTAAGCTAACAGATCCCATGAATTCCAGTAGTTCCTGTCACCCACCATTGCAACTCCTTATAAGAAAACCAGATATCAGGGTCCCTTGGGGGTCTCAGGGAAGCATCAGTGAACCAACAGATAAATAGCCAGGTCTTATAGCCCCTGATACAAGAAGCCTGAAACAGTGTCCCTTCCAACCAGGAAGCAGAATTCTAATTTAAGAGAAAGGAAAACAGCTCAAAAGAATGAACAAAACACAATAATCTTACCATTGAAAGTTATTATGGTGACAGGGAAAATCAAGGCACAAATTCAGAAGAGGACAACAATGTCAAAATACCAGTTGGTAAATATCCAAAGGAAAGGGAGAAGTGGTCTTAAATCTAGAAATAACTCATGGAAGAGCTCAAAAAAGAGCTCATAATCATTTAAGAGATGTAAAAGAAAAATCGGGGAAAGAAATGAGATCTATGCAAAGAATTATTGGGGGAAATGAATCAAATGCTTGGAAAAAGAAAAAAAACTGCCTAAAAAGTAGAATTGGCCAAATGGAAAAGGAGATAAAAGAACCCACAGAAGAAAACAACTCTTTAAAAAGTACAGTTCCATAAAAGGAAAAGGAAATACAAAAACTAACAAAACAACTCCTTAAAAGTTACAATTAAGCAAGTGGAAGCTAATGACTCAAATAAACTCAAAAAATGAAGAAAATATGAAATACTTCATGGGAAAAAAAAAAACTGACTTGGAAAACAGATCCCTGAAAGACAATGTCAGAACCATTGGACTAGATGAAAGATGTGGTCAAAAAGAGCACATAGACATCTTCCAAGAAATCATCAAGGAAAACTGTCTTGATATCCTGGAAGAGGGCAATATAGTCATTGAAAGGATTCATCAATCACCTCAGGAAAGAGATCCCCAAATAAAAACACCAAGAAATGTTTAGTCATATTTCAGAACTATCAGATGAAGAGAAAATAACCTGAAATAAACAATGCAGATATCTGAGAGCCATAATCAGGATTACACAGCTGAAACATTAAAAGACTGGTAATTATAGAACATGATATTCAAGAAGACAAAGGAGCTAGGACTACAGTCAAGAATCACTTACCCTGTACAACTAAGCATAAAATATCAAAGGGGAATTAGTTGTTCAATGAAATAAAAGGATTTCAAGCATTCATAAGGGGAAGACAGGAATTAATTTTTTTTTAAATCTCCAATATCAAGACCCAAAAGAAATATAAACAGGAAATGAGGAGAAAAAAAGTAAGGATTCAATGGAGCTAAACTGTTTATTTCCTACATGGGAATATGGTACTTGTAATTCTTAAAAATTATATCAGTTATGGTACCATTAGAAAAATGTGCATACAGAGGGTATGGGTATAAGGTGAAGTTAAGGAAATGGCATAATTAGGGGAAGAGAAAGAGGAGTATACTGGATACAAAAGGAAAAGAGAGGTAAAATGGGGTAAATTGTTTCACATGAAAAGGGTCAAAATATCTAGTAGAGCGGAGGGAAAGATGGGAGAATGGGTAAGGGGCATCACTTGAACATTACTCTCATCAATATTGACGTGAAGAAGGAATAATATATGCAATCAATTGAATATTGAAATCCATCTTACCCAACAGGAAGTATGAAGAGAGAAGATTAAGTAAAGGAGGGGTGACAGAAGTGGGGTACCGATTGGGTAAACTGCTACACAGAAGCAAAACGTTGGTGCAGAGGTTGAGTGAAAGAAGAGAGAGAACAAAGAGGAGGAAAAAGAGGGAGGAAAATACAGAGTTAGTAATCATAACTGTGAATGTGAATGGAATGTATGCTCCCATAAAATGAAAGTGGGTAGCAGAGTGGATCAAAAATCAGAATACTATAATATATTCTACAGAGAAATACAATTCTGATCTCAGACAAAGTAAAAGCAAAAATAAACCTAATTAGAAGAGACAAACAGGGAAACTATATCTTGCTCAAAAGATATCTTAGACAATGAAGCAATATCATTACTAAACATATATGTACCAGGTGGTATAGCATCCAAATTATTTTTTTCTAATTAAATTTATTTATTTTCAGTTTTCAACATTCACTTTCACAAAATTTTGAGTTTGAAAATCCCTCCCTCTCCTACCCTAGGATAGCATATATTATGATTACCCTATCCTCCAATCTGTCCTCCTTTCTATCACAATGCCCTCCACCCCCACAAAGGTGTTATTTTCTTCAGCATTTCTGGGATCTCCTTTATCAAGCTGTTAAATCATTTTTTCATGGTTTTCTTGTATCACTCTCATTTTTCTTCCCAATTTTTCCTCTACTTCTCTTATTTGATTTTCAAAATCATATTTGAGCTCTTGCAATGACCTGAGACCAATTCATACTTTTCTTGGAGGCTTTGGATGCAGGAGCTTTGACATTGTTGCCTTTCTCTAGTTGATTTTCTTTTTATTTCCGTTGTAAAAAAATACATTTTCACCAAGGAAGCAAAAATCTACAGTATTCTTTTCCCCATAAGTTTGCTCATTTTTCCAGCCAGTCATTTGGCTTTTGAGCTCTTTGTTAAGTGGAGGGCTCCAAAAGCAGCTGTTGTTTTGGCAGTTGCTGCCTCTGTGATGGACCTTTGGTTGGGGCCAGACCACAGTCCCCTCTCAGGCAGGTGAGAGACTCTTCTCACTTACCTTTGAAGCTGTCTTTGGTGTTTGTGGGTTGTTAAGTCTAAAAACTGACACAGCCACCAGAAATTCAGTCACCTAATGTCTGTTACAGCTACATCCATGCTGGCATGGCCCACTCAAAACTGTGCTCTGCTCCCAGCCTGGTGTGATAAACTCTTCCTGTCAATCTTCCAGGCTGACTTGGGCTGGAAATTTGCTTCACTCTGTCATTTTGTGACTTCTGCTGCACTAAAATTTGTTTAGAGTTATTTTTACAGGGTTTTTGAGGGATTTGGAGGGAGAACTTAAGCAAGTCCCTGCTTTTACTCTGTCATCTTGGCTCCACATCCCCATGCAAATTCTTAAATGATAAGTAGTTACAGGAAGAAATAAACATCAAAACTCTATTAGTGAAGGACATTAACTGTTCCCTCTCAGAATTTGATTAATCTAACAAAAAAAATAAACGAGAAAGAATCTTAGGAAGTAAAGAGAATATTAGAAAATTTAGATATGACAGATCTGTGGAGAAAACTGAATGAGAACCGAAAGGAATATACCTTTTTCTCAGCAGCACATGGCTCCTACACAAAAATTGATCTCAAAATCAAATGTAGGAAGACAGAAAAATTGAATGTACTATTTTTGGGTCATGATGCAATAAAAATTACCCTCAACAAAGAACAGATAAAAGATGGATTAAAATTGATTGGAAGATAAATAATCTAATCTAAAGAATAAGTGGATCAAGCAATAAATTATAGAATCAATCAATAATTTCATTGAAGATAATAACAAAAATGAGATGGCATATAAAAATTTATGAGATGCACCTAAAGTAGTACTTAGGGGAAAAAGTATTTCTCACATTCTTGCATCAAAAAAAAAAAAAACACAGAAGAGGAACAGATCAATGAAGTGGGCATCCAACTAAAAATAACTAGAGAAAAGAAAAAAAATAAAAACCAGCAAATGAGCACTAATTTGGAAATCCTAAAAATCAATGGCAAAATTAATAAGATTTAAAGTAAAAAAAAAACTGTTAATAAAATAAATCCAGTGTTTGGTTTAAACAACAAAGTGGATGAGCCATTGTTTAATTTGATTTGAAAAAAAAAGAAAGAAGAAAACCAAATATCCAGAAAAAATGAAAAGAATAAATTCGCCACCAGTAAATAAAAAATTCAGACAATCACGAGGGCATATTTTACCCAACACTATGCCAATAAATTTGACAATTGGAGCAAAATCTATGAATATTTATGAAAATATAAATTACCCAGATTAACATATCAGGAAATATAATGTATAAATAACTCCATTTTAGAAAAAAGAAACTAAACATGTCATTAATGAATGAATGCTATTAGAAAAATTCTCCAGCACCAGATGAGTTCACAAGGGAATTTTAAGGCACCCTATTAAGCTCTTTTTAGTAGACAAATATGATTCTGATACCTTAACTTACAAAAACTAAAACAGAGAGAAAATTATAGGCCAATTTCTATTATGAATGTTGATTCAAAAGTTTGAACAATAGCAAGTTGATTCCACCCATATATTGCAAGGATTATACATAGGATCCAGGTGGTATTTATACTGAGAACACAGGGTTGGTCTGATATTAGGAAAACTATCAACATAAGTGACCATATCTATAACAAAAACAACAAAAATCACATGATTACTTCAATACATGCTAAAAAAGCTTTCAACACAATTTGATACCCATTCCTATTAAAAAAAAAACGCTTAAGTACATAAGAATAAAGAAAGTGTTCCTTAAAATGATAAGCAGTATTTTTCTAAAATCACCAGTAAGCATTATCTGTAATGGGGATCAGCTAGAAGCCTTCCTAGGAAGATCAGGGGAGAAGCAAGGATGCCCATTATCACCACTATTAATCAATACAGTACTAAAAATGTTAGCTATAGCACAAGAAGAAAAAGAAATTTAAGGAATTAGAATAGATAATAAGACAAAGCTATCACTTTTTACAGATGATAATATGGTACACTTAGAGAACCATAGAGCACTAATTAAACAACTACTTGAAATAATTAACTTTAGCAAAATTGCAGGATATAAGATAAACCCATATAAATCACCAGGATTTCTTTACATGAAAAACAAAGCCCAGTAGAAAGAGACAGAAAGAGAAATCCCATTTAAAATAACTGTAAACAATATGAAATACTTGGGATTCTACCTGCCAAGACAAATCCAGAAACTATATGAATACAATTACAAAACACTTTTCACACAAATAAAGTCAGATCTAAACAATTAGAAAAATATAAATGTTTACTGGGAGGCTGGGCCAAAATAATAAAAATGACAATTTTGCCTATGATAATTTACTTATCCAGTACCATACCAATCAATCTACCTAAAAATTATTTGATAGAGCTAGAAAAGATAACAAAATTCATCTGAAAGAAAAAAAAAGGCCAAGTACCTCAAGGGAAGTAATGGAAAAAAACAACATAAAAAGGAGGGTGCTCTATCATACTAGATCTAAAACTATATTATGGAACAGTAACCATCAAAACTATCTAGCACCGACTAAGACATAGAGTGGTGAATCAGTAGAATAGATTGGGTACACAAGAGGAGTGGTTACCTCCCACGTCTTTGGGGAAGTGTAAAGTCCTGACCAAACAAGAGATAGAGAGTATTATAAAAAGTAAAATAGATAACTTTGATTACATTAAAATAAAATTTTAAAATGTTTTGTACAAACAAAACCAGTGTGACCACAATTTGAAGGAAAGCAAAAAGCTGGGAAACAATCTTTATAACAGGTGCCTATGGTAAATGACTCATTTCTCAAAAATAGCGTACTGAGTCAAATTTATAAGACGTCATTACCCAGTTGATAGTCAAAGGCAGTTTTCAGATGAAGAAATAAAAGCTATCAATAGACATATGAAGTGCTCTAAATCAATTTTGATTAGAGACATGCAAATTAAAATAACTCTGAGGTACCACCTCATACTTATCATATTGACTAATATGACAAAAAAGGAAAATGACAAGTGCTGAAGAGGTTGTGGGAAAATGCATTGTTGGTGGAATAGTGAACTGATCCAACTATTCTGGAAAGCAATTTGAAACTATGCCCAAAGGGCAACCAAGATGTGCATACCTTTTGATCTAACAATACCAGTAACAGGTCTGTATGCCAAAGAGATGATTAAAAATGGAAAAATACCCATATGTATAAAAATTTTTATAGCAGTCCTTTTTATGGTGGCAAAATATTCGAAATTATGGAGATGCTCATCAATTGGGGAGTGGCTGAACAAGTTGTATATAGATTTAATGGATTACTGTTGTGTTCATCCTTCATTGTCAAAGAAGACCATGCCATCAGAGTAATGATGACATGACTTGCACTTGACTTTTTTTTCAGTGAGAGAGAGCTGTGCAGGTCACCAGCCTCACTTCTCCTCCAGAGCCATCTGAATCAAGTAACCAGATATTCATCAAGATGACAGGAAATCACTCAGGATGTACTGGGATACCTTGGCCCCTTTAGGCCAGGGTCTTTGCAGGTACTCACTTAGGGTATGGTAATACCTTCATTGAATAGGCCTGTTTAAGAAGGCATGGTCCCTTTAAAGAGGCCAAGAAAAAGAGAGACCTCAGGTTGGGAGGGAAACAGCAACAGTTACTATTGATAATCACTCTAAAGCAAGAGGGCCCAGAATAGCCCTTAGGCAGGGCCCTATTGGCATCCCAGCTTCAGAGTGCAGTAAGTTTAAGGTTTTGGGAGAGAAGGAGAGAAGATGGGAGGGGAAGGAAGAGGAGGGAAGAGGGGGAGGGGAGGGGAGAGGAACTAGCCAGTAAATCCCAGTCAATTGGGCATCTTTTGGCCATCCAAATTTACCTTCCTTTGGAGAGGAGAAGGAAGGGGAGGGAGAGGCAGACTGGAGAGGAGGACGTAAGTTACCTAGATAGTTGGGTCCATTCAGTCAGTTATGTCTACTCACAGAATTGTGTTCGTCCTTCCTTGCTGATGAAGACCATGCAATCACGGTAATAACAATATGACTTGCACTTGACTTTTTTTGAGAGAGAGGGCTGTGCCCTCATCAGCCTCACTTCTCCAGAGCCATCTGAATCCAGTGACAATATATTCATCAAGATAGATTACTATAGTGCAATCAGTAATGCTGAACAGGAAGATTTCAGAAAAAGTTGAAAGACTTGTACAAACTGGTACAAATTGAAATGTGCAGAACCAGGAATACTCATTGTACACAGCAACAATAACATCATGTGATGATTAGCTATGAATGACTCATATTCTTCCCTGTTCTTTCCTGGAACACAATGAACCAAGATAAATACAAAGGACTCATGAAGGAAAATGCTATTCACATAGAAATAAATAATTGATGGACTCTAAAAACAGATCAAAACACATTATTTTTTTACCTTACTTCATATTTTAGTATTTTATTCTTTTGATCTGTTCTTTATTTCACAACTATGATTAAAATAGAAATGTGTTGCACATTATAAAGCATATATAACCTATATCAAATTACCTATCATTTTAGAAGAAGGGAGGAAAGAAAAATTTGGAACTTGAAATCATATAAAAGTGAATGCTAAAAATTGTCTTGCCATGTAATTGGGAGAAAATAAAATACTATCTAAAAATAAAATAAAATAATAAAAAGAGAGTAGCATAGCTATACAAAAATTTTTTTTCAATATTTAGGAAGGGTTTGTGGATGCAAGACAATTCAAGCACTTTGATGTGTTGTCAAATAAACCCTAAGGATATCTTAGAAGGCAGTGAAAAAGCAATAGCTTCCAGAAATAAAGACGTGATAGTTTCAATTTACTCTTTTCTCTTCTGATTATACTGTAGAAGGTTCAGAGGAAGATGGCCAGGATTATGAAAGGTCTTTAATCCATTACATGTGGGGATTAGTTAAGAGGAAAGGATAATCGTAGCTTGTATAAAAGAGACAACACTGTGGAGGCATGTCTTTAAGTATGTAAAGGAATATCATGTAGAAACAAGATTAAACTTCTTGTGTCTGAAGCTACAAGAAGAACTGAGAGGGAGGGAGAAGTTATGAACAGGCAAATTTAAGATTAATACCAGGAAAACATTTGTTGCAACTAGAAATACCCAAAAAGAAAAATTGTCTACATTGAGAGTGTCTTCTTCTTCATTTGGTGGTCTTTAAGCAAAGACTAGAAGAACATGAGACATATTATAGCAAGGATTCTTTTAGAGAATGTGTTGGACAAATGAATTACTGATGTCCTTTCCAATCCTAAAATTCTATGCTTCTTTGACTAAATTGTAACCTCAGAATAGACGTTGAAATATTCAAATGGTTAAATATTCAGGTTGAGCTCTACTTTCATGTCCTCTTTGGAATGTACCCTACAGTAGTGCAAATTGCAATTCATTGACCTCTATCTATTTTCTGTTTCTCTCTCAATTCAAGAGGTCCACTCAATTTGCTATAATAATAATAATAATGTATAATGATGTAAAACATAAATTATACACATATATAGGCATATATAACCATACTTTAAGGTTTACAAAGTACTTCACAAATATTATCTTACTTCATCCTCACAATAACTTTGGTGGGTAGGTGTTAATGTTATTGTCATTTTACAGATGCAGAAACTGAGACAGGTAGAGATTTGGTGACTTGCGCAGAGTCACACTGCAAGTAAGTATCACACTAGATTTGAACCCAGTACTTCCTGTCTCTAGTTTCCAGTCACTGTATTATCTAGAAATTTCCCTTATATTCTCCTGATATTATGAGGATGACATTTGAATATTAAGGTTGATTGTTCTTTCAATGCATGAGAAGCCCATTTCCTCTCCTATCATACATTTCTCTGTTAACATTCTTACTCCTGGTCTTCACAGTTTTGTATTCATTACCTAATATTGTGTATTTACATTCACCACTAATCATTTCTGGAGCCCAATATATAGCAATCTGTGTGTATGCGTGTGTGTGTGTGTGTATGTGTGTGTGTCTATGTGTATGTATATGTGCATGCATGTGTGTGCGTGCGTGTGTGTGTGTGTGTACAAACACTTTGGAGACTCTTGTGTTTCATATCTTGCAAACATGTAACAACAACCCTAGTTCCTTCCAAATCTAAAATTATTTAATTATGTGATATCCTTTAGGATATATATGTGCAAAAGGAAAAATATTTTTCAATGGTAATACGTTATTATTAAAGAAATATGAGGTTGGTCTAGAGATAACTGGGAAGTTAAGACTAGATTTACTTTGTGGAACACACACACATGAATGTGTGTGTTTTTCTGTGTGTGTATACACACACACCTATACAAATGCATAACTAATATATATTATCATTGACAATGCATTCTTTTTACAGTTGGAGAAAATGCCTTATTGTTCTCATTTCTTCCATTTTGCAACTCCTGTGGAATGATTTTGGAATGCATGAACAAAGGCAAAGGAAAATCTTTGAAACTGTTATGTGACATTGAATAAGGTAGCAGGCTGTTCTGACAACCCAGCTTTGTGATGTAACTCTTCAGACAATATCTATGGGATACAGAAGTCACACTTTTGTCACTGCTGTTGTTGGAAAAAAACATAAACTTCTCAATAATAGGAGGTGGATTAAAAATAAATGTGCTGAGGGACCTAGACAAGACAGTTGTACAAAGACGGACATACTCTAGCACTGCCCCCCACAGCCCATTAAACACCTGTAAAAATGACTGTAAAAAATTTCTAGAGCAGCAGAAGCCATAAAATGACAGAGTAAAACAGATTTCCAGCCCAAGAAAGCCTGGAAGGATGACAAGGAAGGTCTATCACTCTGGGCTCAGAGTGGAGAGCAGCACAGCCTGGACCATGCAGCAAGGACTGGACTGGAGCAGGCTTCAAAGGATGGAATCACAGGCAGTAGCTGCAGTTCCCAAATTTCTCAACCCTAAAATGCCAAAGACAGCTTTAGAGGTCACTAAGAAAGCTCTTTCACCTTGGTGAGAGAGGCATGTGGTCTGACCTCAGCTGCAGTCCCAGGGTAGAAGCAGGCCCTGCAGCAGCAGCATCCACTTTTTGAGCCCTCAGCCTAAATGCCCTGGGGGAATTGAGCAGCAGATCTAGGTCTCAGTCCTGAGTGGCAGTCCTAGGGTGAGGACAAACACATGATGGAGCTGGTGGTGGCTGTGGAGAGGGAATTCTAATCCCAGATCCTGGGCAGAAAAGAGTGCTTGTGGTTGCCTACAGACCATAGTGCAGGCCAACAGATGAGTAAACTCCTTTCCCTTGATTTTGCCAGCTTGGAGGAAGTGATAACTTACAGTTACCTACAGATATCTCAGAGAACAACTGCATAAAACCTCTGCAGACTAGAGTAGTCTACCCTTCACTTGACAAAGAACTCAAAAGTAAGGTAATTGACTGGAAAAATGCCAAAAGAAGGGAAAAATAAGACTATAGAAGGTAAATTTCTTGGTTAAAAGGTATTTTCTTCCATCCTTTCAGATGAGGAAGAAAAAAGCATACCATCAGAGGAAGACATAAAAGTCAAGGTTTCTACATCCAAAACCTCCAAAATAAATATGCAATGGTCTGAGGTCATTGAAGAGCTCAGAAAGGATTTTGAAAATCAATTAAGAGAGGTGGAGGAAAAATTGGAAAGAGAAATGAAAGCAATGCAAGAAAATCATGAGAAGCAAGTCAATAGCTTGGTAAAGAAGACCCCAAAATTGCTGAAGAAAATAACACCTTTAAAAATAGACTAACCCAAAAGGCAAAAGAGGTCCAAAAAGTTAATGAGAAGAATGCTTTAAAAAACAGAATTAACCAAATGGAAAAGGAGATTCAAAAGTTCACTGAAAAAAAATAGTTCTGTAAAAATGAGAATGGAACAGATGGAAGCTCATGATTCTATGAGAATCAAAGAAGTTATAAAACAAAACCAAAAGAATGAAAAAATAGAAGACAATGTAAAATGCCTCATTGGAAAAACAACTGACCTGGAAAATTAGATCCAGGAGAAATAATTTAAAGATCATTGTTCTACCTGAAAACCATAATCAAAAAAGAGCATAGACATCATCTTCCAAGAAATTATCAAGGAAAACTGCCCTGATATTCTAGCATCAGAGGGTAAAATAGAAATAGAAAGAATTCACTGATTACCTCCTGAAAGAGATCCCCAAAGGAAAACTTTTAGGAATATTGTAGCCAAATTCCAGAGTCCCCAGGTCAAGCAGAAAATATTACAAGCAGTCAGAAAGAAACAATTCAAGTATTGTGGAAACACAATCAGGATAACACAGGATTTAGCAGCTTCTACATTAAGGGATCAAAGAACTTTGGAATATGATATTCCAGAGGTCAAAGGAGATGGGACTAAAAGCAAGAATCACCTACCCAGCAAAACTAAGTATAATACTTTCAGGGGAAAAATGAAATTTCAATGAAATAGAAGACTTTCAAGTATTCTTGTTGAAAAGATCAGAGTGGAATAGATAATCTGATTTTCAAATACAAGAATCAAGAGGTAAACAGGAAAGAGAAACCTTACGGAACTCATTAAGTTGAACTGTTTGCATTCCTACATGGAAAAATGTCATTTGTAACTCATGAGATCTTTTTCAGTATTAGGGTAGTTAGAGGGAATGTATATATACATGTACATGTACCTATACATACATACACACACTCAACTGGATACGGAAATCTATTTTTCCTTCAGGAAGGCAAGGGGAAAGGAGATAGGAGAGGGATGATGACAAAAGGGACAGGGATTATGGAAAGGGATAATCAGAAGCAAACACTATTGTGGGAGGACAGGTCAAAGGAGAGAATGAAATAAATGAAGGGCAAGATAGGACAGAGGGAAATGTAGTTAGTCTTTTACAACATAACTATTATGGAAGAACTTTGCATTGTTACACATGTGTGACCTATATTGAATTGTTTGTTTTTTTAATGAGGTCAGGTAGGGTGGGAGGAAGAGAATATGGAACTCAAAGCTCTAAGAATGAATGTTAAAAATTGTTTTAGCATGCAACTGGAAATTAAGCTATACAGGAAATGGAGTACAGAAATCTATTTTGCCCTACAGGAAAACAGAGAGGAAAGGGGATGAAAGAAGGATGGGTAATAGAAGAGAGGATAAACTAGAGGAAGGGGTACATGTGGTATATGCTGTCCTGGGGTGGGGGGTGAGAAGAGGTGGGGAGAAAATTTGGAATTCAAATTCTTATGCAAGTAAATATTAAGAACTGAAAAATAATTAAATCATATATATATATAAAAATAAAAAATAAACATGCTAATGTGGTGATTATAGGCATAATCTATGACTTTCCTGATTGTTTATAATAATTTCCTGTTTATATTTGACTTATATTAATGAGTTTTCCACATCTGAAGAAGTATTCCTTTAGTTGATCCATTTACATTTAAGGTTGATAAATGCAATCAACAGAATTCAGTTTTTCAAAGTGTTCCCTACAGAAAAGAATAAAAATAATCCAGTCCTTCAATGATCTCAAATTTCTGCTATATCAGTATGGATATTTCCCATAATAATAAAATTTACAACCTCCTCAATGCCCTAGAAGATTTCTTTTCAAGTTTCTATGAAAAAAATAACCCTAATCTGATGACCAGCCTTTGATAAGCCTTCAGCACGCATCTGGGTTGGTGCTCAGAGGATAGATATTCATTGGGTCCTAACTAGGAAGTTTTCTAATTTGGGAGTCCTGAGAAAGCCTGTGCTCCAATAGAGTATGACAAGTTATTACAACATGATGAGGCATCAGAGAAGGTCTATGTTTAAGGTAAACTATTAAAAATTACACAGAATAACTAAAGGTACCCAGTACAGCAAAGATCTTCTGGCACTAAATATAATATATAGTAAATGGGAAAATATTTTGACCAAGCTAATCTCTTAAACTGAACTTAAAATAGCATCACTAAGCAGAATAAATTTGTATCAAAGAAGCATCAGGATAAAGTGGAAAAGAGCTGTGAATTTCAAGTGAGAGGAACTGGGTTCAAACCCTATATCTGGCACTTACTCTCTGTGTGAGCTTTAATAGAACATAGCATACAGGATAGATGCCAGGAATTGAAGTCAGGAAGATGCTGGCTCAAATCCAACTTAGTAGTTCCATGAGTAAATCACTTAACATTTCTTGGCTTCAGTTTCCTCCTCTGTAAAATAAGGGAGATTGAGGTCCCTGTCACCTCCAAAACTATCATTCTATAATTCTAAGTATGGTTGACTTACTAATAGCCTATAAATATGAAAAATGACTATAATAAAATAAAAATGACTATAATAAGGTGGGTTAACTTTTTAACAAGGACACCAGAAGTGGTATATTGTAATGGTAATTTAAAGGGGAAAATTTTTCCCATTCATTAGTAGGCTCATGTGACCTGCTTAAATCACATGGAAGCCTAAGTCATATGTGGTGGGAGGAGCTTGCTGAACAGGTATAACAAGGAAAGATGGAGCAGAGCTGAGAGAAAATTAGCGAAAGAGCAGTCAGAACTAAAAGATGCAGGCAAGCCTACAGCTTGCTGTAAATATGAGAAGGATATTTTCTTTAAGAGAAGCCTATTTATGATTTGTTTAAGGGAAGCCTCCTTGTGATTTGTTTAAGGGACATGGTTTGTGGGAGTCCAAGCAGGAGGAAGGCTGCTGATGGTAGTGTTCTCTGCATTGTTATTGTGTATAGATTTTTGTTACTATGATGGATTTGGTGTTCTAGTGTGTGAATAAATGTTTTGGTTGTCTTTCATATGGAAAGTCTGTTGTACTTTGTAATTCAGAATTGCACCGGGATATTTGTGGCTGCTGTAGGTGCTGTGAATGTTACATTGTGCAACCTGTATTCATAAATGCTATTGATGGGGTCAGGGAACCATAATGTTGAAATTTGGAGTGCTGGGGACCCCCAAAATACTGACACACTGGGTCCTACCAAATGAATATGACTCAAGATTTCTTTCAGCCAAAGTAAAACAGATTCACCATATTGGGTTGACCCTTAAGGAGCCTAAACATTTGTGATGCTTGTATTGACAAATGGACCAGCTAGAGTCAGAGCTGGATTGAATCTGAGGGCCTTCATGAAGGCAAGATGGAACTTATATACATACAGAAAGAGAGTGGGAAAGATGTAGAGATGGTCAAGTAGTTTGGATGGGACTGGGGTAATTAGTGACATAATCAAAGGTGGGTGGGAAACAGCTGGAGGCAGTCAGGAGGTATCAGACAATGGAGAGCTGGGGTGGGAAGCCGGTGGGGCAATCCTGAATTAACAGGTAATAGAGGGCTAGGCTAGGTTAAATGTAGCAGATTTGGATATGAAAAGCAAAATTAAGGGGGAAGATTCAAGGAGAGTTCAAGCAGGTTCCCAGAGTCTGTATCCCATCACTATGGGTATTCAAAGTTGTCCCATTAAGGAGGTGATTTCATATTGATTCAGAAATTCTTCCATTGCTCCATATTTTTTCCAGAGTTCCTCTGACCTCTATTGAATATCCTCAGTGTTATATAATCTTCCTTTCTAAGAGATGGATAGATTTTTGGACATCATCAAAAGATATTGGCAATGAAGTCTTGAACTTCTGAGGAAGTTCAAGTGTGGTGGAAGTGTGGTGGGCAAAGTGCTAGAACTGGTGTCAGGACTAGCTAAGTTTGAATCTCACCTCTAACAATTACTGCTATATAAACCTGGCTATGCAAATAATAATAATAACAATAGCAAGTCTTTCTATGGCACCTACTGTCACACACTGTGCGAAGTACTTTACAAAGATTTGATCCTCACAACTCTGGGGGGTAGCTGCAATTGTTATCCCAGCTTTTCAATTCAGGAAAGTGATACCAATTGCTTAGTATATAGTTGTTTGGTTGGTTGGTTGTTGTCCTTCGTTCATGAAGGGGAACAAAATGACATCGCCATGGTAAATTCAAGTTTCAGTACATCTGACTAGAGCTGATCAGACCAATATGAGCTCGGAATGCTCTACCACAGATTGGGCACAGATAGTCTGTGTCAATATTTGGGGTGAATATTCCAAGTTTGTGCATCCTATGTTTACTTTGTGCTGTCTCAATTCTGTTTTGCTCACAGAGCATAGCACCCTTTCTGATGTGGGCATGCCTTGATGAACAGTCCTGTGCCAGTGTCTCCCATGTCACATAATCAATTCCAAAGTTCTTGAGAGAGACCTTGAGTGTGTCCTTGTATCACTTCTTCTGACCACTATGTGATTGCCTACCCCATACAAGTTCTCCATGAAATAGTCTTTTTGGCAAGCTTACAGTTTGCATTCAAACAATGCAGCCAGCCCATTGGAGCTGTGCTCTCTGAAGCATAGTTTGAATGCTTGGCAGTTCAGTTCGAGCAAGGACTTCAGTGTCTGGTACCTTATTTTGCCAGATGAACCTCAGAATCTTCCTAAGACTGTTCAAATGGAAGTGATTCAGTTTCCTGTCCTGGTTCTGGTAGACTGTCCATGTTTCACAAGCATGCTACAATGAGGTCAGCACAACAGCTCAATAGACTTTCAGTTTGGTGGTCAGTCTAATACCTCTTCTCTCCCAAACTTTTCTTCAGAGCCTCCCAAACACTGAGCTGGCTTGACAATATCTGTCAAGCTCACTGTCACTGTGTACATCTCTGGAAAGTACGCTACAAAACTTCTCCATTTGTTGTAACTGATGGTTCTACGTATGGATGGTGTGGTGGTGCCTGATGGAGCACCTGTGTTTTCTTGGTGTTAATTATTAGACCAAAATCAGTACAGACAGCAGAGAACCGACCCATTCTTTGTTGCATCTCAGCTTCAGAGGCTGCATTGACTGCACAATCATCTGCAAACAGAAAATCATGCAACAACACTCCCTCCACTTTGGTCTTGATTTATATCCTTTTCAAATTGAAGATCTTACCATCAGTACAGTATTTGACCTTGATGCCATGTTCATCCTTATTGAAAGCATTTGAATACATGGCTGAAAACATTATTCTAATGAGCATGGGAGAAAGTACACAGCCCTGGTTCACTCCATTGGTGACTGGAAGGTACAAGAGCCTTGTTCACTATTGAGAATCTGGGCAAACATGCCATCATGAAACTGACATACAATACTAATGAACTTCTCTGGGAAACCAAATTTTGACATAATTTTCCATAAGCCTTCATGACTATCAATGTCAAAACCTTGGTCAGAGCTACAAACATTGTGTACAGGCCTCCATTCTCCTCCTGGGATTTCTCCTGGACTTGTCAAGTAGCAAACACCATATCAATTGTTCCTTGGCCATTTCTGAAGCCAAAATGGCTCTCAGGTATATGACCATCTTCCAGGTGAAGGATCAGCCTAGCAGAATCTTACCAGCGGTGACTAAGAGAGAGAGATCCCCCCGTGATTCTCACAGGACAATGTATTCCCTTCATCTTTATAGAGATGGACAATGAAGGCACCCTTGAACTCCTGGGGGATAATCTCCTCTTGCCATACAACCTGGAAAATTTCAATCAGCTTTTGTATGAGCAATGGTCCCCCTACTTGTAAATATCAGCTGGAGTAGAATCAGCACCAGGTGCTTTGCCTCATGAAAGGAGCTTAATGGTGCTCAAAACCTCTTCTTCAGTTGGAAGTTCAGCTAAGGAAGAATTGTCTTCAACCTGAGGTAAATGATCAGTGACCTCAGCATTGATTGATGATGAGAACGCTATGGAAGTGTTCCATTCATCTTTCTAGGATCATGTCCTTATCACTAAAAAATGTGGTTCCATCAGCACTGAGAAGTTGTGATGCACCATAGGTTTGTAGTCCATAAATAGCTTTCAGGGATTTATAAAAGCACTTTGGATTGTTACTATCATCATAAAAATCAATTTCATCTGCCTTCTTACTACATCTCTCTAAGCTTTGCTTGTACTTTGCTTTTGATGGAATTAAATGCTGCCTTCTTAGAGGTGGATGAACTACCCTGCTGGTAAATCCTATGAAGTTACCATTTTTCATTTAGCAGCTTCTGAATTTCCTCATCATTTTCATCAAACCAGCCTTAGTATTTGCGAGTGTCCTGATTAATTCTTCTGGTAGTCATTTTGCTTTTGGGGTAGCACTTTTGATGGATGAAAATATTTAGCTTAGAAAGGATAAGTCTATGATCAGTCCAGCACCCTGCACCACACAATGCCTTTGTCACTCTCACATCTTGTCTGTCTCTTCTACTTACAATCAGTCTATTAGATGTCAATGTTTGCTGCAAGGGTTCATCCATGAAGTTTTATTGTGTTTAGGTAAATGGAAAACAGTGTTGGTGATAAGACAGTCATGCAATGCACAAGTCTTCAGCAGTAAATGACCATTGCTGTTGCTGTTTCCCCTAGTCTGGTCTATTTCTCCCTAGGACTCCCTGCCAAGTCGTGTAGTCTGAGCCTACTCTAACATTAAAGTCACCCAGAATTATAAGCTTCTCCTCTTTTGGCGCATTGATGATAAGGGTCTCTAGGTCTTCATAAAATTTTTCTTTGACCTCATCAATATTTTTCTTGGTAGGAGCATAAGCACTGATGATGGTGGCATGGCGTCTTCCTGCAAGCGGCAATTGAATTGTCAGGAACCTGTCATTCACTCACTCTGGCACATCATTCTCTCTTTTAGTCACTGCTGGTAAGATTCTGCTAGGCTGATCTTTCACCTGGAAGATGGTCATATACCTGAGAGCCATTTTGGCTTCAGAAATGGCCAAGGAACAATTGATATGGTGTTTGCTGCTTGACAAGTCCAGGAGAAATCCCAGGAGGAGAATGGAGGCCTGTACACAAGGTACAGAATCTGCTGATTAGATTAATTTTGATTGCAAAACCTACATCAGTTTTCAGGTGCTCCCCTTCACTTCAGCCACTCCAGAAAAATGTGTATCCAGCTCCAACTTCAGCAAGCTGGCCTTCATTTGCCAGTTTTGTTTCATTCAAGGTTACTATTTGGATGTGATACCTGTTGAGTTCTCTTGCAACAAGAGCAGTTCATCTTTCAGGTCTACTAATTATTGTGTTGTTTATAAATGTGCATACTTTCCATGTGCTGATGGTGAGTGAAATCATCTCTACAGATGTTTTTGGATATTTTGTATATTTTTTTGTGTTTCAACTACAGAATTTGATTCCCTGTCTGCCACAATAATCAGGTCAGGGTTAGATAAATAGGCAATTTCAAGGCATCTTTTCTAGACTCCTTGCTTATACCAGGACAAGAGCAGTGCAATCTTTAGAAGGCTTCTCAGACACCCACGGGGCTGCGGATAGCCACTGCTGCTTCCAGTGAGAAACAACTCTATGGCCTGGGCTGCCTGTGTGCAGGGTTGTCACTACACGTCCTAGTGTATCTGTACTTGCTGCTTCATTACTTGCCTGTCACCACAGGACTTTGGGGTATAATAGTAAAATGGTATGGTTAATGTCTTTTGATTCATGTGTAAATTAGATTTAAAAGTGAGGCAGAGTTGCATGAAGTTGTCAGCCTTACTCTCTCCACATAATAATAATAATATGAATAATAATATTTCATCATAATTCAGTTGCAGGACAGAGTCAAAATGACAGGTGTTGGCTCAGGATGTAGTGAATGACCTTGGCATCTTCAGTGTTTAACCAAGTTCTAAGTACTCTACATCCCCTGCTTCAGCTGCCTTCATGATCATTGGAACAAATTGTTGTCATCTGCCCATTCCACCAGGGATGCTTGGGGTAGACACCCCTGTAACTCACCAATGGGTTTGGGACCCCTTGGTTACCCTCAACCTGGTTTGGCCCATCTGCAGAAATGGTTTACTGGAGTGTGGCTGCTGTGTGTGCTGCAGCATCTCAGAGTCACAGGTGAGAGTTGGGAGGAACAGGTGGACACCAAAGGAGGAAAGCAGCACTGAAAATGACTTGACAGCTATCACACCAAAGGTACTGATCCTCCCTGAACACAAAATGGTTATTGATTGACTGCTTGAGGTAAACAGAGGTTAAGTAAAGTCACTTGCCCAAAGTGTCAGAGGTTGCAAGTATCTGAGATTAGATTTGAACTAAGGTCTTGAGTTTACCTCCACTACTCTATCTACTATGCCATCTAGCTGCCTTTGTCATATAACTTCTCTGAGATGAACTTCAGGTTCTTTTGCCTATGAAATAGGTACGAATATATTGGGAATACCTACGTCATAGGATTGTGATGAGACAAATGAAACACTGTGAGCACAGCACTTGGCAAATTTAGGAGTAACATATTTTATGGTGAACATGGCAGCTAATAAACATACCCTTATGCCGTCCTGCACCAAGGTTTGAATTTAAATTAATGAGACACATTTTTCTAAAGCTATTTACCAGCTATTTTTGAAGACCTACATTAACAAAGACCTATGTTTAAATTCTCTTTGAATAGCCCGTTTGAAAAAGCCTCACTGGGTGACTGTTCAGGTAATATAGTATGGTTAAAATAGGTTATTAATTCTTCCTACATCATATCATGATTCTATCTATTTCTCCCTTTCTCTTCCCAATATATTCCTCTCTCACCCTTTAATTTTATTTTTTTTTAGATATCATCCCTTCCTATTCAACTCACCCTGTGCCCTCTTTCTATACATATATAATCCCTCTAACTACTGAAATACTGAGAAAAATCTCGAGTTACCAATATTATCTTTTATGTAGGAATGTAAACAGTTCAACTTTAGCAAGTCCCTTATGATTTTTCTTTCCTGTTTACCTTTTCATGCTTCTCTTGTTTCTTTTGTTTTAAAGTCCAACTTTCTGTTCAGCTCTGATCTTTTCATAAGAGTGCTTGAAAGTCCTCTATTTCATTGAATAGCCATTTTCCCCCTGAGTACGCACAGTTTTTCTAGGTAGATGATTCTTGGTTTTAATCCCAGATCCTTTGACTTTTGGAATATCATATTTCATGTCCTTTGATCCCTTAATGTGGAAGTTCATAGATCTTGTGTTATCCTGATTGAATTTTCACAATACTTGAATTGTTTCTTTCTGGTTGCTTGCAATATTTTGTCCTTGACTTGGGAACTCTGGAATTTGGCTACAACATCCCTAAGAGTTTTCCTTTTTGGATCTCTTTCAGGAGGCAGTTGGTGGATTCTTTCAATATTCATTTTTACCCTCTGGTTCTAGAATATCAGGGCAGTTTTCCTGATAATTTCTTGAAAGATGATGTCTACACTTTTTTTAATAATAGCTTTCAGGTACTCCCATCATTCTTAAATTGTCTCCCCGGGAAGTATTTTCCAGGTCAGTTATTTTTCCAATGAGATATTTCATATTGTCTGCTATTTTTTCACTCCTTTGGTTTTGTTTTATAATTTTTTGATTTTTCATAAAGTCATTAGCCTCGATCTGCTCCATTCTAATTTTTAAGGAATTATTTTCTTCAGTGAGCTTTTGCATCTCCTTTTCCATCTGGTCAATTCTGCTTCTTAGGGCATTCTTCTCCTCATTGCCATATGGGTTAGACTATTTTTAAAGTGTTATTTTCTTCAGCATTTTTTGGGTCTCCATTAACAAGCAATTGACTCATTCTTCATATTTTTTTTGAGTATTCTCATTTCTCTTCACAATTTTTGTTCTACTTCTGTCACTTGATTTTCAAAATCCTTTTTGAGCTCTTCTGTGGCCTGAAATCAATTCATATTTTTCTTGGAGACTTTGGATGGAGGAACTCTGACTTTGCTTTCTTCTGTTTGTGTGCTTTGGTCTTTGGTCTTCCCTGTCACCAAAGTAAGATTCCATAGTCTGATTCTCTTTTTGGTTTTTACTCATTTCCCCAGCCATTTGCTTGATCTTTAAGCTCTTTGTCAAGGTAGTTCTCTGCTTCCAGTAAAGGTGGGAGGTGTACTGTCAACAGCTGGATTCTCTCACAACCTGTGGGCCTAGAGTTCCAGAAACAGTGGTTGCAGCTGTCTCTGCTACTGCTATGGCTGCAGTGAGTTCCTCCATCCCTTCGCCCCTCTGCCTCCCTGGGACTGGGGCCAGATCATTCTATTCTCCTATTCTAGTCCCACAGGCTTTTCTCACTGATCTTCCAATTTATCCTCAGTGTTTTGGGGTCATGAAATCTAGAAACCACCACAGGTGTGAGAAATTCAGCATCCTGAAGGCCTGTTCAGGTCTCCTTTGTGCACTTGCGGCCTACATTGGACGGTGCTCTGCACCCAGTGTGGCACAATAGACACTTCTCAGCGACCTTCCAGGCTGTCTTGTGCTGTAGATTTGCTTCACTCCGTCATTCCGTGGGTTTTGCAGCTCCAGAATTTATTTAGAGTCATTTTTTACAGGCATTTGACTGGGCTTGGTGGGAGCATTCTAGAAAGTCCATGCTATTACTCCGCCATCTTGACTGTCCAAAAATTTTATTGTATTTATAACTATGAACTGTTTAAATGGTCAGATGCAAAGTATAGTCATAATGATGACTATCTTGATGATAAACTTGAAAATTCTTTAGTGAATTGTTCAAGGTACCTGTGTTTGTTTTGTGTTTTTATTTTTTAATGCAGAATATTAAAATGTTATTTTACATACATTATATGCATATATAATGCCAATTAAATATCTTGTATATCTTTTGCTTTATGATCATCTTCATTCCCACATCTACCTTTACTCAAGAAGTCAGGCCTTCTATTAAGTATTTTAAAAGGACCAAAATAAGTAGTTCAGCAAAATCAATCAATGCAATTGTCTGACAGTACATGTAATATTTTATAAGCCTAGTCCCCCATCTCTTCAAAAAGCAAGGGAATTGTATTTTCTCACCTCTTCTATGAGCTCACACTTAGTCAGTATGGCATATAGAGTTTATTTCAATTTTACTTAGTTTAGTTTTCTTCCTTCTATTTCCATTATTATAGTCCTTATGTTTCTTGTTTTCTGGTTCTACTTACTTTACTCTGTATCAGTTAATTAAAGCAAATAACTAAACTATGAGGAGCATAACATGAAGTCATAGGCTTTTGAATGAGTGGACCTGGTTTCAAACCATGGTTTTGTTTTTTTTGTTGCTGTTTTTTTATTTTCATTTTGTGACTTAATTACCTATGTGGTCTTGAAGAAGTAATCACTCTGGTTCCCATACTTCATTAATGAAATTAAAATGTTGGATTAAACAGCCTCCAAAGTCTTTTCTGCTTCTAAATTTTAATTTGAAATTTTCCATGATTCTCTGAATATATTATATTACCTTTTCATATAGTGCAGTAATTATCTACTGTATACTAGGTGCTTAATAAATGTTTAATGACTAACTTTCATATACTAAACCCATTCCCAAATCAATGAACTCCTTTGTTTCAAATTCTTTTCTAACATGAAAGGGAAGTTGTAAATATGTTGTAAACATGCAGATATGTAAATAAGTACATAGGACTTATTTTTCTGTCTTTCATCTCCTTAGGTTCTAATCTTAGCAGTTGGACATTTGAATCAATTAGCATAGATATTTTATTCACATTATTTGCCGAATTCCAAATTGTTTTACAAATGATTAGACCAATTCATAAATGCACTAGTCTATCACTATGCCTCTCTAAGCTCCACCAACAGACTCAATTTCTATTTTGTACATTCTTAAAAAATGTTATGAGTATAAGGTAAAATGTCAGAATTGTTTTGATTTTATTCTTCTCATTTCTAATTATTTGGATCACTCCTTCCTAAGGTCATTGGGAGTTTGCAGTCCTTTTGTTTTTAAAATACCACTCATTTACATCTTTTAAGGACTCATCCATTTCCCATGTAATAAAACATTTTTGTCAATGAATTCAGGAAAAGGTATAGATGACATGCTTATATTTGCAGACAACACAAAGTTTAGAGGGAGAGAAAAATGTTAAATGACAGGTGAGATCTAGATATATCCTGACAGGACACAGCCTTAATCCAATCTAATAAGAAAAAATTTAATGGGGATAAATGTAAAATCCTATATCAGAGCTGGAAAAAAAAAAACAGAAAAAAGAAATCAGAATTATAAGAAGGGGAAAGCATGGCTAGACAGTATTTTGAAAAATATCTGAGGAACTTAGCTAACTTGAACATTGATATGTGTTTATATTGATGCAGAAGCACACCACATCAACTAATGTGATTTAAGCAGCCTGAGATTGAGAGATCTAGCCAATTAGTCTGTCACCACACATTTATTAAGCTCCTTCTTTGAGCCAAATACTTCTATTCTAAGCAGTGGAGATACAAAGAAAGGCATAGTGTAGTCTCTGTTCTCAAGGAACATACAGTTTAATGGAAGAGAAAACTATGTAGAAGCAAAATGTATACAGGATAAACTGGAGGTATTCAACAAAAGGAAGGCATTAGCATTAAAAAGGATAGAAGGCTTCCTGTAGAAGGTAAAATTTGTACTGGGATTTAAAGAAAGCCAGGAGGCAAAGATAAAGGGAGATAGAGTTCCAGGAATGGGAGGATAGTCAGTGAAATGGAATGAAATATTTTCATATGACTCCAAATTGTTTTCATTTGTGTCTAATGGTAGCCACATCTAGGGTGAGGGAGAGGGAAGGAAAAATGAAAAAAAAAAGGAAATTTATGTGATAACTTCATTATATGTGTAGAAGGAATAGCATGTACATAATAGATTTATGATTTCATGTGCGATCATATTTTTATTATACTGTTATGAAAATTCTTGTTTTATTCCATAAATGGAAAATAAAATAAATGTGAAAAAATTAAATTAATAAGAAATAAAAAGAGATGGAATGAAGTGAGGAGATAGAATGTCTTGTACAAGGAGCCAACCTTGAGACCAGTGTTGCTGGATCACATAATGCATGATGGGGAGTAATGTGGTAAGAAAACTAGAAAGCTATATAGTGTTCATGAATAGTGAATTTTGGATGATCTCTTCCATGCTCTGATTGTATTAATAGTTAAATAATGTGTATCATATTTTAGCAAAGACACAAATAAACTGGATAATGTCCAGAGCTGAACTATTAGTGAAGGAACTATTAATTGTGTCCTAATGAAAGCTGGTTAAAGGAATTTGAGGTGTTTATCCAAGAGAGAAGAAGACTGCTTGGGGAGGGAACATAGTATTTATCATTCATCATTACATTGACTGCTATGTGGAACACACATTAGTCTTTTTCTATTTCACCCCAGAAGGCCAAATTGTGAGAAAAGAGCAGAAATTACAGGATGACAGAATTCAACTTGATATCAGGAAAAATTTCCTAACAAAATTTAAAGGAAATTAAATGAGCTGCCATGGGAAGGACTAGGTTGTTCACTCAATGTCCTGGCCTTAAGCAAAGTCGAATGACACTGTTTTGGGTTTTTTTTTTTTCTGTATAGAGGTTTATATTTATTCAGGGATAAGTTGGGCTAGAAGAACTCTGAAACCACTTTGCATTTCTGAAATTTTTAGTTTCATGATTCTGTAAATTTACTTCTAAGCAATGAGATAGCATAATTCAATGGAAATGACAATAGATTTGACATTAGAAGACCTGGGTTCACGTTTCACTTTTGTTACTTATTGACTTTTCTTCTGTCTTTGGGCTTTTCACCACTTTGTGCCTCAGTTTCCTCATTTATGAAATAAATGAAAGCTTTTAGACAAGATGATCCCTTCCATCCTAAATTTATTATCTTGCCTGGTACATGAAATGATTTCAAGAGAGCCAATTTCTTTCTCAAAATTGGTATCACTTAATTTTTTCTCAGCTTTTCCTTTTGAAAAAAAACATCTTTAAAAATTGCCACAGGGCATTAAAATTTCAAGAAGCTACATAATCCATGGCAACTAACTCAGTCACTCTGCAGTATTTATGAGTAACCTCCACATGCCCTGAGCCAAACTTGCCTTTTCGCCAGATGTACTGTTCTGTTATGTTGCTCTCTGAGGTCACTGATTACATCAAATCAGAAAAAAAGAACCATTATGAATTACAACAGTCCTACCAGGAGAAATTGCTAGTCAACTATTAGATTATTCTCCTATTTCAATGGACTCAATGCTGTAGAGTAGTCAAAATATAAAGGAAAAAGAGGAGAAACAAAAAGGTACTATGTAGTTGCATAGATTTTATTACGTTTTGTAGCTGTGGTTTATAGCTTTATAATTAAACTTATTGGGCAACCTGGAAAAGGTGGAATACAAAATCAATTTTTACTAAAAGAAAAGATGATACCTATTATAGGTTGCATATCATGCAAATAGATATGTCTGATTTCCTAAATGGTGATGATGATGTTGGGCATGAAGTCCACCCTAATTAAACTGAACCCTGCTCTGCTAGTAATCTAAAAAGAAGTAATAGGAATATTAGTTAGAGGAAAAGCTCAGAATGCAGCTGATCTCTGTAGTGAATCCTCATCCCTGGTGTGTCTCTCTGTCAGTCTCTCTGTCTATGTCTCTGTAATTTTTATGTTCAGATTTTTTAAGGCAAAAGATAAAACAAGTATTGATGCACCCTGTTTTTACATCAAAGACATTTATAAATTATTTCAACTTCCTGAGATGTTTGCTGTAATAAAATAAAAGATAATAAAATAAAACTAATAATATAGTGACCTCATCTGAAAGTGCATACATTTCATATCAGTAGCATTCTACCTCTCTATTGAAAAAAAAAACACCCATGGGGAGGAAGGCAATTAAAAACAAACTTTTAAAAACTATTTGGAGGGCAGAGTCAAGATGGTGGAGTAATAGCACTAACTTTCTAGAGTGCTGCCCCCAAGCCCAGCTAAATACCTGTAAAAAAATCGTTATAAACAAATTCTGAAACATCATAACCCACAGAATGACAGAGTGAAGCAAATCTCCAGCCCAAGACAACCTGGAAGGTCGCTAGAAGGGTCCATTGCTCTACACAAGAGGTAGGGCACAGCCCAGGAAGGTCTGTGCTGGCACAGACAGATCCTAAGCAGACCTTGGGGAGACTGAATCTCCTGCACCTGTGCCAGTTTTCAGACATTAGGACCCCAAAATGCAGAGGACAAATTGGAAGGTCCATGGGAAAAGCCTGTGGGATTAGGAGAGTGGAGGGGGTCTGACCCCAGTCAGGGGAAAGGGAGCTGAGGAACCCATTACAACCACAGCAGCAGCAGGGGCAGCTGCACCCACTGTTTATGAAGCTCTAGGCCCACACATTGACGGAGAATCCATCTGCTACATCCCCACCCCCACTGGAAGCAGAGATGTACCTTGACAAAGAACTCAAAAAGTAGATGGCTGGTGAAATAAGCAAAAAATGAAAAAATGAATGACTATAGAATCTTACTTTGGTGACAAAGAAGATCAAAATATGCAAACAGATGACAACAAAGTCAGAGTTCCTTCATCCAAAGCCTCCAAGAAAATGGTGATTGCTCTCATGCCATTGAAGAGCTCAAAAAGGATTTGAAAATCAAGTAAGAGGAGTAGAGCAAAAATTGGGAAGAGAAATGAGAGTGATGCAAGAAAATTATGGAAAATGAGTCAACTGCTTGCTAAAGGAGACTCAAAAAATTCTGAAGAAAATAACACTGTAAAAAATAGACTAACCCAAATGACTAAAGAGATTCAAAAAGCCAATGAGAAGATTCCCTAAGAAATAGAATTGACCAGATGAAAAAGGAGATGCAAAAGCTCACTGAAGAAAATAATTCCTTAAAAATTAGAATGGAGTGGATTGAGGCTAATAACTTTATGAAAAATCAAGAAATTATAAAACAAAACCAAAAGAGTGAAAAAATAGCAGACAATTGGGAAATATCTCATTGGAAAAATAACTGACCTGGAAAATACTTCCAGGAGAGACAATTTAAAAATGATGGGAGTACCTGAAAACTATGATTCAAAAAGAGCGTAGATATCCTCTTTCAAGAAATTATCAAGGAAAACTGCCCTGATATTCTAGAACCAGAGGGAAATAAATATTGAAGGAATTCAACAATTGCCTCCTGAAAGATATTCCAAAAGAAAAACTCCTAGGAATATTTTAACCCAATTCCAAAACTCCCAGGTGAGGGGGAAAATATTTCAAGGAGTCAGAAAGAAATAATTTGAGTGTTATGGAAATACTATCAGGATAACACAAGATCTAGCAGTTTCTACATTAAGGGATCTCAGGACTTTCAATATGATATTCCAGAAGTCACAGGAACCAGGATTAAAACCAAGAATCACCTACCCAGAAAAACTGAGTATAATACATCTGGGACAAAAATCTTCATTCAATAACACAGAGGACTTTCAAACATTCTTCATAAAAAGACCAGAGCTGAATAGAAAATTTGATTTTCAAACACAAGAATCAAGCGAAACATGAAAAGGTAAACAGGAAAGAGCTATCATAAGGGACTTACTAAAGTTGAACTCTACATTCCTACATGGAAAGATAATATTTATCACTCTTGAGAGTTTTCTCAATACTGGGATAGTTGGAGGGATTATATACATATAGACAGAGGGCACAGGGTGAGTTGAATAGAAAGGGATGATATCTAAAAAAATAAAATTAAGGAATGAGAGAGGAATATATTGGGAGGAGAAATGGAAAAAGAGAATGGGGCAAGTTATCTCTCACATAAAAGAGGCAAGAAAAAGCTTTTTCAATGGAAGGAAAGAGAAGGGAGGTAAGAGGGAAAAAAAAGTGAAGTTTACTCTCATCACATTTGACTTAAGGAGGGAATAACCTGCATATGCAATTTGCTATGAAACTCTATCTTACACTACAGGAAAGTAGGGGAGAAGGGGCAAAGTGATAGGGTGGAAATATGATAGAAAGGAGGGCAAATAGGAGTAGAGAGTAATTAGAAGCTAATGCTCTTGAGGAGGGATAGGGTCAAAAAAAAATAGAATAAATGGGGAGCAGGGTAGGAAAAAGGGAAATATAGGTAGTCTTCCACAACATGACTTTTATGGGAGTCTTTTGCATAATTATACAGGTATAACATATATCAAATTGTTTGACTTCTCAGTGAGGATGGGTGGGGAGGGAGGAAGGGAGAAAAGTTGGAACTCAAAATTTTAAAAACGAACACTAAAAATTGTTTTTACATGCAACCGGGAAATAACAGGCAATGGGGTATAGAAATCTATCTCGTCCTCCAAGAAAATAGAGGGGTTGGGATAAGAAATGGGAGGGGTGTGATATAAGGGAGGGCTGATTGGGGGAAAAAGTAATCAGAATGCATGCTATCTTGGGATGATGAGAGGGGAGAAATGGGGAGAAACTTTGGAACTCAAAAGCTTATAGAAATGAATGTTGAAAACTAAAAAATGAATAAATTAGAATTTAAAAAGATTCAGTCAATAAAACTGATGCAACTTCCAAATAAAATAGAAGAGAAGCCAAAGCACTACCATATACATCCAGTATAGATGCTTTTGTAGTTTTGTGGTCTTCCTTATTGGGTATCTGTTAACACTTTGCATCCCCATCTAGGTTGATGGCATGCTTCTTTCTTTTTGCCTTTCATTGGATTTAGTATGATGCATTCCACATATTAGGAATCCAACACATATCATGAATTAATTAAAAGAAGTCATGATCTGGGAATCTAAATGGAAGTGAAATGAGTGATCAGGAACCAGAAATAGCAGGTTTAGGCCAGAATGCAATGCTTCGAAGCTTTGCAGGAAGGTGAAAGAAAAATCAGAGGAGTGAGAAATGGAAGGTGCTGTTTTATTATTGGAGTGATTTGTAGCAAAGAGGGGGGAGATTAGTACCTTTCGTGATCTAATGCACGTCCATTTCCATTACATCTGTTAAATTTGCTATTTAACTTTTCTATTACCTCTCACTGTTCTACCCCTTAACCCCACCTTGGTTAATAAATAAACTGCCTATTAAGTTTGAATTCAAACATCAATCACTTCATTATTTTCTTCAACTAATACTTGGTGTTCACTTCCATATTTTATCATACTTTTTTTTCACCTTTCAAAAGAACCCAAGAGAATTCCTAGTCATATATATCTCACTAGAATTGAGTTGAGTCTGGATGACCCTGTGTCAAAGATGCTGCCATATATGTTCCTATTCAACCATAGGTTGCATTATTTCTTGGATCCCATACTATTCTAAAATTCTTGCAATTCTATACTTCTGTGACCTTTGACAATTCCCTTTGAGACTATACTATACAGCTTCTCAAATCGTTCCTCCTTCACTATATTGATATCTGTTACTTCATCTATTTTTCTACACTAATTTTAGTTAACAGTATTACTACCACAGTAACGGAGGCTTTCAGAGATAGATGAGATGTTGGAGCCCAAAGTTGTAAGAAGATGTGTGCTTTATGGTTATCATGAATATGGTGATTCCGTGAGAAGATAGGGTATATTGAGATATTTCCACTGGGAATGACTTCAACAAACACAAGACAGCTCCTGGTGGTGTGACTTGGAGGAGAGAGATTGTTGTTTTGGAAGATACCTTAAAGATCATCGAACTCAAACTCTGTCTAGTTGAGGAAAATGAGAGCAAAGGAGATTATGACTGTGATGGAAATTCATGCTTCCCTACGCTTGGTTTGGTGTTCTATTTATAGAACATTAACATAACAGGACTTGTTTACTGAGTTCCTTTCTCCTAACAACCCTGTGAAGGAGGAAGCAAAACTATTATCACTTTTTATTTAGGGATACTGGGCTTAGGAATATTATGACTTTCTCAATTTCTTCTGGAAAAATGATTGCTAGGGGCTCTGCTTCCTGTCTCTTGGTTGATCATTCTATCAAATAGTTCATATTAATATATAGCTTTAAAGGTTTTTATCTATGAGATAACTTGTGCAAATATTACTATTCCCATTTTAGATATGGAGAAACTGACATTTATAAATTTTAAATTATCTGGCTCCAATTATACAACTTGTTTCATAAACAAGTTTTGAGTCCTAGTTCTCTGATTCTTTCCTCTAATGCTAGTCCCCTCCTATCCAATTGCCCTTCCATCACTATATCATGATCTGAGTATGGTCTTAGAGTAAATCTGCTCAGTGAGTAAACCTATAGTATGATTAGCGACAAAGGTTTCACAAGCCTCCCAAATATTAACATAGGCACTTCAGTTATTCTTATTAATACTTGAGCACATATGCAAAATATAGACCTTGGAATATGTACAGACATTTCAAACAATATCTGAATTGTTGAAGATAGGCAGTTCACATTGCAGTTTGAATTTTTTATTATGTCATAAATATGGCATATTTAATCATGATGTGTAACAGAAGACAGGAAGCTGACTATTTGATTTCATGGGAGTCAGATTTATGCCTGAAATGGCTTCATATATGAAGCAGCATTTCTATTATTGTGACCCAATTAGAAAAGTGCTGAAATATTCAATAGTCATTTGAGGAGTCAGTGAACTCAGGGGTCGGTATTTCATAGTATAGTTGATTTTCCAAATGTTAGTATTTTTCTTTATAATTTCCCCCTAATTTTCTGGGAGTGCTATTACTTTCTTTCTTTTTAAACCGCCTTAGGCTAAAACCTGGTGAATCCATTGTCAGTCCATTTACAAATTCTCCTCTCTCCCTTCCTGAAAATGTTTGAATTTGCTAATCCAGCAGTTGACTTGAATTTTTTGCTTACCTTGGGTAAACTAGAAAATGCAGGTCCCTTCCCATCATACTTATCCTTCTACGCAAATTCACAAATACTGCTACACATACGCAGGCAGGCACACACATATATCTTTATGACTTTTGTGACCCTCAGTGCTCTGTCACTTGGGGCACCCCACCTGTTCTGCCTCTATGGGAAAATCAGTCATGCATTTAGGACCTACATTGGCATACAACCAATTAGCAGTTGATCAGAATTGTATTGCAGTATGACAGTATAATGGCAACATTCTGGTTTCAGTTAAGGAACCTAGTCAGAGCCTACTACAATATTGCTTCAATGGCAACAATAATTTCCATCTAAGTCCCATAGAGATACAGTAATGACCCTCCTCAGTAGGACTGGTATAGCAAATCCATTTTCTGGGAAGTCTTCAGAGAAGATAATGTTGCAGGTGCCAAAGTGAACAAATGGCACCCAAATTATATTGCCACTAAAGAGGTGAAATAGAAAGGCTAAATTGTATTAAAGCAATTCCCTTGTTAATGATACTGTGCTACACCTGCTGTGCTAATATTGGCTATTAACATACTCTAGAAATAAGGATTTTAATAAAGGTGACATACCTGGTAGAATTAACTATCCCAAGTCAGAACAGCAGATGTTACAGTATGGTGTTAGATCTGGCACTTAAGTTAATGTTTCAGATGTGTGCCTTGAAGATCCTTGATTTTGGTTTGCATGGCATACACAGACAAATGAATCAAGTAGCTTGCAATCCAAGGATCATTGTAGTATTCCAGATTGGGGATGCTATTGAGAGGAGTCTAATTTTGAGAAGTGAATGAATTTGATCTTCAAGCAAACTTTTTTTTTTGATGAGTGAAAATTTATGTATGTCTTCAAGGAAACTGAAGTTCTGTACACACATACACATATTTATAATACTCTGTAACAGAAAATCCTCTATAAATAATTATTTTTAAATAGATGGATTTGGATATTATATCCATGTATGTGTATAATATGGGTACATATATAAGAAATTTTACATATTATTTGTATAAAATCTATCACTACCAAATTTATGTTTATTCATGCCACACACATGTATATATATAAATAGAATTATGTATATGTATATGATCTCAGGCTATCCTTCACATCCCTCTGGGAGTCTCTGTCCTAAATACCCCTGAGTCATCTTGCTCTCAGGATTTTAGGGTACCCCATTCTATCTTCTCTAATGATATTGGCTTAAAACCTCATTCAAGTGTTTCTTCCCTATAATAATCACTCACTTTAAGTTCAATGTAATATATTTGGTTATGTGTATTATAAATACATCTACATACATTCATGTATCTGTATACATAACCTATTTCCATATATATATATATATATATGTGTGTGTGTGTGTGTGTGTGTGTGTGTGTGTGTGGTATATGTTTGTATTCAACTATATATGTTTGTATGTTCATAATCATATACACATTTATTATACATTTTGTATTATACATAAAATGAATATTTTTTTTATCTTTTTGTTTTGTGTTTCCCCGATCTGCCCTGGGGTTAGCTTGTTAAGTGTGGAGGAGGGGTGATCTGATTGTGGGAGAGCTCCTCAGCTGAACTGAGGCAAAGGCAAGCTCAGGGGACTGTGATCCCAGCTGCCATATTGTCTTCCGATTTCTCCTGAAGTGCTGAGGCATGCCTAGATCCCAGTGCGAGTTTCCACTCCTCCTGGATCACCTCTCCTGGCACTGAAGCTTGCTTGGGTCCTAGTGTGAGTGTCCACCACCCTGGGGCCCCTCTCCTGGTTAGCCTTCACCACAGTAAGAAAAATGCCCCTTAGCTATTTCTCTAGCTTCGGGTGTTATGAGACTGTTCGCCCCTCTGCTGTTCCTGCTGATCCAGGATTTTTCTAAGGAAATATTTTATGGTTCTTTCAAGGTCATCAAGTGGGAAGGAGAGAGCATTTACTAATCATTCCACTATCCTGGCTCCCAGACGTTCAGCTAGATGACTTAGAGATGTTTAATCTGCAGGCTGAAAGTCTCAGGAGCTGCTGTGGCTGATACCTGGTGCTCAGCAGCCATCACTCGGTTCTGCTGGTCTCTTACCCTGAGCTGCCACTTCACAGGTTCTACCCGCTGCTGTCTCAGGTTTCCTCAGGGCCCCCTGCTCTGCTGCACTTGGTGTGCTGTACTGTGAACTGTGGCTCACCCCTATGGAACAGATCTTTCCCGTGGACCTTCTAGTCTGTCCTGGGCTTTGA
The DNA here is from genome assembly GCA_023548195.1 of Bettongia penicillata ogilbyi. Taxonomy (NCBI): domain Eukaryota; kingdom Metazoa; phylum Chordata; class Mammalia; order Diprotodontia; family Potoroidae; genus Bettongia; species Bettongia penicillata. The sequence continues at coordinate 17,147,286 of JAJHZJ010000318.1, forward strand.
ATCTACCACAGTTTGTCTCCTATTGGATGCTGTACCTCCAAAATTTGGTCATATTCTCTTTTTAGAGGTATCTGAAGGACTTTGTCTAAGAGCTTAGGTGAGTCTTTGCTCTCACTCCACCATCTTCATGAATATTTTTTAAAATGTAAGTTATGTAAACTTTGAAAATTCTTAACCTAACTCCCATATACATTAGCAAGCTGGGTCCTCATAGGGTGGTTAGCAACATTCCCCCTTTAGATTTCTGAGGTATGGGGGAGGAGCCAAGATGGTGGAGTAGAAAGATGCACATATGCTAGCTCCTAACCCACAGCCCATAAAATACCTGTAAAGAAGAACTCTCAACAAATTCTGGAGCAACAGAAGCCACAGAACAATGGAGTGGAGGAGATATCTGTCCCAGAAAGACCTGAAAAACTTACACAAAAGGTCCGTGGCACACCAGACCCAGAGTGGAGCCCAGCCCTGCCTTGGCCATGCGGCACTGAGGGGAGCAGATCCACAGATCCGAGCAGGCTTCAGGTATGGAATCTCCAGTGGCCATGCAGGTCCTTCCACCCATAGACAACAAAGGTCAGGGAGTGGGTCTTTTCAGCTTGCCAAGAGGGGAGCAGGTTGTCTCAATAACTCAGGTCCCCTCGGGAGGAAGCAGCAGAGGCAGCAGCAGATAGGGGCTCCCAAAGCAGGCAGGAGATTGGATCCATTGTTGAAGGTCTCCTCATAAACCCCCTAAGGGGATCTGAGCCCTGCGTGGCTGCCCTGCCCCCACCTGAAGCCCTGAATTTAATCTCACAATGAATAGAAGCCCTGCCCTGCTGAATCCCTAAGGCTGGGGAGCAACATTTGAATCTCAGCCCCCAAGTACTAGCTGGGCAGATCTGGAGGCAAGGTGGGTGTGGACAGGAAACTCAGAAGTCAAGTAACTAATTGGGAAAATGCCCAGAAAAGGGAAAAAAATAAGACCATAGAAGGTTACTTTCTTGGTGAACAGATATCTCCTCCCATCCTTTCAGATGAGGAAGAACAATGCTTACCATCAGGAAAAGACATAGATGTCAAGGCTTCTGTATCCCAAACATCCAAAATAAATATTCAATGGGGTCAGGCATGAAAGAGCTCAAAAAGGATTTTGAAAATCAAGTTAGACAGGTGGAGGAAAAACTGGGAAGAGAAATGAGAGACAAGCAAGAAAACCTTGCTAAAAGAGACCCAAAAAAATGCTGAAGAAAATAACACCTTGAAAAATAGGCTCACTCAATTGGCAAAAGAGGTTCAAAAAGCCAATGAGGAGAAGAATGCTTTCAAAACAAGAAATAGCCAAATGGAAAAGGAGGTGCAAAAGCTCACTGAAGATAATAGTTCTCTCAAAATTAGAATGGAATAGATAGAGGCTAATGACTTTATGAGAAACCAAGAAATCACAAAACAAAACCAAAAGAATGAAAAAATGGAAGAGAATGTGAAATATCTCATTGGAAAAACCACCGACCTGGAAAATAGATCCAGGAGAGACAATTTAAAAATTATGGGACTACCTGAAAGCCATGATCAAAAAAAGAGCCTAGACATCATCTTCTATGAAATTATCAAGGAAAACTGCCCTGACATTCCAGAACCAGAGGGCAAAATAAGCATTGAAGGAATCCACCAATCACTGCCTGAAAGAGATGCAAAAAGAGAAACTCCTAGGAACATTGTGGCCAAATTCCAGAGTTCCCTTGTCAAGGAGAAAATATTGCAAGCAGCTAGAAAGAAACAATTCCAGTATTGTGGAAATACAATCAGGATAACACAAGATCTAGCAGCTTCTACATTAAGGGATCAAAGGGAATGTAATATGATATTCCAGAAGTCAAAGGAACTAGGATTAAAACCAAGAATCACCTACCCAGAACAACTGAGAACAATACTTCAGGGGGAAAAATGATCTTTCAATGAAATAGAGGACTTCCAAGCATTCCTGATGAAAAAACCAGAGCTGAAAAGAAAATTTGACTTTGAAACACAAGAATGAAGAGAAGTATGTAAAGGTAAACAGCAAAGAGAAGTCACAAGGGACTTACTAAAGTTGAACTGTTTACATTTCTACATGGAAAGACAATTTTTATAACTCTTGAAACTTTTCAATATCTGGATCGTTGGTGGGATTACAGAGAGAGAGAGAGAGAGAAAGAGAGAGAGAGAGAGAGAGAGAGAGAGAGAGAGAGAGAGAGAGAGAGAGAGAGAGAGAGAGAGAGAGAAAGGGAGAGAGAGAGAATAGGATGAATTTAATAGGATGAGATCATATCTTAAAAAAGTGAAATTGAGAGGTGAGAGAGAAATATAGTGGGAGGAGAAAGGGAGAAATGGAAATAGAATGGGGCAAATTATCTCTCACAAAAGAAGCAAGCAAAAGACTTTTTGGGGAGGGGAAAAAACGGGAGGTGAGAGAAAAACATGAAGTTTACTCTCATCACATTCAACTAAAGGAAGGAATAAAATACACACTCATTTTGGTATGAAAACTTCGTTTACAATATAGGAAAGTGGAGGAGAAGGGGATAAGCAGGGTGGGGGGATGATGGAAGGGAGGGCAATGGGAGGAGGGAGCAATTTTAAGTCAACACTCTTGGGGAGGGACAGGATCAAAAGAGAGAATAGAAGTAATGGGGGCAGGATAGGATGGAGGGAAATATAGTTAGTCTTACACAACATGACTATTAAGGAAGTCATTTGCAAAACTACACAGATAGGGCCTATATTGAATTGCTTACCTTCCCAAAGGGAATGGGTGGGGAGGGAGGGATGGGGAGAAGTTGGAACTCAAAGTTTTAGGAACAATTATTGAGTACTGTTCTTGCTACTAGGAAATAAGAAATACAGGTAATGGGATATAGAAGGTTATTTGGCCCTACAGGACAAAAGATAAGATGAAAATAAGTGAAGGGAGGGATGTGAGAAGAGAGGGCAGATTGGTGACACGGGCAATTAGAATGCTTGGCGTTTTGGAGTGGGGGAAGAGGACAAATGGAGAGAAAATTTGGAACCCAAAATTTTGTGAAAATAAATGTTCAATGTTAAATTAATAAAATAAAAAAATTAAATTAAAAAATTAATTTCTGAGGTACTCTAAGGGGTCAAGGTGACTTTTCTAGTGCTATTGGCTCAAGCCCCCATCCCAATGTGTTTATTCCACTACCAACCAATAGCTATCTATTCACTATGATTTCATCACTGACAGTCAATATTTTCTCAACACACAAATAATTAGAACCCCAGTAGAATTTAACAAATTAACATAAATTATCTTTTAGAACAGATGCATTGTTTAAATAGCAAAAATTGATGTACAAACATATTACCATCCACCCCCTCAAAAATGGAACATACTGTCTCCTATATCACCTTGTTTATTGGCTAGAGTGGGTTCATTCTTAAAGTGGATGGTGGAAACCATTTGACCCACCATGTTCACTTCCAACCACAGCATAGTTAAGAGACCAAATCCCATTTTTGTCTGCAAAAATCATAGTCTTCTAGAGCACAAGATTAACAAGATAGAAGACTAGAAACTTTCTCCAGTCTTCACATCTTCTCAAACCTATTCAAAACAGAAATTATGACAAAGAGAAAAAGCCATATCAATTGTTTCCACTGAGCCACAAAAATTTAATGAGGTTAAGAATCTGATTAACTAATATATAAAGTAACAGTGACTATAATCTCACTAAGTTACAAAAGCTAATCCACAGGTTAATTAGAAAATTTAACTTTGTGACCTTTCTCCATGGATCTTGAAAATTCAAAAGACAGGGGGATGGAGTCAAGATGGTTGAGTAGAAAGACAGACCTGAAGAAGCTCCACTCCCATAGCCCATAAAATACCTGCAAAAAATGACTCTAAATAAATTCTGGAGTAGTAGAAATCACAAAATGACAGAGTGAAAGAGATTTCCAGCCCAAGACAGTCTAGAAGGCCAACAGGAAAGATCTGTTGCACCAGGTGCAGAGTGGAGCACAGCCCCGCCTTGGCCTTGCAGAAGGAACAGGATAGTAGCAGGGCACATGGAATCTCTGGCAGCAGCTGCAGTTCCCAGGTCCCTCACAAACGCCAAAAGCAGCTTCAAAGGTCAGTGAGAAAGCTCTGTCACCTGCATGAGAAGGGAACATGATCTGGTCCCTGCAGCCCCAGGGCAACAGCAGTTGCTGCAGCACAGTGTCCATTTTAGGAATCCTCAGCCTAAAGCCCCTGGGGGAATTGTGCGACAGTTCTGGATCTCAGCCCCGAGTGATGGCCCTGGAATGAAGAGGAACTTTGGCTGGCCTGGTGGACCTGGTGGAGGCTCTGGAGAGGGAAACCTACTGGCAAATCCTGTGCAGAACAGCATGCATGTGGTTGCTCACACACAAGAGCACAGGCTAGGAAAGGAGGAAACTCCTTTTCCTTGATTGTGCCACCTTGGAGGAACTGAGAACTTACAGGTCCCCAAAGTATATCCTCCTCTCAACAAAAGACCCAAAGTCAAGCAAGTGGCTGAAAAAAATGCCCAAAAAAGGGGAAAAACTAAGGTTATAGAAGGCTACCTTCTTGATGAAGACGTATTTTCTTCCAGAAAGAAAACTTCACTAAATCACTCAAAAATAATCAGACAAAACAATAGGAAATGTATTAATGAAAAGAGAGTTTTTAAATCAGATAAACAAATTTAGACATCTGTGAATAAATATAAGACAAAAAATGTGAATCAATACTTAATGTTTCATAGTATCCTGTGAATTCTCAAGAGAGCATGGAACCAGAGGGGATGTTCCTGAATACTTTATTTTTTTATTTACTTTTTTTTGGTAATAAAAATTTATTTATTTAAGTTTTTACATTCATTTTCACAAAATTTTGGGTTCCAAATTTTCTCCCCTTTTATCCCCTACCCCTACCCCCAAACACCGAGCAATCTAATTTTCCCTATCACCAATCTGCCCTCTTTTCTATCATCCCTCCCTTCTCTTGTCCCCATCTTCTCTTTTGTCCTGTAGGGCCAGATGACTTTCTATTCCTCATTAACTGTATTTCTTATTTCCTAGTAGCAAGAACAATACTCAATACTTGTTCCTAAAACTTTGAGTTCCAAATTCTCCCCATTCCTCCTTCCCCACCCATTCCCTTTGGGAAGGCAGGCAATTCAATATAGGCCCTATCTGTGTAGTTTTGCAAATGACTTCGATAATAGTCGTGTTGTATTTGTTGTATTTACCTCCCATTGTTTCTATTCTTTCTTTTGATCCTGTCCCTCCCTGAGTGTTGACTTCAAATTGCTCCCTCCTCCCATTGCCCTCCCTTCCATCATCCCCCCCCTTGCTTATCTCCTTCTCCCCCACTTTCCTGTATTGTAAGATAGGTTTTCATACCAAAATGAGTGTGCATTTTATTCCTTCCTTTAGTCGAATGTGATGAGGGTAAACCATGTTTTTTTCTCAGCTCTGCTCTTTTTCCCTCCACTACAAAGTCTCTTGCTTGCCTTTGAATGAGATATAATTTACCCCATTCCATTTCACCCTCTCTCCTCCCACTACATTTCTCTTTCATCATTTACCTTAATTTCTTTTAAGATATGGTGCCATCCTATTCAATTCACTCTGTGCCCTCTGTCTGTGTGTGCATGTGTGTATGTGCATGTGTGTATGTGTGTGTGCGTGCATGCATGTACATGTGTGTGTGTGGTCCCACCAACTACCCAGATACTGAAAAGTTTTAAGAGTTACAAATATTGTCTTTCCATGTAGGAACGTAAACAGTTCACTTTTGGTAAGTCCCTTATGACTTCTCTTTGCTGTTTACTTTTTCATGCTTCTTCTCCTTCTTGTGTTTGAAAGTCAAATTTTCTTTTCAGCTCTGGTCTTTTCATCAAGAATGCTTGAAAGTCCTCTATTTCATTGAAAGACCAAATCTTCCCTTCAAATATTATACTCAGTTTTGCTGGGTGAGTGATTCTTGGTGTGAGTCCTAGTTCCTTTGACTTCTGAAATATCCTATTCCACGCCCTTCAATCCCTTAATGTAGAAGCTGCTATATCTTGTGTTATCCTGATTGTATTTCCACAATACTGGAATTGTTTCTTTCTAGCTGCTTGCAATATTTTCTCCTTGACCTGGGAATTCTGGAATTTGGCCACAATGTTCCTAGGAGTTTCTCTTTTTGCATCTCTTTTAGGCGGTGATCGATGGATTCCTTCAATGCTTATTTTGCCCTCTGGTTGTAGAATATCAGGGCAGTTTTCCTCGATAATTTCATGGAAGATGATGTCTAGGCTCTTTTTTTGATCATGACTTTCAGGTAGTACCATAATTTTTAAGTTGTCTCTCCTGCATCTATTTTCCAGGTCAGTGGATTTTCCAATGAGATATTTCACATTCTCTTCCATTTTTTCATTCTTTTGGTTTTGTTTGGTGATTTCTTGGTTTCTCAAAAAGTCATTAGATTCCACCTGTTCCATTCTAATTTTGAGAGAACTATTATCTTCAGTGAGCTTTTGAACCTCTTTTTCCATTTGGCTCATTCTGCTTTTGAAAGCATTCTTCTCCTCATTGGCTTTTTGAACCTCTTTTGCCAATTGAGTGAGCCTATTTTTCAAGGTGTTATTTTCTTCAGCATTTTTTGGGGTCTTCTTTAGTAAGGTATTGACCTGTTTTTCATGCTTTTCTTGTATCTCTCTCATTTCTCTTCCCAGTTTTTCCTCCACTTGTCTAACTTGCTTTTCAAAATCCTTTTTTAGCTCTTCCAAGGCCTGAGCCCACCGGACATCCCCCGGGATGTCTGGGATACAGAGGTCCCGCCCTCCACGTCTTTCCTTGATGGCAAGAATATTTCCTCATCATCAGAATTGAAAGGCAGGAACATCTGTACCCCATCAAAGTAGCTGTCTATAGTCTAATTTTTCTTCCCTTTTCTGGGCATTTTCCCAGCCAGTTACTTGACTTCTGAGATTTCTGTCCACCCCCACCTAGATCCGCACAGCTAGTGCTTGGGGTCTGAGATTCAAATGGGCTTTCTGTGGCAGGCAAGGCTGCTATTCAATGTGAGTTTAAGTTCTGGTGCTTGCGTGGGGGCAGGGCCACCTCCCAGGCTCATTTCCCTCAGGGCCTTTATGCAGAGACCTTCAGTAATGGAGCGTGTGGGGGCAGGGCTGTCTCTCCGGCTCAGTTCCCTCAGGGGGTTTATGCAGAGACTTTTGGTAATGGCCCTGATCTTCTGCCTGCTGCTCTGGGAGTCCCAGCGGCCACCACCACTGTCTCTGCTGCTGCCTCTGCCGCTGCCTCCCGAGGGGGCCTGAGCCATGGAGACACCCCACTCTCTTCTCGGCCAGCCCAGAAGTCTCTCTCACTGACCTGTAGCACCTGTGGGCAGAGGGACCCTCCTGGCCACTGGAAGTTCCATCCCTGAAGCCTGCTCAGATCTGCTCCTCTCGGCCGCGTGACCAGGGTATCACAGGGATGGGCTCCATTTTCTGGGGTGCAACGGACCCCTGGGGATCACTCTCCAGGGCTCTCTGGAATGGAAATCTTTTCCACTGTGTTTCTGCGCACCTTGCAGTGCTCCAGAATTTGTGGGGAGTTCTTCTTGCAGGAAATATATGGGCTGTGGGTTCAGAGGTAGCATACATGAGTCTTTCTACTCCGCCATCTTGGCTCCACCCCTGATAGTTCTCCTGAATACTTTAAAAGAAAAATTAGAATAGTGAAACCTAGATGTATGGCCTGAACAACAGAAATAATATTTAGAATAGAAAAACCTGAATACAGAATGACAAATCTCACCAATGAAATAAAAAAGAGAACTACTGATAGGGAATGAAAATATATAAAAGTTAAGGATGATCTGAAATAACAGAAGCAAAGAAGAGTAATAATAAAAAAAACAAGATATAAGACAGAGGGAAAACATACTGATTGATCTCAAAGACAATATGTAGATAAAGAACTTAAGGATTCTTGGTTGCCCAGAAGAACATGACAAATAAAAAAAAAAAAAATGAGAACTCCGTAATTCAAGAAGTAATATGAAAGGTGGTAGAGCCAAGATGGTGAACTAGAAGGATGCATATAATCTAGCACTTCCCCCACAACCCACAAAATACCTGTAAAAAATGACTCTCAACAAACTCTAGAGCTGCAGAATCCACAGAACTACAGAGTGAAAGAGGTTTACAGACAAAGGCAAATTGGAAGACTGACAGGAAGGTCTATCTCACAGGATACTGAGTGAAATGGAACCCAGCCTTGGCCATGCTGCACTGAGAGGAACAAGACCTGAACAGACCACCTGGGCAGAATTCCCAGAAGAGAGGGTCCCAAATCCCTCATCCCACAAGCGTCAAAGAAAGCTCCAAAGGTCAGTGTGAGAGGGCTTTCCCAGCTGGGAGAGAGAGGAACATGGTCCCCCCAGCACTGCCCCAGGTGGCAGTAGATTATTGTGGAAATACAATCAGGATAACACAAGATCTGGAAGCTTCTACATTAAGGGATAGAAGGACTTGGAATAGGATATTACAGAAGTCAAAGGAACTGAATTAAACCCAAGAATCATTCACCCAGCAAAACAGAGTAAAATACTTCAAGGGAATAAATGGTCATTCAATGATATAAAGGACTTTCAAGCATTCATTATGAAAAGACCAAAACTGAATAGAAAATTTGACTTTCAAACACAAGAATCAAGAGAAGTATGAAAAGGTAAACAGGAAAGAGAAATCATAAAGGACTTTCTAAAGCTGAACTGTTTACATTCCTACGTGAAAAGATAATATTTGTAACTCTTGAGACTTTTCTCAGTATTTGGGTAGGTGGAGGGATTATACACACACACATACACACATATACATATATGTGTGTGTGTGTGTGTGTATATATATATATATATATGTATATACACAGAGAGTACTCGTTGAGCTGAATCAGAAGAGATGATATCCAAAATGAATAAAATTAAATTAAGGAGTGAGAGACAAAAATACTGGGAGGAAAGAGGGAAGAATGGAACGGGGCATGCTATTACTCAAAAAAGAGATAAGAAAAGTCTTGTTCAATGGAGGAGAAAAGGGAGGAGTTGAGAGGGGAATAATGAAGCTTACTCTCTTCACATATGGCTAAGGAGGGAATAACATGCTCACTAAATTTGGCATAAAAATGTATCTTACACTACAGGATAGTGGGGAGAAGGGGACAAGTGAGGTGAGGGGTATGATATAAGGGAGGGCAAATGGGAGAACGGAGTAACTAGAAGTAAACACTTTTGGAAAGGGACAAGGTCAAACGAAACAATAGAAAAAAGTGGGAACAGAGTAGGATGGAGGGCAATATAGTTAGTGTTGCACAACATGACTATTATGTAAGTCTTTTGCAAAAGAACACATATATAACCTGTATTGAATTGCTTGCCTTCTCAGTGGGGATGGGTAGGGAGGGAGGGAGAAAAGTTGGAATTCAAAGTATTGGAAACAAATGTTGATAATTATTATTGCATATAACTGGGAAACAAGAAATACAGGTAATGGCTTATAGAAATTTATGTCGCCCTACAAGAAAAGAAAGAAGATGGGGATAAGGGAAGGGTGGGTTATATAGAGGGGAGGGTACATTGAGGAAAAGGGTAATCAGAATGCAAGGGATTTTGGGGTGGGGGGAGTGGAGAGATGGGAAGAAAAATTGGAACTCAAAATTTTGTGGAAATGAATGCTGAACTTTAAAAATAAATAATTTTTTTTTTTTTTTAAAAAGAAGTTAATATGAGAAAATTAACAAGAACTTTTGGGTGCAGAAATATAAATGCAAATCAAATGAATCCCTGGATTGCTTTTGGGTGGAGGTTTAGGTGGGGCATGGGACACACTGCAAATTGCATGGTAGTTAAGTTCAGTGATTCCAAGGATAAATAAGAAATAGTGTAAACAACCCAACTGGGAGGAAGATCTTCAAATAGAATAGGATGAAAAAATTAGGTAACATAAGACTACACTGTGCCCACAAGAAACTGCACTAAAATATGGAGCAATGTTTTCCAAAGAACAAAGGACCTCAAGATACATTGTGAGTGTATATAGTCCACAAATATGGAACTACACAGTAATGGAGAAAAAACAAAGATAAAATAAAAAGTATTTAAAAGGTTCCTACCTGCCTAGAACAAATTATTTGCTTTTCAAACATGTGTAAGAAAAGAAATTCAAGAAGAATAAACAAATACAGCAAAAAAGGAAGGCACATGGAATAAAATAACCTCCCCCCACAAAAAAGGGAAAAAAACTGAAAGACTCTTATAAGAGCAGTAACAACAGCACAGACATTCTTGATGGATTTCTTTCATAAGGAGAGAAAGGGGAAAATGGAGGAAGGGATGGTGGCGAAACAGTGTTGAAACATCATTTGCTGAAGCTTCATCCTACCTATAAGTGAGTCAATGATTGCTGTTATTATTTGGAATGAGGGGTAGATAGTGGACTAAATTATAAAACTAGAGGGCACAGAAGATGCAAGAGATGAAAAAGATAGAAGAGAGTACATGGCAAGCCCAAATTAGTCAAGGGTTAGAAATGAAGGGAAAATAACCAGTCTCTAATGAAGGAGAGGGCCTGTAAGAAAATAAGTGAGGAAAAGGAGAGAATAAAGGGGAAGACAGGAAGGAATTTTATGACTGTGGTGGGAGGAGATCTCACTATAGAACAATTGCATAGGAGAAGACAGATATTTATAAAGGGAGAATGTGGACCTTAAAATGGCAACAGAGGTTTGGGCCTTGGAGAGATGATTCATCATGCATCAGGACAAGGGGAATCAGCGCTCCTAGATACAACTGACACCCAAAAGAGTGGGAGGGCAAGGACTAAGAGAAGATATTTTATGGCAAATTGAAACAAGCAGGTGTTGATCTTAGGTGAGAACAAATGAAAGTAATGAACAGAAAAACCTCGAACTTCAGAAAATTCTTTCCATGAGGCAATATTTTAATCACTTGCAGTTTTTTTTTCTAAGAGTAGTCAAAACAGAAAAGCAGACAAGGTGCCAAACTCGATAAATAGACTTTGGAAGAGAGAACCAAATTAAAAGCACCTTAAAACTTCCATGAAGTGTATGGTGCCTAAGGAAGGAACAAATATATGGAAATAAAAATAAAAATGGAATGACTACAAAGTTCATGAATAAAAAGAGAAGTCTAGAATAGACAAAAAGAAAACAAATTAAGGTGGGGAGAGGCTTTACTTGATCACTTAACTAAGAGGGAAAATGGGAAGAATTAGATTAATTTTTTTAAAGTAAAAAAACTAACAAGAAGTAAAATTCTAACACTACAGGGGAGTGTTAACAAATGAGAGAGGGGTATTTGGTGGTAAATAGGAAGGATTCAGTGGGAAAAGGATATCCATAAAATATAAAATGCTCAAACTGAAGGAACAAAGTATTATCTTAGCAGAGAAAGAAGAAAGTACTAACCTATGGGAAAAAAACTAACACTATGAGAGATAATTAGAGAAAAATATAAACGTAGCTCTCATAACTTTAAATGTGAATAGATTAAACAACCCAATACAATTAAAAGAAAAGATTGATAGGTTCAACAAGAAAACAAAACCCCTTGAGAAACATGCCTAAGTAAAAAAAATAAAGACACAAGGCAAAAGTGAGAGGATGAGGGGACCACAAAGAATTAGTTGAATCAGAAAAAGGAGTTGAAATAATACTGTGAAATAAAGCAAAAATGAAATTACTCACAAAAAAGAGAAATTTGAAACCATATTATCCTGAAAGAAACAACAAAAAACCCATCAATAGCAACCACTATCCATGTTAAGCTTATATGCTTCAAAAGCTTTGGCTTCTAAATTTATAAAGGAAAAAAAATGAATTGCCTGAAATATGAAGATAAAAATTCAACAGTAGCAAGACATTTTAATGGTCCCTCTCCCCATTTTATATAGAATTAACAGATCTAAAACAAAATGAGACACAGAATTAGAATTTAGACTTAAAATTTTTGTATAAGACATAGACGTATTCCTGTTTCTTGGTGAACATCCCAGAGAACCAACAAAGATATCAATTGACATAATCAATAGCTTCAGAAAACTGCAGGCTACAAAATAAATATTAAAAAATAGTATTTCTATATTATAATAAAATGTGAAAGGTATTAATAAAAATCTGACTTCAAATAACTACAAAATACATAAAGTATCTTCTTATCAGTCTACCAAAGCACAGGAACTAATTGTATAAATTTACTTACAAAGGAATAAGGAGAGAAAAAAAAATACCTGGGGTACTATTCAGTGTCATAACTGGACTGAATCAATATAATAAAATTACATAGTATGAATATCAATATGCAATTTCAATACTTGTCAATCAAATCATTAAACATAATTTATGGAACTCAATAAAATAATAGCAAAATTCACTTTGAAAAATATAGCTAAAATATCAGGAAAAATAATAGAGAGAAGCATAAAGAGGAAATAACATTTACAGACTTTGGATGTTACTATAAAGTTACAATCATCAAAATTTTCTGGTATTGTTTAAAAAAGAGAAGTAAATCAATGGAACAAAGTAGACAGAGGAGAATTAGGGAAAAAATGAAATTCAAGAACTCAATATTCAATAAAATGGAAGAATAAATTATTCAAGAAAGGATTCTACATTTGCAAATAAAACCTCCAGGGAAACCTCAAAAAGAGTCTACTAAGAATTAGGCTTGATCTATCTCACAATATATTCTAAATGAATATATTGTTTTTAATGAATTATATATTCATTAAAGACCATACAATAAATTCATTAGGAAAGAGAGTGTACATCTTTCAGAGATTTGAGTAGGAACACACACACACAGATATAGACAGAGTCTATAATAAAAGGTAAAAGGATAATTTGATTAGAAGTAATTGTAAAACTTATGAAAAAACAATGTGTTTAGCATAATATAGGAAGCAGTTATATGGGAGAAAATATTTGCATGAAATTTCTTTGATGAGGTTTTGGTATCTAAGATATATACTATATGTATATGTGAATGTATGCATATACCCATATGTCTGTATGCACATTTGTACTTATAAACATGGACATACATATGTGATACTTATAATGCATGTGTATGTATATGCTCATGTACACATATGTGTAAATGCATATGAGTGTATACTCATAGATGAGAAAAAAGATGCTGAGAGGAGTTAACTTTCTCAGAGTTGCAAAGACAATTGAACATTTGAGTCATATCTGAACTCAGGACTTCCTGACTCCAGACTAAACCATCTATCCATTAGCTACCTATTAATAGCAACATGAGTTCATATTTATATAGCTCTTTTACTATACATGTACATGCTAATAGTAATGTTAGTTCATCAGTTATAACAAATGGAAAAATTTTGAATTCTTTGGATAAGTTCACTTATCTTGTCAATATACCTTTCAAGTATGTACACACAGATGATAAGGTTGATGTATGCACTGTCAAAACTAAGCTCAGTGTTTTGGCAGCCTCCAAAGGAAAGTGTGGGAGAAAGGACTTATTAAACTGCTATATCTCCAAGGACCCTGACATACACAGGAGTGCCTGCTGTACAGGTTCTTAGATCTGCTTTTGTAAAAGAAAAGCTACTTTTGAGGGGTCAACAATCACTTTAATCAAGGACATACATCATTCACTTATTTCAAGGGGAAAAGCCACCACCCTGGACTTCAAAGAAAATACAAATAAAGAAACAAAGATCAACCAACAGACAGGGCTTCCAACTATCTGACTGTAAGCAATACATACTACACAGAACAACATACAGACTCAATTGTCTGACCATTGCATACATACATAGTTACCAGAGAGAGAAGCACAAATATCTGGGTTTTCAAAACCAGGGGGCTCCTTAGCAGCTTCCCAGAGTCTCATATGACAAACAAACGTTCTTCCAAAAACTAATCCCCAAAGTAAAACCTCACTGCAGAATATTAATACATTTTTCAGAGCCAGAGAGCATCATAACCCTTGAGAACCAGTGCATTAGAAATTAACAAAAGGTGTGGGCCTCCCCAATCAAGCTTATCTGAATGGGCAGACCTATTAATGGTTGGGGAAGATTTTTAACTCTTTGATTGGTATTACAACAGCCTACCAAACTAAAGGTCTAGAGCTATTTGTGCTGACCTCATTGTTGTGTGCCTGTGAAACCTGAACAATATACCAGTGCCATGTCTGAAAACTGAATTGCTTTTATTTAAAACATCTCAGAAAGATTCTGAAGACAAATTGCCAAGATAAGACTACCAAACACTGAGGTTACTTTATAAGCTGAACGGCTAAGCATTCAAACCCCACTGCAAGGAGCACGGCCCTGGTGGGCTGGCCATATTTTTTGAATGTCAAAAGTATCTTTGTGTAAAAGATTTTTTTTTTTAAAGGAGAACTCTCCCAAGGCAAGAGCTCACATGGTGTTCAGTAGAGTCAACTGGTCCTCAGGAAGAACAATGTCAAGATTGCTCGGAAGAACTTTGGAATTGATTGTGAGATGTGAAAGATACTGGCACAGGACTGCTGGGCATGGCACGACTGCATCTAGGAAGACACTCTGCTATATGAGCATAACAGAATTTCAATAGCTCAAAAGAAATGGGAGATATACAAATTTAGAGACATCTCAGTTTCAAACTACTTGTGCCTGGCCTGTGGTGGATCCTTCCTGGCTTTGTATTGATCTGATCAGCTGCAGACAGACACACGTTACATTAACTCCAACATGGCAATTTCATTTTGGTCTTTTTGAATTATGAAGGACAACAACCAACTCATATTTATAATATTAGTAATATCAGCTCATATTTACATAATACTATACATGTATATGCACAATGTGTGCATAAACATATGATTTGTATACATATGTATATATGCATATGTGTATATATACATACACATATACAGACATATACACATGTCATTAGATCCTCATGATAATACCATGTAGTATGAAGTCCAAGATTGTTATTACCATTTTTCAAATGAGGAATATAAGCTAAATGATTTCCCTAAAGTCAAACTGGAATACATGCAGAGCCAGAATAGGAACCCAAATATTTTAATTATAAATAAATATTTTTCCCATTATATAGCACTATATTCCTTGAATCAATTAAGAAAGGGAATAAGAGTTAAAATTTTCTAAAATAAGTCTATGCAACTTTAAATGCCAGAAATATTATTTGAATTATTGTATAAACTCATTTTATGATGAGAACTCTGAGAGGCCTTCCAAATCTAGGATCCTATAATTTGATAAAAGTAGCAACCTCATTCCAAATCTTACATTCCCATCTGACTGTGGAGAAGAGCATGTACAAATACGATCAACTGGTGCTCAAAAGGGCCAAGAAGCCAAAATTGTGATCATGTTCCCTCAAAAGTGAGTTTATTTCATTCAATCATTAGTTTTCTACTGTATAAAAGGAATTCTGTTATGTCCTCAGGATAAATGATGAAATAAGAATTTCGAATTGCCTAACTATCATTATTCCATAATTTGTAGCCAGAGATAATTAAAAAACAAGAACCATGTTGAAAAGAGCATGGCAATTGTTATCTGTTGTTTTTCTTGACATATTCTTAAGCTAAGTCCTTTATTATTAAAGTAAAATTATCTCCCAATTCTGCCAGTTCTTCACATTTTTACTGAGAATTCTACCTATTGAAACTTTGGGAAATCTGTTTATGTGAGTGGCTTTAAATGAAATCAGGTCTTCCTGATTCTTCCAAACATCACAAAACATACAGTATAATCTAAAGTAATAATAGGCAAAAGAGAGGAAAGGAAAGGAAACCCAACAAGAAAATCTCTGAAGAAAATACTGAAAAAAAAGTTGACAAAAATGTTTTCAACAAAATGGAGAGATAATGTGGATTAAAAGAATCCAAGGAAAAAATTATAGAATAGAATAATCCCATAATACTAAAACTAAAACTAGCAAGAATTCCAGAAATGTTTTGAAACCTTAACAAAAAATGAAACAAAGGCAGAGCTAAGAAATTAAGACTGATATCGTATTGAAAATCTCAAAAATACAAATAATGGCTTATGAAAAAAACTAGAAATTATGGACACCTAGAAAGATAGAAATATCAGAATTCAAACTCTCAATAAAATGACAGTTATGACATAATTGGGAATTAACATTTTTAAAAGACATGCAAACTATAATTAATCTGTAATTTCTACATATGTAATTTTAAAAATTGACTTAGAAAATATAATTTGAATAAATAATCTAAGAACCTGACCTCTCAGAGAAGCATATTGAAATAAAAGACTAGATATATTATTTCCAGAAATTGTGAAAAGAATTGTCCAGAAAATTAAAATCAGAGGAAAAATTCAATAAAGTCCAGATCCCCCCAGTAGAAAGCCACATAGGTTTCATTCAGCTAGATATGTTTGATCTAGATACGTCATCTAGAGATGACAGATGAAAGAGAAATTATTGCCTTGTGTAAGAAAGCACTAGCCATAAATTAATCTGTTGAGAATTTCCCAGAACTCAGATGAAGGAAAAGACATGACTAAGGTACAGAAATGCAAATAAAATTATTTGCACCTGACAAAGTACGAAGTTGAGCATAATCTGACATGGATCAAGGGAATAAACTTTTAATAAAACTTATGACTTAAACACATTCTTTCTGAGGGGAAGCATTTTTTTGTAGCCTTTGGTGTGCAAACACAGTTCACAAAAGAAATTTTAGAAAACTTACAATCTCAATAGATTGAAGGGAATATTTCACATAGAGAAAGGAGAAAAAAATACTAGTTTCCTTATAAAAATTCATTAAAAATGAGAGGGAAATTCTTGGTCTTATTTAAAAGGGGAGGGAAGTACATGAAAGAAGAGAAAAACAAGAATTAAAAAGAATTTAGCATTTCTTAGAAATTAGGTCATATTCAGATATGGAAGTAAAGTAGCTTCTCAAGGATGATGAGCTCCTTGAGGAGAACATTGTCTTTTGCCACAGCACAGAGCCTGGCACATAGTAGGTGATTAATACATGCTTATTAAATTATTTATTAACTATAGTTTTATGTGATTCAAGCAAGGAAAATTTAAAAATTTAGTAGAAAAAATACAGTAATGTGAGGTAGAGATGGATAGGAGTGATGTTTGAAGTAGAGGATAGATTTGGGAAGAGGATTCTTCAAGCTAATGCCTTATACCTTTTTTTATATAGGTGTGATTAGGCTGTAGGAAAACAGAAGCAGTGATTTGAGTATGGCTGAGAAGGGAAGGTTTTATATGATATAAATGTAGGTGATATGTTGGGTAACACACTAGAACCAAAGTCATAAAGACTTAAGTTTGAATCTTGACCCACACAATGACTAGTCATATA
This sequence comes from Bettongia penicillata ogilbyi, assembly GCA_023548195.1. NCBI lineage: Eukaryota > Metazoa > Chordata > Mammalia > Diprotodontia > Potoroidae > Bettongia > Bettongia penicillata. The sequence goes on from JAJHZJ010000318.1 coordinate 17,164,687, forward strand.
ACTGTGGAAAAGTAATTTAATTTCTTAGTTTCTTTATGCATACAATGATGGAGTTTCTGTCCTTCTAAAGTTCTTTCCAATTCTAAATCTATGATCCCATGACCTCATACTAATTGCTTGCTTTCCTTCACTCCCCCCCACAAAAAATACATTTTGGATTTACAAGGATTCAAATTTAAAGCAAATATAGCCATAAAAATTATATCAATCACAAAAGTCACAAAATATTAGTATACCAATAGAAGCAAAGAAAAAAATTCTTTAATAAGTACATCCTTCATTTATTAAAAAAAACAAACAACCAAAAAACTCAATAACAAAAGCATACTAAAAGGCACAAGAATAAACACATCTTTCCTTAAAATGATAATCAGTGCCTATGTATATTCAAGAGCTAGCATTTTTTTAAATTAAGGAAGCCCTGAAAATTTCCAAATCAGATCAATTTAGAAAGAATGCACATTGACTACATTATTTTAGGACATAGTCCTAGAAATGCTAGGTTCTCATTTTTTGAATAAATATTTATTAAGTGCCTGCTGTGTGTCAGACATTTTACATGATGCTGGAGATATGATGATTAAAATTTGCATTCTATAGGATGATAGTGATACTGAAGCATATATATATATATGTAAAACACATATGAAGAAATCTGAAGGAAAAAGGAACTAGTTAATAGGGATATTTTGATAAGGATTTTACACTCTGTGTAAGTGGTGGCATAATGATCAGAAAAATAAATTAAGCTCATAAGTAAAAAGAAAAGACAAAATTATTGCTATTTCAGACTATATAAGTTTATTTAAAGAACTGATTAAACATTTAATATATCAATCAATCCAATAAATATTTATTAAGTATTTCAGGCATTATGCTAAGCACTGGGGATATAATAAATAAAGAAGTTCCCCTCAAGGAACTTACAATCAAATACGGGGAGACAATATACAAAAGGAAGCAAGAAATGAGGATAAGGGGGAGATATAAGGCCATACAGAGCACAGAGATATCTTATTGTGTGGAATTTAAACTTCAGGCCTCCAGTTTCTGTCCTTCATAAGGAAAGCACTCCAAAGAATTTGTATTTCATCCTCCAGTCCCCCAATCAGAGGGGAAAGGAATCTAAAGGAGGTAGTGTCAATCAAAGCTTGAGTTAGCATCATTGTGATGAGTTTAGATGTGATGATCTTATCCTGGGAGGGCATCTTGTTCCATGAAGTTGAAACCAGGCAGAGAATCAAGTGCAAAGAGTCTACTTTCTGCTCTCTATAAAGGAAGACATTGGGAAGAGTTTATTACCAATAGTCTTCTGTATGTTACTTAAAAGAAATCCAGAGAGGGAGAATAAAGGAAGAAAATAAGCACTTAGTAAGTACTTAATTTATATCAGGAACTATGTTATATGTTGTGGAAATATTATCTTATTTGACTTTTATAACAATCCTGGAAAGTAGGTGCTATTTAAGACAGAAGACAAAGATAGTAAAAAGAAATTCTAGGTAAAACAGTGATCGCATAAATATCTGATAAATTACTTATACATTCAGTCTTCTAAATACATTGTTAAGTTGTAAAATATAGTCACAATGATTTGAAAACTCTTTGATATTGGAAAGAACTATGTCAACATAGTAAAAATTATGCTATCCAACTTACAAATTTAGTGATACTTCAATCACATCAAATTTTATAAAGATACACTTTGTAGAATTAAAGAAGATAACATTAATTTGGAAGAATACACAATAAAAATTATTAAGATGTTATTTTTTAAAATTATGAAGGAGGGGAACTTGTTGCTATCCAACCTCAAAGTATGCTGCTAAAGAGTAACTCTCGCAACTAGCAGGTGCCAGATGAAAAATAGAAAAGCTGATCTATAGCAAAATCAAGCTAGACAAGACAAATAAATAAATATAAAATGAAACCTAGTACTAGTTAAACCCAGGAATAAAGACACCCTATTTCACAATAGTTCTTGGGAAAATTAGGAAGTAGAATGTAAAAAAAAAAGTGACACCACAATAAGTTTAGTTTTGATAAAGTATTTCAATATAAAAAATCATCCACTAAAAGTGGAAGAGAATGAAAGATTATACCTTTCATAATTATGCCTACCTCAAAGGCCTCCTTCCCTTTACTCAGCTGTGCAGATTTGATTTTATTCGTGCCAAAGCATTTACATTTTAAATCAAAGAGAGTGTATATTTTGTCAATTTATGATTGACAAAATATAGTATTTTGCACAACCAATATCAATGCAACTAAATCAGAACAAAGTCTTTGCATTAAATATGTTTGACAGTGTTCTTAGAGTTAAAAAGAAACTATAAAAATATATGTGATTAAGAGTCAAACCTCAAATGATAGAGGTTAGAAAATGACAGTTTTTTCGCCAAGAATACAAATCATCTGAAAAAATCCATAATCAGTACTAATCAAGGAAGTACAAATTAAAATAATCTGAGGTATCATCTGTATTGCCAATATGATATTCATAGCACCCATGGTGGCTATGAATATCCCAGTGAAGTTCTGAACTGCGAAATACCACAGACTCTCCACATGGAAGGCAGAACCAAAACATTTATTCAGCCACCAGAAAGCCAAATCCATCACAGTAACAAAAATCTATACACAATAACAATGCAGAGAACAACACTATCCCCAAGCCTTCTCCCTACTAGGCTTCCCACAAACCAGGTCCATTAAACAAATCACAAGCAGACCCCACTAAACAAAATCACAAACAAACCCTTTCACTCATGCTAGCCAGTAACTTACATTCTTCCTAGCTCTGACTGCTCTCATGACTAACTTACTCTCAACTCTGTTCCAGCTCTACCTTTTTCTGTTCTACCCTTCCTGTTCCACCCATTCAGCAAACTCCTTCTACCACAAGCTCCATGTGACCCAGGCAGGCCACATGAGCCTATTAACAAATATGAAAGATCTCCCCATGTAAATTACCATGATATCATCTCATACCCATACAGTCATTAAACTATCAAAATTTTTTCATTATGTTAAAATAAATTGATGAAGGGATCATAGAAAGAGACAAATATTAATTCATTTCTAGTAGATCTTTGAATTGGTTTAATCAATTTGGAAAACAACTTGGAATCATTCAAGGAAATGACTAAATTTTTTTCTTGTCTTTCAGAAAGGAGAATCAATAAACTTTTTCTCTTCAGAGAATTTCACTGTCTGCTCAGCAGCTACTGCTCAGTACACCAGAAGTTGACCTTATTTCTAGGTTAAGGAGTACCATTAAGAGGTAGCAGAGAGTTGGGGCCTGGAATGGTGCAACTAATGAGATATTTGAAACTCTGGGCATCGAAAACCAGAAACCAGGATCGGTGAATGGGACAAAATGAAGATCTCTTTTCTATGAAACAGAGAATAGTAGAATGACAGAATCAAGAAGGAAACATCAAGGTCAACAACCCTGGCTAACCCTGAAATGAGAAGAGTTCAGAAAGGAAAAAAAAAGTGATTGAAGGAGCTAAGCAAGTTAGCCAGAACACTTGTGAATCTTTGATATCTTTCTTATCTGAATCCAAGCCAAGAATTAATTTGCTGCATGGCTCAAAGTGGTGCTATATGTCTTAGGAGCAGAGCCAGATGGGTATTACCCTCAAAAGTAAGGTTCTGTTTCCTTTGAAGCAATGAAAATTAGCAGGGGTTTGATGACTTGGATTTAAAAGACACTTAAATGAGGGAGAAAGGTATTAGGGACAAGATGTTTTTCATAGCCAAGCAAGAATAGACTGTGGTACTTAGGTTGTTTCATGAGAGTTATGTAGATATAATAGAAGAAAGGACACTCACTACATGGGGAAGAGCTAGCACCAAAAGCATGGAGTTGGGATATGGAACATGATCTGTGAGAAACATGGTTGTGTTGATTTGTCCTTAGTTCTCAAAGAGGACAATGACGTCAGAAAGGTAATCACATGACTTGCATTGAATTGGATTTGAATGAGGGAGGGCTGTGCAAAGTAACCAGTCTCACTTTCACCTCTGGAACCATCTGGATCTATAGATATAGATCAGGACAACTGGAGATGGTTCAACTGTGAAGAACAATAAGAACACAAGTTCAATAATGTCAATAATGTGTCTAAAGAGAAATATAAGGAAAATAATGTGTATGAAGAGAGAAGGAGCCAGTTTGTAGAGTTTTAGATGACAATACTAAGGAACTCTGGGATAAAACCAAATGGTAAAGCATAGATCCCTTTAGGATACAGTGTCAGGGCAGATGGTAAGGCATGATGGCCTTCCATCTTGCTGGAAGGATGAAGCTGGTGACTCCCACTTCATTTAAGAAATGTAAGCAGTCATATAGCTCTTTTTTACTAGCTGCCCAAGGGTGTTTGGAGGAAGGATGCAATTCAGGAAGTGTAAGAGGAGAAGGTGGCCCCTGTGATATGTCAATAGTAACTTTGGAGAGAACAGTTTCAATTAATTAATGTGATCAGAAGGAAAACTTCAAGGGTGAGTGAAGAAATGAATTATAGGATAAAGGAAGGTACATAATTATTTTCTTTCTCTTCAGAGTTTGGATACAAGCAGGAGATGAAATATGTAATTATAAGCTTGACAAAGCAGCAGGGAAGGTATTTAAGGTTGAGGGAAATTTGGATATATATTTAAGTATTGAGGAGGGATAAAATAGATAAAGAAAGATTGACTTTTAGAGGAGAGGAGGAGGATTTCTAAAACAATTTGACAGAGAAGACAGAAATGGATGAGCTCAAAGGTACAAACAGAAGCATTGGCCTTGGCAAGGCAAAAAGGATGAACAGAATTGAGTAAAGGAAGAGAGAATGGAAGTTGATAACAAAGTGTTTTGAGGTACATAGTAAGGGAGATGAGTAAGTTCATAGCATACGGCCTCTGTCTTCTTAGTAAAGTATGAGCAAGCCCCTCTACCAAAAGAGAAATAGGAAACATAGAGATCTAAGGAGGAAAAGGAAGTTTTGAAATAGTTATGGAGAATTCAAAGATTCACTTAGAGAAAGATAAAAACAGTTGGACTAGATGTCATCTGGGATCTTTTCCAGATAACCTCATATCAAAGAAGTTCTATAGGTAATTACAGTATCTAAATACTAGAGGACACAATATATTTGCATGACTTCTTCTAAAACTATTCAGTAGCATGAATGTAGGAGTGGGAGAGGCAGATGTTGGGAGTAATCAAGAGTTAGTGGTTGACAAGACATGAACAGCAAGCAGACAAGAATATTCCCTATTCCAGAATAGAAGACAGGCTGGCTGAAGTAGCATACCTGTCATCCTAGATGCTGAGAAGCCTGAAATTTATGGAATCTCTTGAGCTAGGGAGTTCTGAGTTATTGTAGGATGTGGAAATCCAAACCAAGATGGGGAATCTCAGGAAATAGGGGCCCACCAAGTTGCTTATGAAGTGGCAAACTGATGCAAGATGAAAATGGTATGGGTCAAAGCTCTCATGATGATCAGTAAAGGGACTAGTTCTTATGAATTCCAGCCTGGGTGAGATAGAGAGATCTAGTTTTCAAAATCTATTACATATCTATTTATTCCAATAAACATACATGTGTATATCTATATATGCATACACACATATATGTATGTTTGTATACTTATTAGAGAAACAGAGACAGATAAAAGAAAGGGGAGAAGGAGAGAGAGAGAGAGAGGGAGAGAGAAGAGAGAAGAAGAGAGAAGAGAAAGAAGGTATGGTTAACGATAGGGACAAGTCTGGGAAGGGAGAGAGAAATGAAGCCACAATAGGGGTGAGAGCACTTAAACACTGAGGCATACAGAAGTTATCAGCTAAGAATAAGCTTAAGAAATGTGACACAAAGGGAGAGATGAATCAGTAGGTGGATATTGTCAGGAAAATCTTGGCATTCCTGACTTGAAAGTGGAATAGTTATGACAGCTGGTAAAATGATAGATATAACCGTTCTTGATGATGGCTGAGTTAGATTATAAAAGTAAATTTGTGGGAGTTCCATCAATCAATAAACATTTGTTAAGCACCTACTATATGCCAGGCACTGTGCTAAGTACTGGGGATACAAAAAAGGTAAAAGACATTTCCTGCCCCCATGGAACTAACAACCTAATGAGTTGAGAAGGTTGGTGAACATGGAACCCAGAGTATTTGAGACAATACTAACATGACTCTTGCAGGTCCATAATATAATACCAGAAAGAGATTGTGAGCTAGGCACTGAATATGCCACCAGAACCTGAAGAAGGTTATGATAAATTGGAATGATCTACCAATCATATATATTGTTAGCATTTAAAGCTGATTTCTTCTTCCTGTTCAATTTAATCCATGTATACACAAAATTTCTCTGTCTCTTCCTCTCTTCTCTCTCTCTCTCTCTCTCTCTCTCTCTCTCTCTCTCTCTCTGTTTCACACACACACACACACACACACACATACACACACACTCAATCCCAAGCCTGCTACCCTACCATTTTGTATACCCATTCCAAGTGTCTTTTTCTTAAGGGAAATCAGAAAACCATTTCTGAAACTTTCAGAGTTCATGACCTGAGACCTGAGGGCATTGAGCAACATAGTAATGTGATTTAGTGATGGAAAGGGGAAAGAAAGGACACATGGCAATCCTAATTATCAGTTATGTGGAAAAAGTTACACAAAAAGGGCAAGATGTCTTACAGAACAAATATGAATTCTGGATGTTCTGGTCTCCAAATAAATTAGGAGACCACAGCCTAGACCTTAACTCGAGCTAAGCACAGATGCTCCTGATTAGGAACTGAGTCTGGTCTTTAGCAAGACATGGCAACTGAACATTTATGCATTTTCAAATTTTAAGATTTCCAAAACAAAAGTAAGATCTGTATTTTTTCTCACACTTATCATCAAGCCTGCATAACACTTCAGGCAGCATGACTTTCTGAAATGGGTTTATTTATGAAAAGGAAAAACAAGTATATCCAAATCAAATTGTGAACTTTGATTCATGTTTAAGGATTTTTACAGTTTCAGGTTTTTACTTTTGTTTATGTCTCCTCTATAACATGCACTTTGGTGCCTGTAGTCTTGAGAATCTGATTAAGCAGAATTTGTAACAACCAGTTAATCTGCCAAACCAGATAGAACAGAGAAGAGGAGGAAAAGTGATAAAGGACAGTAAAAGTAAGTCCCAGGAAAAAATATCCAAAACAGAAAAAGCAAAAATGACATAGTCAATGCAATAAATTTTATGCAAATCTACAAAATATAAATAAATGGGTGAACTAGAGATACAGGGAGATAAATTAGACCTCAAAGGTACTATGAAGACTAAAGGATATTGATGTGAAAATTCATTTAGAATGTATGGGCAATGAAAGGAGTACAAGATATCATTGGTATACTTAAATGTTTTAACTGGTGAGTAATTTCATCAATGTGGATGTCCACATCAGTAATGCAGATCACAACCCACTAATGCCTGCCCATCCTGTATGACTCCAGTCAATGACCTTCTAGAAGTTCTCCAAGTATGGTTCACCCAAAATCCTAGCAATGTCCTTCACTTTTTCTTGATACCAGCAGAACACATGGATAATTCAATTTATTTCTTGATCTTGCCACATGACCATTCCATCTTCCATTTTGCTCATACACTAATCTGATATCTTTTACTTCAGATCTCCTTCATAGTTCTTCTCATGTTATATTATAGAAAATTTGCAACTACCATATACCTTCATATTTCCCTACAAGTAAAACAAGTGGAGTTTGAACAGAGCATGCACAAAACTACTATTTCTCATTCTAGCTGACAATAATAATGCTAATAATAGTATTTTAAAGTTTATAATAGTACTTCAAAGTTTATTAGGTTTATAAAGCACTAAATATTATATCATTTTGTCTTTATAACAATCCTTGGAGGTGGGTGCTAATATTATCCCCATTTTTACAGATGATAAAAGTGAGGCAGACAGAGGTCAATTGGCTTATCCCGGATCTCATAGCTAATAAGTAGCTAAGGTTGGATTTGAACTCTGGTCTTCCTGACTCTAGGTCCAACATTCTATCAATGGAGCCACATAGCTATTAAGATACCTCTTTGAAGATGAGAAGGCAATCATCTTATTGGCCCATTAAGCAGGAAGAGTCAGTGAATCAGCAGATAGTAATAGAAATAATAATAGCTAACATTTATATAGTACTTACTATGTGCCAAGTATTGTGCTAAGTGCTTCGCAATTATTATTTCATATGAACATCGCAACAATTCTGGGAGGTGAGTGTTATTATTATCTCCATTTTACAGATGAGCAAGCTGAGGCAAACAGTAATCTTTCTGAAAGCCTTATTTATGTTCAGATGAGTTTCAAGTCTTGGTCTCTCAAAAGAGTATACAATTACTTTTTGTAAGGCTACTGAATCCCATCTGAGGCTTTTTCTATTAATATCTGCTACAAATATTTTCTATATATGTGTGTGTTTAGCATTTATCTTATGTGTTATCAATAAACATTTACCCTATACCTGATACATATTCCAAATTGAGTTCTTAACTTCTCCATCTCCCCTTTTGAGATATTTAGACATGAACAAAAATCTACGTTTTCATTAAGAAATTCCTCTAGTGCTAGGGTGGAATTTAATAGGCCTAAGATTGTAAGAAAAGCAAAACTATCCCCTTCTAATTAGAAGCAAAGCACTCAATGGACTAAATCTGGTCTAGTCACCAAGTGTGTGTATCCACTGACAAAGCCCTCAGAGGAGAGAGAGAGAGAGAGAGAGAGAAAGGATGGAAGGAAGGAAGGAAGGAAGGAAGGAAGGAAGGAAGGAAGGAAGGAAGGAAGGAAGGAAGGAAGGAAGGAAGGAAAAGGAAGAAAGAAAGAAAGAAAGAAAGAAAGAAAGAAAGAAAGAAAGAAAGAAAGAAAGAAAGAAAGAAAGAAAGAAAGAAAGAAAGAAAGAAAGAAAGAGATTATTTCACCCCCACCCTCCACTCCCAAGGTCCAGTAGCTGTTCTTATTGGAGGCAGGTCTGGTGTCAAGAGGATGAATTCAAATTCAGCTTCAGACCTTATTAACTATGTGACCTTGGGCAAATCAATTAACATCTATCTACTTCAGTTTCTTTAACTGTGAAATGGCAATGACAGTATCTACCCATAATGATTTTCATCGGATCAAATAATATTTACAAAAATAACACAACACAATACCTCGCACATTAGGTGCCACAGAAATGATTATTCCTTTCCCTCCCTTCTGCCACTTACTGTTAAGTGAAATTTTGGTGATAGAGAACTGGAGGTAAAATACAGTGAAAAGAAAACAACAAAAGGGAGAAATGGCAATTCCAAAGAAAGTATGAATGAAAGATGTAATCCACATGACACAATCACTCAAACTGCTAGCGTTTGAGTGCTTTTTAGACCAGACCTGTGCTTTAATAAGAATAAGGAAAAAGAACTCCCTTTACTATGGCTGATTAGTGATAGCTGGGAGTAGTGAGAGTTTATGAACATTGCTCAAAGGGAATGTAGTCAGTTTGTGTCATGGGCTAGACATGGCACAGGGGATAGTGTACTGGGCCTAGAGTCAGGAAGTCCTGAACTCAAATCCAATCTTAGACACTTACTAGCTGTGTGACCTTAAGTAAGTCACTTAACCTCTGCGTGCCTCAATTTCTTACCTGTAAAATGAGGGTGATAATAGTAGCACCTGCTTTCTAGAGTTGTTGAGAGAATCAAATGAGATGATAATTGTAAAGCATTTAACTTAGGGCTTGCTATAGAGTAAGCACTATGTAAGAGTTAATATTTTGTTATTATTATATCTTGTTCTTCCTCACTCTGAAGGCCTCTGTCTATCCATTATGTCTATTCTATATCTGAGCATTTGCTGAAGGTCTCTCTCAGTCCAAAATGGAATAGGCAACATAATTATGACTTGCTTTCAAAAAGTAGAGGATACAGGGAAGGGAAATAACTATCTTGGACCAGTTCTGAATGTGTCCTGAAAATGAACTAGTTGCAGAAAAAGTAGTTATAGAAATGTTGGCAGAAAATAACCACTCCATTATAGTTTGTGACAGAGAATTCAATTCAAGAAACATTTATTAGATGTCTACGGTATACAATATGCTATGCTAGGCAGTAGAAATACTTAGTTAAAAACTAAAGAATTCCTGACTGTAAGAATTTCATATTCTCTTGGAAAGATACAACAGGTATACAGAAAATAGGTATAAATTAGAGTGGGGAGTTCAAGTCTCATCTCTGTCACTTACCATGTTAGCCCAGAGAAGTTATTTAACATCTGCCTCAGTTTTCTCATCTGTAAAATGATGACAATAAGGCGTCTTCCTCCTAGGGTTGTTGTGAATATGAAATGAGACGATAAATGTACTTTGCAAACCTGAACGTTTTCTATAAATATTAGCTATTATTATAATTGTGATTATTATTTCTATAATCAATGCCCTAGTACAGTAACTTGCATATAGTAGGATTTAAATGTGTTTAATTTAATCAACCCAACGGGAGAAGGGAGCAATTAAAAGTCAAAACTCTTGGAGAGAGACAAAGTCAAAAGAGAGAACATAAGAAATGCGGGGCAGGATAGGATAGAGGGAAATATAATCAGTTTTACACAATATGACTATTAAGGAAGTCATGTTTCCAATAAAACAAGTTTCTCATCCCTTGAAAGATGTAGATTCCATCCAGTCAGATGGTCTGAGAGGAGAAAGGTTATGCCCTAGAAACAGAGTGAGCAACATAATGATATCACATTTAGAGAAGGGAAAATTTAATAATAACAAAAATATTTATGATCAGGATATTTAAGAAAAAAGTCAGTAAGCCTCTTGAAGATAGATATAATTCAACTGATGAAAGTGAGCAAACATTCAGTTACAATAAAGAAAACTGCACTAAAATCCCTGGAGGAATGTGAAGGTTTCACTTTTTCTGCAAACCATCCTGGAATGATACTGGAGGACTTCCAAGATGCTCCAGAATGATTGAGAGTGTAAACCAAAAAGAAAAGTTAAAATATTAAAGACATGAGGATGATGAAATGTCACCAAATGTTACCATTCAACTCCAAATGAAGAAACGTTTTCTAGGGGGAAAAAGGTGAGCATCGTCTCTACAATTTTTGATAGAGAATTTTTCACTTAGAGATTGTTACTTTCCCAGGACCACATATCTATTACGTGTCAGATGAAGGAATTGTAAATTCAGGTCTAAGTGATGCTGAAGCCAACTCTATCCATTACACAATGGTTCTTGTACTTATTAAAGAAATATGGAAAGAAAATAGAGGGGGAAATCCCAAAGTCTAACAACAGAATGGAGAGTTTAAGATAAAATCAGTTGGTAAGAATTTATTAAATATCTACTACATCCTAAGCAGTATGAAAAAGCTCAGGAAGAGAAAAGGAATTGAAAAAAGAGCCTCATTTCCCAAGTAGCTCATAATCTATTAAGGAAGACAACATGCAAACAGCCAAGTACAAACAAGCTCTCTCTCTCTCTCTCTCTCTCTCTCTCTCTCTCTCTCTCTCTCTCTCTCTCTCTCTCTCTCTGATATGTGTGTGTACGCACACATATATACATGTAAATATGTATGTGTGTGTGTATAAACTAAAGATAATCAATAGAGAGAAGATGTAAGTATTAAGAGAGTTGGAAAAGACTTCTTGCAGAAGGTGAGATTTTAGTAAAGACTGAAAGGAAACCAAAAGAGACAGGGAAATTAGAAAGCAGAGATGTGGAGGGATAGGATCCCAGTCATGGAGATAGCCACTGATAATGAAGTGAATCAGGAGATGGAGGGTCTTCGGTGAAGAGATGCAAAGAGGTTCATGTCAGTAGATCTCCGAAGATATAGGTGTGTGAGATATGAAAAATAAATAGGTAGGAGGAACCCAGGAAACGAAGCCCTTTGAATTCCAAAGAGAAGAATTCATATTTGGTCCTTGAGGCATAAGGGATCAGTACAATTTATTGGTTGATGTGGTAGCGGTGACATGGTCAGATCTGTGCTTTAAGAAAATAATTTTATTAGCTAATTGGAGAAAAGTCAACAGTGAGGACAGACTTCAGCTGGGGAGATCGACCATCAAGGTCCTGCAATACTCCAGTAACTAGAGTAAAGACAGTAAAGGAGAGGAGGGAGAGTACATGAGAGATGACACCAAGATAGAAATAATATGGCTTGAAAATGTATTGAATATGGGGAATCAAACTTCAAGGGATCTAGGATAACACCTAAGTTGTGAAGTAGAATGACTGGTTGTATGCTGGTACCTTTCGGTAGTAAAAGAGAAGTTAGACAGGAGGTAGAATTTTGGGGGAAAGAAAATAAGTTCAGTTTTGGACATGTTGACTCTAAGATATCCATAGGACATCCAGTTCAAGATGTCTAATAGGCAGCTTTTGAGATGATGGACTGGAGGTCTTGTGAGAGGTGAAGGCTGGACAAGTAAATTTGAGAATCATCAGCCTATACATATGTTTATTACAAGGAGTGCTTCCATTTGGGGTTGAGGGTTAGTAATGGGTTAGTAGGGAGTAACAGATAGTTTAAAAAGAACATTAATACAAATTATTAAAATACTCAAAAGAAAACAAAAAGCGCAGAATGGGACATAAATAGATTTGTTCCTCCCTTGCTAAATGTGAGTATATATGTGTATGTTTAAATATTCACATCAAAACATATTTATTTGATTAAATATTGATATCACACATTTACCATATATTTATGTTATAAAACACATTGTACCCTTAGTTAACTGTGGTCTATACAAACTTCTTTTTTGTTTTTCTTTTCTTATTGAAAGTTTTGTGTTTGCTGTTTAGTTCAAGTTTTAAAAAAAGAAAATTAAAATAAGTTTAAAAAAGATAATCATCAGTTCAGAGGTGGTAATTGAATCTATGTGCACTAAGATTGACAAGTAAAACTGTGCAATAGAAAAAGAGAAGAGAGCTCAAAACAAAGGGCTGTGGAACACTCATTGACACCAGACATGACCTAGATAAAGATCCAGTAAAAGAGGCTGAGAAAAAAATAGTGAGATAGGAGGAGAACCAGAGTAGAGTCATGGAAAGCTAGAAATCAGGGGCTCTTAAGGAGAAGAAGGTAATTGACTGAAAAACTACAAAGTGATTGAGAATGATGAGAAATGAGAAGAGGCCATTACATTTGGCAATTAAGAGATCATTGGGGGAGAAATTTGGAGAGAAAATTTTGAGAGAATGAGGTCAGAAATAGACTACAAAGGTTAAGAAAAAATCGGTAGAGGAAACAATTACAATGGCCTTCTTGAAAATAAAAAAGAAAATTAAAAGACAGTAGGTACTCAAAAAGAGAACAAGGGAAATTAAATCACAAAAAACTCCAAAGACAAAAGGACAGTTCATTGAAATGTTTCAAAAGATGGAAGAACACATGAAACAGTGATGGTAGACTGCAAAAATGTAAGAAAAGGATTATAGGCCTTCCAGATGTAGTAGCATTGAGTCAGTCAATAAGTATTTATTCACTGTCTACTATGTATCAGTCACTGGTTCTGGAGGATACAAAGTTCTGGGGGTTACAGAAAACGGTCCTTTCTCTCAAGGAACTCAAAATATAATAGGAGAGACAACAAGCAAACAAATAAATAGGAAATTAAAGAGAAAAGGCACTAGAATTAAAAGTATTTGGGAAAAGTTACTTATGGAAGGTGCTATTTTAGCTATATTAAATAGATAAGTAAATGAACAGTTACATAAAGATACATACAGAGTAGAGGGAAGGGCTAGAGGGAAGAGTAGAGGGCTTAAAAAGGAAGTTTTAAGTGACCTAGGAGCTTTTGTGAGTTGTCATAGGCAGAAATTTAAACTCCTAGTGACTGGCTAATTAATGACAGAACATTTTTTGTACTTAGCTAAGCAGATACTCAAAAAAACATCTTATCACTAGGACAATACTTTCCACCATGACAGACTCTTCCCGATCTTGCAGTTTATTATCTTAGATTATGAGAATAGTCACCTCCTTAATTTAATTAGGAATTCAAATAAGGAATTTAATGGAGAAATGTTGTTACTGAAGTATTTTCTTCATAATTCCCTATAATCTTAACCACAAAAAACTAAAGACAAATTTTATTAATAAAAACCCTATTCACAAGCAAAATTCATAAACATAATAGTCTAGAAAAATTAGATAGGAACAGTAGATTATAGGTCCAATGTATGAAAACAGGCACAATGAAGGAACAAAATTCTACATCCAAATCAGTGGTATATCACAAACATCAATGTTTGAAAAATGGTACAACCATATTTATGGGGGGAAAGAGACCTTTGAGGAAAATTTAAAGAAAAAATTTCATTTTAATTTTTTTTAAACTTATTTCCATCATGAAGGAAAGTGCATTTTCACAAGCGTTAATTCATTTATTTTTCAGAAAACCTGTGATAGTTGAGGACAAAAAGCATTCATGTAATTTTAATTATTATCCTCTACATTTTACAGATGGGGAAAAAGAAATTTGGTGAGTTGTCAGCTGGTTACTAGAAGAAAAAAACTCTAGTTCTTGGTACATTGATGGGTTAATAAGTAGCCCTCAGGTTTCCTAACTTTCAGTTTCAGGTTGTTCACATTATAATTATTTCTAGCTTCATGTATATTAGATTTTAACCTGAAAGGAGAAGTATCTGGTCATTGCTTTTACTAAAACTAAACTAAACACTTTTAGTGTTACCTTAAAAAGGCATTTATCTTAACATGAATGATACTGTAATTCTGTACCAAACTATTGGAATGATATACCCTTCCATAACAATCCATCTCATTTAAATTCACACTTTGCGAAACCTATAAGAAATTGCATCTTAATAGGTATAAAGGTATAGCGGGTGACTATCTGAACTCACACTGATACAGATACGTCAGGTACCCAAAATATGGCTGCTACATGGCTTGCCCCTCAGGATTTAAAGGAATAGTCCGGAACAATTGAGTTCAAAACTTCCTATCAAAAGTCAGAAGAACACACACACATACATATATCTAGACCTATCCTATACATTTCCAAGGGAAACATATATGTATACAAAATGAATCTATCTACACATACATTTGTTCTAATTTTTTTTTTCCTTTTTGCTGGAAAAAAATTTGTTGAGAAACAAAGACCTGCAGAGAGAGAACGAGAGAGATACACACACAGAGTGATATATTCATATATAGCATTCTATATATAAAGAAAAATATATTTAATTATGTTATTTAAAATTATGTATACAGTTATTATATATAAAGCTTTTTATAGTTAAAAATATATCTATCCATCTATTTACCTATCTACATATAAACAACATTTTCAAGGAGAAAACAAAAATAAATCATATACAAGAAAGCGAAATTAGAATAAGACAGAATAACTTCATTTTTAAACAAAAAATGAAAAAATTAAAGTGTGATATTTAGAGGAACAAAGATTAATTGGCACCCCAAATAACATTCTATGAAGTTTAATCTAAGAATCTGAAAGAATAATTGGGTTTTCAAAACAAGCATAGAATTTAGTTATTCCTCCAAATAACGTAAGCTAACAATGACATAGATAAAAAGGCAAGCAGCAGCTTTGAGAGGATTACCTACCGTTTGACCCTAGGTGACAGTAGGGGCAGCTAGATGGCATAATAGATAGAGATCCATGCCTGGAGTCAGGAAGACTAGTCTTTGTGAGTTCAGATCTGACCTTAGACACTTACTAGCTATGTGAACCTGGGCAAGTCACTTAACTCTGTTTCCTCAGTTTCATTATCTATAAAATGAGCGGGAGAAGAAAATGGCAAACTGCTCCAATAGCTCTGCCAAGAATACCCCACATGGGTCATGGAAAGTTGGACATAGACAAAAAGTGACATACAAATAACAACAAACTGACAGTAGTGACTCCATATTTGATAACTTATTAATCTATCAGTGTACCAAGAATTTTCCATATACTAATAAATTGTTTACTCACCTTCATTTAGGCAATGAATGCAAAGCTTGCTTTCAAGATCATAGTTTACCAAATTTCATTTATTCAATGTACACATGGTTAGAAAATGTTCCTAATCACAATGCTCTTATGATTGATAATGGGTGTATAGAGTTTTTAGTCTGGACCATCTGCTGGTTAACTGACCCTGTGATCTCCCTTCCACTGGTTCCTCTGAATTTATTTCATTAATATCAATCAGATGTAAGGATAGAGAGCCAGATCTCTGTGCAACCGAAGTACACATCCTATCATACAATACCACCACTGCTTGTGCTTGCTGATGCGTTGGAAGGCCTGGAAGCCATTTGCTTATATTTCATGAGTAATAAACTGCCTAACATGTGATCCTTGAGTGCTTGTGTTCCTTCTTACTACCTCATCCATAGTTTTCTTACAGTATATACAAATTGACTAAACAAAAGAAGGTATAACACTTTCAAATAAGATTGAAACAAATAATGAAATACTGTTTTTATTGATAGAATTAGTCAAGTCCAAGAATTTGGGATTAGAAAATATTTTCCTTTTTTTACTTTTAAAAATTATAGAGACCATCTGAAAGATACTGATAAAGTAAAAAGGACCATCATTGGTCTAAACGGTCTAAAGAGTAAAAGATTTTTAAAAAATGAACAACTGTTACAAGTAAGTGGTCACTAGTGGAGAAAACCTCTGCTAAGCCTTCTTGATTGATGTTTGTCTTTCTTGATAGATGTAAGAGTGGTTAGAAATCAGATCAGGACTACAACGGAGGAAATTTATACAGCATGTTCAACTGTACCACATGGCCTAATTAAAATTTAAAATTTTCAGGAAGGTATTTTAGAGAATCCTAGAAAAGAAAAGCAATAAAAAGGAAGCAAAATGAAAGAAATTTTTTTTTTTAGAAAGTGGCATTACAAATCAAATTAGTTCAAATTATATTCACTTGAATGAAGATAATTTATTTGGGTCAAAGAGGATCCACTACCATGTGTTTATCTGAGCTAGGAAAAGGAAAAGAAAAGCAAACCCAAAGGAAGTAAAGGGAGTGGGAGAGAAACAAAGTCAGAGAGGCAGAGAAATGGAGAGATAAAGACAGATACAGAAAGCAAATAGATACAGAGAATATACATATAAAAACAAAGTAACTCAAAGCCCTTGTGACAGGGCATGTAAATGGGAGCAAGGAAAAGTTGAGGAATAAATTTTTATCAAATTACTATGAACAAACCCCCAAAATTAACTACTGACTTAAAAGAGATGTCTATGAATACATTTAATGAAAGAAAACAAATAACATTTATAATTGTAAGTGTTAACTGGTTAAATCTCAGAATAAAAATAGAGAATTAAGAAATCAATATATTAAAAAAACAACCTTTCCTCCAAACAAAAACATTTAAAATCTATAAATATACACAGGTTGGTCATGCTCTTGATATTCCAGCAACCATATCTATTCTCCTTGTATATTCATAAAGTAGGAGGTTTCATTTTCTGCTAATAAATACTTACAATTTCTCAATTTCTTTTCCTATGCTTTACAATCTTTAATTCTTTCATTGTCCTCATCTTGATCTCCTTTTCCTCAGTTTTTTCTGGGTCATTGGCTTACACTAATGACACTGTCTCCTCTTTCCTATCTTGACCCTTTGGTGACCCAATTCAACACTACATAATATTCTATTGTAAAATCTCTTGCCCCTTTGTCTTACTCCAACCAAGACTTGTTAAACTCCCACCATCCACTTCTTTGGCTCTTACTCATGTTGCTTCACAGAGCTGGAGAAAATTACAAAACTGCACTAATTGGATCCACTACAAATTTGTTACATAATCTCAACTGTACCCTTAAAGCATCAAGGCAATCCTTTTACACCATCCTAATTGATTTGATACCCCACTCATCACAATCAGTGTTCTTAACCTTTGTACCCCTCCTCAAACCTCTATGCAAATTATTCACAGATCTACATATCTAGCCGTCTTTCTCTCTGACTAAATGTCATTCCATCATTGCCAGCTGCCTTTTAGACATGCCAATCTGGAGGTTGTGTAGGAATCTCAAATTCAACCTGTGCAAAACAGAATTGATTATCTCTTTCCACTCCCAAACCTCCCTTCTTCCCAACTTTTGTATTACTTTCATAGAAATCATCATTCTTTTAATCACCAAGATTGGCAATCTTGATGCCCTTGATTTCTCACTATTATTTAACCTATATAATGAATCTGTTTTCTCCCTCTCAATTCTCCCTTCCAAACGTCTATTGTATATGTCCTTTCATCTCCACTTACCACCACTACCCTAGTAGAACCCTTGGTTATTTTTGCCATAGCCTTCTAGTTGGTTTCCCTGCCTGAAGTCTTTCCCCACTCCATTCAGTTGCAACAATTATTTCTTAAGTCTTAAAACTGTCCATCCCACTCCACCACATACATATACACAGATACACTTATTAAACTCAAATAGATTTATATTATGTCTCGTATCAAATAAAAATTCCTGTTAAGCATTAAAGCTGGCCCCATTCTATCTTTCCACTCTGCTTGTGCTTTGCTCCTTGCCATTCACTCTCTCATCTGTCTAGCCATAGTGACTAACTTGGTGTTCCATGTGTAATGCTCCATCTTTAAATTCTGTGTCTTTGCACTGTTTGTCCCACATGCCTGTGATGCTCTGTCCCCTTTCCACCACCTCAAGTTCTCTGAAAAGAAGAGTACAGCAATTTAGCAAAACGATTATACACAATGATGGGGCTGAGCTTATACTGGTGATGCAGGACTTGTTCAATATTATTGAAATTATAAGTATAATTAATAATATAAGCAAAAAATCATTATATCAATAAATACATAAACAGCTTTTAGATACACTACCCATTCCTTTTTTATTTAAAAAGTAAATTAAATGTAATTTTATTTTTAAACAAATGAAAGCCCAGGAATAGAACATTTTAAAATGATAATTAATATCTACCTAAAATTTTAAAAAAAAGAATTCAGCATTAGTTGTAATGGGCACACACTTAGTGACTTTCCAAGATCAAGAGTAAAGCAAAAATAGCCATAATAACTATTAATATATACTTTAGTGTCAGAAATGCTAGCCATAGCAATGACAAGAAAATAAGTCAAAGAAACAGTCAAAGCAGAAAAAAAAGCTATCCTTGTTTTTGAACCTTATATGATAGTTTGCTTAGAGAACCTTAGAGTCAAATGAAAGATAGTTGAAACTAAGTGGTAAGATGCAAAGTAAGCCTACTTAAATTACCAGCATTTCTGTATATCACCAAGGAAAGCTAGTAAGTGGAATTCTATTTTAAGCAATTACAGAAAGTATAAAATACTTGGGAATTTACCTGCCAAAACACACTGGAACTATAAGGAAACATTAAAAAAAACACTGAAATGATTTAATAAAAATGACAATACTACCTTCATTCATTTATTTAAGTTGATCACGTGCCATAGCAATCAAATCACCAAAGTATTCCTTTACAGAACATGAAAAATAATAACAAAATTCATCTGAATGAATACAAGGTCAAGGCTATCAAGGGAATTACTATTTTTAATGATAAGGAAGCAGTTCTGACAATAGTAGGTCTCAAACTATATTACCAATATTTAATCATCAAAACAATTTTATACTTGTTAAGAAATAAAAAGTCTGATCAGTAAAAACATTATGTAAACAATATACAGAAACAGAAAATGGCGGGTTAGAGGCAAAAAATCAGCTGAACTCTCTCAATATTCCTCTCCAAACAATTTTGAAATAACCTCTCAAATCAAATTTTGAAGTAGCAAAACCAATAACAGGTTAGATTGAGAGATTTTTTTCCAGCCTAAAACAATTTAGGTTGGCAGGAGTGGTCTGTAACACCAGGGTGGGAATGGACTGGAGCATACACTGTAGCAGTACCCATGGTGAGCCTTGAAGGCAGCTGTGGCAGCAGCAGCAGCAGCTTCAGGAGCTCTTAGCCTAGAGAAGGTGAGAGAGTAAAACAACTGATCTAAGAAATATTACAGGAGACCATTTGCTGGCACTGCATGCAGCTGTCCCTGATTGACAACTCTATTGCCCATATTTTTCCAGGTTGTAGTTCTAGATTGGAGAGGAATATTTGCAGCTCCTCAAAGGGAACTGGTGCCCTATTCTCAGTTCCAAAGCAAAGAAATGCACTAGTGGTTATGGATGAAGCAGAAGAAGGTCCCTTTCTTAGTAATGATGAACAGGATGGTTTCAGAAAAAAAACCCTCAAAAATGTATATGAACTGATGTGAAATGAAGCAAGCAGAAGAAGGAGAACATTGTACATAGCAAGAGCAATATTGTAACAATGACCAAGAGCGAAAGACTGATCTACTTTGATCAATAGAAAGATCCAAGACAGTTCCATAGGACCCATGCTGAAACAAGCCCTCGGCCTACAGAGAGAACTGATCAACCCTGAGTGCACGTTGAAGTGTATTTTTTCACTTTATGTTTCTTGATCTTTCTTGTTGTTTTTCACAACAAGGCTAATATGACTTTGTGAGTACAATGGGGAACAGTGGAAGGGAGAAAAAGAATCTGGATATTGAATTAAAGAATTAAATTAAAGAAGCTATGAGAAGAAGTGTAAGTTTTTACTCTTGTTGTTATCTCTACCACCATTGTACTTTTGTCAGAAATTGTGATTTTACTGTGATAGTGAGCTCCCCGTCAATATGCTCCATCTCCAAGTACTGATCTGCAACATACAATTTATAGTCTTACTTCCCTGGGTGCACTCACCCAAGGTTCAAATTGGTAGTATGTGTCAGAGGCAGGTCTTGAACCCAGTTCCTCCCGACTTTGAATCTAGGCCTTATTCATAATATCTTATTTCCTAATGCTTATTATTATTGCTACTGCTGCTGCTACTGCTGCTACTACCACTTGACAATTGACAAAAAAACAAAAGATATAAATAGTTTTCAATGAAGTAATCACAGGGATCTATAATCACGTGGTAAAATTCTCTCACTATTGACTGAAGAAATGCAAATTAAAATAATTCTGAGGCACTGCCTCATAACTATTAGATTGACTAATAGGACGGAAAAGGAAACTGGCAAATGTTGGAGGGGGTGGGGGGAAATGGTAAGTTAATGAACTATTGGTGGAGTTGTGAACTGATTCAACAATTCTGTAGAGCAATTTGCAATTATGCCCAAAGGGCATAATCTTTGACCATATATACCCTTTGATCTAGCAATATACTAGGCCTATATCCCAAAAGAGATAAAAAACAAACAAAAAAGAAATCAATCTATATGTACAAAAATGTTTACAGCAGCTCTTTTCTGGTGACAGAATTAGAAATTGAGGGGATACCCATCAACTGCAGAATGGCTGAACAAATTGTGGCATGTGATTATGATGAAATACTGTTGCGCTATAAGAAATGATGAGCAGAATGCTCTCAGAAAAACCTGGACTTAAATGCACTGATGCAAAATGAAATGTGCTATGTGCAAAGTAACAGCAATATTTTAAGATGATCAGTTTTGAATGATTTAGCTATTCTCAGCAATACAATGATCCAAGACAACTCTGAAGGACTTAGGATGAAAAATGTTCTCCACCAGAAAAAGATGTGATGGTATCTGAATATAGATTGAAGTGTACTCTTTTTACTTTTTTTGTTTTTCTTGGTTTTGTTTTGTTTTTTAATTTTGGTCTGTTTTTTTTTTTTTTTTCACTGACTAACATGGAAAAGTTTTGCATGGCTATATATGTATAACCTATATCAAATTGCATGCCTTCTCAATTATGAGGTGGAAAGGAAGGTAGAGAATTTGGAACTCATAAAGTTTTTAAAATGAATGCTAAAAATTGTTTTGACATGTAACTGTGGGAAAATAAAATACTAACTAAATTTTTTGTAGAAAAAATATCAACTTGCTAGATCCAATGCACACATGCTCTGACCACATGAATACAGAATCCAAATAATCTGTTGGGAGATGTACATTACATCATAGATATTTTGTTGCCAATGAAACTAAAGAGATCAGGGGTCTTGTGAGAGAAATATTATACAAATGGCTCAAGAGAAGTACAGAAAAACCCACTGCATCCTGGACATTTTAAATATCAATACAAAAGTGTGACAGATAGATATAGCATTTAGATAACATTTTAAGATTTGTAAAGCACTTTGCATAGGTTTTCCTATGCCATTCTTATAATCAATCCCCATATTTCAAGTCAGTCTGTGAAGACTGATGGATACAATGATCATGGAGCCTGTCCCTCTGTGTCACACTTTAGCTTTCACAAAAAAAGAATTCTGAGAATGAATATTAATCCCATGGCAGACGCTACTCAGTATGGAGCTATTTCATGAATTTGTTTATTTGCATTAAAGTCTCTAATGACCTCAGTTATTCCTAAGTGGGTGTATCAAAACAGTAACCATTTTAGCTCATGACTATAACACAAGTCCCTTATGTGCTTCACTGTAGCTGATTATGACCACATTTAAGGATAATAGAATTTAGATCTGGAAGGAAAC
Organism: Bettongia penicillata ogilbyi; assembly: GCA_023548195.1. Taxonomy (NCBI): domain Eukaryota; kingdom Metazoa; phylum Chordata; class Mammalia; order Diprotodontia; family Potoroidae; genus Bettongia; species Bettongia penicillata. The sequence continues at coordinate 17,187,265 of JAJHZJ010000318.1, forward strand.
TTAGATATCATTTAGCCTACCACTTCATTTTAAAGATAAGGAACCTGAGACCAAGTGAAAGGATTAACTCTCCCAAGGTCACATGAATAATAGGCAACAGAGTAAGATTCACAATTATTATGGAGTCAGTTTGGGATAGTAGAAAGCTTTAGAGTCACAACAAGTGATTCAATTCAAATCTACCATTGGAAAAGCAAATGATATTTAAGTTTTTGTGGAAATATTAGTCACTGTCACAGCAAGAATCTAAATAGCTGGGTGAATTTTTGACTCATATTCAGTGTTGCAGTGTCTACAAAGGTGTTACAACCCTATTTCAGTGGAAGTAAGCTAATTCGAAGCCATTGTGCCAGATTCATCCTGGATCACCTATTTTTGATGACTCTGCAACTAAGGTTATTTATCCTCCTCAGCCAGGATGATCAGATTATTGGTTATCCCAAAGGAAGGTTGATCTATTGGGCAATTCTGATATAGCAAGCTTTTCTGAAGTCATTGGTCTATATCACCTCTAGGACCAGCAAATAGATGTAAGTGAAGGAGCATTCGACACTCTAATGCTAGGAAGTAGAAACCAACTGATAGAAGTCAATTGAATGAGGTTGAGATTCAGTGTATTATATAGGTAAGAAATTGCCTAATGAGCACGGTGAGATGCTGATTTAGAGGATCACCGTCATGGAGGCAGCTGAGTTACATAGTTAATAGAGTATTTGCATTTAACTTTGAGTCTGTGGGTTTAAAGATGGTTTGGAAGATATGGGTTTAAATCCTAACTGCTATATATTGACTGTGTGACCTTTGGCAAGTCACTTTAACATCTCTGAAACTTCATTTTTTCATCTATAAAATGGAACTACTGATAGCACTCACCTCAGAGAGCAATTGTGAGGATAAAATGAGATAATAGATGTTAAGCATGTTTCACAATCTTAAAATGTTATATGTTACTAATTATTATTGTTTTCATTATCTGCTAGAATGATACCATTGACACTAAGAGCTTCCATAATCACCCTTTTCATAAACCATAATTTTCAACAATTGATGTTCTACAGTTGTCTTATTTTATGCATGGCTTAATGGAGAGAGAGCCAGCCTTGGAACCAAGAAGACTTGTGTCAAATTCCCACCTCTGCCATGTATAGCTTGATCTTGGGCAAGGCTTTTAACTGCTCAGTGATCTAGGAAACTCCCTGAGATTATTAAGTTGCTGAGATAATGCCTGTCTGTATTGACTGAGTTTCCTTATCTGGAAATTTCTTCATATTAATGAAGGCACATATCAACTTCCTATTCATTCATTTACACACATACACACACATACACAAAAATACACACACATATATATATATAAATACATGCACATATGCACAAACATATGTATGTATGTATATAATATGTGCAGTATTTACGTATATGTATATGCATGTGTGTGCACATATGTGTGTATGTTTGTATATGTGTGCACATATATGTGTTTATGTATATAGTATACAATCCTTGTTTTCTTATTTATAATTTTACATAATAAAATGTAATTAATAACTTTTATGTAATGTTTCATATACTAGAAGGTATCTTCTTCAGAAAAGCAAGTCCTGTGAGAAAGGCTATATTAAATTACTCCATTCTATAAATGAAAAAATTAATAAACAAAAGTACTAATTTGACTCCAAGTTTATTATTTCCATGATGCTGTTTCTTCACAGGGGTTAATGATTAGAAATTGCATTGTATATGCATGTATATATATATATATATGTGTGTGTGTATATACATATATATGAACACATGTAATTCACCAATATATTTATACAATACATACAGACATATATGTTTATATATGTGTGTACATATATATGAACACATGTAATTCACCAATATGTTTATACAATACATACAGACATATATGTTTATATATGTGTGTGTGTATACATATATATGAACACATGTAATTCACCAATATATTTATACAATACATACAGACATATGTTATATATGTGTGTGTCTATGTTTATTATATATAGATGTCTCATGTATTTGAGTATATATCCCATACTCAGTAGAGATCACATGTCTATAACATTTTTTTATTCTGAAAAACATTTCTTAAAATCTGCCCATGAGTTACAGGATACAAAATACTGTTCTTCTTTAATGATGGGGAAATTGAGACTTGGAGAAGTTATGTTAGCAATAAAGAGACAGGGATAGAAAGAGAGACAGGGAGAGACAGAGGGAGAAAGATAGGAAAAGAAGGAAGAGAAAAGAGGAAGAAAAAAGGAGGAAGAAAAAAGGGAAAAAATATGAAGGGGGAAGGGAAGGAGGAAGAGAGAAGGAAAAGATACATAATACCTGCTCTGTGCAAAGCACTGTTAGGTATTTTTTATTTTTGCAAGTATTATTTCATTTGATCCCCACAACAACTCTGTTAGGAAAATGCTGTTCCTATCCCCAGTTTACCATTAAGAAAACTGAGGCAAACAGAATCTCAGTATCACATAGCTGGTAACTGTCTGGAGATGGATTTGAAATCAGACCTTTTAGACTCCAGCTCTGTACGCTATCCATTATACCACCAATTGACTACAATATATTTATATTGATACATACATATGAATGACCATATGTTTTTATGAAAATGTTACACCAAGGCATATTTTAAAGTTTTGTAGGTTACATTCAATTTCACTGAAATAAAAGTAAAGAATAGGCAAGCTGTGGACCTTCTGCCAGCTTTGATGTGAGGGACATTTTCAGTGCCACAAAAGGAAAAGCTCTCTCAGAAATCCAGGACACAAGACTATTTGGAGGCCAATAAAGGAAGAAACATATTTATTTTCATTAAATAAGCTGGAATATGGAAAATACTTTGTTGGTTTAAAAAAAAAACCTTCTGAAGATTCCTACTGTCAACATTTATAAAACATGCCATAGCCCCATTAACAATGGTTTTTAATTAGAACATACATAAACATGTCAACTCCATTTATTTAATGAGGTGAGTCTTACAGAGCTTTTTTGGAATGTGCCTAATATATTAAGATTACTGTCTTTTAACGGGCATCTTTATTGGGCATCCATATTAACTGAGATAACATAAAGCAAAGGATAATAAAACTCACTGGAAGAGCAAGATTTTTATACCCTAAGTTGCTCACAATAAGACAGAACCTTAGTGTTACACCTCTCTCTCTTTTTTGTCACTGATAGGCTTTAAAAGAAAAGCATAGAAAGGATATTAGAATGGGTGGAAATTGGTTACATATAGAATTCCCCCCTTTCAGTTTCTGCTTGATAATATAAAACAAAACCATTTCTTTACACGATGATTTGAAATCATAGTAATTTTTGCACTTAGGTTAAGCATTAGGTCAGAGGTTCTTAACCTGGGATCCAGTGAAGAGATAAGAAGATAGATTTCATGGGATTCCCTGAATTTGGAAAGGAAAACAATTATGTCTTTATTTTCGTTTGCCTCTTACTTAAATTTATCATTCCTTCAGCTATTTAAAAGCATTGTCTCGAGAAGCAACCCAAAGGTGAAGATTGTTATTGAGACATTTTAGACTCTCTTTGACCCTGATTAAGATTTTCTTGCCAAAGGTACTGGAGTGGTTTGCCATTTCCTTCTCCAGATCATTTTACAGATGAGAAACCAAGGGTAAGTGACTTTCCCAGGGTCACACAGCTAAGAAGTGAGACTAGAAATGAACTCAGGTCCTCCAGACTTCAGGGCAAGCTCTCTACCCATTTCACTACCTAGCTGCTCTAAAAGGTGAAGGAGCCCTGCACTAAATGAATAGGTTGCTCTAGAGTTTTCTCATATAGAAGGAATGTTCCATTCAATTCAACAAATTTTTATTAACCCCTACTATATGTAAGAAAAGAATGGGAATGATGAGTCAAGAGGATTTCTCTCCACTCACCATGCAGCTATACTACACATTTTCTCCAAAGTATAAGCAAAAAAATTCAGTCAGGGCCAAAGGTATTCAGCTGTATCCAGCCAAAGAGGTAAAAGTTTTGTATTCACGCAGCATCCTTATAGAATAGTCTAGAAAGCTATTTACAGAAATGAAGAATTACATCTTTAATTGTCATATGTCTGAAAGAAAGGACAGGTAGGTAAATTTATGACATGTACCTATTTTTATATTTATGAATGACAAGGTGGGGGAAATTGAAAGAATTCTTGAAACTTTTTAGGTAAAACAAAATGAACTCTCCTTTATACCACTACTCCTCAACTCCAATCCAGTTTTTACTACTACTAAATCTTCTATAACTTATAGTTGAATTGAGCAAAGTATTACTTACCCCAGAGGCACATCATTTCGACGAGAACCAGGGTGGCTCAAGTTTAGGAAAGGCTATGAGGAATATGCTAAAAGAACTTCACTCCATCCTTGAATGAACATAAAAAAGACGAGTTGGAAACCAGTAACTGTTTCAGCCCTTTAAGATGCTATTTTTCTCCCTGAGAGATGGCAGGAACCATCAACAAGAGGTAAGCCATTCCTTGGCCTTTGTACTTCCCCTTGAAATCATATATTTTCTTTGGAAGTTATAGCATAATATGGAAGCTGGACAGTTACCACACTACCAACCCTCTTACCCTTGACTTGAGTGATGATTAATGACTGATCATGAAAAAGGAATTTTTTAAATATTCATTTACATGTGAGTAGTGAAAGCCAGGGTTTCACATTGCAAATATGTGCAAGTTGATCCAGTGTCAGTAAGAGTCGCAATAAATGTGATGAAGCTAAGGAGTTGAAGCAGTAGGGTGCCTTACCAGAAGCTCCCAGAACTTGCTATGGAGTTTAATAAGCCTAAATCTGTTCTTTCCTTTTCTGTAAAAAAACAAACAAACAAGGAACTCCTTAATAAGGATATAGACTTCTCAGTAGAATTTAAAGAGATAAGGTACAAAGTGAATAGCTATTTAACTGCCGTTCGATGGAAGGTGCCTAAATATAAAATGTTCGTCCAAGAATTGTTTAATGGGTAGTTGAAGCTGGAAGTTGATGTTTTATTTAATCTTTTACTAATTAATTAATTTACTTATCTTTCTATTTATGTTGTTATTTTGTAATGAAGAATTTGACAAAAGTCCATCAGATACTTAGGTGGCAGAATGACTAGAATCCTGAACCCTGAGCCAGGAAGATGTGAGTTCAAATCCATCCTCAGATACTTACAAACTATATGTCACTGACCAAGTCATTTGCCTCAGTTTTCTCAACTGTAAAATGGGGATAATAGCACCTGCTTTCCAGGGTGGTTGTGAGCACCAAATGTGACATTTGTAAAATATTTAGCTCAGTTCTTGGCACCTAAAAAGCATTATATAAATTATAATTATAAGCAATGTGGCATAGTGGATAAGTACTAGACTTGAAGTCAGAAAGATCTGGGTTCAAAACAATTTCTAACACTAAATGTATGACCTTATGTAGGTCACTTAAAGCAATATGAACATCAGGAAAACATCTGTGATTGTGAAGATAATACTAAAGTTAGTTCTGTCTCTTGGAAAGGAGTTTCAATGTTGAGGAAGTCACAAGCCCTCAGATAAACATTTTCACAAGGGATGCTTCAAGCTAAATAAATTACTGTGTGTTGCACATTATCAACCACAAGACTAAGGATATTCTAGTTGTTTCTTTTTGCCTTTTTTTCCCTCTTCCTGTGTTCTTCTAGAAGTTACTAATGTTCTGACAGAATTTGTATCAAACCCATCCCAATGGGTAAACCACAACTCAAATTAAACTTTTTACTTCATTGCGTGAGATGAGTATAAATAGGTGGGGTCCATTGTCTTTGTAGAACTCCACTGGAGAACACATTCTATAGAAAACAGAAATGAAGCATTAAAAAGGGATTCTGCCCAATGTTTCCAATCATAATGCTTTCCTAAGTTACCTAGCTCTTTTTCATGTTACTAGATATTATCTGAACTGAAAGTCATCATTTTCATTCTCATTCCTAGTAAATTAACTTAGAGTTGAACAGATGCAAATAAGAAGGATGACTTATATTTGTAAATAGCACATTTTAATGACCCCAAATTTCACTCTAACACTATCTTTTTGATAATGATATTCCTTACACTAATGCTGAAATTCTATGAGTCATGAAATCCCACAGACTCCCAAGAATGTAGGTGAAAGACCATGCCAAGAATTGCCAGAGAAGATGATCCTAATAAAGCTTATGTTTTCCACTGAAATCCAAATAAAGTCTAGAGAAATAGAGGAAGGGCTGCAGCACACTGAGTGGGCTTCCTGTGGAAAATTTATGGATGGACACAGGAAAGAGTCATAAAGGGTAGAAAGCCATGGGTGGATTGCAACATGTACTGTTAAAGGGAATACTCATCTTGATCACATCTTATGTCAACATGTTGAAGAATCTTAGACCCCTCACTTCTATTTAGTGAGGTTCAATTTGTATACATTGGATTTAATGGGAAACTTGTCCTTCTATTATCTATAACATAGATCAAAGATGTCAGACACATAACCTGCAGGCCTCTTGTGGGCCACACACTTCAGAGGACAGTTGGAACCATATTAAAATGTAATTGGGGAATATTTAACAAATAAAAGTGTAACAGAGCACTGTTGTTGTGTAGTCATGTTGGACTCAATGACCCTGTGGCCAACATTGTCCATTGAATTTTCTTAGCAAAGATACTAGAGTGGTCTGCTATTTCCTTCTCCAGTGAATTGAGACAAACAGAAGTTAAATGACAAGAGTGAACCATCTGGTGTCTGAGGTTGGATTTGAACTCAGGTCTTTCTGACTCCATTCCCAGCACTCTATCCACTCAACTACCTAGCTGCCACACAACAGAACACAGATAATGCCAATATGTGGTTTTGCAAAATAACGTACAATCCATAGGCATCCTTATAGAGGGTTTTGTTGCTTCTGGATTTAGTCAGTTTGACACTACTGATTTAGATTAAATCTCCTCACTTCAAGCAGAATATAGAAGTCAATTTAATGCATTAGAACATAAAAAAGGAGAAAGAAGATGTTGGTATTTATAATAATGATTTATTCAGAGCTATCCTTAGCAGGGCACTTGGGTGGTGCAATGAATCAGTTACTTGAACACCTTATATACCATAAGAGAGCTCAATGGCATAGGCATAAGGACACAGTAAATAGGCAGATGATTAACAGATTGATATTTTAATTTGATCACCACCCATGAAAATGCAGTTTAAATCCATTAACACTAGAATTCATACTTACTTTCTCTATCTTAATCCAAATAGCTGACCCATTGGCTCTTCACATGGAGTTTTTTTGCTATTCCCTGTGCTATTTCCATGGGTGTTATCAAGTATTATTCTTCATCCTTACTATATTGCCTATTCATTGGAGGCAGCTTATCATGTAAAGAGTGTTAGGGAAACATATACCATATATACTCTCTAAATATATATTTGGATAAATGAATAAAATATGTAAAAGTACAGTGAGCTCAAATTTCCTGCTACCTATCAAATATCCAGTTTATCAGTGCTATGTTTTTACTTAGTGACCTTGAGAGGCAGCATGAGCTAGCTAGTGTGTAGTGAGCTTCTTTCAGAGTCCAGATGACTTGGATTAAAGCCCTGTTTCAGACACATTCTTGGACATATGACCCAGGAAAATTTACTTAACTTCTTAATTCTCCAGGCAAATTTATAAGAATACAGTATGCAGAGAACTTGTTGATCTATTTCGGTATAGTTCCTGGCTGGGAGCTCATTTACTATACCAGTGAAATCAAAAGTCAGAACCTATGCTCCCCAAAAAAATCAGAGATCCACTACTACCCCTTACTAATCTGAGATAGAGCCTTAGGTCCTCGGAGATATAGGAAGAGTAAGAGTTCTAAATGTCTCAGCTCATCCACCATAAAGCTTACTTCTTTTACATTTCTTCTATCACACTATGCCTTCCTAGTTATACAGATTTTCTCATATGTAATTCATTCCTCCTTCCAATGAATCCACATATAAGCAGAGACACTGGGCTATGCTAGGCTGACTGCTTCTCTGGTTTCTTGATGTGTTAGTTATTCTGAATATCTATGGCAACATTTGAAAGCAACCAAGTAGCATCCATATAAAGAGGTTCATGGAATAGATAAAAAATAATAAAGGATGCATCTTGTTTCATAGAGCATGAGATCTTAACCTCTTTAGATAATGAAAAACCTAAAGAACCAAAGTGAATAAGAAGACCTGATAAAGGATCAGCTAGTCCTCAAAGCCTAATACATACGTAAAGATACAAACATATATACATATACATATATGCATACCAATGCCTTACAATATAACATATATATGTATTTACACATAAACACACATATATATATGTGTGTGTGTATACATCTATATTGATCTATCTATAGTCTAGCACTATTATAAGAATACACAGATTGAGACAAACTATGGAAATGTAATATATTTGATTATGTCACTTTCAAGTATCACTTGTGTATGAAAGTACATGGATATAGTAAGATCAACTCAAAGGTCCTAAACTCTGAGTTAGGGCTTATGTATGGCTTATGCATACCTTAATTGTCAAGATCATCTATGACATATATTACCTAAGTCTACAATTAACTCCATGATTAAAGTACTGATTATCACAAATGACTAAACACTGAGCTAAGTGTCATATCCCTACTTAGCACAACCTTAAGTTAAAGTACCTACTGTATGTCTTGTTATCCAGCCAATATGAGAGCTGAGCTCCTTTGAAATAGACAAGTTACTATATCTAATCAACACAGCAGTATGGCCTGCCAAAAACCTATAAAACTAATCGATTTGCAAGAAAATTACATCACCTTCAAATCAATGCTGGTAACACAGGTGGCATTTATAAAAAATAAGGAAATTGACATTAACACAGCCTGTCTCTGCTGCCTGCCAATGAGGTTTCCAGTTTTGCTAAGGAAAGATCCTGCCTGCCTCCCAAGAATTACATTTAAAGGCTTTGACTAAAATCACACTGAAATATTGTAGTATCAAGAATTCTGATGAATTCATAGGACTATGGGCTAGAAGGGAGTGATGGTGGGACCATTTAACTGGAATTGGAAATCAACCTCTGAATTAGGATTTCACTGGGTAATTAAAGGATAGCTCAATGGCATCTTTTTATATTTGTCCAGATTCAGAACTAGCAGAAATGCATGAGACAGTGTCCCAAATACCAACATCGAAGATTTTGGGGGAAGAGTTTCCCAATCTATCACCCCAATTCCCCCCCACACCTCCATTGCTGATACCTCCATGAATGGATATTGTGCCTATCAATAATTTAGTTAACAATTCTCTCAGTAAACATCTATTAAAAACTTGCAGCCACACCTTGGTGAAACCATCTCAGCAGATGGGCTAAACTAGGTTGAGGGTAACGAACAAGCCTCAAATTCACCAGTGAGTTAGGGGGATATCTACACCAGTGCAATGGGCAGATGAGAGCAAGTTGTTGCAATGACTGAAAAGGTGACTAAGTTTTGTGGAGCACTTAGAGCTTGGTCAGATATCAGAGACACCAATGTCATCTACTGCATCCCAGGACATCACCAATCATCTAGACTTTTGTCCTCCCACTGGATTTTGATAGCTCTGGAAGACAGTGAGGCAGATGACTGTATACCTCTGCCTCACTTCAATCCATGTAAAAGTCAAGATATCACCCCTGATATTATCGATCTGCTTCCAGAACGACAAATGAACAACTGTGTTCCAGGAATTGTGCTGTGCTGACTGCACTGTTCTCTGAGATCCTTCTCCCATTTTGGGAGGGTTATGCTCCACTTCAGAAAACAACTTTCTTAGGACCTGTGATACCTAGGACACTTGAGCGCAGTTTAGGATCAGTCGGTGAGTTCAGCATTAAAAATGACTGCCTTGCCTCCTTCTCCTCTATAATAAGTTCAACCTTAACTAGCCCCATAAGACACTATTCTCCTCTGCCCCCTGGGACATATCTGGGTAGGGTTCAGGGGAAAGCTTATTGGATTTGATTATGCCCTGAGTCTGAGAACCGGAGTTTAAACCCTGTCCTCTCCACTTACTGCTTATGTAACCCTTGACAGGTCTTTGAACCTCTGGATCTCCCTCTGACCTCAATTTCCTCATTTGGAAAATGGAGAGGCTGAGTCAGATGTCTTCAAAAGCTCCTTCTACCTATAAATCAACAATTCTGAGTTTCCAATAGTTCTTGTATTCGACATCTTGTTTCCAATCCCAGCTATCACCTTCATTGGCGCCCTCAATCACCTTTTTCTTAGATTATTTGAACAGTGTTGTAATTACTGTCCTTGCCTCATTTTTCTTTTTGCTCTAGCCCATCCTACTCAAAGCAATTTTTGTTAAGTGCTGATTGAACCACGTGAGTCCCCTACTCAGTTAACTTTGGAGGCTTCCTGTTGCCTCTAGGATAACATAAACTCATCTGCTTAGCTTCAAAACCCTATATCACCTGGCCCCAACCTATCTTTCAGCCTAATTGTGTATGTTACTCCCCCTTTCCTACCCTGCATTCCATCCAGATTGGCCTTCTGCTAATTCCAATATCAATGACACTCTATTTCCAATTTCCACAACTTTACAGTGTCTTTCTTTGTGCCTGGAATGTGCTCCCTCCTCACCTCCACCCTCCAGAATCCCTCTTTCTTTTAGATGCAGCTTAGCCTTTATCTTCTTTATGATACCTTTCCTGATTCTTGAAATTGCTAGTGCCTTACCTCTCAAACTTTCTTTTAATTCATATATATATATATATATGTATATATATATACATACACATACGTATACGTATATATATGTATATACGTATACGTAGTTATGTTTGTTACCTTTATATTTATGTTGTGTACATTTTTCTTTGTGCTTGTCTACCTCATTAGAATAGAAAGTCCTTATTAGCAGCAATTGTTTCACTCTTTGTCTGCGGTATCCTCAGTCCCTAGCAGAGTACTGGCAGATACTAGGCACTTAATAAATACTTGCTGATTGTTGGATTGATTAAGCCTATATGTCTTCATCTCCCGTTCCAAGCATCTTTCACTGCTCACCAACCCTTGGATTCTCTTGAAGATACCACATCTCTTGGCAGCTTCTCCATACCTGACACAGCTCCTTCATACTCCCTGATACATTTTGAGTGGAGGAAGACTTGGCTTACTTTGTGTTCTCCACTGCCACTGCCAGGTCTAGCTGTTAGGACAACTTAACATCAACTTTCCCTTCGTTTGTTGGTTTGCTGGGCTTTTTTTGTTTGTTTGTTTTAATTTGTGTTGATATTTTTGTCACAATATGACTTTCATTTCCAAATATTCTGTTCCCCTTTTGAACCCAGAGGCCCATTCTTTTTTAATAGAAAAAATAAAAGAAAGAGGAAAACAAGTTGTTCTACCAAACTAAAAAACTCTTCAACCAAATCTGAGAACATATGGAGTAGTTTACGCAACATCATTGGCCCTTTCTCTAGTCCATCATGAATAGCAACGGTCAACATATATTATTATCTCCCTTTTGCCCTTTTACCCCTCTTCACCTGTCAGAATACTAATAACTGATTCAGACGGTATTTGGTCTTATTAGAATAGGAATTCCACTGTAGACCAATAGATAGACACTATTGTAAATTCATTGATTCTATTTCTAATGTATGTTGGAAGAAGCTTCATATGGAGGGCTTCCAGGATTTTTTTTAAGGGAAGTTTGATTTGTGAAGCATCCCACAGATGGATTTTGGTCTGAGTAGAATAAGTATTCTGTTACAGGATAACAAGTAGGGAGTATTTTACAGTTTTGCCCTCTATTTTAACTAAGAAGCAATTCTTCCTTTCAGCAGAAATACTATCTACCCCCTCCCATTCCCACAGAAGCTGATGGAAATGAGTTGTATTCTCTAACATAATGCAAAAGCAGCTGTAACCTATAACTGCCTGTACAACCTATGCACCTGGGACACACACTACTTGGTGGATGAAATTAAAATTTTGATAAGTGATATAAATGGTTTGTAAGAAAGGAAATTAGTTTGTGTGGCCACATTGCCTGCCATAATTCTGCTCACTTTGCAGTACTGAACTCATTCTTAGAAACCAATCCACAAGGAATCATTTTCACCTTGAAAATTGCAGATATTCAGAATCAAGCTCTCCCAAAACACTCTCTTAAATAATCCTAAAGGACTCATGGGTGAATCTGTGCTTGGGTGTTGTGTCATGGGTGTGTGTCTCTGTATGTGTATGTGTGTTATATGTTTTAGTATTTTACCTTAATAATAATATAGTTTCTAAGAACGGAGAAAGAGTACTCTAAATAAAATCAGATGCGTCCGTGGAGGTTTTCTTGCTTTCAGTGAGTAGCAACTAATCTCCCTAGGAAACCAGATAAAATGTCTAAATTTTGAGTAAAGTGGGTTTAGAAAGACTTTTGTAGTCCAATTTGAATTAAGGTTGCCTTTTCTTAAAAATGATACTTTTGAATTTTAAAAGAATACATTCCCTTTTGATCTAGACAATCAAGTTTGAGGACTGGCCTCTATGCAAACTTTTTTCATCAACATGGATTTACTGCTTGTAAATTTTAGTCTCTAATAGTATATTTCATGGGACACTGAGAGACTAAATGACTTAGCCATGTTCACCCAGCTAATATTGGCTAGAGAAGGTCTTGAAACCAGGTTTCCCAGGATTCCACAGTTGGAACTCTATTAACTATGCCACCCTTCCTTTCAGCATCTTCAGATAAACAACAGAAATATACCAAATGAACAGATTGTTATAGAGATCTGGATGTCCCAGTCCTCCAAACTCTTTGGAATATATAACACTTGAGGACATTTGATTAGGTGATCTAGTTTTCCTATGAATGTAATGTATCTTAAGACTACCAAAGCAAGCTTTTGTCTAGGATCACATATGAATCTTTTAGATTAGATAATTACAGTATAGAAAAGATCCAGACCTCAATATCTGCAAACCACCCTTCAAAGAAAGTATGACATACATTAGAAAATGGTTTTACTCTTAGGATACACCTTCCACATCTTATTTTTCCTCAGAGGAAAGATAAACTGCTGATTTTAACACCGTATTTTTTTTTCAGGAGTAAGCTCACTTCAAGCCTCCCTGCTCCTTAGAGGAGGATTCTAGCAAAGTTACTTGAAGATCTTCCTAGGCTTTGGAGGAAATGTCTATTTCTTTAGAATAATTTTCCTTGTTTCTCCCAGGGAGCCATTGAGGTATGTTTGTGTGATCTACATTTTATAGACAAGGAACTGCACCTCAGAGATGTTAAGCATTCCTAGCTTAGACTATCTTTTTCCAACTGTAAATGGAAAATATAACAAATGTAACAACCCTATTTAGCGGATATCAGTTGAGATTGAAACTGATCAGTTCTAAGTATCACAAATCTGTGGTGTAAGATGGGAATATAAAACAAGATTTATTGACTTCCTCTGGGCAAAGAATCCTTCTAATCATATTATTTGCTGGAGAGAGATAGTTACCCTAATGCCACATTACAAATCAAGTGATTGAAACTTAGTTCTGGTTTAGGTAAATGATATATGGCATAAAAGCAGCAAAATATTGTATAAACCACAAATGACTCACAGTAAGGAGGCTGTGCCTTGAATCATGGTCCCACCACTTATGCTAATGGATCAAAAGATAATACATTTATATAGAGAGTAGAATTTAGAAGCCATTGAATCCAAATCCTTTATTGTACTTATGAGGAAACTGAGGCATGGAGAGTAAAGTGACTAGCTCACATAGTAAATAGAGGCAGTAGGACCTGAACTCATATTTTTCATTTCCAAGACTAGTGTCATATCCATGATTATCTTGAGGAAGTTGCATAATTATCATGAGGTAATCCTCTCATCATCAATATATTATCATATAGGAATAGACTGGTAAATGTTTAACAACATGATCTCTGAAAAAAGTCTTTATATATATGCTTTATTTGTCCTTACAGCATGGAATAAAACAAAGACTTGGGTCTAAAACATTTAGGAATTTTGTACTCAAGAAGATAATATACACGAGTTTTTATTATTATGTAGAATACCAAACAGACCCACCTCCCCTCAAAGAAAGCATACATACCATATGGCAAAATAAGCAGACAAAGGTTTGTCCCCACATATGCAATAAACTCACCTACTGAGAGAGGGTGAGGGAGATATGTAGGGGAGAAAACTCACTCAAAGATAGGGTTCAGGTAGAGAAAATTACACTCTACAGATAGGCTTACTTGAGAACAGGTACTTGACACCACATGCAGAAGGGGATATTTCTAATAAAACCCAGATAAGATAGAAAAGTTGGGGGGTAAGAGTCAGGCACTGATCAATATTAGGTTTGGGTGAACTTCAGATAGGAGGAGTTTTGTTATCAAGATCACAATCTAGGCTAGCTATCTGAAATAGCTAAAGAGAATGACTTGGGACCCCTGTAATAGGTCAAGAATTTTACCCAGTCAAATTGGGTAAGATCATTATCTGACTGTGACAGAGTTAACATAGATTAGAGAAATGGAAAAAATACAAACTTTTCTGTCTTAGGCTATATATTTTTGATTCTTTTTTTATGGATCTTAGGACCATTTAGCCTAAGTAACACCATGTTGGAGGCCTATCATTACATCAGATGATATAAAGTTTATAGTTATCACAGACTCAATACAACTTTTTCTGCCTACAATTCAATCTTTTAAAGTTAACCTGCATTATTCACATTTTCTCCATCACTTTGTAAAGTATAAACAATCAACCACACAAAAAAAATCAAGTCCTTATTTGATTTGAAATGTTTGCAAGATTTCTGAGATGTAAGTATTCACACTAAAAATTTAGCTATCAGCTTTCTTACGGTGGTTCTGACACATTATAGTATCCTTCTCCTTCTCTTCCTCTTCCTCCTCATGACTATTAATATTTCTGTTACAGTGTAAAACTTTCAAAAATAGTTTTCAGGGGCTCCTCCAAGATTTAGTTCCCTTTTCTATAAAATAAAGACAAGGATAATCGAAACATTTCCCAGAGAGATCAAATAATAAAAGTTATTTAAAACACATTGTAACTACAAAGCACTATATTGAAATTAACTTCTATTATATGCCATGTTAGTTCTGGTCTTAAATATGTATCTCTTGTCTTAAAATTATCTTTCCACTTAGGTAGTAGAGATGGTGGGTAGAGATGGTAAGATAATATTTCCATTTTTTCTATTGAGGTCCATGAGTTGATTATCTCATTTCTTAAATACATAACTCTCTATCTTGTCCACTTAGACTGCCATGGCCTATTGCATTACAAGTCCCTGTACAATACATTCTAAATTTATCTCCCTCTTTTCTCCATTTGCAAACAAAACAAAATAAAAGGTTGTACTTTTGCCTAATGACCCCACAACCCAGTCAATAAGAATGATTTTGCATTTGCAGCAATCTCATTACCCACAAATTCAAAGTAAAGAATTTAAATTTGTTTATTTTAATAGGCAAGTATTGTAATGGGGCCGCTAGATTGCTCAGTGGATAGAATGCTGAGCCTGGAGTCAGGAAGATCTATGTTTACATCCAGCTTCACACACATACCAGTTGTGTGACCCTGAGCAAGTCGCTTAACCTTTACTTATTTTGAAGATAGCTAAGTAGCACAGTGGATAGAGGGCTGTGCTTGGAGTCAGGAAGACCTTCGTTCAAATCTGAATTCCGATACTCACTAGATGTGTGATTCTATTGGCCTAATCAATGGGAAAAGGAAATGGCAAAGTACTCCAGCATCTTTGGCAAGAAAACCCCATGCAAGGCCATGAAGCTCGGGATTAGACAGAACAACAAATCAAAATAGTGTAGAGAAAGATATTGGAAATCTACATCCCCCCACCTCTCTGTCATTATCTTTAGTCTCTGTAAGACTTGTTTCCAGGAAGCTACTCTTTTTACTATTTAATCTAAATCTTAAACTCAAACACTATCATGACATAAAGTAAAGTTATGGACACACTAGCCGCCATTGTGTATTATCGGTATTGAGTTCTTCATCAGCAGTTAAGGTGGTCAAGCACTGTACAGGGGAATAGTGAATTTTAATACTGACAACAGAAGTAGGTTTTGATCCTGATCCTAGACTTCCTTGCACACTATCTCATATTAGATTCTGTTTTCTGCCTCATTTCTTACCTAGCCTTGATCATTGAATGGACATCGCCTCAGTCAAACTGAGACTTATTAAATTCTTCTCTTGAAGAAGCCAAAGGTCCATCATTGAATTCGTGGCCATCTCTAGTTGTCCTGATCTATATCTCACTACAGGACTCAGATGGTTCTGGAGAAGAAAGTGAGGCTGATGATTTTACACAGCCCTCCCTCACTTATGTTAATTCACTTGCATGTCATGGTATCACCTCACTGAGGTCATGGTCATCTTTGAGAATGAAGGACAAACAACATTAGATTCAATGTAATCTCAGGTGGCTAAGAAACAGCTAAGTGAAGCTGTACTGTGGATAAAGTCCAGATCTTGGAGTTAGGAAGAGCTGAGTTCAAATTGTGTCTCTGATACTTATTATTTGACCCTGAACAAGTCACTTAACCTCTTCAGTCTCAGTTTCTTCATCTGTAATGGAGTAAATAAAAACACATAATTTGCAGGGTTGTTTTTTAAGATCAAATGAGAGAACCTATCTATCCCTTACAAAACTTAAAAATACACTACAAATTTTAGCTATTACTATATTGGAGAAAAAAATGGAACTGTGGCCATGCTACAATATTTTTAAGACATACTGCTATTTCCTTTGGTCTTATTCCTATAATTCATACTGTGAGCCATTTAACAAATTTCTTTTTTTGTTTCTTCCCTTGGTTTATACCCTAATACTATCCCACTTACCAGCATAAACTCAAAAATAGCTACCGGAAGAGATTATCTCTTACCATTGAGCAAAATGTAAGGAATGAATAACACCCAAATTTGATAGCCTATTTTAGACTGACCAAAGCACCAAAGCATTTTTCTCAAGCAACATTATCAAAAAGAATACATGATATTGTTCTCATACATTTTTATGGCATCAAATATAAGCCTATCTGGGTGCTCAACAGCCTCTGAGCTAACATTTCACATTTATTGCCTGTATTCAGAGTGCTGATGTCTGTATTGATTCCTAAATAGACAGAGATGCATGTGTTTTTTGCTGCTACGGCAAAGAGGAGGAGGAGGAGGAGGAATGGAAAAGCATTTTGGAGAACAGAAGGGAGGCTTTGAATATTGGGCATAAAGCATGTCACAACACAAAGTGCATGGCTTAGATAGTATTTCTTCTGGTGTGAGTGTGTCAACACTAAGCAAATAGGAGATTGAAAGTCAGATTGATACTAGTTTACTTCAGCTGTACTCACAATTCAAGCAAAGACACAGATGGAAAACATTACAATTGCAAAATGTTAACAGAAGGTATTAAGGGAGAAATGTACAATTAAATTGAGTAATGAGCTATTTGTGATTCCAGGCACCTTGAATCCTGAAGGTTCCTTACCATTACTCTTGCCAGTGAATCTTGAACTACTATAGTCCCCTAAGTCAATGGCTGGCACCTTACAGCTTGTTGATGGTTTGATTGATTGTTTGATGGAAGAACTGAAATGCTTTGATGATTGCATTTTGTAGCTGCTTTTGCCTCTTCCCAGAGATATAAGTAGGGTAGGTCAGACAACTGGAGACTTGTCCCAGGGTGGAAAGTTTAGAGTCATTGGCAGCCACTTCCTGGTGAGCGGCAGTGGGAGAGGGCTTCCTCCTCTCACCAGCTTGCCCCTTGTGATGGTGTCAATCGCTGGCAACAGCAACCTACCTCATGGTGAATGGCTCTTTCTACCTTGATGAAGTAGCCAGAGCATAACTGACACTTCTATGGATGACTATCTTTCCAACTGGGTGGAAGTCTCAGAAATTCTAAGGTATGTGCTTCATTTCATCAGTAACCTAAACACTGGCCTCTTCTAAGGGCTTCTTTTTTTTTTAAACTCCTCAATCTTTTGTCCCAGGTAAAAAGATAGTTAATTCTAATTCTGCTTCCTCCTATCCTAGAGATATTGTTTCCTGTCTCCATGAAAGTAAGGATTTGTAAAGAAAGAAAATATATAGGATATTACAGTAAAGAGCAAAACACTTGGAATATGAGATATCAGAATCTTCTCTGAGTTTACTGTCAGACACGATCATGAGATGCAAAATTATAAACACTGGCATTGTAAGCAAAATGGTGAAGTTCTATTTATCCAAAACCTTTGGATAGCACATTCATTTTTATGATTATACTATGTTATGTAAAAGCTTGTTTTATTCCATAAATTACAAAGAAAATAAAACAATTTATATTTTCTTAAAAAAATAATAGGATATTAGATTTAGGTCTGGAAAGGACCATAGAGACTGTCTGGTCACTCTCATTTTGTAGGTGAGAAATCTGAGACTCAGAGTGGGTAAAATATTTGCCCTGGGTTCTACAACTAATAAAATATCCAGACTGAGATTTCAATCTGGTTGTGTTACCTGTGACTTTTCTGACTTCTCCATCTTGCCTCAGGAAGCTCATTGCTAGGAAAACTGCATCATCCTGCAAGATTCCATCAACCTTGCTACTCTGCCACATCACTATCTTTTGCCTTTTGGATTGGAAAGTAGAGCCATAAACTCCAGAACATCCACTTAAGGAGGGAATTCAACTCAGATTTCTCATTGCTCACCTGGGTACACTGCTCTAAGACTTCTCTGATTTCCTTCTTCATATTCTACTTTTTTTCAGCTTCCTTTTGTGTCTTTTTTTGTTTGTTTTCAGTATTTGTATCCACAGAGCTTAGCACTGTGCCTGTCACATAATAGGCATTTAATAAACATTTAATGGCTATTGACTATTATACCTATTTTTCTTATTCCAAGTATAGTGAATCCACTGTTTTACACTGAATCTAATTGAGTGAATTGATTAGTCTAATTAATAGAATAGATTTATGTGCTATGCCAGTCTCTTTGGAGGTAGAAAAATTGGAATACTAAAAGTAACAAAAAATACAAATGATACAGAATGCAATTATGTGCTTATTTGATGATTCAGAAAGCATGTTAAAAACAAGCTCTGTTTTATTATCATTATTACAAATAGGAAAATGAACCAGATCCCTTATTTAATTTATATATGAAACCCCTAGATGATAAAACTATCTCTTACCAATTTTGGTCAGGATCTTCTCTATAATTAGAGTGTTATGGTGTTGTCCTAGAGCACTTAGAAGTTAGGGGTGGAAGAAATTAACATTATGCTATTATATTAATAACCAATTATTAATTTGTAATCCACCCTTTTCATCTTATTTCTGTTAAGGCCCAACACTTGAAAAGGTCACTCAACCTCTGAAGGACATGACTGACTGATGAGATTCCTCCTTAGGACCCCAGCCAACTGGGACAACTAATTTCTGTTTACAGTATAAACAGAATACAGTTTGGATGAGCCTATGCCTGGAGTAATTATCCCATGTCCTTGATCTCTTCCATTAGAATTTAGGGCCACCCAACTCATTAGCAGAAAATTAGCCTGAGAGGTCTGGATGGTGCCTTTCCCCATCCAGATTCCTGGAGGCTGTGGAGTCCTGTGATCAAGCCATGTTCTCAGCAGAAGGAGCAGAAGACTTTTAGCCCACCTTCTCATTAAACGTCTACCAATCAGGGTTGATTTTCACTTGTCAAGGTAGCCTTCTTTCCAAAGGGATTTAAGGCATTTCATGGTCTCACTTGGGGTCTTTGGTTACCAAGATAAACCACTGAATACCAATGTATTGATTGCTGGCTGATCTAATTAATAAATTGATCATTAATTAGAAACTCTGTCTCTCACTGTTTTCATCCATTGCAGAGGACTTTCCCAGGGTCATGGGGTTAGTATGGGTCACAGACAGGACTTGAACTCATATCTTTCTTCTTGAGGCCAGTTCTTCATGTACTATACCATGCTTTCCATCATTATTACATATGCTTGAATTAATACCTTGCAGTTATAGAACTCTTTTATAGTTTTAGTTTGGCAGGGCAGGATTACAGATGGTTAAAATTATACACACATTTTACAGATGAGGAAACTGAGGCTGAAAGGAGCCTAATTGATCATGCAGGATTACACAACTGTCCAGTCATCAGAATCTAGAGCTGAACCCCACTTTTCTAACTTCAAATTCAGTAGACTTTTCACTGTATAGATGGCATATACTGGAACTGGTTTTAGTTCTTTACATAATCATAAAATCATAGAATTTTAGAGCTAGAAAAGACCTTAGAAAGCATTTCATCTAAGTGCATCATTTTATAGCTGAGGAATCTGAGAGCTGTGAAGGGGCTTGGAAAAATAGGATTTGAATTTGGGTCTTCTAAGTTCACCAAACTTTGGTCTTCCTATTCTACCATTCTTTCAAAAAGCAGGAACTTAATTAAGTTAAGGTTGTTGAGAGAATGATTATTAATGGCCAACCATTTGGGAGAGATCCAGAATCCCTCTACCCCCTATTCTAAAGTCTTGATTTTAAAAGTTTAGTCTCTTTGAAGCACATTACTGATAATGAGAATGGACAAGCTTTCTTGTTTAGACACACACCCAGGTCGGGTAAATTATTGGGTTTTCTGTTGGCTTGGGCTTGGGGGTTGTTGTTGTGTTTGTCCTTCTTTCTTGAAGAGGATCCTGACATCAAGAAGACAGCTTGACTTGCAGATGACTTTGATTTGAGTGAGGAGGGGCAATGCAAGGTCATCAGCCTCACTTTCTTATCCTGAGCCATCTGGGTGCAGTGGCCTGATATTCATCAGGACAACTAAAGATGGTCCAGGATGCAATGGAAGACTCCAAGTGGGGTATAAATTCTTTGAGTAGATTGCCCAGGGCTGGGGAATGGAGGTGGAACTTAAGAACTAAATGACATAATCAAAGTTCAGGTCCAGCCCCTCATTTTAATATTCGTTCTCTTATGAATTATTAACCAGAGTTGATTGCCATGCTTTTTGAACATTTCTCTTTCACTAGAACATATAAGCCTTGAGTCCACTGCCATGATTGTCTTTGGCCTAAGAGACAGAGATACCCAAATGACTATTCTTTTATTAAAATGTTATTGATTTTTTTTTTTTTTACCAGGGGAGAGGTTAGGTTTGTTTTTTGTTTTGTTTTGTTTTTGTTTTTTAGAAGCAATATGAAATTTTACTTAAAAAGTAAAAGTTATTTTTTAAAATCCCAAAACAAACATAAAAACTACTCTAACACTGTATGGTTAAAATAGGAGGAAATACATGCAAAGGTGTAAAGACTCAATACAACTTTTTCTGCCTACAAGTTAGCATCTCCAAATACAAAGCTTGTTATCACTGATGCAATTTCTGCTATAGTTTACAGTTAAGAGATCATCTTTGCCTTGGCACAAAGTCTCATTGCACAGTACTATGGTTCTTGCTGTCTTAGGAACAGAAACAGGAAATGAGAGGAAAAAAGTTGCTTTGGTGTGGACCATGAATAGCCTATGTTGACTTTGAATTTCATGCAAACAACCACAGGGTCAAATTTCAGTCTAGGGAATGTGTTTTCGACACATATATTTTTACTTGGTATTCAGTAAATGTGAAGGACATTGAACTATGTGCCCTGATATCTTCATGCCACAATGAAGAATATGGCCTGACTCCACTGTCATTGATTCACACTGACCAATTCATATTAACCGATGGGCAAATTGTGACTTGCCGTCTGCACAGCCAATCATTAATAAATGTCAGACCATGTAGCGATCCCACTGAAATCTATTTCAAATTGATTAAAGCAAATACAGCTTTTCCAATGATTGGCGTGGTATTTTCCAAGAGCCATCTTATTCTTGCCATGTCTCGAAAAAACATCATCTGCCTTCCTTGGCATTTGCAATCCACCCATTTCTGGTGAATTAGGAGTCTGAGACAAAGGACCAGTGTGTCTGCATACAGATTGAGATACAGAATAAATATTTTCTGAGTCTAGGCAAACCTGCTTCATGTGGGAGGACGATATTTAAGAATAGTCCCAACTGAATTAGTTGGCTGAGATTCACTTTGTTTTCAAATGAGAAAGCTAAACAAATGTACAGATTTAGCCCCACTGTCATCATTAGTTGGATAAAATTGATAAAGCTCTTCAGAGCTAGTAGCTATACAGAAGAGTTTATTTGCAATGTGTATCACATACCCTTTCTTCAGTGGACTGAAAACAATTGGACATTTCGGAATTATTCTGGAACTAGGAGAGAATTTTTGAAGTTTGCCAGATTGTAGGTTTGGTGATTTTTTTTTTCTTTTTAAGGGCCATTCTGCTGACAGATGCAAAGATTTCAGAGGCCAAGGGATTTATAGATGAAAGAGACCTTAGGGGTCGTCTAGTTTGACCCCCACCCCCTCATTTTAATGAAGAGAAAACAAAGGAATGGAGCAAGGTGATGACTCATCTGGTACCATAAAGAACATAATAAAAATTGCCATTTGTATAATGGTTTAAAGTTTGCAGAACTTTTACATATAATCTCTTTAGAGTCTCATGATTGCCCTGTGAGATAGACCTTACCAGTACAGTTGCCCTGGTGACCCCCTCATTCACATGGCTAATGTCACCTCCCTCTATCTGTAGCTGCCTATCCCCAAGCTTTGAGTCCTGAGACTGTTGGGAGCTGAAGGCCTAAGATGAAATGACAGGATGCAGCTATTACAGAAAGGAGCTATTGTGAATGTCTCAGAGAAACACCAGGTTGCCAGCAGTGGCAAGATTGACTGCTGAATCCATTCACCCTGTTCTGGATTGGGGTAGTCCTGGCCAGAAACAGTCAGAGGCACTTGCAAGGATCAGACAGCCATGACTGAGAAAAGTATCAATTCCAACAAGGTCCAAGGTATAACAAGGAATATGTGATAGCTGTTTCCTTTTCAATATCCTGCAGTCTTCTTCTTAAAACTGCTATAATTTCAAAGGATTTGTTTTATTTGCATGTACATGCATAATAAAAAATATTTGGCAGAAAATGATATATAGCTATCCTTAGTAAAGGAACATTGTCAACAATTATCTCACAGCACAAGGCCTATACCTATGAGGTATAGGCCTTGTGCTGGGCTGACCAGAGATCCTGAATGTGAATTTTCTGTGTCTTCATCCAATGAAAAAGGGGAGGAAATAAACATTAATTAAGTGCCTACTATGTACTAATTGCTTTTTTATTTATGTATTTAGCTCACTTGCTACATGCTATTTATTACTACTATTTATTAATATTATATTTTTATCCTCACAACAGCCCTGTGAAAAATGTGCTATTATTATCCCCACTTTATAGTTGAGGAAACTGCATAGAAGTTAACTGACTTACCCAAGATCACACAGCTAGTAAGTGTCTGAGACTAGGTTCAAATTCAGGTCTTCCTGTCTCCACAGCCAGTGGTCTTTCCGTTGTACCATTGAATTGTCTAATGATTGACTCTCTCAGATGGGAGTTCAGCATCCTGTGGAAGCTGTGTTGTTTACATGTCTTTTCTGCTCTTAGACAAGGCCCCAATGAGAAACTAAATACAAACCACACATTTCCTAGAACTCTTGCATCTTCTGTGTAGTCGGAGCATCACCATAGTTTTGGCAATGAATGGGCTCACATATGCTAGGTGGACATTCACTATTTTTTTCTTGTCTTTCTGTACTATTTGTCTACCAACTAATTCTAAGACACTGATACTTTTGTAACTAGGGATATCTGTCTAATTCTGTGGAAAACCAATAAACTATCATGCCAAGATTATGTGACTGAACTAAAGCTAATCAGAAGAGGACAGCGTCTGCTCAGGAGATGGAGTACCAGAGCTGACTTCTAGTCAGGTCATTCTACAAAGTCACATGCCTCTTGACAACAAACCAACATTACCTCATAAAAGGTAGAATTTAGAAAGGGATAATCCTTGATACTTTAAAGACCATGGAAAGCTTCGTCCTTAGTTTCTGTGTAGGGCAAGCTCATACCTACCAGTGGGAGCAGAAGAGGCATGGGAGGCCATATTCTCATTGCAGAATAGACTCAAATGAGTGGCCATCAATACCACCTGATCATTGCATTAGTAAGTATCAGAAGTGACATTTGAACCCAAGACTTCCTTACTCTAGGTCCAACATGGTGTATGACGGAAGTGGCAATCAAAAGGTTGGTGAGCTCCACCTAAGCTCAGTTGAAGTCCATTTGAAGAATGGACTTCAATAATGCTGAGCTCAGCCCAATTAAAATGTAAAATGCAAAATGAAACATTTAACAAAATAAATAAAAATATAATAAAACATAGATAATGCTACTATTTCTGACATTAAGAAAGACAATAACACCGTTAAGGAACAAGACTGTATCTAAGTTATCAAGAGAAAATTGAAAAAAACGGAGAGAGAAAGAGTGAGATAGAAGTGGTTAGGGGTTGGAGCTCTGTAAGATGCAGAAGATAGCTTCTCCTTGTCCTGTACATCTTTATTGTCTGTAAGAATTCAGTAGAATTATAGGAAAAGACAAGAAGCCTCCTCTTGATAGAGTCAACTTCACTCAGAAGATTCTATTCACATAAACTGTTATGTCATATTTAGACACATAAGGTGCAAGATATAGCATAGAAACTGATAAGAACTCAAGGACTGAGTTCTAGAAAACAAATGACATTCAGAGAATGCACTACCTGTATTTTTCTACAAATGACAAGTGATACTTACATGTCAATAAACTGTTGATTTCTTAGAGGAACAGATAAAAGGCCTCTCTATGTCCTGCATTATCTGAAAGAATATCATGTTTATCTTTAAAAATGAAAGAAATGGAAAATTATGAATAATAAGAAAACATAAGCAGAAGGGAAATCTCAGTTTCAGCTTAATTTAAACAAGCATTTGCTAAGCAACTATTATGTGCTAGAACTAATACTAGGAAGGAAGAAGAAGAGGATGGGGAGGAGGAACATGAAGAAACATGGATTACCATTAGATTGTCATCCTGGATGAATAGAAGAAAGGTGGGACACTTGAGAGAAATAGGAATATTTGAAAGAATGAGAAATTCAGAATTTAGGAAGAAAGATAAAGAATTCTGTTTTGGGCATTCTGAGTCAGATATACATCCAGCTCAGGGATGCGTGTGTGTGTGTGTATGTGTGTGTGTGTGTGTGTGCGTGTGCGTGTGCATGTGCATATGTGTGTGTGACACACACCTAGTAATTCTGAGAACAGATTTGAACTCAGATCTTCCTGACTCCATTGCATCTGCTGCATTCCCTACTTGATGTCTGGATAAATATATGGATAAATGAATGAATGAGTTACTCATCACTTGGTACTCAACCTTCTGACGATAAACTCTCTATACTTAGATGATAATATTTTTGAGAACTTCTGCTCAAATTCTCCCTAATCTGAGGACCCTTCAAAGTTTGAAATCTTCAGGAATAACCTTTCAGATCCAAAAACAGTCTCCCAGACCTGATAATGAAAGCATCTAAGTAGGACTTCATTAAAGTAAAATAGGTGCTTTTATGAAAAGTAATATAAAAAATTGGGGCAGTTTAGAAAACTTTCTACCTTGCCTACCCCCACGACTCCTGATCTATTGGAGAGTAGTTAGCTTGTAAATTTCCACATTTGAACAATGTAGAATTAAAGCATAGTGGCCAATAAAGTCACTTTGCTTCCCCTCTTCCCCGACCAGGATACTAAAGAAGACCACACTTGTGTATCCTAGCCTCCTAATATTGATATTAGGGTTTTGAGTTGTAGTAGCATGATAGATTCTGTAAGAATGTCCCATTAAAAATTGACTTATTGTCAGACACTTCACCTGCTGACATAGTGAAAGACTTAACTAGTTGCATCCACATTGCAATGTCAGACTTAAAAACAAAACAAAACACTTGTTTATAAATATCACTTTTATGATGGTTTATTTGGGCTTCTTGTTGCTAACTCATTATTTATGTTGTATCCCACAGGCGATCAACACATCCCACTGGGAAATTAGTTTGCAATTTAGTGTCATTTCAGAGTACAAGTGATTTTCAAGTCATTCAAGGAAGTTAAATGAGAACTTATATTGCCTTTTTTGGGTTAAGAGGGAATGCTCATGCTCTGTATGGCCTTGAATTTTGTTTCTTAAATGTTTTCTGATGTTATACTTTCATTGTTTGAAAGCTAGTTGTTACTGCTCTCTGTGTCTATCTCATTTTTTTTTATTATTGCATTTCTTCCTGAGAGCGCTCCCTGTTCTTTGTGCTCTATACACAGGACCTGTATTGATGTCATATCTATCTTTGGAAGACCAGGTGACAAAGTAATCCACATAGCACGATGAATCAGAATGGTCATCCAAGGTTCACGATTAGGGAGAGTCACTGGGAGCTTGTATAATCGTAAAATATTAAATCTGGAAAGAGAAATCTATTTCAGCTCTTTGCTTTATAAATGAGTAAATGGTGACCCAGAATACTGAAATAAAATGTCCGAAGTCTATTGCAAGTTAATGACAGAGTCAGAACTAGATGCCAAGTGTTCCAATTTCTAGCCCAAAGATTTCTCAGAGACATCATGAGGCCATAGTACCTTCTTTCAGTGACTCTTTCCCACCAGCAATACAACAAGAAGACAGATTGTAGAGAGAAAGAAGTGATTCAGCCAAGAAAAAGATCTATAACCAAAGGAGGGAAACTGAGGCTATGCTTCAGGAAAGTAAATTTAGAGAGTGCTAAACAAAGGTGCTGTATTTAGAGAGCACTGTTAGAGGGCACAGCCCTTCAGCAGCATAGAAAACAGCACTAAGCAACTTACTAACAATTATTAGCTAAGAAATGTATACAAATATGTATGATATAAGGCAGAATATGATAAATGATTGAATTTGCTTTTTTCTTTACCCCATGAGGGATTTTTTTTCAGGAAATGGACACATGTAACTTAGAGTTCTTAGTTGTCCACATATATCAAACAGAAATAGTAGATCATACTTTCTGCTCTTGATGTCTTTCACTCCTAGGAAAGGAAGTAAGGGGGTGGAGGGGCAGAACGAAATAGTCCCACTCCTTTTGAAATGCTAAGTCTTAGCTCTTGCCATTTAGGGCATTGTTTGCTGTTAGTTTCTTTGGGAGACAGTAAATACAAAAATGCATCTATTTGGGGTGCCCTAAACCATCGGAACTATTTAGAAAAGTGAAAACATAGAAGTGTCCATTCTAGATCCTTGAATGGGTGCCTAGGATCTGCCAAAATATGAGGCTATTAGTCTCTCACTGTCAGAGGGTTGAGCAAGGAGCAGATCACAGGGATTCACTTCCTTCAGCTGGCACTCACAAGCTTATTCATGTCCCCATCTCAGCCACAAGGCAGACACAACATCAACCACAAGCTGACCTCACTGTTCCCTTAAAAGCTTGTTACTGTGTTGTAAACTGTTCAGTATTTTTGGGGGCTGCTTTTGATTTCATTTATAAATGGGGGCAGAGGGCACTAGTTTTTTCCCAAAGGCAGGGACAGCATCAATTGGGCCATTTTTGAAATGTTTCTTAGATATTGAAAAATTTGGTGTCTCCAGGTGAAGTAATGGAATCCTGCCACCTTTCTGCCCAGGTTCCTGAAAAACTGAAAAAGAAAACTAAAAGAGGAATGTTTGTGTGGCATCCCTCCAGAGTGAGCCTAAAGAAAAGTTGCTAATTTCGGACTGACTTCTCTCTCCTACTGCTGTGCGGAAATTATGTGCACAAGTCAGAGGCTTTTCTCTGCCCCCAAAAAATCTGCATTCAATTAAAATTAAGCTTGAGTGTTGTGTTAATTCTGCAGAACCAAACAAAGTCATTTTTGTTTAAACTTTTCCAGTGCTGTAAGGATGAGAGAAAAAGGGGAGGGAAGGGAATAAGAAAGAAAACTGGAGGGTGATGTCCATGGAAAGGGGCTGCAAAGGAAAATGAGAACCTCTCTCTGGAAGTGTAAGATTACAAAATTCTATTGTCCAAAGCTTCATTTTGAGAAAAGAATGAATCCTCCCATACCTTCCACAGTGAAGCTTTTAAAACATTGGGAAATTTACCAGTTTTATCCAGAGCAGGTTTGACCAAGTCTTTTGGATCTTGGGGATCTCAATAAAGACATTTATTTTAAGTTTCATAAACATCTATCCATATCACCCTTTTAACATAGGCTGTCTTAGTATTGTGAAGTTTGGTTGGAGTGTTGACCCCAAAATACAATGTGGGGAATTCAACTTACATTGTCCATTTTACATCAGTTTACAAAGCTCTACTTTTTTTGTCATCACCTGAAAAATCATTAACTTGATGAACTCCTTAGTATCTTTTTCCTTCCCACCAAAGATAAAGAGGATCCCTGCCAAACTAGATATCACCTTAGTTTGCCTAGTGAGGTTCATCCACTTATCTCTGTCACGTGAAGAAGGCTAACCCATGGAGAAGCATTGAATATTATGTTATCCATCCCCCTTTCGTTGGTGAAAACACCTCCACCTGAGAAAAGGGAAGTATTATAGGTTCAGTTTCTTTCATCAAGTTTTTAAAAGTTATTTTTTGCGTGCAGAATCCAAAGGGAAAGTGACTGGTCAAAGGGTATGCTGAGAACTTGGAAGGTCTTAAGTACCCTTCAAGAAAATTCTATAAGATGATTTACAGATGAGTTGGTGAGTTTCATTAGTGGAATATGTTTTCATGCCAGGACTTCCATATACTGATGATCTTGTAAGTCTTAAATTACAACAACAACAAAAAAAAACATGAAAACATTTAGTCTTAAGAAAAAAAGAAAGTAGTAGAACCACATAATTATCAAAAACATGAACTGCAATGAAAAGGGATGATGACTGGCTGTTTTCTCTTTTTCCTTAAGGAAAGAGTAAGATGAAATATGCTCAAAGGACAATAGTAAATAGCAGAGATTTAGGTTAGATTCATAGTTGGAAAGTAAATATATATTGGTTGCCATGATTCTTACAAAAAAAATTCCCTATTACTGTAGATCTCTCCAAGTAGAGCTAGGATGATTTACATGCAGTTTTGGCTCAAGGCAGGGTGATGGACTAAGTGATCTGAAACCCTCTGGAACCTAGCACCGTGTATCGCATATAACAGATGGGAAACATCCTTGCTAGCTTTTTCATGTAAAGACCTATTCAGCATTGCCACTATTTTTATAAGCCAGGTAATGAACACTGTAGCATAATAATACCTCCCGGAATTTTATCTAGTATTTTTCTTTCCAAAGAGTCAACAAAGCTCTTTTGCATGCAGTTCATTCTCATTTATCCCCAGGTGTGTTTTAGTTTTTGGTGTGTTATGTGCAACTAATTATTAATCCCAGATCAAGGTCTTTCCTGCTCCCCAGGATGTGCCTGCATCATCTTAACTTACTCTAATACTACTTGGTATGTGTTCAGAGAAGGCAAAATCATTTTAACTTTGGCTTCAGAGAAACAGATTATGAAGTTATGAGGAGAGATAAAAAGAATTGCAATTACTTGGCCTTAAAAAGAGGGGATAAAAGCGTAATTAAATAATAGTCATCAAAAATATAAACTAATATTAGAAAGGAGGAAGATGAACAGCTGTTTTTCTATTACAAAAAAATAAAAGTGATTACAAGAAAAATAATAAAAATTCAGATGACAAGTAATTGGAGGAGAGGCAGCATCATAGTGGATAGAAAGCTAGCCTCAAAGTCAGGAAGATCTGTGTTCAGGCCCTAATTCTGCCATACACTGGCTGTGAACGTCTGAGGAAATTACTTCATCTTTCAGTGTCTGAGGTAACTCACTAAGAAAGACTAAATTGCAAAAGAGGTGCTGACCTGAATTTACAGAGGGTGTTTCCACACTGGGAGTTCTCGATGCCAAAGAAATATTTCCTGCCCAAAATGATGATGATAGATATTTCATAACTGTAATTTTTTAAAATCCCCAGCATTGTAAAAGCTACTTCAAAAACAACCCCATGATTCTTACTAAAATCACATAGAATTTTTTTCTGGATCCTCCGCTAGATTTTTACTAACTCTGCTCCATTATCATAGATAACAGAATTGTAGGCTGTTTTCCACACCACATCTTTGTGTAAGAGCACAGTGCCCATCTTTTGACCAATACGGGAGAAAAAGTCAAGATGAACCAAAAAAGTTGAAATATGTTTTATTATCAGAGGCTTTTGTTTCAATCACCAATCAATCTTCTCCATACAGACAACTAACAGATCCTAGCATCAGTCTCTTTCCCGTCTTGTCTCGCTATTATTTATTGGACATTTTTAACTGTATGCCTACCTCCCAGGCATTTCAAATTCACCATGTAAAAAACATGTTATATGTGGAAGTGAATGTTGAAAGCTAAAAGTAAATAAACTGAAAAAAGTATTATAGTCTTGATCCTCTGAAATACAACCATCGTCTAAACATCTCTATTTCAGTTAAGGACACTTTCATCATTCCAAGTTCCCAGCTTTACAATTGTCCTAAACTTCTTACTTGGTCAATATAATATAACCATTTACTAATATACATATATATGCATATATATATGTAGGTGTATATATATGTTCAATTCTACCTACTCACACATACACACACATATATATATGCACATGCATACATATGTATATACATATATACATATATATATATATATATATATATATTCAATTCTACCTACTCAGCACTTGCCTCTGTCTCCTACTCTCCACCCACAAGACTACCATCTTAGTTCAGGCTCTCATCAAATCTCACTTGAATTATCATAGCCTTCAAATTGATCTCCTTCTCTAAGCCATACATCTCAAAACTAGCAAGTGTTTATACACACACACACTCACACTCACACAGAGTGTATGATCTCTTTTTGGGCTGGTGTATTTGTACTATCTCTCCCTGGAAAATGGAGTGCTCGTTCCTTTTGTATCCAGTGTCCATAAACTTCTCTATATCTCCCTCTATGCCTGAACTTGAGAAAAGATTCACTGTGACTTTTTGTGGACATGTTAAAATCAAATGTAAACTCCTCGCTGCTATTAAAGCAAAAGCACTTGTAAAATTTCCTCAAACTTTTAATCTTATTGTACCTTATTTCCCTTCATTCATTTTCAATTGAGTTAGACTAGTTTTCTTAATGTTCTCCACTCACACTGATCTCTATCTGCTGTTTCTATGAACTTGACCAGGCAATCCCCCACACCCCCATTCTTGGAATTTGCTCCTTTGTTCTCCTCTCTCCCTCATGGGACTTCCTAATTTTCTTCAAAGTTTAAGTTCTGTCTCCTTGATCCCATTCCTGATCACTCAAAGTAATAGTGCCACCCTGCTAAATTATTTGGTATTTATTTTACATACATACATAGACACACGTCTGTCTGTGCATATGTGTGCATGTATGTGTGTGTGTATATATATATATATACACTGACATATGTACATGTTATTCATACTATGTACGGTGATTTCTCCTTGTAGCTCTCCATGTAAGTTCTTTGAGTTAAGATGCCGTTTCATCATTTCATTTCTGTCTCTTGATTCCCAGGACCTCACACATGCTTGCCATACACCACACCTAGAGCATGTGCTTGTGGATTAGTTGATCTTGTTCTTATTAAGTCCCAAATTTGAACTCACCTCTCCTGATTCCTAAACCAATATCTTTTCCATTCACCTATTTCTCCTTGAATCACTACATAAAGAAATATGATGAAGTGAACTTTAATCCCAAAAGTGAGGGGAAAATATATGGCAGGCTTAAATTGAAAACTTTTATTTTCTCCATTATGCACACCTATAAAGCTATAGAAATACATTAAATAGATGTATACCTGCATATACATATATTATGCATGTGCATATATACATGTGTGGATATTTACATTCATGCACATGTGTGCATGTGCAGACTTGGACACACACACACATTCTTCTCGGGAACTCCAAGAGAAGGACTTTTATCAATTCAGAACAGCATCTTTTCTGCAACTTTTAGTCTTAAAGTGTTGTTGGGGCATTGAAAACTCAAATGACTTACTTAAACAGTGTGGATCAGAGACAGGATTTCAATGCATAGAGGTCTCATGACTCTAAGGCAGACCTATACAACTTATAAACTTCTTCGGGCCACAGACAGGTTAGCCTGGGGACAGACTGATGATGGTTGGCTGCCACAGATCACATGACAGTTTAGACTAGAGACAAACTAATTAATGGTGGCTGTTACTCATGGGTCACATGAAAAACAGGAGAGTGTGCAGCGACCACCATACATATTTCACAGGCTGCAGGGAATCTTTGGGCAGACAGCAGATAGCTGTGGGCCCTATGTTGTTCAGGCCTGTTCTAAAGCCACCTCTGTCCACTATGTGATGCAGACAGCATTTTCTAATGTTGCTTTGCCAATGCATGTCCACCATCTCTTTAAATCTACTGAGCACTGAGTCTCATTGACCCTACCTAGGTCTTTTAGACACCAAGACCAAATCCAGTCTGTTTCAAGTTGACTTTTAGCCCCTGGTCATGGTTAATATAATAATGATAGCTAACATTTATATAGCAGTTATTATGCGCCAGGCAGTATGTTCTTTATAGTTGTTATCTCATTTAATTTTTAATATGGGAATGCTTAGCTTAATAAGTTTAAATATTTTCTTCTCTCTCCCACCGCCACTCCTTTCACTCTAGGTCAGAAGTTGATTTTATTATATTTGCATTTCTTACTTCAGTTGAAGCCCTTTCAGTTCTTCAGATAAACTAGTCCCAGTTTTGATGATATTTCATGAAGAACCAGTTTGTGTCGAGTTAGATACCAACTGTTTTTTCCCCCTAGGGGGTGAAATAATGAGCGATGGGATTGTCTTCCATTCATTTTCTTCCTCCCTCACTCCCCCACAACTTTCATCTCCCTTCAACCAGCTGCCAATTTCGAGTGTTGAAGAGAAAGAAACAGTGACTTTTCATTCAGTTTTTTTAACAATTAACTTAAGCATTAAGGAGAAAAGAATACACATTTACATAATAGCAACTATATGCCAAGTACTGTGATAATTAATTTTACAAACATTATCTCATGTGATTTCTTAATATAACTCCGTAAAGTGCCATTATCTCCATTTTGCAGCTGAGGAAGCTGAGGCCAAGAGAGGTTAAGTGAGGGCCCAAGATCACACAGTAAATATCTGAGTAAGAGTTGAACTCAGATCTTCCTGAATCTTGTCCAGTACTCTATCCATTTCAGCACCCACTACCTCCAAGAATTAAAGAGAGTATTGAAAAGTTCTGTTCTTCAATCTAGAATTAGGTTCTCATAAATAGAATTTTAAAAGCATTCTCTTGACTTCTGGGAGGTTTAAGGATTTTTCTACTTTTACCTAACAACAAAGTCAAGTCTTTTGTTAAAATTTTGAATCACACTTCAGGGTTTTTTTTTGAAGCAATGCTATATTAAACTCCTAACTCAAAGATAAGTGATTAAAAAAAAAAAAACAACCCTTGGCAAGTGTTTATTTTTAAGCCTGTATTAGACATAAAGAAGAGCTTACTGATAGTACCTTGTATTTAGGAATAGATTAAAAAGATAAGACATGATATCTCCATTGCTGGAAGGCTTTTAAAATAAAACAGACAACCATCGGTTTAAAATGGAACAAATGATAGAAAATTATTTTCTTTCAATGGACAACTGGGTCTGGATATTTATTTATTCAAATCAGGCCAGTAGCATCACTCTGCCAGTGATACCCAAGCGTGATTTGTGTGTGAAATGCATCAGCTACTACCCATAACCTTAAAAAAGGTTAGACATATTACATAAATCTACATATTACTCAACCATCTCTATCCTTGAATAGTTCACAATGGATTACTCATGAGAGAATATATTTCATGAAATTTTAAATTAGAAAAAGTCCTTAGCCATCATCTAGTACAACTACAGTTGAAAAACCAAAGGCCCAGAAAGTCAAATTGACTTGCCCATAAACACATGATGGTACCTCTAAGCCCAGAACTGATGTTGGCTCTTTCCACCACACTCCACTGCCTCTAAGTTTTTAAACCCATTGATATATTCAGCCTGCCACGTCCTTTATATTATCTAGTTCTGTAAATATGAATTGTATGTGTTGAGCAATATTTCCTAAATGTGTCATAGAATTAGTGTAAGTCTTATTTATTTGCAGCCAGGGAGAGGAACTGGCTGGCCTCTTGGACTCCCTTCTGTTCCCAGAAGTGGATGACACTTTGTTCTCTGATGGAGATTATTTGCTGTCATCATTAGTTGCATCTCTTTAGTTCAGAGGAGGGAAAAAGAGTGCCAACAATACAATTAAGGTCAAAAAGTTGTGTATTTTGTCTCATTGCACAAAACTACAATATGTTTCAATAGGTTAATCTTTTTCTCTGTCTCTATGTCTTTGTCTATAACTATTTTTGACTTGTCTCTCTCTGTCTCTTTCTACCTATCTGTCTCTCTGTCTCTGTCCCTCTGTGTCTATGTGTCTGTCTCTCTGTCTTTCTCTTCCCACCCTACCCTCTCTCTTTCCATACCTTTTATCACTAAAATTTTATTAAGTATTATTAAGTACTCTGGAAGAGCTATGATTTTGCCATTCTGGATACTCTGTCCACTGATATTGTCTACAACTTTGGCATGTCTTCTGATCTTATGTAATTACATGATATTATGTTTCCTCAGAAGTCATCCATAGACCATTTATCTAACTCTAATAGACTTACCTCTTGTTCTTTTCACAACTTTGGACATAATATGATATTATACTTTCTACCTAAGCCACCCAAATGGTCACTGTTAAACATTCGGATGAAAAATGAAAACAACCAATTAAATGTTTCTAGATATGTCTAAATATATCCTATTGTCAGTGACACACCATATTAACAAACATATTTTGTTGGGGAAAAAAAATTGGTGCATTAAAAGAAAAGAATTGATTTCATAGCATGAGTAATGGTTCTACCCTACAAAATGCTTCACCTAAAAAGCTGGGGGTGGGGGGAGATCAAAAGTATCATATAATTGCTATAGGTCAGGAGCCCATGTTTCTTTTGCTCTAACAACCATTCTAGATGCACTTAGTAATGTGGAGATAAGTAATATATTTTGAACTAAAAAATGTTACAGTTCTGAAAATTTATTTACACGTGATGAATTAGTTGAACTGATATGCAACAGCTGGCACCCAATGGCACATTGCCATTCTGTCATTTGTTTTTCTTCTGAGGGCAAGGACCAATGGGCATGCCTAGCCTGTACCATCATCACAGTGAAGTCAATATAATATCCCTATGCTAAGTTATTGCTGTCTCTCCCCCATTTTACACACACACACACACACACACACACACACACACACACACACACACACACACACAGCCAAAAAAAAAAAAACGGTTTTCTCTTTATCGGTAGGAAGAGTTTAGAAAAGGGGGCAAAGAGGTTGTAACAATCTTCAAGTACCTCCTGTATGGATTCTTTTTTTTCTCATGAGTTGTAGTACATTTGTCATTATTTCCCATATGAGTAATACCTGAGTAAGTTATAGCTTACACAGGCCCTCTACTTGATGAAAAGCACATTGCATTGCAGACTTGAATTATCCCCCAATATTTCATGATATATGATCCATCTTGATGGGATACTATTGTTATATATTTCATAGTTATGATTTCCAAGGTATCAAACTACTCATTATCTTCCAGTGCTAGCCAGCTATAAATGCCAAAACACTCTGGCTTCCAGTGTGTGCTTTTTTAAACTTATAGTCCTGTGTTCTGTGTATGTTTAGCATTTTATGGGACTGCATAATATAGAAATGCCATAATACTTTATCAAAAGCCCCAGCTAGGCTATTGACAGTATAGGTTTCATTTAATTCCTGGATGCAGCAGCCATTCCTTGATATTTCCTGTGTAATGCAATAAACACCAAATGCAGTGCTTAAAATGAATATTTAAAAAATCAATCAGGCTTGAAATTTAATTTTATCTAATTGGCTTGCTACACTCTCACAAAATTGAATGGCATAAAAAATTTCAGCTATCCTATATAATTTCATATTTCCTCCAATCATAAAAATGGATTTTTTCTCTTTTCTTTTAACTTCCTTTGATATAATCTTTTAATTTAGTAAGTTAATTTAACCCTCTCCCCCACAGGTTTAAGAAAGTGTACGCCATCATCCCAGGATAGTAATCACACGTGCAATATAATTTAATGTCAGTCATTTTGCTCAAGATGAGCTTTCCATTGTGAGTCTCCAAGAGAATTAGAGTCTTTGAAGAGGTCCTGTTCACCCCCAGATTGCAATAGCCATTTCTCTTTGGCATGCATACTACTGAAAGGGAATCTTGGTGGAGAAGGAAAGATCCAGCCTGTTTCTCTTGCTTCCCCAGCAGCTTTAAGGGTTAAACATTCCACCCGGGTTCATCTCTAGATAGAAATGGGCCATCATGTGTGACTTCCACCTCAGTGCTAGATTCTCAGTGCCTCTGGGAAAGAACAAATATGTCTTAATGGAAAATCTCAGATCAACAACGGCAGCTGCTTCATATGTGGATGACAGCAGGGAAATATATTTTTACATATAGTGAGTGTGTGTGCAGAAAAAAAATATGTATAAATGCAAGTATCCTCTGGTATAGAAACCCCAAGTACATGTGAAATGCATCTTTGTTTCAGAAAAGCGACCATTATTCTGTAAGTACATCAGTTAGACTTTGTCTATGTGCCTATATGATTTAGCTGAATTCAATAAACAGACTGATTAGATTCCGTAATAAAACTCACCCTTATATAATTAATACTCTAATTTTTCTTTCAACAATTCTGTGAGGCAAATAGTTCAACTACTTTTTCCCTATTTTACAAGTGAGAAAACTGAGACTCACAGGTATTAGTTGAGTTGCCTTTGATTGCAGAACTAGTAAGTGTCAAACCTGGAATTTCTACTTAACTCAATAATTATTCATGGACACAAAGTGCCATGCACTGAACTAGGTAGTGGAGATATGAAGACAAAATCAAAATAGTCCCTTCCCTCAAGGAGTTTGCATTCTTGTGGGGGAGACAGAAGTCAACAAGTATTACGTTTAAAACGTCACAGGTTTGTACACACAAACCCAGGTTTATATGTTCTTCCCTACTTGAGGAGCAATGGAAACTGACTCTTTGATCCATAAACACACATCCCACATGCCACTCACTGGGTTCAGTTTCAAATAAAAAGGAAAAGAAAAAGCCTACATCCAAAACTTTAGCAACCTTGGTGTGAGGTCATAGTATTTGGCCCCAGGTCACAAGGGCAATGGAAATTGCGATGAAAACTGTTTTCCAATATGGCAGTACTTTTAAGGATAAATCAACTGAATAGGTTCATAGCAGTACTAAAGAATTTCAAAGCTTGTACCACTGGGGGATACATAACTCCCACATTGGATTTCTTATTCACAATTACTTTTACATTTTTAGATAATAATTTGGATTTCCTTATTTCTGAACTTCTTACTGTTCCTCATATATGATACATGATTACCAAGTCTGTCAGTTGGCATATGTTGCCCTCAAGTCTCTTCATGCTTACTTATTGTTGTCTCTGGTTTCTGCTCAAGTATCACTTTCTGCCTGAGGCCTTTCTTAATCCCTATCCCTCCATCCCTCAACCAAATTAGATTCTTCTTCTTCTTCTTCTTCTTCTTCTTCTTCTTCTTCTTCTCCTTCTCCTCTTTTTTCTTCTCCTCCTTCTTCTTTCTTCTTCTCCTTTTTCTTTTTCTTCTTCATCTTCTTCCTCCTCCTCCTCCTTTTTCTTCTCCTCCTCCTTCTCTGTCTCTGTGTCTCTGTCTCTCTCACTCTCCACACACAGACACATACATACATGCATATAGAAACAGATGGCTATATATAGATATCAATTATATATATATATATGTATATACTCATATATGCATCTATCCATACATATAATCTTTGTAATAGTAAGTACTATAAATATGACTTTTTATTGCTAGCAGAAATAAATTTCACATTCATTTTTAGTAATAATGAAAAGTTGCCACATATAACATGTAAGAACCACCCAACGCTAGCATATTTTCCCTCTGACAGAATAGCTTGGAGCAATTGATACTGGTTGTTATATCTTGCATGCCAGCAGGTGGCACTTGATGCTTGAGCTACATTCCCTTCCTGAGCATGCTCAGTTACTTATCCTGCCTTCAGACAAAACTCTCTATAATTCAACTGAATACAACAAGCAGATATTAAGTGCTTATTCTATGATAAGAATTATGCTAGATGCTAGGGATGGAAAGACTAAAAGAAAACAGATCTCACTTAAGGAGAATTCATCTTACTGAGAGGAAAACAAAATAATTATACAAATAAATAAACATATGAACAAAAGAAATTCAAAAGTGCCTCTACACTGTTCATTGTATCTATTTGATTTTCATTACATATTTTGTTATCTCCACCAAAGTGGACACTTATCTTAATTATTTTCTCCCCTAGAAAGGAATGGATTAATGCCAGGGTATTTTACATTGCATTCAGGTCAAATTTAATTGTTTCCAAAAGGGTAGGTACATTCAAGAAGAAGAAACAAAAAATATTATTTCACCATTTACTCAAATAGTAACTCCAGGTTAACATAAAATCAACAATATCTGCCTAAGATTCTGAGGAAGAAGACATTTCTGTCTGCTCCCATGAATCTACTACAACGGTACCTCTCCAATTATGTATGAACTCAACTAGATTGACTTGTTGGATTTTAATGAATATGGAAAATGACTTAGGGCCATTAGTTTGATTTATGAAAATATGTCTCAAGCAAGAACTAGACTATTTTCCTCAGTTTCTAAAACTAAATTAAACATAACTCCCTAAGCATTTGTAAAGTACTTACTATGTGCAAAGAGTTGTGGTAACTGTTAGAGAGTAGAAAAACAAACATTTTTTTAAATAGCACCTTCCCTCAAGGATTTTACATTCTACTGAGGGGATAGGAACAGTTTATGAAGAAAAAAAAACTTAAAAAAAATCATACAAGATTTTTTCAGGAAAGAAAAAAACTTCCAGACACAAATTGAAATGAAAGGAAATGAATAAATTCTTTGAAATTTGTAATGTATTCATCAGCTAAAGATGTAATTCAATTATCTCACTTTCCTCCTCAATGTAAGTGCCCACTCCCCTTAAGTCATTTAATATTTACCCAGACTAAACTGAATTTTTGAAAGAAAATCAAAGGGGAAAGGTAATAGCAACTCTGAATCACCTTGAACAAGACATGGTTCTTGTGGCAGCTTCCAATCTCTATCTCATGGTACATACAAATGTTATAGTCCAACTTCTGGTGTCCCATCAGGAAAGCCAAATAGCTTGGTACTTTAGTAGCTGACTTCAAGAAACTCTAAGGTGTCCACCGAGGATATTCCCTTTTCTTACATTTAATTATGATGTGTGGTAGATATATAACAGAAACTAAAACACACTGAAAACAAGACAAAACAAAACAAAAACCCCAAGAGATTCCAAACACAATGTTTTCCTTTCCCCCTTTCTTCCATCCTTCCTTCCTTCTTTTTCTTTCTTGCCTTCCTTCCATCCTTCCTTCCTTCCTTCCTTCCTTCCTTCCTTCCTTCCTTCCTTCCTTCCTTCCTTCCTTCCTTCCTTCCTTCCTTCTTTCCTTCCTTCCTTCCTTCCTTCCTTCCTTCCTTCCTTCCTTCCTTCCTTCCTTCCTTCCTTCCTTCCTTCCTTTCTTCCTTCTTCTCTTCTTTCTTACCCTTATTCTGTCCTTCTGTTTTCTTTCTTTACTTCCTTTCCCTCTCTTTCTTCATTTCTTCCTTCTTTTATTTCTTCTTGCCTTCATTACTATCTCCCTCCTTTCTGCCTTTCCTTTCTCAATTTCTTCCTTCTTTCCATTCTTCCTTCCTCTTTCCCTCCATTCCTTGTAAGTTATCTTTATTTGTCCATTTCCCACTAATTTTGATCTTTCCCATTCCATCCCTAAGGAAAAAAATATTTAATCTATTTCACAAGGGTAGAACCAATACGGCAGAGTAAAAGAAGGGATTTCCCTGAGTCTTCCCTTAAAATCCTCCAAATACCTGTAAAAATGACTCTAAATAAATGCTAGAGCCACAGAGCCTACAAAATGACAGACTGAAAAAAATGCCCATCCCAAAACAACCTGAAAAGTCAACTTTCACACTAGGCAGGGAGGAGAGCACTGTCTGGCATGGGTTGCAACTCCCTATCTCCCCCCCACCCCAGACTAACCAGAGTAGGCCTCAGAGGATTGAATCATTAACATGGCAGTCTCCACAATTATCAACCCACAAACAGCAAGAAGGTCAATGGGAAAACTCTGTGGGACCTGGGTGAAAGAGACCCAAAACATCTTAAAAAACAGACTAACCCAAAAGGTAAAAGAAGTCCAAAAATCCAATGAGGAGAAGAATGCCTTAAAAAGCAGAATTGACCAAAAGGAAAAGGAGATGCAAAAGCTCACTGAAGAAAATAATTCCTTTAAAATTAGAATGGAGCAAATAGAAGCCAATGGCTTTATGAGAAATCAAAAAATTATAAAAACAGAACCAAAAGAATGAAAAAATAGAAGATACTGTAAAATATCTCACTGGAAAAACAACTCACCTGGAAAATAGATCCAGGAGAGAGAATTTAAAAATGATCAGACTACCCAAAAGTCATAATAAAAAAAAAAAACCTAGACATTGTCTTTCAAGAAAATATCAAGGAAAACTGCTCTGATATTCTAGGAAACAAAGTTAAAAAAGAAATTGAAAGAAACCACCAATCACCTCTGGAAGGGATTCTAAAAGTAAAACACCTAGTAAGAGAGTAGCCAAATTCCAAAGTTCCCAGATCAAAAAGAAAATATTGTAAACAGCCAGAAAGAAACAATTGGAGTAATGAGGAAATACAATCAGAATAGCACAAGATCTAGCAACTTCTACATTAAGGGATTGAAGGGCTTAGAATATGATATTCCAGAGGTCAGAAGACTAGGAATAAAACCAAGAATCACATACCCAGCAGATAATATAATATTGAATTATATTGAATATATTGAATTTTCTGGGGAAAATTCAATTCAGGGCCATTCAATGAAATGCTTTCAAGCATTCTTGATGAAAAGACCACAGCTGAATGGAAAATTTGACTTTCAGATACAAGAATCAAGAGAAGTATAAAAAGATAAACAGGAAAGAGAAATCATAAGAGATTTATTAAACTGTTTATATTCCTATATGGAAAGATGATATTTGTAACTCATGGGACTTTTCTCAGTAGTAGGGTAATTACAGAGATAGATAGATAGATAGATAGATAGATAGATAGATAGATAGATAGATAGATAGATAGATAGATAGCACAGGGTGAGTTGAATATGAAGGGATGATATCTAAAAATAAAATTAAGGGGTGAGAGAGGAATATATTGGGAGGAGAAAGGGAGAAATGTAATGAAGCAAATTATCTCAAATGAAAAAGGCAAGAAAAGGGTTTCATAATGGAGGGAAAGAAGGGGTAGGTGAGAAGGAATGAGTGAATTTAATATATACACTCAGTTAGGTATCTTGCCCTACAGGAAAGTAAGGGGCAAGTGGATAAGAAGGAGGGATAATAGAAGGCATGTCAGAATGGGGTAGGGGTTAGTTAGTGGCAAACACTTTAGAAAAGGGACAGGGTCAAAGGAGAAAATAGAATAATTGGGGAGTGGGATAGGAGGGAGGAAAATATAATTA
Source organism: Bettongia penicillata ogilbyi (assembly GCA_023548195.1). Classification (NCBI taxonomy): domain Eukaryota; kingdom Metazoa; phylum Chordata; class Mammalia; order Diprotodontia; family Potoroidae; genus Bettongia; species Bettongia penicillata. The sequence continues at coordinate 17,229,193 of JAJHZJ010000318.1, forward strand.
GTCTTTCACAAGATGACTATTATAGAGGTGTTTTGCATAACTACACATTTATAAGCTGTATTGAATTGCTTGCCTTCTCAGTGGGGATGGGTGGAGAGAGAAGAAGAGAGAATTTGGAACTCAAAGTTTTAAAAACAAATGTTAAAAAAAGTGTTTTTACAAGCAACTGGAAAATAAGAAATATAGGCGATGAGGTATAGAAATCAATCTTGCCCTTCAAGAAAGTAAAGGAGAAAGGAATAAGATGGGGGGATGATAAAAAGGAGGGCACACTGGGGGAAGGGATAATCAGAAAGCATGCCATCTTGGGGTGTGGGTAGGAGAAAGATGGGGAGAAATTTGGAACTCAAAATCTTGTGGAAATGAATATTGAAAATTAAAAATAAATAAATAAACTTAAATCAAAAAAAAAAGTCTTTAAAATTTTCTCTCCCTCAATCCTCTAGACTTAAGTAGTATTCATGTTCTTGTACTTTACTATATTCTTCCGTACCTCAGAGGCTTGGGACTACAATATTTGAACCTTTTTCTCTATTCCATTGCTTTGTTAGTACAATTGTATATTTGACCCTATATTTCCTTCCTTTTATGCATTTATCTATCTCTATGTCTCTTTCTGTGTCCTTTTGCCTCTGTCTCTGTCTTTCTATCATCTCTTTCTGCCATTTATTTCTGCTTTGTTTTATTTTGCTTTGTGGGGTCTTCTGTTGTTTCTCATACCTAAAAATATCAATACACAAAGGAAACAAGATCCAGAGATGAAAGATAATCTACCTCTTAAATCATGAGGCCTTCTCCTACACTATGCTCTTACCACAATCACTCACTGCTCTTAAGGCCTATATTTCTTCTCCTCAGTTTCAAAAGTTGGCCCCCAACAAGGACCCGTATGTCCCCTCTTGGAAGAAGGGGGAGGAAAGAAATAGAATCCTTTCACATGGAACTCTTACTCAGAGAACACAGTCTGCCCCTGTGCCTCCCAGATAGATTCATTGTCTCTCAACACATACATGCACCACTTCCAAGACTACATTTTAAATAATATCATTCCCTCCTTATTTCCATCTTTTGCTTCCATTGCTGTTTCAGAATCTATTTTGATTTATCATCATCTTCTAGGAAATTTATAAATCTTAAGTTAGAGTAGTCTACCTTGAAGGTCATTTAACTTAAATACACTTAATGTGTGATTACAAATTGTTATATTTGCTTCTCTTCTTCCAAGTTTTCACTCAGGTCTGTATCATTGAATTCTTTATTTGTTATTTTCCTTTTCAGAGTCTTTACCACTTTGGATAGTGGTATCAGTTGTCTATTCTGCTGTTTTGGAAGCAATTTTGCCCTAAATGTTCATCCTTATCTTGTAAAAGTTTATCTTTTCTTTTGAGCCATTCTGGAACTCATGCTCTTGTTCCATGATGTCCAATGAATTTGTATGATTCTTATTTATGTTGGAGTTTATTTTCTTTTTAGACATTTTCATTATTGGATAACACTTATTCAGTGTGTTATTGATTTCATTTTTGCCATTTGTTTTCTTTTATCTTTATTAGTATCCCTTGCTATCTGTTTAGCTTCTTGGCTGATAATCAGCCTTTCCCAGTGCCTGAGGAGCTCTTTATTGAATATTTATTAACTGATTAGACATTTTTGTCTTCTGACATCTTTATTGTATTCCTGGTGATACTTACCTAGTTTACCTTCTCATTCTTTCCCCTGACCCCTTGAACTTTTGTGGTACAAACCTTTTCTTCGACATAGATCCCTCTCCCCCAAAAAGTGTAGTATTCCCAACTTCAAGTTGGGAGTTTCAGCACCCTTGATAGGTCCTACTCATGGTAAAATCTGAGAGTATAGCACTATTATCAGCTAGGTCTTTAGCCCTGTTCCCCTTGGTCACAGAGGTCTCTATACAATTCTGTCTTTGCCAACTCTTATCAACCTTTCTTTCTGTAGTTGGAAGAATCATTGTTTTCTATCTCTTGTGGAGTACCAGAAAGTTAAGGGTAAGTTATTTCCATAAAGGAATCAAAAGGGGACACCTCAGCAGTACCCTTTAAATGCAAGCTTGGGAGGTTGCCTACATTGTCTACACCTGGAATATGACATGGCTTATGGATAAGTAAGGTGAACTGGTTCTTTGGATATAAAAAAATTTTCCTTTTTTACAAACACTTTACCCCTTATTTTGGTTCTGTATTCTTATCTTGTGGTTTCAAATCTATTTACTATAGTCTTGGTGAGTATTTCCTTATCTTGAGGTTGTTATATAGAAAATAATTATCCTAGCCTCTTGTTAATCACGAGACCACCCAGGCTTTCTTACAAAGAAAATATGACCATGGAGCAATCTCTGACAGCTGTCCCTATTCTATCCTTGCTATTCCACATTAGGTACAATGGTTAATACAGAGCCTAAAGGTTCAAACAACCAATCTATTTAATAAAAATGTTTATTATATTGCTGGTATAAAATAGTTTCTAAGGTGGTTAAAAGGAAATTCAGGAAACTCGAAGTAAAGTAACATCTTCCACCAAGGACTGTGAAGGGAAATAGAAGGCAAGGTGGTTTCCCAGGGTCACAGGAGCTCTCCATCAAAATCCTAAACATTTATGATCTTCTTGCCCAAAGGGCCTATGGTAAAGATCCTAATCAATCCAAGAGGGGGTGAAGTTAACCCCAATTGTTCCAGGTCTGCCTAATTGTTTATATGCTTACAACACTTCCAGGTTTGTTGTGGGAGTATGAGAAGCTAATTCATTCCTCTCCAATTTCACCAGCCTCTTGGCCAATAACATTACCCTTTATGGAAGACTTACCCTGTAGCTATCCCAGCTCTATACCTTGGTTTCTTTTTGGCCTTGAAAGATCTACAAAATTTAAGGGTAAAACATGGAATTTCTGCGTTGAAAGTTATTTCAGTAAATCATTTCATTCGTAATAAAAGATAAAAAGAGCCATATCTATTTCCCAACAAACATCATTGCTTCTTCATGTTTATAAAAAAATATATATATTTCATATATCTAGAGCTTGAAGGACATCAGAGGTGATTTAAGTGATCCAACCCCTCAATTTACATATGAGGAAACCTAGGTTCAAAGAGGATATGCTATTTGACCAAAGTCACACATGGGAAAAAATACCAGACCTTGGTCTTGAACACGCTGTCTTTCTCAGAGACAGTACTCTACTTCTTCCCTTTCATACTATAAGTGTTCTTTTTGTTGATTAAGACTACAGGCAAATGAGACACCAGAGAAGAAAATCTTGGCATATATTTTGTCAAGATGTGTCCCTGGCAGATTCAAAAACCAGAATGTATAAGCATCAGTCATGCCTTTTGTGTAACCCATGAAGATATTCTCTGGAAAATGAGACCTCTTGAATATCATAGATTCATGGTCACACAGACTTGGTCTAAAAGTGAGCATGTGAAGGCCACTGAAGACCAATGATTATAAATGTTATAAAAATTGATTGTATCATAAAGGGATGGTCCTTAGGGAGTTTTAAACAACAAGCATTTGCCTTTTACCAGGAATCATGGCATTCTTATTGACAGAAGTTCTGATTCATTTAATTCAGAAAATCTCATTTAAGCTGATGCATGATTTTCCTGAGCAAAAACTTTAGAGACTGGCTAAGTACTTGTCAAAGGCTTAGTTATTTAAGGAATCAGGTACCTTCTCCTATTTTTCATTTTGTTCCGTCTTAATAATATTTAGAGTATTGCGGGGCGGGTAGCTAACTGGCTCCTTTCATTTGACTCCTATAAAGCAAAGAAGCAGATGCACTCACACCCATTACTGTGCCCTTGATTTTTATACTCATCATTGTCTCTGACTAATAAGCTCTCTCTGGACCCACACCCTTGCAGGAGGTCAGTGTCTATTCAATCAGGCTGTTCCTTTCCACACATGTTGCTCTCTGAATTATTTACATTGCTGTTTGATTCAAAGCTACTTCTTAGATGATGTCATTCAAAGAAGAAACAAGCTCAAATTTTAAGAAGAAGGCTCCTTTTATGTACTTTTAGAATACCGTTCAGCAATTTCAGTTTGCCAGCACGAATAGATTTGCCTTCATCAAACAACTGCATTTGGAATTAGCATTAATCAGCCACAATTCCTCTTTTCTACTCCCACTGGCAAAGTCATAAGGCTGACACTCTAAGTATCCTAGACTGCTTGTGTGAGAAGGGGTGATGTCTTGCCATCAAGAGAGATTGTGCTCATGTTCATTATTGACTTACTGCTTTAAATAAATCTGTTCTTCATTTCCCCAGTTTGGGGAAGAATAATGCTTTTCTGTAAATCAGGTTTAAAATGCTCAAATAAAAAGAGCTTTAAAAGCATAAGAAGTGTTATATATACTGGTGATTACTTTCACAGTGCTAAGATGGATTGTTTATTGCTATAATATAATTTCCTTAGGAACTTTTTTTCTTAAGATGGCACCTTCAATTTCATTCTAGTAACCACTGCCAACATAAGACTGTATCTAGCACCAGTGCTGAGAAGCATAACACCCCTGTTGGACTCTCTCTCTCTAAAATGATTCGCATTCATCTAAATCATATAGGTTTATAAGGGGAGACAATGGTAAAATATCTTATGTTAGTGTCATGACATTAAAAAAGGAGGCAAGAGACCAGAAGTCTGTTTCTTGCTTGCCACATTCTATATCCTTAGACAAATCACTTTGATTTTCTGTGTCCTGTGTTCCTGTGAGTCAGGGTAAGTATAATACCTGCCTCCTGGTAACCTTAGAGACATTGCATTATGAAGATTGAGCCTGGGGTTGCAGGAGGCAAGCGTGTCCATGCATACTGTGTTATTTGTTCACTCCACTCAGACATGCTTTGTAAGAAAATGGAGAGAGAGAGAGAGAAAGAGAGAGAGAGAGAGAGAGAGAGAGAGAGAGAGAGAGAGAGAGAGAGAGAGAGAGAGAGAGAGAGAGAGAGAGAAACCCCACATTGTTGGCTTATACAGCTAACAGATCCCTTTGGATTAGGTTCTTAGGGGATGTCTGTGCATACACTATCTTTAGGTAAATACTTTTTTAAATTAAACAGAAAAGAATCTTCTTGGAAAACAGTGGAGGAAGATGGGTCATGGAGGGGGAGTGAAAGGATGCAAGGACTCAGGCAAACCATCTGATGCAGATGAAAAGATTAAAACTGAACAGGACTATGAAGAAAAAGAATTAACTGGAATGATTGTGTTGATGCTTTCCTTAACAATTTCTGTTTCCTTTCTTGTCCCATTCTCTGTCCCCCGTTCTTGTGTTCCAGCTTTCTCTCTTTGAAGGCAAAAAATTACTGCCAGCATTTAGAGTGCCTAGCAGCCTGAGTTAGGCTTTGGCTCCATGGAGGAATAGATTGTTTTTTTTTTTGTTTTTTTTTTTACTTTTTTGCACTTTCAAATACCTACATGAAGACAATTAAAATCAGAGCTAAGTGAGTGACAGAGCTGAGGAAGGAAGGGAAAACAATATTTAGTCAGCCATTTGTAGACAGGACATTAAAACTAAAGTATTTGTGACACAGGAAATACCTATTTAGTCAAAGTTATGATGAGGGGGGTAAAGAAAAAAAGTATAGGAAAAGATGAAATCCTTCAAGCATATATTAAACACCCACTCTGTGCCAGGAACACACACATGTATATGTATATGTGTATGTGTGTGTATACATATATATATATTTGCATGTGTGTATGTATGTGTATGTATGTGCGTGTGTGTGTGTATTCTTAGCAGAAACCCATGATTACTTAGGAAGTTTGGAAAAGATCAAAACAGGCTTACTATCATAATTCATTTAAAGAAATACAACTTAATTTCAAATGTCAAAGTATTTCCCTCTCTAAAAGAGAAGTTGAAAGAGCATTGGTCTTAGAGTTAGAAGTCTTGGTTTAAGTCTGAAGTCTGATATTGACTAGTTAGAGGATCAGTGGCAGGGGCAGACAGTTACATGAGTTTTTGTGACCAAAAAAGAAAAAAAAGTCATGTCCAAACTTTTGGTGATGAGATTTTCTGACCTTAGCTGGCCTGATCTGATAGACAGCCTGTCACTGGGAGAGACTGTGAAAACTTCTCCAATTTGGTGGGACCTGTCAAATCTTCTGGTCTATCAGTATGATATTTGACAGGGTTACCACCCTGTCACAGTGAGATATCAGCTTTGGACTTTAGTGGAGGGGACTGACATATCAAGAGATTTAAATTTTGTAAGGGAAGAAACACGGTAATTGTTACACATCTAATTGCTGTGAATTCTTAAACAGGCATACTACATAGGGAAATAGCTAACATTAAAACATACTTCATGCTTTGCAAAGTATATCATTATATTATCTTATTTTATCCTCACAATTGCCCTGGGAAGTGGGTAGTGTTATTTTTCCCATTTTACAGATGAGGAAACTGAGACACACCAGGTTTCAGTGACTTCTCTAAGTTCACACAGCTAGTATCTGTGTTTCTGAGTCACAATTCAAACAGCTATTTCTGAATCCAATTCCAGAACTCTATCTATTGCACTACCTAGCTACCTGGCATTTACATAATACTTTTAAAGTCTGCAAACTATTTATTTGCTATATCAAATTTGAGACTTACAATAATGCTAACAGAAAGTTACTGTAAGTTATTATCTCCATTTCACAGATGAGAAGACTTAAGGAGATAGTTTTTAAGGTACTATCCCTTTAAGTTAATCCCTCTTTATATGGAGAAGTTAAGTACTAAAAAGGACAGAAAAAAGTACTTTTTTGAAAGAAAATTATTTAAGTCAGTGAGCAAACGATATTAAGTACAGCTTTATCACACAGGAACATTTTGAGGTCTGAAAGGATTAGGAAAGAATTTTGATTTAATAAAGACTACTAATGTTTATGTAAGAAGAAATACAATTTTCAGATGTGATTTGAACAGTTTGAGACAGAAAATGATCTATACAGTAAATAGAAAAATTTACATTACTTTGTAAAGGATGAAAAGTGATACGAAAAGGAAGAGAAAGAACTTTTATTTATGAAAAAACTAGAAAAGTGTGAGTTCAAAGAAGCAAAGCTTCAAGAACAACATGTCCTTGGTCCAGACATGGCCAATAGGTCAAGTTCAGAACACTGAATTCTGGGGCATTAAGATGTTTCAGTTTATTTTCATAAAATTATTTTAAAACTTGAGAGGGACAAACAAAAAAACTGAGAAACAATGTAACTATTTTGAGATTAAAGTATGATGAAATAAGATCTTTTGAATCTGTAGGGTAAATTTTGTGAATTATTACCTTTTAAAGAAAAGAAGTGCCAGAAGGCTCTGGTTCCAGCAAGTGAATGGGATAGGAGGTAGGAGATTGAGACCGAAGGGGGATGAATATGGCCAATAAAAGTCAGAGAAATGCTGACATCAAAAGCAATTCTACAGAGCTATGGTGTGGTGACCTGGGGTGAAGAAGAGGATTTGCCAAGTTGGGAAGCCTTGAAGACCAACAGAAAATTAGGAAAGAAATTGTTGGGTTTTTTTTTTTCCTAGTGCTACAGATGTTCCTGAACAGACCAATGCTATCATAGCTTGCTCTCTAATAGTCCTAGTCATTCTGAGCACCTGAGTGTTCCTCTATGTGCTACCTTGCCAGGTTTCTGTTCATTTGTACCTACATTTCTTCTGCTGTAAATGTGTGTATCAGTGTGAGATGACCTGGGATCTTATATAGAATGATATTTATTTTATTATTCATGTACTCCGTTTAATATGTGAATAGCTATAGTTATTATTATTTCTTTTGCTTCTTTGTAAATTAAGTGACTATATTTAAAATATAAAACTGTCATTATTGTGCAAGACTGGCTTGAGTAAATGGGAATGCATTTGTGAGGGCTCAGGAGTCTCAACAGGTTTAGTCATAGACCCCTAAGAGAAAGTGGAACCATGTAATAGCAACTCTTCACCAATAATCTAGTCTTTTTTTCTTTTAATTTATTTATTTAACTTTTAACATTTATTTTCACAAAATTTTGGGTTCCAAATTTTCTCCCCATTTGTCCCCTCCCCCCACCAAAAAAGACTGAGGATTCTAATTGCCCCTATCACCAATCAGCCCTCTCTTCTATCATCCTTCCCTTCCCTTTTCCCCATCTTATCTTTTGTCCTGTAGGGCCAGATAACTTTCTATACCCCTTTACCTGTATTTATTATTTCCTAGTAGCAAGAACAGTACTCAATAATTGTTCTTAAAACTTTGAGTTCCAACTTCTCTCCATTCCTCCCTTCCCACCCATTCCCTTTGGGAAGGCAAGTAATTCATTATAGGCCATATCTGTGTAGTTTTGCAAATGACTTCCATAATAGTCGTGTTGTTTAAGACTAACTATATTTCCCTCCATTCTATCCTCCCCCCATTGCTTCCATTCTCTCTTTTCATCCTGTCCCTCCCCAAGAGAATTGACTTAAAATTGCTCCCTCCTCCCATTGCCCTCCCTTCCATCATCCCCCACCCCTTGCTTATCTCCTTCTCCCCCACTTTCCTGAATTGTAAGATAGGTTTTCATACCAAAATGAGTGTGCATTTTATTCCTTCCTTTAGTTGAATGTGATGAGGGTGAACTTCATGTTTTTCTCTCAGCTCCACTCTTTTTTCCCTCCACTAAAAAGTCTTTTTCTTGCCTCTTTTATGAGATAATTTGCCCCATTCCACCTCTCACTTTCTCCTCCCAATATATTTCTCTCTCACCCCTTAATTTCATTTTTTTAAGATATGATTCCATCCTATTCAACTCACTCTGTGCTCTCTGTCTCTGTGTATGTGTGTATGTGTGTGTGTGTGTGTGTGTGTGTGTGTGTGTGTGTGTAATCCAACAAGTTACCCAGATACTGAAAAGTTTCAAGAGTTACAAATATTGTCTTTCCATGTAGGAATGTAAACAGTTCACCTTTAGTGAGTTCCTTTTGACTTCTCTTTGCTATTTACCTTTTCATGCTTCTCTTCATTCTTGTGTTTGAAAGTCAAATTTTCTTTTCAGCTCTGGTCTTTTCATCATGAATTCTTGAAAGTCCTCTATTTCATTGAAAGACCATTTGTCCCCTGAAGTATTATACTCAGTTTTGCTGGGTAGGTGATTCTTGGTTTGAGTCCTAGTTCCTTTGACTTCTAGAATATCATATTCCACACCCTTCTATCCCTTATTGTAGAAGCTGCTAGATCTTGTGTTGTCTTGATTGTATTTCCACAATATATGAAGTGTTTCTTTCTAGCTGCTTGCAATATTTTCTCCTTGACCTGGGAATTCTGGAATTTGGCCACAACGTTCCTAGGAGTTTCTCTTTTTGGATTTCTTTCAGGCGGTGATCGATGGATTCCTTCAATACTTATTTTGCTCTCTGGTTCTAGAATATCAGGGAAGTTTTTCTTGATAATTTCATGGAAGATGATGTCTAGGCTCCTTTTTTTGATCATGACTTTCAGGTAGTCCCATCATTTTTAAATTGTCTCTCCTGGATCTATTTTCCAGGTCAGTTGTTTTTCCAATGAGATATTTCACATTCTCTTCTATTTTTTCATTCTTTTGGTTTTGTTTGGTGATTTCTTGGTTTCTCAGAAAGTCATTAGATTCCACCTGTTCCATTCTAATTTTGAGAGAACTATTATCTTCAGTGAGCTTTTGAACCTCTTTTTCCATTTGGCTAATTCTGCTTTTGAAAGCATTCTTCTCCTCATTGGCTTTTTGAACCTCTTTTGCCAATTGAGTGAGCCTATTTTTCAAGGTGTTATTTTTTTCAGCATTTTTTGGGGTCTCCTTTAGCAAGATGTTGACCTGATTTTCATGCTTTTCTTGCATCTCTCTCATTTCTCTTCCCAGTTTTTCCTCCACCTGTCTAACTTGATTTTCAAAATCCTTTTTTAGCTCTTCCATGGCCTAAGCCCACTCAATATTTATTTTGGAAGTTTGGGATACAGAAGCCTTGACTTCTATGTCTTTTCCTGATGGTAAGCATTGTTCTTCCTCATCATAAAGGATGGTAGGAGATATCTGTTCACCAAAAAAGTAACCTGTATGGTCTCATTTTTTTTTCCCTTTTCTGGGCATTTTCCCAGCCAGTTACTTGACTTCTGAGATTCCTTTCCACACCCACCTTGCCTCCAAATCCATCCAACTAGTGCTTGGGAGCTGAGATTCAAATGCTACTTCCCAGCCTCAGGGCTTTCAGTGGGGGCAGGGCTGCTATTCATTGTGAGATTAAATTCAGGTGCTCAGGTGGGAGCAGGGCTGCCACACGGGGCTCACTTCCCTCAGAGGGTTTATGAGGAGACCTTCAACAATGGATCTGAGCTCCTATATGCTTTTGGAACATCTGTCCACTGCTGCCTCTGCTGCTGCCTCTCGAGGGGGCCTGAGTTATGGAGACACTCTGCTCCTCTCTTGTCAAGCAGAAAAGACCCTCTCACTGACCTTTGGTTCCTGTGAGTGGAGGGACTGGTGCTGCTGCTGAAAATTCTGTCCCTGAAGCCTGCTCTGATCTGGTCTTGCTGGTGCCATGCAACCAAGGCAGGGCTGGGTTCTGCTCTGGGTTCGGTGCTTGACAGACCTTTCGTGTCAGTTTTTCAGGTCTCTCTGGAACAGAAATCTCCTCCACTCCATTGTTCTGTGGCTTCTGATGCTCCAGAATTTGTTGGGAATTCTTCTTTACAGGTATTTTATGGGCTGTGGGTTAGGAGCTAGCCATATATGTATCTTTCTACTCCACCATCTTGGATCCTCCCCACTAAAAACTGATAATCTAGTCCTGACAGTGTGAAAGTAGGTTGAAATAGAGAGAGAAATAGACTAAATAGACATAAACATGCCTAATTGAATGATGTGAGACCCCTATCCTTCCTCCCTCCCTCCCTCCCTCCCTCCCTCCCTCCCTTCCTTCCTTCCTTCCTTCCTTCCTTCCTTCCTTCCTTCCTTCCTTCCTTCCTTCCTTCCTTCCTCCCTCCCCTGTCAGAGGAGGCTTCTAAAGTTTCAAATACAAATGAATCTGTGGTTTGACCAATGTGGGTACTTTTCCAGGGATGCATATAGTAGTTTCCACACACATGCCCATCCTGGGTGTTATTGACAAGGTCATCCTAGATTTTCAGTAAAGATGTTTCAGTGTCAACCTGACAGGAGCGTCTTTCATTTCCCCTGACATGATGAGAATAACATCAGAGGACAGAAAATGCCCATATATTATCCATGCTCACCATGTGACCACCTCATTATCTTTTTATATGGTCATTTATCTTTCTGTACTTCTTTATTTCTCATATGTTGCACGCTATTCAGAACTGTCATATGCCTTTCCCTGGCACTTTGAATCATCCTCATTTTTAATTCTGTGACTGTAATATTTCATGACTCAACCATATAATATCAACAGAATATTGGCATTAATAAGATGGTCTTTTTTCTGGGAAGAAATTTGGGGTCATTAAAATGTATTTTCCTAAAGGCAACCCAGCCAGAACTTCTATGTGTTTTTAAATTTAGGATATAACTTACTTTCTCTTTGCATGTTCTATCTCAGATACAGATACAAATTGAGGGGTTACATTACTTGACCATCTAACTGCAGGTTAGAGCCATTCTTCCAGGGGGCTATGTAATGTCTGAAGCAACCATTGTGATGTCATCTACAAACAGGAGAATATGAAAGACATCATCACCCAAAGAGTTTTGCTGTTCAACCTAAACCCTGTGCTTAATCCCCTATATGAAAGTGGTGAATACCTTTGAAGAAAGTATGACTTTGTTTTTTCTTACCAGATATTACTGAAAAGAAAAATGTTAAAAAATATTTCTAATTACACATTTATAGGAATTTCAAATAATTTTTATGTGTGCTTGGGATATACCTTGCAGGCAGAAAGCCAATAAAGTCGTCATTTTCCTTTAGCAAATCAGATTTTTTTGTATAGCCAATAACCAATGAACATAATATTTTATATCCCCTACCTATTTCAGTCTGTTGCTTGGTGGTAAAGATATAGTCTACTAGGTACTATCATTTGTAAAAATTTTTCTGTTTTCTTTTTTTTAGTTTTTACATTTTTATTTTATTTTTAATTTATGGAATAAAACAAGCATTTTCATACCACAGCATAATAAAAATGATTACACATGAAACTATAAATCTACTATGTAGAACTTTCTATTCCTTTCAAATATACAACAAAAATTGTTATGTAAATTTCTTTTTTCCTTTTCTCTTCCCCTCCCCCAAGTCCCAGAGGTTGCTTCCACATTTACCATGTAAAATGATTCTGTACATGCTTTTATGTATCAGTTCTTTCTCTGGATGCAGATAGAGTCTTTCTTCCGTTACCGTTTATATGTAATTTGAGTATTTATAATAGTCAAAATGACTTAACTGCCCAAAGTTATCCTGAAAACAATATTGCTATTATCGTATTCAATATTTTCTTGGTTCTGCTCAGTTCACTCCTCATTATTTTGAGCAAGTATTTCCATGCTTTTCTAAGATCATTGAGCTCATCATTTCTTACTGCACAATAGTATTCCAGCATAGTGATGTACCACAACTTGTTCAGCCATTCTCCAAATGATGGTCACCTCTGCAAATTCCAGTTCTTTGCCACCACAAGGCAACATTGAAACATTTTATAATGCTATAAACATTTTAGAAAATAAAAGTTCTTTTCCTTTTTCCCTAATCATCTTTGGAAATATACCTAGTAGTAGTATTGCTGGCAATGTCTTACACTATTTATCAAGATAAATACAAAATGGACACATGACCTACTTGTTTCTAATAAATTAATAATTTTAAGATTGATTTTAATTTTCAGGATTGACTTTTTTATTTTATTTTCAGGATTTTTAGTTTCAGGATTGATTATTCTGATTAAAAGTTTAAATAGATCACAAAGTAGGTATATTAGGGGACTGTTGCTATTCTTTCAGATAACTTTCAATATTAATGTTTCTGTATTTTTTCTTTTTTTTTTCCTTTTCCCATACCTTTTTGTTCTTATTGTTGTAACTGTTGCCTTCTTCTTTTTGGGGAAAGAGTAGGATTAAAAAGAGTCCTATTGGTGGATGGAACGACAGAAAGAAGGTAGAATTGCTCAACCACTATTCTTTTTTCACTGCAAAGGAAAACGTTGAAAAGAATTGATCAAGGTAAGTTAGAACACAAGAAGGAAGCCACCTGAATGCATATCACATGAGTCAGATGAATTACATCTTTGGATCCTGTAATAATTGACATGTGATTATTTGCTGAGCTACCATCAGTAGGGGAGAGTTAGTGTACTATTTAAAAAGAGAAAAGAAAATATACCCCACCTCTTTTTAAGGAGAAAAGAATGTAGTGCACAAAGTAATTGCTAATGAGTTTGTCTTTGATTCCTGAAAAAACCATACAATGTATTATTAAAGGGATGGTGAGTGAGCATCTATAAAAAGAAGCAGTTATCACAATGAGCCAGACTAACATCATCAAGAACAGGTCATGCCAGACTGACCTCATTTTCTTTTTTGACAGAGTTTCTAGACTGATGGACCAGGGCTGTGATGTATACATAACCTCCCTAGATTTTATCTAAGTGTTTGACAAAGTCTCTCATGCTATTTTGTGGGCAAGAATGAGAGATACTAGCTACATAACACAGTTAGGTACATTTAAAACTAGTTCAATTATTGGAACTAAAAAATCTGCTTAGAAAGATATCTGTAGTAGAATACCCAAGAGACCTGTTCTTTGTCCTGTGCTATGTAAGGTATACATATGTCTATACAAGACAAAAAACCATACACATGTACATATATTCATATATGTGTACACACATACATATATGCTAACATAGATATCCATAAATATGTATATATAACTTAAACAATGATATAATTACTTATCAAATTTTCAGAAGTCCTAAAGGTAGAGATAACTAATACATTGAATTGATTAAGAATCCAAAAATATCCTAGTAGGCTAGAATTTGCTGCTGAATCTAATTAGACAAAAGAATGTTAAAGGCTTATACCCGTACTCCAAGGATCAACTTCATAAGTGCATCACAAGGGGGAGATATAGCTAGACAACCATTTTTTCTGAAGAAAGGTATAACGATTTATTTGAGCAAAATGAAAACTCAACATGAATCAATGGTGAGACAACAGCCAGAGAAACTAACCCTATCTTTGTCAGAGTTTATTGAGGGGGACACAGTTTACAAGGAATATGGAGAAAAGAGGCTCTGAGATTTTAGAACAAGAAGTTTGATTGAAGGAAGTGGGAATGTTTTGTCTGGGGGCTATATGATGGCAGTATTCAAGTATTTGAAGGACAGAAAGTTGACTAGACATATTCTACTTGACCCTAGACAAGGGAACTAGGAACAGTAGAAGAAGTTACAAAGAAGTTAATTTAGGCAAGGGAAAAGGGAAGGTAATAAGTCTGTATAGGTTTACCTATTATGTGTTAAGCAATATATTGAGGAGTTTATAAATATTATCTCTTTAGGATCAAGGGAAGGAAAATCTTTCTAACCATTTGATCTATCCAAAAGTGCGCTGTCTCAGAAAACAATCATTTCTCCTTTATTGTGTATTTTCAGGCAAAGGTTAAATGTCTATGAAGGGATTCTTGTACACATTTGGGTTGTTTCATGTCATCACTGAAAGTCACTTCTGTCTCTATGATTCTGTGCTTTTTTTTAAAAAATAAGTATAATTGTAACCAAATGTTGATTACCATGAGGCCATTTTGTTTTGTGAAGACCTCTCTTCCCTGCATACAAAATAGAAAGTCTCTGTCTTCAAGAAGCTCATTCTAATGTTGAATAAAACACAAATGAGAGGTTTCAGTTGCAAATCAGAGAGAAAATGTCATAACGCATAGTGTACAGTGGCAAATCCGATGTCAATACAGTTTTGGTATCATTTTCACTGATAAAATCATAGTCACCATTTCTGACATTGAAACAGTTTTAAGACTTTGGTGTAGAGAGACTTCTTTTCTAGGTCTTCACTAATTATGTCTACCAATAAAGCAGGGGTTTCAACCCCTGTAAAAGGAGTTGCTAGGTCACATCCTATGTTGAGGGTTGCTTTCTTTGATCATGTAGACGTGGGGCTAAAAGCAAGAGATAGATTTGGTATTCCTGGGGATCTTAGACTCAAGATGTTGGTCTGTCTACATCAGGGCCTACATTAAAGGAGTTGAAGTGGTGTTCAATATTATGCTGGTGGTTCCACAATGGATAAAATTGTCAAAGAATATAAACAGGTAGTTTTCTGAAGAAATCAAAGACATCAATAGCCATGTGGAAAAAATGTTCTAAATCACTAATATTTAAAGAAACAGAAATTAAATTAGTTTTGAGGTACTACATCATACTTATCAGGTTGGATAATGTGATAGAAAAAGAAAATAACAAGTGCTGGATAGGAGAAGTAGAAAAAAATAGTTATACTAATTAACTCTTGGTGGAACTGTGAACTTGCCAAGCATTTAAAAAAAACAATTTGAAACTGTGCTTAAAGGACTTTTCATACCCTTAAACTCAGTAATACCACTACTAGGTCTGTATTCCAAAAGCACATAAATGTTCAAAAATATTTATAGACTCTCTCTTTGTGGTGGCAAAAAAAATAAGAAAATGAGGGGATGACCATCACCTGAGGTTTCATTGAACAAGTTGTGGCATATGATTGTGATGGAATACTATTGTTTTGTAATAAATGATCAAGTAGATGGTTTTAGAAAAACCTGGGAAACTTACATGAGCTAATGCAAAATAAAGTAATACTCAGGAGAACACAGTACACAGTAATAACAATATTATAACAAGAATCAACTGTGAAAGACTTAACTACTTTGATCTGTACAATGATCTATGACAGTTCCAGAGGACTAAGAATGAAAATGCTACCAATCTCCAGAGAGAGAATTAATGAACTCTGAGTACAGATTGAAGCACATTTTCTTTCACTTTCTTTTTCTCATTTTTTGTTTTGTAATATGACTAATGAAGAAATGTTTTGCATGACTTCATATGCATAAAGAGTATCATGTTTCTTGCCTTCTTGATTTAAATTCTGCCTCAGATGCTTAGCTGCATGATATTGGGGAAGTCTTTGCCTTGGTTTCCTCATCTGTAAAATGGGAACAATGATAGCACCTACCTCTTAGAGATTCTCTGATTCTCAAATGAGATGAATTTTTTAAGTTCTTTGTAAATCTTAGATCACTATATGAATGCTAACAATAATAATGATTTTATTAATATTGTTGTAATTGTTGCTGTAGTTCTAAATTCCCTCTCCATTTCTTTCCATCCCTTTCTCTCTTCCAAGTCTTTCAAAGTTGTCTGTATAATGCTTAGTTGCTACAAATTCAGTGAAGAGCTTGTATCTGCGGTGAACATAAGAGAGTTTCTCATCCAAAACTCTCTCTGCCAAACAATGATGAGGAAGCTCAGGGAATTTAAATGATTTGACAAGGTCACAAATAATCAGTGGAAGAATTAGAATTAAAAGCCATATTTCCCAATTTCAATTTCAGTACGCTTTCTACTACTTCACACTACTAATTTGACCCAGTTTCTAGTTTTCATTAATGATGAACTACCTCATAGCATCTTTTCCATTGCTGGCTTGAATTGTTCTGGAGATCTCATATTTAGCTTTCATATATAACTTTTCACTAGTTTATGCCTCATCTCTCCAACTAGACTGTAAACTCCTTGAGGGAATGGACCCCGACATTTATATCTTTGTATATCCCATGAAGGTAGGTAGGGACTTTGTAAATGTTTCCCAGTCTGATTGATTGCAGAATCTGATCATTTATATTTGCCTAGGAGAGTCACTAGTTTCTTAGTCTGCTCTAAGGTAGCAGGCATTTGATATACTTCTAAATGGAGTCCACAGTTAATAGTGTCTAGGAAATTTGATATGCTTTTAAACTTCCCATGTCTCTTGTTAGAAAACACATGGGACTTTAAGTATTGACTTTTCTTAATCTGTTAGCTCATTTGGCCCACATTCATATCTACAACTACACCATGAGGTGAAAAGGGACTCCACAAATCTTTGGGTTTAGAATAAACCTATTTTTTTCTTTCCAAAAGCATTCAGGGAGTATTCAGCTGACAGATTTAGAGGCCAAAATGGTGTTCTTGACACTGCTCTCTGTTGTCTCATAACAATATATCTGGAAGACAAAAGCGGAAGGGAGAAAAAGAAAAAATGGAGATGATAACAATAACCCCAACAACAAACAGCCTTATGTTCATTTCCAGGAGTTTTCTTTTATGATTCTTAATATGATGTTTTCCCCCAATTCACCTACCTAATAAGAGAATAAAGAAATTTGAGATTATTAATGGTTAGAATATCTAGATCAGTATTGTCAAACTTAAATAGAAACTAGGGTCATTAAGGTATATCTAAGAATTCCTTTGAGCTGTAGATTGACTTGGGAAGCCACAGATTAATGTGTTTTATTGTATTTTTATTTTATTATTTCCCAATTACATTTTAATCTTAAAATCAGTCAACATTCAGAAGTGTCAAACTTCATATCTGACATCTCTCTGATCTAACTCATGGTTTTATGAACAGAAGTTTAATTTTTACTCTTTTTTTTAATAGCACCATGTTACATATAGTTCTGGAGACCTTTCAGCTAGAAGCATTCACATATTAAAGCTATATCTGTCTACACCCATGCCAAACATCCAGATGAAGAGTGAAAAATTCAATCATCTGGATGTTTTCAAATATTCAGATGTTTGGCATCATGTAAAACAAATATTCTGGTGCTTGGTTGAATAAATTTTTATTTTTCCTCCAAATTTAAAAAAGAGGGTCCAGAATCCTTGTGACAGATTCTGGGAAGTTTCATAATTTATGAGAACTGAAGATGTGGATCTTTACCTCCCACCTTCATGTAAGAAAAAAGAAAAATGAAAAGGGGGAGGGGAGAAGTGCAAAGAAAAGAGAAGAGGCACACATTTCTCTGTACTCTATCTATCCTACTAGACTATCCTGCTCTTAAGGAAAGTGAGGAAGCTTTCCTTTCACTATTGCTAGTCTTTTATTTGTACTAAAGTGACATCTCATAGATGTTATGTTGATAAATGTAATAGGAATGCATCTGGACATGGAGAGATAAGGGGACAGTGTGAATATGAATTCTAAGTCATGGCAATACCCAGGTCATTCTTCTCTGAATCCTGAATGATTGAATGTCTTCAGCAGTTCTGGAAATAACTAAGTTCAGAAGTTATTTCTGTTTTGGAGTCATTCTTCATGTGTCCTCAATGTTACATTTACTGGTCTCATTTAAAAGTCTATGATTTGTTAATCAACATACAATTATTAGAAACTTTGGTTAGTAAGATTGGGTACTGATAGAATTCATATGCAATCCAGGGATCAAAAGCATATGTGAGTCTGATTATATTATTACCACGAACTCTTTTCTAGTTCCATACTCAACACCTCCTTCTAAAATTGTAAATTTCTGAGGATTGCTATCTAGTCTGACTCGTCACTTAGTCATTGTCCCAGGGAAGAGACGCCTTCAGTTTCACAATTTAACCATCATGTAATGTCCCTTGGAGCTACTAAAATAGAGATGGGCACAAGGTGACCACAGCATATTTTTTTCCTTGACTATTTTGTTTAGCTCTCAAGCATCAGTACTGGGGTTGGTCCAGCAATATCCAAGCAACCTTTTCCTTTTGGTCTGACTTTCCGCTTTTTTTTTTGAGGGATGTAGAGATGACATCAATTTGTTCAAAATAGACCTTCAATACTTCTGTAGATGATTTAAAACTTATTTTCTTTATTTTGAGCAAAAAAAAGAATGCAAATCCTTTACTTATGGCAAAGTACAGATGAAACACGATGTGTGTGTGTGCATGTGTATGTCTGTGTGTGTGTGTGTGTGTGTGTGTGTGTGTGTACCCTTTCCAGGTTCTCTCTTCCTTTCCCAATGTTTCAAAACAAAAGAAAATAAAGTGTAAAATCAAGGAAGAGAAGATTATTTTTTTAAAAAATGAAAGGAGAAGTCGCAACATGATTTTCCCCAAAAAAAATTACAGTGACATTTTATAGCCTATGACTATGGATTTCATTATCGAATAAACTTTGAAACAACATTACAATGATTTTTATGGATCTGAGGAAAGGAAATGCTACAAGAGGGAAATACCAAAAGCTAGAAATATTGCACATTTATGTTCTTGTTTGTTTGTTTTAATTGTGCTTTAAAATGAAAGTAAGTATAGCAATGCATCCAAATTGATACTTCCCTCCACCCCACCAAAATGCTTATACTTGCAAAATCTTCTCCCACGGATTGGCAGTGAGGTCCAAGTCTGGTTACTCCAACTTGATTGTGCAGCTACCTGTAATCCTGACTACAGTGACACAGGAGAAAAATAAAGTGTGTTGATGTTCAGGGAAAAAAATGCAGACCCATAGTTTGGGATAGGTGGAGATAAAATTGAGTGATAAGATATGGTGAGGTGATTCAGGGAAGCTGAGAAGCATAATATAATTAGCAGATCCAAGCCCTAACTGCCAGCAACCTTCCCCAGGACTCAATCTCAAATCCACACTCATGGTTTGACAGAACTGTCATTTCATAATCTGGGAATCTTTGGTAATATAGACTTTTTCCTCTCTTCTTTGTACTAAACCTCATAAAAACAGACCTCCCCCCTTTTCCCTAACTATTTTTTCCAGACAGCCACCCACACCTCAGGACCCACAATTGGGCCCATTTGGATTTAATTATGGCTCCTTTCACCAGTATGGCCTAAAGCTAGCTTTTCACTAGACTTTCTATGCCTTTGAACAACTAGCTTCTGTGGTTGACTTTCATCAGCAACAAATTTAGATAATAGCACTGCCTTACCTCAAAAAAGGGAAGTGATACATAACTAATGTTTATAAGATTTTTGTAGACTGATGCATGAAAATTATGATTTATAACATTTCTTATAGAATTTTATAATAAAGGCATTTAAAATATACATATGTATGTGTGCATATGGACACATACACAAACACATATATAAGTAAAATTTTCCCTTCCAAACATGCTGATGCAGGCTTTTGTATTTTTTTTTTAAATCCAGTGGTAGTGTAAGATAAACACAGAAAGCAGGAAGAGTAAAGTCTGCAGAAACAGACTGCACACCATTTTCAGAAATCCATTCATGAATAAATTCATTTCTCTGTAACCAGGTATATATACTAGACTGAGATGAACTGTGGAACTTCGTGACTATGTTTAACCCCAAAGGGACTTTTAAGTATTTACAGTTTTTTTGAAACTTCAGAAAATAAGTTGTTTGCAACACATATTTGAAGTAATATTTTCCCTTCTCTTCTGGTTATGCCAAGATGGATGATCTTTGTTCAGTTAGATGTTTGTGTGGATTCCTAGCCCATATGCTGAAAACTCATGTCTTAAAAGGGACAGCCAGGAGAGCAGTTCACTGTATCAATCAAATTTCTGTTAAGGCAGTGACCACAGAGGGTGAACATTGAAAACCACAATATTCTTGAGCTTGTCCATATGCTGTACAGAGAGAAGAGACAGAATGAACAATTTGAGCAAGGCAACTGGATTCAATCACCAATGATACTTTGCTGCATGCATGCTTTCCTCTGCTTTTCTCTTCTTTAATCTCATCTGCCTTTGTTTATTTGCTCACTACTTGAACTAATATTTTTTTAGTACTCTCCAATGCCCATTTAAGGCACTGTGCTATGCTATGAAATGGTATCTTTCCTGAGTTGAAAATAGTTCAAAATCTTGTCCATAGATGACCAGATACATAGCTACAAAATGGCATCCAATCTCAGGCAGAAAGGATCTCTCTACAAACACACATTGGATTTGACTTTTTTTTTTTGCCTTGCATTCTGGCCCATTTACCTTGAGTCCACTGTCCAAATAAGTGCTAAAACTGGTCCCCATTCATAGAAGCTTACCACTAGAAAGCATAATAAAGATCCCATTTCCCAATGACCTCAGTTTAGAATGAAGTAAAATGATATCTAAAGAGATTGTGACCAAACTGTACGAATTAGTGTCAGGCCCTGAGCTAGAAACAAAGTTTCTTGAGTTACTGTTTGAAAGACTTTGCATTATTGTTTGAAAGACTTTCCATTGTCCCATGTTGCTCTCATTGTATGTATACTCCGCCTGCATACCTTATTTGATGTCCTATCAACATGGGAACTTGACATTCACTTTAAATTCAAATACAACAATGTGGTCATGTTAACTAGCACATATTAAATTTATAATCATTTGAAGTAAGGATTGGTCTCTTTTGAAATTGCAGGGACCATTTTGTGACAACTATGATTATGCAGAGTTAACAGGGGACAGTTAGGGGGTTCAGTGGATAGAGTCCTGGGTCTGGAATCAGGAAGATTCATGTCTCTAAGTTCAAATCTGTTCTCAGACACTTATTAGGTATGTGAGCTTAGACAAGTCACTAGTCACTTAATCCTGTTTGCTACAGTTTTCTCATTTGTAAAAAGAGCTGGAGAAGGAAATGACAAAACACTCTCTTATCTTTGCCAAGAAAATTCCAAATGGGGTCACAGTGGGACACAACTGAAGATAACTGAGCAACAAGAGCGGACAGGATGTTTGTTGTACCTTTCGTAGGAGATCTTAATTAAGACCAGCCTCGGGGGCACAGAGAAAAGGCAGGTTTACATCTAGAAACTAAGAGCTTTGCTTTTTCAGTTTATCCTTCATTTAGACCTAATGGCTCAATGACAGTTGACAGCCATCAGTCATCTCAAACCTATTCATGGCACATGTGGAGTAATTTGACTTCCTCTATTAGTTTGGTATTTTGACTAGAAACTTCCATTTGCTGTGGCCATACAGACTAACTGGAAATAAATATTTTGATATTTTGATACCTTTTGAGTTGATCATTTTGGGCAGTATTTCCATTGATAGAGATAGAAATCTCTAAATACCTCCTTAAGCTTTGCAAATACTCTCTACTTCTTTGAATAGTTCTCCCTAGAGGATCCACCCAGCTTTCTGGAAGCCTTCCTCTAAATCCAAGTCAAGTACCAGGTACCACTGGGTTGACTCTTATCATTTTATGACCAACCCTTTATTATATTTTATTTTCTGGTTGTGTCTTTCCTTACTAGAATCTGCTATACTACTTCTCATGAACAAGTCATTTTCGATAACATATCGCAATTTATTAGTACCTTCATATCTTGATTGTCTAATGAATTTTTAATTTTGATCCTTCTAAGAACATAGTATTAGATGATTCACAGGTCATAGCACAATGAGAAAATTAGTGTTAAACAGATATTTAATTTGTGGTAGTAAGCTAATTAGATTGAAAGAAAACATAGCAAAATTTCCAGAACTCAATATAATATAATCCCCTTTCCTCTATCTAACACATTTTTGGATCTAGATCCAATACACACAGACACACACACATACATACACCACATTTATCTATATAGATACACAGTAATTGTGTGATACATAGGAATGTCTTCTCATTAATAAAGGGAATTCCCAGTAAGGAAACTCCCTTTTCCAATGTCAGTAACCACTTTTCCATGGCTTTTAATGCTGCCAAGTGGACTAGACCAATGAGAGGCTAAGTGACTTCAACAGGGTCACACAGCAGCATGTGTCAGAAGCCAACCTTTAACTCAGGTGTTCCTAGATTAATGTCCAGCTTTCTTCCCACTGAGCCATAGTGCAGACATCTGCA
Source organism: Bettongia penicillata ogilbyi (assembly GCA_023548195.1). Lineage (NCBI taxonomy): Eukaryota > Metazoa > Chordata > Mammalia > Diprotodontia > Potoroidae > Bettongia > Bettongia penicillata. The sequence goes on from JAJHZJ010000318.1 coordinate 17,251,989, forward strand.
CACTTCCTTACACATACAGATAAACCCAGATGGATGGACATTTTATTTGGTTGCTCATTAAACTTTCCATCTCCCTGTCCCTATTCACACCACAACCACACAAGTTTAAGCCTCATCACTTCTTCTGGCTAATGAAATAGTCTACCATTTTAGGCATTATTCATTATGTTTAGATCTTGGGCCCTAAGAGTCTGATTAGGTGGCGTGGTATTGATGATTTGAAGCATGTGGTAACACTAGGTTACATGAGCTGACATACTTCCTCCCCCTCACACCTCCCACACACTTTTGAAGATCCTTAAATAAAGTGCCATTAAGAAATGGGCTGTTGTATTTGACTTAGATGTCAATGATGAGGGAGTCAGGTGGTAGGTAGATAGCAAGCTTGACCTGAATATCTGAGTTCAAATCCTGCCTCATACTAATATTAGCTGTGTGGCCACAGCAAAATCACTTAACCATTCTGCATGCTTCACTGCCTCCACTTATAAAATGGTGATGAGAATAGTACCTATGGCCCAGGGTTGTTGTAAGAATAAGAGATAATATCTGTAAAGTTATTTGCAATCCTTAAAAGCACAAATCTAAATTCAAGTCATTGCTAAGCTACTTTTCATAGTCTAGGTGATACGTGTTTTTCATCCACTTTATTATTCCAGTGTGAATTATTAGACATCCTTTCACATTGTTACGATTTCATTAAGGGGGCTTAATGTAACTAGTATAAAATCATGTGTGAATAGACAAATTTAGAGAACCTTGTCATAAATGAATGAATGAATGAAAAAATGTGCTTTAAATCCTCACTATGCATAAATACTGTCCAAGCAACAATAATTAATCCTTAATTTTTTCTTGTTTTCTTCTGTGAAATTATTTATGAGAATGCTAGCAAACATTTTAGATGAGTATGTATTTTTATATATGTGTTTTTGTATCACTTGATATTGATAATGAGCAAAAAATAAATAAATTATCTTTGTACCAATAACTTTCACAAACATATAATATACATATATTTACGTTAGATCCCCTGTATCAAAAGAGCATTCAAGGTTACCTTTGATTCTAGACACAGGTTGTTTTACAACATTGTTTCCACTGTCATCTGATCTTGAAATTATTGGGCTTTGTGGTATCTCATGTCTATCTTCCTAAAGCCTTATTCCCTCTGTATATGCTTTTTGCTTTTTGTACAAGGCAAAACTATTCAAAGTCTTCGATCATTTTTTTAAAAAGTGTTTTGTAAAAGAGGTTAAATCCTAAATTTGTATTATCCTTGGCTTCCATGTCCTTCCATGTGGCAAGAGCTAATGTTACATTTTTGTTGGTGAAAAGCTTGGAGTGCTTTTTTTACCTTTTTTATTTCTGTGAGTCTTTTGCATCAGCTAAATTTCTCTAAGAAACACTTATGATCAGAGTCAATACCATTATGTAATCATATTTTTATCTAGGTCTTATGTTGTAGAAATTAAATATTGTTTAAAAAATTTGAGATAGGCAACATGGCATAGAGTAGATAAAACTTTTGACTTGAAATTAGGAAGGCCTAGCTCAGCTTTCACCTCAGGTACATTTTAGGTGCATAGTCCTTGACAAGTCACTTAAATTTACTTTGACTCAATTTACCACTTTATAAAATAGAGATGATTTTGATACCTGTAGTAGCTACCAAATAAGGTTATTATGTGAATCAAACGTATATAAAGTGATTTGCAAACCTAAAAAAAATATGAATGCAAGTTATTATTACTTTTTTCCATGTCTCATCATATATTGTAGCTCTAAAATATATCAAAACTAGCCAAGTTAGAGTCAACCTAATGTTTTCTCATGTTTATCCTTTGTTCTTATTTAGCATTTACTTTTACTTTCACACTGGCCATTTGATGATCTGATTGCATTTAGATAAGAAAGACTGAAATGGTAGCTGTTACTTGTTATTTTCTACGGTCAATTTCATTTTTTTCTACATATTTTATGATTTTACTTAATGCCACCATGTTTCATACTTTCTCAGTCTCTTCTTGGAAAAGATTTTCAGGGGATACAAATAAAGTTTTTAAGTACTTTATAAACTTTTGGACTGCTTTCCTCTCTTTCATTTCTTAATCTATTTTAAGGGATCCTTGAACTATTACTTCCATTGCTCCCTCCCAGACATTGATTAAAGTTATCAAGGATGAAGGTATGTGTTGATTTCATTTACACCTTTTGTCAAGTTCTTCACAGAACTGTTCTACCTCTTTATCCTGGGCAATGGCAGGTAATTAATGAGGCATAATTACTTTCAGGGTGCTCTATTTCCTTAAGCTCATTGTGACTTCAAGGCAAAATAAGCAAGTTTCATTTAAAAAAAAAATCCTTCTTTCCTTCCTTCCTTCCTTCCTTCCTTCCTTCCTTCCTTCCTTCCTTCCTTCCTTCCTTCCTTCCTTCCTTCCTTCCTTCCTTCCTTCCTTCCTCCCTTTCTTCCCTTCCCTTCCCTTCCTTCTTTCCCTTCCTTCCTTCCGTTCTCTTTTTCTTTCTTCTTTTCACTTGGAACCCTCTTCTTCTTTAATTTCCCTTTCCAAGGTTAACCTGTGATTTAGTTTTCCAATTTAGAAGCAATTTTACATTTTCTTTATGCCATTCTTTATGTCATTGTAGATTTCTACAAAAAAACCTCACAGTTAACAGCTGAGAACAGCTTCTGTTTGCATTAAAGTGTTGGCAGGCATCTGCTAATTATGATCAAACTCAGTTGAGCAAGCCAAGTAGCATCATATTGAGTAAAAAAAAGGTAAAGCCTCAGAAAAAAGGTGTTAACTCCCCCTACCCCATAAAGAGTGTGATTCAGAGGCTTTTAACCTGTGCTCCATAAATTTTTTTGAAAAAAAAATATTTGTATAACTGAATTTCAATATAATTGTTTTCCTTTTTCAATCCTATACATTTTATTTTATTGATTTAATAAAATTATTCTGAGAAAAGGATCATAGGCTTTACCAGACTGCCAAAGAAGAAGGATGGGAGGAGGGACGGAAGGAGAGGAGAGGAGAGAAAAAGAGAGAGACAGAGACAGAGAGACAGAGAGAGAGAGAGAGAGAGAGAGAGAGAGAGAGAGAGAGAGAGAGAGAGAGAGAGATTATAAAGGGACCACTGGAGACAAAAGGTATTAAAGTTGTTTAGAAAAGAAGATATAATAAATCTGATCAGCAGTGAGAAGAGGAGATCAGGGATTGGACAAAAACAAGAATATAATGGAAGTTGAATTTCTACGTAAAACCTTGGGCACAGTTGGTTAAATCAGCTTCTGTTACATTATGATTATGATGGCATTCTGCTAATAAAGGTAAAAATACAGTAAATAAACTAAGTTGCCTGAGAGCAAGAGAAAAGATGTGGGAGTGGGGGAGCAGAAAACAAAGAAAACCCATTCTTATAGGTAGTAAATATAATTTATCCAGGCACGATGATTTCTTGTTACCTTCATTTTTCGGAGGGGAGGGTTAGTTCCTTGTTTCTATTATTTTTCTGTTTTTTCTAGTTTGATAATAGTTATCATTGGATAGAGGAGAGAAAAAAGAGTTCTACTTTCACTTTGGCACCATCCAGCCTGCTCAGCAGTCCTCACACCTTCTTTGATATTCCTCTTATACCCTACTAAAATGATTTAAAATCCATTTTCTGCTGTCCTTAATATAGCAGATGGTATCATAAACTTGAATAGCTTGAAAAAGTCTTTCTTTTCTTTGTCAGAACCAGGGAATTTAGAAGCCTTGTTGGAGTCTGGCTGCTGAATGTGGCCAAACTGTTGAAAGAGACTTCAGATAGAGACCTGATGTGGGAGCTACAGAAAACCCAGTCCAAGACAGAATAAAAGTATCCAGAGAGGCAGCAGGAACAGCTGCAGCTTTGAAGAGGGGATGATAGTTATTACAGAAGGAAGCAGGGAAGTGCCAATGAAATGTCATCCCTTTAGTAGCATCCTAAAGCATATACACTATGTTCTAGATTATAATTAAGTGTGAAACATGAGTTTGTGGGTATCATCCTAAACCCTGGGAGAAAAGGGACTTACCAGAAGGGAGCTATTTTTTTGCCTTCTGTGTCCTTACTTTCCCCAACAATTCAGTTTCTAATTTAATTCTTCATTAGCTTCAGTGCCAGCATGGAAACAGGACTATAAATAATGTTCTAGGTGTTTATGCCCTTGGTGGCTAAGCAGTAAAGATAATCTAAAGCAAAAGTCTCAATTTGCAGAATGTAATTGGGAAATATTTAACAAAATAAAATATAACTGAGCAGAGATAATGTTAACATGTGGTTTTCTAAGTCAATATGCCATAGGAATTCTCTATTTGAGTTTGACACCAGCAATCTGAAGCAGGAGTTCTTAATCTTTTATTCTTTTCATATTCCCTTTTGGCAATCTGCTGACCCTTATTGGTCCCTTCTCACAATGTTTTTTTTTTTAAATACATAAAATAATATACATAGGATTACTAAGGAAACCAACTGAAATATAGTTATTCTTAAAAATTGGTATATAGTTTGTAACTCACCTGAAATATATCCACAAACCCCTTTAATGTCCTTGGAACCCAGGTTTAGGACTAGTAATCTAGGATATGTTCTGGACAATAAATCCCGTGCCTGCATTCAAGGTGAAGGAATGAGACACATTAGCTTTGATCATCATCCTCAGATACTTCTAAATTTAGTGATCCTAATAAAAACCTTAATTGGTCAGTCAGACACAAAGATTGGTGCTGGGAAAACAAAGACAAACAAAATAATCTTTCCCAAACAGAACCTATCATTCTATTGGAGGGAAACATTATATATACATATTAGTAAATATCAAAGATTTACAAACTAATTTCTGAGGCCATTGGTCTAATATGTATGAAATATTAATAACAGAACAGGGATTCCAGAAGCCCCAATAGGAATCTATAGAACAAAGGGGTTATGAATGAAAGTGTTGAGATTGACATAAATAGACATGAAGGAGCAAGAAGTGGTGTTCCAGTAAGGGAGCATCAACCTAGTCAGCCTATAATTCAAAATTTCTTGAATTCTAAATGGGACAAATGGGTATTATCATACCCTTCATAGAAGAAAAATTGATATTACTTTTGTAATTAGTCCTTGAGAAAGAGGTAGAAAGTTGAGAGGTGATTCATATATCAACAGGTCAGTAATTCGCAGTTTTTTTTACAATCAAACTGGAGTCCTTGTACCAGTTGAATTATTCTCTTAGAGCACTGGTGGCCCTCAAATAGAATCTAGGGATATTATTCCATAAAGAGGGATCCCTGCCAACTACATATTATATAAATTTAGAGTTAAAATAAAATATTATCTATGTTTTACTTTATTTTACATGTTTTTAAAAAATATTTCCCCGGGCGGAGCCAAGATTGCAGAGTAGAAAGACACACATATGAAGGCTCTTCTCTCACAACCCATAAAATACCTGTAGAGAGGGACTCTCAACAAATTTTGGAACAGCAGAAGTGGAGAACAACAGATTGGAGGAGATTTCTAGCACAGGGTGACCTGAAAGGCCCACAGGAAAGGTCTGTTGCACCAGACATGGAGCAGAGCCCAGCCCAGCCTTGGCCATGTGGCTGGTGAACAGCCCTTGGTGTGGAATCTCCAGTGGAAGACTCCTCAGTCCCAGTAGCAGTGGTTTGCAGATCTCTCAACTCACAGGTGCCAAAGGTCAGTGAGAGGGTTTTTTCAGCTGGCGGAGAAGGAAGAAGGGCCTTCCCATAGCGCTGGCCTCAGGCAGTGGCTTCAGAGGCCACATTGGCAGGCTGCAGCAGTTTCCACACAGCCTGCATCCATTGTTGGATCATAAAACCCCTGGGGGCACTGAGCAGCCCATTCTTACCTCAGCCCTGTATAGAGGCCCTGAGGGAGCTGATCTTTATCTCACACTGAATGGCAGCCCTGCCCATGCAGCTTATCTGAAAATCAGCCCCCAGTGCTAGCTTGGAACATTGTGGCCAAATTTCAGGGTTCCCAGCTCAAGGAGAAAATATTGCAAGCAGCTAGAAAGAAACAATTCAAGTACTGTGGAAACATAATCAGGATAACACAAGATCTAGCAGCTTCTACATTAAGGGATCGAAGGGTGTGGAATAGGCTATTCCAGAAGTCAAAGGAACTAGGACTAAAACCAAGAATCACCTACCCAGCAAAACTGAGTACAATACTTCAGGGGAAAAAATGGTCTTTCAATGAAATTGAGGACTTTCAAGCATTCTTGATGAAAAGACCAGAGCTGAAAAGAAAATTTGACTTTCAAACACAAGAATCAAAAGAAGCATGAAAAGGTAAACAGCAAAGAGAAATCATAAGGGACTTACAGAAGTTGAACCATTTACATTCCTACATGGAAAGATAATATTTGTGACTCTTGAAACTTTTTTCAATACCTGGGTAGTTGGTGGGATTACACACACACACACACACACACACACACACACACACACACATACACATACACACACAGAGCACGGGGTGAATGGAATACGATGGGATCATATCTTCAAAAAATGAAATTAAGGGGTGAGAAAGAAAAATATTGGGAGGAGAAAGGGAGAAATGGAATGAGGCAAATTATCTCTCAGAGGCAAGAAAAAGACTTTTCAGTGGAGGGAAAAAGGGGAGATGAGAGAAAAAATCATGAAGCTTACTCTCATCACATTCAACTAAAGGAAGGAATAAAATGCACACTCATTTTGGTATGAAAACCTATCTTACAATACAGGAAAGTGGGGGAGAAGGGGATAAGCAGGGTAGGGGGAATGATGGAAGGGAGGACAGTGGGAGGAGGGAGCAATTAGAAGTCAACACTCTTGGGGAGGGATAGGATAAAAAGAGAGAATAGAAGAAATGGGGGGCAGGATAGAATGGAGGGAAATATAGTTAGTCTTACACAACACGACTATTATGGAAGTCATTTGCAAAACTACACAGGTATGACCTATATTGAATTGCTTGCCTTCCCAAAAGGAATGGGTGGGGATGGAGGGATGAAGAGAAGTTGGAATTCAAAGTTTCAGGAACAACTGTTGAGTATTTTTCTTGCAACTAGGAAATAAGAAATATGAGTAATGGTGTATAGAAAGTTATCTTGCCCTACAGGACAAAAGAGAAGATGGGAATAAGGGAAGGGAGGGATGTTAGAAGGGAGGCCAGATTGGTGATAGGGGTAATTACAATGCTCGGTGTTTTGGGGTGGGGGGAGGGGAGAAATGGGGAGAAAATTTGGAATCCAAAATTTTGTGGAAATGTATGTTGTAAACGTAAATAAAAAAATTTAAACACAAAAAAAAATATTTGCTAAATACCACTTAATCTGATTCAATCAGTACTTGAGATTATTTGTAGACTACATTTTTGACACCTATCTTAAAGGACCATAAAATTATATTTTATTCATCATAAAATTATTGGATTTGTACCACTTTCTATAAATGCCTTTCAATCATAGATTGGATCATGAGTTCCATGTATACTAACAATTAATCATTTGGACAGTTCTCTTTTTCTGATCAGAATCAAATTTGTGTCATCAAAATATCCTTCCTGGTAGAATCTCATTGTTCTTGGTCTAACTTTTATTGTAGAATTTTAGGATATGATGTTCTAACAATCCTTTCTCTGCAGTCTTTTAAATCTTCTCTCTCCCAAATCTAAGACCATACCTTACTTTACTCCTGTTACAAATCACTATTCTAAAATGGAATAAACACTTTATTCCAAGGTATCCATCGCTTTTATTTCTTGGACTGAATCTGTTTTTATTAGAATCAAGATCAAAATAATGTGCCTTTATCATTTCTCCCATATTTTTGAATAATTAAATTATCATGAATGTAAGTTGATAACATCAGCTACTCAGCTTGTAGCATAGAAAACAGCTGCAAATGTCCAGATAGTTGAAAAAAAACCCACTATTATATCATTCCTTTAGGCCAGTTTTGTGATATATATCATGAACTCATCATTTATGTTATCCTTTTGACTATGTAGCCTAAAAACCATAGCACTTTTCTTGGATCCCTTGATAGATCTTCTCAAAAATTCTTTCCAACATGTTTTACCTCTTCTGGTCGCTAGTCTAACTGACACCGTCCTTATTGTTATTGATGGCCAATGCTATTCTATTGGCTTTTGAAATATAATCTTTTCTATTCCCTTGTGCTTCATTATCTCTATGTTATATTTCCTATTCTATCTGGCACTCTCTATAGAAGGGCATGGAATATTACTTGATGAGTTAGATTAGTCAGCATTCTTTTACTCCTTTATTTTCAGTTTAAGACCCTATTGATAAGAGTGAAAAATATTCAGAAAAGATAAAGTTATTTCTTCCACTGACATATATCATAGCAGCTACACATCTTTACAGATTTTTTTTCCACAATTTACCTCAATAAAACAAACAATAAATCATTTTATTGATCAACCCTCTGAAGGTGAGCCCTGCCAAACATGCCTAGGATAATATTTAACCAATAACCTGTCTTCAGGTCTTTGCATCTCTTTCATCTTGAAAGAACTTAGAGGCCTTTGACATTCAAAGATTCCCTCCACAATACCATTTAGTTTTGATGCAGGGCTTCTGAGGAGGCTTTCATGTAAACCTGAATCAAATAAATCATGTATCTTCTTGTATGTATGCATGTGTATGCTATGTATAGACACATACACATACATGCATACATACACACACCTGTGTGGGCACATATTATACACACATATGCACACATGTATAAAGATGAACAGGAGAAAGAGTATACACACACACACACATGCACTGTTGCTTATTATACCTCAGCTATATTCCAATGATTCTTAATCATTATAAAATATGTTTTTAAGGGAAATTTAATAATTTTGTTTTAAAGTGATACCCCAAAATATTAGCTTTTTTATAGATAGAAAACAAAACATTTTTCTTTGCCCTAGCTATTACTGTTAACTCTCAGTTTTTCATTAGCACACACACTTTCTAGATGATCACTATCACTGGTGCCTCTACTAGGTATTAGGTATTAGAAATATTTTCCATCCACACATCAAAGAGGTTGGAATCAGATTGCCTCCATAATTGTTGGAAAACATAAAAAAAAACTGTCACGCAAATTAGATGTAAATCCAGGAAAAATAACTGATTCTCATCTGTAACACGGACATGACACCCAGTAAATTTTTTAAAAATACAAGCAAAATGAAAGGTTTTTTAGCTAAAAATAATACATGGCTATTGAAAGTTATCTGTTCATAAAATTTATGGAAAGCAATAATCTTTATATGAAAACCTACCACAGTTTCTTTCACTAAAATTCACTAAGAGCTTATGCACTTCATGCAATGGTACTGATACAAATTTCCTCACCCCATTATCAACTGACAAACATTTTTAAAGTGCCTATTATGTTCCTGAAATGGGATCTGAATGTACAACAATAAAACAAAAAAATAAACCCTGCTCATGAGAAGCACAGGTTATTCAATAGCTTTGGGCAAAACCTAGGGTCAATTCAATATATTTTGGAATAACTATGTTATTTCAGCTTAGAGTTTAATTTGGATCTTACTACATAAAAATTTAGGTATTAGCAAGTATTTAGAACATAGCATCAAAGTATCAAATATTTTTGTAGAGCTAGAAAAAAATAACAAAATTCATCTGGAAGAACAAAAGGTCAAAAATATTAAGGGTATTAATGAAAACAAAATGCAGAGGAAAGTAGCCTCACCATACCAGCTCTAAAACTATATTACAAACTGGCAATCATCAAAACTATTTGGTACTGACTAGGAAATGAAGTGGTGGTTCAGTGGAACAGATTAGATAGACAAAACACAGTAGTAAATTACTATAGTAATCTATTGTTTGATAAACCTGAGGACTCTAGCTTCTGGGATAAGAACTCACTACTGGACAACAACTTCTGGGAAAAGTGGAAAATAGTATGGCAGAAACTAGGCATAGACCAGCATCTCACACCATATACCACAAAAAGGTCAAAATGGCCACATGATTTAAACATGAAGTGTGATACCATAAGCAGATAAGGAAAATAAGGAATAATTTGCCTGTCAGATATATAGAAAACAGAAGTTTATGACCAAATGAGGCAGAGAACATTATGAAGTATAAAATAGATAATTTTGATTACATTAAATTAGGGATGGGGAACTTTTGACCTAAAGGTCATATATGACCTTCTTGGTCCATGGGTGTGAAGCCTTTTGATGGAGTTTAAGTTTTATGAAACACATTTTGGCAATGTGCTCTGTGGAGCTTGGATTCAGTCAGGGGCTGCACTTGAGGACCTACAGGGCTACATATGATCTTGAGGCTGCAGGTTCCCCACCTCTACTTTAAATTAAAAAGGTTTTGCACAAACTAAACCAACACAACTAAAATAGAATAAAAGCAAAAAGCTGAGGGTGTGCTTTTTCCCCCCATGCCAAGCCTGGAGAATTAGGAGAATTTCCTGAGATCCCAGCTTGCCTTTGGCATCCAGCTTTCTCCTCAGATCTAGCCAGTCCATGAGTTTGGAAGTTGCCTCCTCTAGGCCCATGGGGATACTTGTTTTCATGGACCTAGAAGCCACAGGACTGACATTCTCTCAACCAAAGGTCATGGAGCCATGTCTGGTGGCCATCCACAGACATGCCTTGGAGGGACCCAAGCCTTTACCTACAACAGAGGGCTCTTCCCAAGTGCTACTGCCACCCTGGGCAACTGATAAGCTCTGCATGTTTGTGGACCAAGAAACATCAAAACTATATGGTACTGGCTAGGAAATCTCACTGTCTTGAACACAGCCATACTGACTGTCCACAGAAGGCAATATTTTAACTCTGGTCTTGTTGAACCAGTCTAGGCCTTTCTTTAGCAGCAGTCACCACCTCTCTATCTTCTGGCCCACAATGGAGACCACTTTGACTTCCCACTATTGCAAGCTGAGTTGGGCTGGGCTACGCACAGATGTCCTAAGTGGTGTCTTCTGTGTAGACAGAATCTCAGCCCTGAGAGTTCTGTAACACTCTGGCCCACTCTGTGAATCTAGCCAAAGGAAGAGCTACAGTTTGGGTAATGTCTACACCAGCCTATATGGTAAGGTGCCACCAGATACCCACAAAGTGGAAGCTGCCTATGATACAGAGACAAAGATAGAACTCCAGAAGCTCCAGCCAGCCACCAACTTGGCCACAATGGGGATATCAGCCCCTCCAGCAGGAAAAGGAAAGGTAGATCAGAGGTTCCCTTCTACCATCGGGGCATCCCTAGTTCTTCATATTTGACCATGTCCTACCTCATGGCAATTCTGGGTCCTCTGGTAATCTTTACCATGGCAGTAGCTCTGTACTTGGTACCCTGGTCATCCTAACCACATCATTTACATTGTCCTGGTGCAACAATAAACACTATGACACATCCAGGATGACCCGCTGACACAGATTCTTAGATCTGCTTTTCTAAGGAAAGCAACTTTAAAGGGGAGGTCAACAATCTACTTTAATTACATTCACCAACAGTGAAAATAGAATCAGAGAAATAAAGACCAACAGACAGGGCTTCTGTCTGACCATAAGCAATGCATACGTCACAGATCAACAGACAGATCCAATTGTCTGACCATTACATACATACATAGTTACCAGAGAGAGAAGCACCAACATCTTGGTTTTCAAAACTGGGGGACTCCTTAAAGGCTATACAGAGTCTCAACTGGCACATAAACCCTCTTCCAAAAAGTAAGCACTCAAGCAAAACCTCACCTCAACGTATACAGACACTTTCAGAGCCAGGGGGCATCACAACCCTTGTGACACAGTGCCTCATTAACAATTAACAAATGGGGTGGGCCTTCCTACAAAACAAGGCTCTTCTAATCAAGCTTCCCTTAATGGATTCCACCTGAGGCCTATTAATGGGTGGGGAAGATCTTAACTCCCATTATTACACCTGTGTATCCTTTGATATCATTCAGACTTTGGAAGGGAGTTCAGCTGTATTGTCAGGTTCTCCTGAATAGGTTATAAGAGCAAACTTATTATTGAAAATTAGAGCACTTGGTCTAGATCATAGAACCTAAGAGGACTGATACAGAATAAGAAAAAAGCTGGGAAAAGATTTTTATAGCTAGTATTTCTGATAAAGGCCTCATTTCTCAAATATATAGAGAACTGAATCAAATTTATATGAATATAAGCCATTCTCCAATTGGTAAATACTCAAAGGATAAGAACAGGGAGTTTTCAGATGAAGAAATTAAGGCTATCTATAGTCATAAGAAAAAGTACTCCAGATCATTATTGATAAGAGAAATGTAAACTTAAAGGACTATGAGGTACCACTTCATACCTATAAAATTGACTAATATGACAGAAAAAAATGATGAATTTTGGAGAAGATGTGGGAAATTTGGGACCTAATGCAATGCTGGTGAAGTTGTGACCTGATCCAAACAGTCTGGAAAGCAAATTGGAACTATACCCAAAAGGCAATGAAACTGTGCAAACCCTTTGTTACAGCAATAACTACTACTAGGTCTGTATCTAAAAGAGATCATATAAAAGGGAAAAGGACATACATGCACAAAAATGTTTATAGCAGCTCTTTTTTGTGGTGGCAAAGAATTGGAAATTGAGAGAATGCTTATCAATAGGGGAATGATTAAACAAATTGTGTTATAGGAAAGCAATGGAATATTATTGTGCCATAAGAAATGGTGAGCAAGTAGGTTTCAGAAAAAACATGAAAAGACTTACATGAACTGATGCTGAGCGAAGTGAGCAGAACCTAGAGAATATTATACACTGTAACAGCAACATCGTGTGATGATCAGCTATGATAGACTTAGTTCTTCTCCATGATACAATGATCCAAGACAATTCCAAAATATTCAGTATGGAAAATGCTATCCACATCCAGGGAAAGAACTGTGGAATCTGAATGCAGATTAAAGCATGCCATTTTTATTTTTCTTTATTGTTTTTGTTTTTCATGTTTTCCCCCTTTTTCTGTTTCTTCTTTTAAAATATGACTTGTGGAAATATGTTTAATATAATTGCACATGTATAACCTACATCAGATTGTTTGCTGTCTCGGGAAAGGGGAAGTACAGGGAGGAAGAGAGAAAAATTTGAGACTCAAAACTTTATAAAAATGAATGTTGAAAACTATCTTTGCATGTAACTAGAAACAAGTAAAGTACTACTGACAAACCAAACAAAACAAAAACAAACAAAACAAATGAACATAGCATCATGCACTGGATAGAGAGCTTACTGTGGAGTCATAAAACCTAAATTTAAGTGCCAACTGTGTTAATAAAGAGAGTAGGGCTACGGGAACAACTTAATGACATCAGTAATGTAAGAACAAGAGGGTGTGAAAGACATTATTATTCTGATCAACACAATGACCAACAACAATTCCAGACAAGTCATGATGAACCTACCCCTCTCTTGAGAGTGAGATAATTGACTCAGAGTACACATTGCAACTTTTTTTTAATTATGTAGCTAAAGCAGAGCTTTACATTATAACAAGAAATTTTATTTTATTTTTGATTTCTCAGTTGGGGATGGGAACAAATAAAGAGAGAAGGAAGATCTAAAAATAAAATAAAATTTATTTAAAGAAATAATTGCCTTTACTGCTTACTGCCTTTGTGACTATGGATGATTCTTTTCACTTCTCTGAGTCTCATATTCCTCACTGATAAAATGAAAATGCTGCACTTGGTGACCTCTGTGTCCAAACCTAGATTTATTAACATATGATGATTACTTTCTGAAACAATGCTCTTATCCTACAATAATATTTTTCTTTCTTCCCCTTACTCCAAACAAAATTCCTTTTCTTATACAAGAATAGAATAATCTATGGTTAAATGGAAAGCAATCAATTTAACTAATCAACAACAAGAAGAAGTATGGTTGATGACTCGTTTATAAATCTTCTATGGTAATTTTCATTTAGAGGGATAGCTGTTCATCCAAATCACTTTCAACTTGCTATCTTTTTTAGACTGCATGGCTAAGAATTTCAAAGAACTTTAGGGAAAATATTTGGGGACAGGAAGGAAAAGAAAGAAGTTACTCCTTAATTCAATCTCCAAAAAACTTACATTAAGTAATACAATAGTCAGGCCAAGAAAGTGGGATGAAACACCTTTCTTCAATAGAAAATAGATTTAAACAGATTTAGAAAATGCACCCAATGAAATCCTGATGGGAAAATCCAGAAAAAGTCACAGCAAGTCCTTTGGTCAGCCCTACTTGGCATAAAGAGAAAGACATGAAGATCTGCAGATACTGCAGGTAAGTTCTGGCCAGGAGCACACTGAACCAAAAGATGCTCTGCACCCTGGCATGAGGAGAGTTTAGATCCATACCAGGACACTGCATTGGTGGCAATTGCCAAGTGAAATTTTTGTCTCTCACTATTCAATTTGGAATTAGTGATTCAGGATATTCTAAGAAGAAATTCTAGCCAAGGGAATACTGTTGCCAGGTCAGAAGACCTATGATTTTTGAGAAAGGAGGAATTTCAAAAGACAGCAGCAGTGGTATGACCCAGATCCCAAGTGGAGATGTTATTTACAACATTTAGCCCAGTCTACAGCAGAATATCTAGGACAGAAGTCACAAACCAAAGTAAAATCAACATTTCTGCCACTCTGAGGCAACAGTTTTCCAAACAGTTGATTGGGGCTTAACCCTATCAGATATTGCATAGATCCACTCTCAGGTCAGGAACTTACAGAGTTCATACATGGATCAGGGGTAGGGGAATATGGGGTTGGGGCAGATAAGGGAGGAATTAGATTTATTTTTTGTGGATCAGGCTACTTGTTGAGCACTAAAAGTTTGAAAGTCCTGAGACTAACTCTGAGATCCTAAAATAACACAACACATAATATTCCATGAAAGCAGAAACAGAATAGTCCCAAGTTCCCCTTGAAAAGTAGGGCAGAGCCCAGCCTTAATGTCAAACTCAAAGTCAGGAAGCAGGCAGGAAGGTTGGACAAACAAATAAACAAAAACCTTTAAGGACAAACTCTGCTAGAATTCCAGGAAAAAGATGAAGCAAGAGGTCAAAGCAGAAAGAGAAAGAATTCACTGGTGACCTCCAGAATGAAACCCAAAATAAAAACTCCCAAGAATATTAAAGTCAAGGTCCATAGCTTCTAGGTTAAAGAAAAAAAAATACTACAAGCAACCATAAAGAAAAAATTCAAAACCCTTTTAGAGCTCTGTCATGTCCCAAGACAAATTCATTTTTTTTCCCCTTTCTGGATATGTGTTTTGATCTTTCTTGTCACCACTGTAAATTTCTACATTCAGATTTCTTTTTGTTGTTTGCTCATTTCCCCAGCCTATTACTTGACTTCTAACTCTTTGTTAAAGTAGGGCTTTGCTTCCAGGGTAGATGGCCCACTGTCCCAATCTTTAGGGGCTTATGCAACTGCTTTTTATAGATGCTTCTGACGATAGAAAGTTACTATGATGACAAAGAATATCAAAATACACACTCAGGAGAAGACAACAAATTCAAAACTCCTACATCTAAACCCTCCAAGAAAATATGAGTTAATCTCAGACCATGAAAGAGCTCAAAGGGAATTTTAAAAATCAAGCAAAAGAGGTAGAAGAAAAATTGGGAAGAGAAATGAGAGTGATGGAAGAAAATCATGAAAAATGAGCTAACAGCTTGGTAAAGGAAACAAAAAATACTGAAGAAAATAACACCTTATAAAACAGACTAGGTTAAATGGAAAAAAAGGTCCAAAAAGGCCTTGAAGAGAAAAATGCCTTAAAAAAGCAGAAGGTCAAAAAACTCACTAAAGAAAATAATTGCTTAAAAATTAGAATGGAAGCTAATGACTTTATAAGAAATCAAGAAATGTTAAAACAAAAGAATGAAAAAATGGAATACAATGTGAAATATCTCATTGGAAAAAACAATTGACCTGTAAAATAGATCCAGGAGAGAGAATTTTAAAATGATTGAATTACCTGAAAATCATAATCAAAAAAGTGCCTAGACATGCTCTTTCAAGAAATTAGCAAGGAAAACTGCCCTGATGTTCTGGAACCAGGGGGCAAAATGGAAATTGAAAGAAGCCATCAATTGCCTCCTGAAAGAGATTCCAAAATGAAATGTTCACAGGAATATCATAGCCAAATTCCAGAGTTACGAGGTCAAAAAGAAAATATTGTAAGCAACTAGAAAGAAACAGTTCAAGTACGGTGGATCCAGTGTCAGGATAACAAAAGATTTAACAGCTTGTACATAAAAGTATTGGAGAGCTTGGAATAGGACATACCAGAGGGCAAAGGGACTAGGGTTACAACCAAGGGTACCCAGAAAATCTGAGTATAATCCTTCAGGTGAAAAAAATGTATATTCAATGATATGGAGGACTTTCAAACATTCTTGATGAAAAGACAAGATTTGAACGGAAAATTTGGCTTTCAAATACAAGACTCAAGAGAAGCATAAAAATGTTAAACAAGAAAGTGAAATCATAAGGGACTTAATTAGGTTATACTGTGTACATAACTACATGGGAGGATGATATGTGTAATTGATAAGACCTTTCTTATTGTTAGGGTAGTTACAAGGAACATATATAGACAGAGGGCATAGGTATGAGTTGAATATGAAGGAGTGATATCTATTTTTTTTAATTTTATTTGTTCAGTGTTCTACAATCACTTCCATGTAATTTAGACTTTTTCCCACTCCCTCCTCTGCTCCCCACTCTTTGAGACAGCATACGATTTTATATAGGTTCTACACATACATTCCTATTAAATACATTTTCACCTTAGTCATGTTGCATAGAAGAATTAAAATGAATGGGAGAAATCATAAAACAAACCAAATCATAATACAAAAGAAAATGATCTGCTACATATACTGATGAAATTCCATAGTTCTTTCCCTGGATGTGGAAGGCATTTTGCCTTAAGATACCATTGGGAATTTTTTAAATCCTTGCATTGCAAAGAAGTTCTAAGACTGCCAGAAAAAATCTTCACACACTGTAATTTTTACTGTGAACAAAGTTCTCCTGTTTCTGCTCCTTTTGTTCAGAATCAGTTCATATAAGTCTTTCCGGGCCTCTCTAAAGTTTTCCTGTTCATCATTTCTTATAGCAAAATAGTATTGCATTATATTCATATTCCACAATTTAATCAGCCATTCCCCAATTGATGGGCATCCCCTTGATTTCCAGTTTTGGGCCACCATAAAGAGTGCTGCAATAAATATTTTTGTACATGTGGGACCCTTGCTCATTTTTATGATCTCTTGGGGATACAGTCCTGGAAGCAATTTTGTTGGGTCAAAGAGTATGCATATTTTTTTAGCCCTTTGGGTATAGTTCCACATTGCTCTCCAGAATGGTTGGATCAGCTCACAGCTCCACCAACAATGAATTAGTGTTCCACCTCTCCCACATCTTCTCCAACATTTATCAATATCCTGTTTTGTCATGTTAGTCACTCTGATAGGTGTGATGTGGTACCTCAGAGTTGTTTTGATTTGCATCTCTCTAATTAATAGTGATTTAGAGCATTTTTACATATAACTACAGATAGCTTTGATTTCTTCCTCTGAAAGCTGCCTGTTCATATCTTCTGATCATTTATCAATTGGGGAATGACTTGTATTCTTGTACATTTGACTCAATTCTCTATATATTTTAGAAATGAGGCCTTTATTACAGACACTAGTTAAAAAAATTCTTTCCCAGTTTTCTGCTTCCCTCCTAATCTTTGTTGCATTGAATTTGTTTGTGCAAAAACTTTTCAATTTAATGTAATCAAAATTACCCATTTTACACTTCATAATATTTTCCATCTCTTGTTTAGTCAACAATTCTTCCCTTCTCCATAAATCTGATCAATATACTATTCCTTGCTTCATTCATTTGTTTATAGTATCAATCTTTATACCTAGATCATGTACCCGTCTGGACTTTATTCTCGTGTACAGTGTCAGGCATTGGTCTATGCCTAGTTTCCACCACAATGTTATCCAGTTTTCCCACCAATTTTTGTCAAACAGTGAGTTCTTATTCCAGAAGCTGGAGTCCTTGGGTTTATCAAATAGTAGATTGCTACAATCATTGACTACTGTGTCTTGAGTACCTAACCTATTCCACTGGACTACCCTTCTGTTTCTTAGCCTATTTAGTGGTTTTGATAATTGTTGCTTCATAATACAATTTGAGATCTGGTAGAGTTAGGTCACCTTCCCTAGCATTTCTTTTCATTAGTTCCACTGACATTCTGGACCTTTTGGTCTTCCAGATGAATTTAGATTTTATTTTTTCTAGCTCTACAAAATAATTATCTGATAGCTTGAGTGGTATGGCACTGAATAAGTAAATTAATTTAGGTAGAATTGTCATTTTTATTATATTGATTCAGCCCACCCATGAGCAACAGATGTTTTTCCACTTACTTAGATCTGACTTTATTTGTGGGAAAAGTGTTTTGTAATTGTGATCATATAGTCCCTGCGTTTGTTCTGGCAGGTAGACTCCCAAATAATGTATAGTGTGTACCCTAGCTTTAAATGAGATTTCTCTTTATATCTCTTGCTGTTGGGCTTTGTTAGTAATGTGTGTGTGTGTGTGTGTGTGTGTATGTGTGTATGCAGAAGATTTGTGTGGGTTTATTTTGTAACCTGCAACTTTACTGAAGTTGCTTATTATTTCAAGTAGTTTTTGACTTGATTCTCTAAGTATATCATCATATCATCTGCAAAGAGTGATAACTTAGTTCCTTCTTTGCCTATTCTAATTCCTTCAATTTCTATTTCTTCTCTTTTTGCTACAGTTAACATTTCTAGTACCATATTCAATAATAATGGTGATAATGGACATCCTTGTTTCACCCCTGATCTTATTGGAAATGCATGTAGCTTATCCCCATTGCATATAATGCTTGCTGAAGGTTTTAGGTGGATATTGCTTATTATTTTATGGAAAATTCCATTTATTTCTATGTTCTCCAGTGTTTTCAATAGGAATGGATGTATTTTGTCAAAAGCTTTTTCTGCATCTATTGAGATAATCATTTGGTTTCTGTTAATTTTGCTGTTGATATGATCAATAATGTTAATAGTTTTCCTAATATTGAACCAGCCCTGCATTCCTGGTATGAATCCTGCCTGATCATAGTTATTCTCATAAGTTGCTGTATTCCTTTTGCTAAAATCTTATTGAAATTTTTTCATCTATATTCATTAGAGAAATTGGTCAATAATTTTCTTTCTGTGTTTTGGTTCTTTTGGTTTAGGTATCAAAAACATATTTGTAGCATAAAAAGAATCTGGGGAGGACTCCTTCTTCCCCACTTTCCCCCAATAGTCTATATAGTATTGGAATTAGTTATTCTTTAAATGTTTGATAGAATTCACTTGTGAATTCATCTAGCCCTGGAGATTTTTTCCTAGTGAGTTCATTGATGCCTTGTGCAATATATTTTCCTGAGATGGGATTATTTAAGCATTCAACTTCCTCTTCTGTTAATCTTGTTAATTTATATCTTTTAAAATAATCATCCATCTCATTTAGCTTGTCGAATTCTTGGGCATACAGTTGGGCAAAGTGATTTCTTATTATTGCTTTAACTTCCTTCTCATTGGAGGTGAGTTCACCCTTTTCCTTTTTGATATTGGTAATTTGGTTTTCTTTTCTTTTTTTTAATCAAATTGACCAAAGGTTTATCAGTTTTATTGCTTTTTTTTTCATAAAATGAACTCATAGTTTTATTTATGGGTTCAACAGTTTTCTTAATTTAAATTTTGTTAATCTTTCCTTTGGTTTTCAGTACTTCTAATTTGGTACTTACTTGAAGATTTTCAATTTGTTCTTCTTTGAGCTTTTTCAGCTGCATGCCCAATTCACTGGATTTCCACTTTCTCCATTTTATTCATGTAGACAATGAAAGATATAAAACTTTCCTTAAGAACTGCTTTTGTAGTATCCCATAAAATTTGGTAGACTGTTTCATTATTGTCGTTCTCTTGAATGAAATCGTTGATTGTTTCTCTACTTTGTTGTTTAACCCATTCATTCTTTAGGATTACATTGTTTGGTTTCCAATTAGTTTTTGGTTTATATTTCCACCACAATTGATTACATGTAAGTTTTATTTTATTATGATCTGAGAGGTATGCATTGACTATCTCTGTCTTTCTGCACTGGATTGAGACATTTTTATGGCTTAGTACATGGTAAATTTTTGTATATGTGCCATGTACCACTGAGAAACAGGTATATTCCTTTCTATCCCCATTCAATTGTCTCCAGAGATCTATCATATCTACTTCATCCAGAATTATGTTCACCTCCTTAACTTTTTTCTTGTTTATGTTGAGGTTAGATTTATCAAGTTCAGAGAGGAGGAGTTTGAGGTCCCCCACTAGTATAGTTTTGCTGTCTATAACTCCCTTAACTTTTCCTCTAAGGATTTGGATGCTATACCACTTGGAGCATATATGTTTAGTAATTAAATTTCTTTGTTGTCTATGGTGTTTTTTAGCAGAATATAGTTTCCTTCCATATCTCTTTTGATGAGATCTATTTCTGCTTTTGCTTTGTCTAAGATTAGAATTGCTACCCTCGCTTTTTTTATATCAGCTAAAGCCCAAAATATTCTGCTCCAACCTTTTACCTTTACCCTGTGTTTATGCACCCATTTCAAATGTGTTTCTTTTAAACAACATATTGTTGGATTATGGTTTTTAATCCATTCTGTTATCCATCTCCATTTTATGAGACAGTTCATCCCGTTCACATTCATAGTTATGACTACTATCTATGTCTTCCCCTCCATCCCCTTTCCCCCTGTTGATGCTTTTAGTTCTCCCTTCTCCCTTCCCCTCTACAATAGTTTTAATTTTTGACCACTGCCTCCCTCAGTCTCCCTTCCCTTCTTTCAGCCCCTATCCCTGTCAATCTCCTTTCCTTTACTATTTCTTTCTTCCCTTTTAGCCTCCTCTCCATTTTCTTTCCCCCTTCCTCTCCTACTGCCTATAAAGCTAATTGTATTTCTATACTTAACTGAGTTTGTTGTATCCTCCTTGAATCCAATCAGATGAGAGTACCTCTCAAAAAAATGCTCATAGAGATGAGCTCTCCCCTCTTTTCCTCTAGTTATATATTTTTGTGCCTCTTCCTATGATGGAATTTCTTTTCTGCTGCCTCCACCTTTTCACATCTCCAATTACTATCCCTTCGCAACCTTAAATCACATTTGTTGTCATCATATCTTTTAATTCATACCCACTTCCTCTACCTATGAATATCCCTTTTACATTTCATAATAAATATACAATTCTCAAAATTAACTAGTATCATCTTCCTTTACAGGAATGTAAACAGTTTGCTCATATTGTGTAACAAGTTTTTTCCTCCTGTTTACCTTTTTGTGCCTCTCTTGAGACCCGCATTTGAAGATCAAATTTTCTGTTGACTTCTGGCCTTTCCATCAGGAAGGTCTGGAAATCCTTTATTTCGTTGAATCTCCTTGCCTGAAAGATTATGCTCAGCTTTGCTGGGTAACTAATCCTTGGTTGTAGTCCCAGCTTCTTAGTCTTATGAAATATCATATTCCAATTCCTTCAATCTTTTTTTTTTATTATTTAATTAATTTATTTATTTAAATTTTTTACATTCATTTTCATAAATTTTTGGGTTCCAAATTTTCTCCCCTTTTATCCCCTTCCCCACCCCAACACCCCACGCAATCCAATTTACCCTATCTCCAATCTGCCCTCTCTTCTGTTATCTCTCCCTTCTCTTGTCTCCATCTTCTCTTTTCTCCTATAGGGCCAGATGACTTTCTATTCCTCCTTAACTGTATGTCTTCTTTCCCAGTTGCAACAACAATACTAAACAGTTGTTCCTAAAACTTTGAGTTCCAAATTCTCCTCATCCCTCCCTCCCCACCCATTCCCCTTGGGACAGCAGGCAATTCAATATAGGCCATATCTGTGTAGTTTTGCCAATGACCTCCCTGATAGTCGCGTTGTGCAAGACTAACTGGATTACCATCCCTCCTAACCTGCCCCTCATTATTTCTCCTCTGTCCTTTGATCCTGTCCCTCCCCAAGTGTTGACCCCAAATTGCTCCCTCCTCCCTTTGCCCTCCCCTCCATCATCCCCCCCCTTGCAACATCTCCCTCTCCCCCACTTTCTTATACTGTAAGATAGGTTTTCATACCAAAATGAGTGTGCATTTCACTCCTTCGTTTAGTCAAATGTGATGAGGGTAAACTTCTTGTTTGTTTTTTTTTTCTCAGCTCTCCTCTTTTTCCCTCCACTAAGAAAAACTCCTACCTGCCTCTTAAATGACATATAGTTACCCCCTTCCCTTTCCCTCCCCCTACATTTCTCTCTCACCATTTACCCTAGTTCCTTTTAAGGTATGGTCCCATCCTATTCAGTTCAATCTGTGCTCTCTATCTCTGTATGTGTGTGCATGTGTGTATGTGTGTGCATGCGTGTACATGTGTATGTGTGGTCCCACCAACTACCCAGATACTGAAAAGTTTTAAGAGTTACAAATATTGTCTTTCCATGTAGGAATGTAAACAGTTCACTCATGGTAAGTCCCTTAAGACTTCTCTTTGCTGTTTACTTTTTCATGCTTCTTCTCATTCTTGTGTTTGAAAGTCAAATTTTCTTTTCAGCTCTGGTTTTTTCATCAAGAATGATTGAAAGTCCTCTGTTTCATTGAAAGACCATATTTTCCCTTGAAGTATTATACTCAGTTTAGCTGGGTAGGTGATTCTTGGTTTGAGTCCTAGTTCCTTTGCCTTCTGGAATATCCTATTCCACGCCCTTCGATCCCTTAATGTAGAAGCTGCTAGATCTTGGGTTATCCTGATTGTATTTCCACAGTACTGGAATTGTTTCTTTCTAGCTGCTTGTAAGATTTTTTCCTTGAGCTGGGAGTTCTGGAATTTGGCCACAATGTTCCTAGGAGTTTCTCTTTTTGGATCTCTTTCAGGTGGTGATCGATGGATTCTTTCAATACTTATTTTGCCTCTGGTTCTAGAATGTCAGGGCAGTTTTCCTTGATAATTTCATGGAAGATGATGTCTAGGCTCTTTTTTTGATCATGACTTTCAGGTAGTCCCATAATTTTTAAATTGTCTCTCCTGGATCTATTTTCCAGGTCAGTTGTTTTTCCCATGAGATATTTCACATTCTCTTCCATTTTTTCGTTCTTTTGATTTTGTTTGGTGATTTCTTGGTTTCTCATAAAGTCATTAGACTCCATCTGTTCCATTCTAATTTTGAGAGAGCTATTAAATTCAGTGAGCTTTTGAGCCTCTTTTTCCATTTGGCTCATTCTGGTTTTGAAAGCATTCTTCTCCTCATTGGCTTTTTGAACCTCCTTTGCCAATTGAGTGAGCCTATTTTTCAAGGTGTTAATTTCCTCAGCATTTTTTTGGGTCTCCTTTACCAAGGTATTGACCTGTTTTTCATACTTTTGTTGCATCTCTGACATTTCTCTTCCCAGTTTTTCCTCCACCTGTCTAACTTGCTTTTCAAAATCCTTTTTGAGCTCTTCCAGGGCCTGAGCCCACCCACCACCCCCCCTGGGGTGTCTGGGGTACTGAGGCCCCGCCCTCCACGTCTTTCCCTGATGGCAAGAATACGTCCTCATCTTCGTCAGATCCGAAGGTCGGGATCATTTGCATTTGTTGGAAAAAACTCTCTAAAGTCTTATTTTTCTTCCCTTTTCTAGGCATTTTCCCAGCCAGTTACTTGACTTCTGAGATTCCTTTCCACCCCCCGCCTGGATCCGCCCAGCTAGTGCTTGGCCTCTGAGATTTAAATGGGCTTTCCTCCTGCCGGCTGTCAATCAGTGAGCTTTAGTTCAGGTGCTGGGGTGGGGCCAGGGCTGCCTCCGAGACTCTGATCCCTCGGGGGCTTTATGCAGAGACTTTCAGGAATGGAGCGGGTGGGGGCGGGGTGGGGGGCCCGCCTCCCAAATCCCGCTCCCTTGGGGGCTTTAAGCAGAAGCCTTCAGTAACAGAGCGGGGTGGGGGCAGGGCCGTCTCCCAGGCTCAGCTCCGTCCGGTTTTATGCAGGAATCTTCCGTAATGAAGATCCTGCCTGCCGCTGGGGGATTCCTGGGTCCCGGTCCGCTGCCACCTCAGCCGCCGCCCACACCTCTGCCTCCGCCGCTTCCTGCCCCCATCCCCGCCGCCGCCACTTCCTCCCGAGGGGCCCCGAGTCACGGAGATGCCCCATTTCCCCTCTCCTTCAGCCCGGCCTCTCTCACTGACCTGCTTCTGTGGGCGGAGGGACTTACCCGGCTCCCGGAGCTTCCGTCTCTGAAGCCTGCTCGGATCAGTTTCTCTGGGGCCCCGGCCAGGGCAGCGCTGGGGGTGTTGTCTGCTTTCCGGGGCGCGCCGGACCCTGGGGACGGGTCTTCAGGGCTCCCTGGAACGGAAATCTCTTCCACTCTGCTTCTGCACACCTTGTATTCACCCAGAAGCTATGGGGGACTCTTTTTACATTAATTCTATGGGCTTTGGTTTCGGAGCTCGTAAACGTGCGTCCTTCTACTCCGCCATCTTGGCTCCGCCCCTCCTTCAATCTTTTAATGTAGAAGATGCAAGGTTTGGCTATGTGACCCTGACAAGTTCCTCAATATTTGAATTGTTTCTTTCTGACTGCCTGAAGTATTTTCTCCTTCACTTGATAGTTCTGGAATTTGGCAACAATATTTCTTGGTGTTTTTTGTTTGTGATCCCTTTCAGGAGGTGAATAGTGGATTCTTTAGATGACCATTTTGCTCTCTGAGCCTAGGACTTCTGAGCAATTTTCCTTCATGTTTTCTTGGATGATATTGTCTAGGCTCTTTTTGTAATCATGGCTTTCTGGTAAACCAATAATCCTTAGATTTTCTCTCCTGGATCCATTTTCCAGGTCAGTTGTGCTTCCAATTTGATAGTTTACATTTTCTTCTCTCTTTTCACTCTTTAGATTCTGTTTGACTGATTTTTGATGTCTCATAGTTTCATTAACTTCTACTTGCCCAATTCTTTTTTTTATCAAAGTGTTTTCTTTGGTTGACTTTTGAATCTCCTTTTTCATCTGTCCAATTTTTCTTTCTAAGGAGTTACTTTCACCAGATAGGTTTTGTACTTCCTTTTCCATTTTTCCAATTTTCCTTTTAAAATAGCTGTTCTCTTCAGTGAATTCTTCTATCTTATTTTTTAAATCATTGGCCAGTTTTTCTTCTGTTTCTCTAATTTGGGTTTTAAAATCCTGAGCTCTTCCAAGAAGGCTCTTTATGCTTCAAACTAGTTCATATTCCCTTCTGAAGTTTCAGATGGGAGTACAGTCTCAATACTGACCTCTTTGGTATTTGTGCTTTGGTCTTTGTCCCCAAAGAAAGATTCTATGATCTCTTCACTTCTACTCTACTTCTTCCTTATAATAATAACTCTGTTCCTGACTTTTAAAATAGATCTCTGCATCTGTGACACAGGGAGCTCTGTTCTACTGTTCTTGTGCCTAAAACCTGAGTCTTTTTATGTTGTGGACTTTGGTTCTTTCAGCTAGAAGTTAAAATGCTGCAGCTTACCTGGTGCTGAGCTGACTGGTGTTTAAAAACAAAGGCCAGGTGAGGTCTTTTTGGGTTTCCCTGCAATTATCCTGGAGCTAGTTCATTAAGTGTGAGGGAGGGATGGTCTGGACACAGGAGGACTCCTCTGCTGAGCTAGAGCATAGGCAAGCTCAGCTATCTGTGCTAGTGTCTTCCTGATTCCACTGGGTTGCTGAGGCATGTCTGGGGTTCTGGTAGAGGCACTTGCTGGCTTCACCCCCCTGGGATTCAGGATCTTCTCCTGGTTTGTTGAGGTGAGGCTATCTGGGATAGCTCTGATCCTGTGCTAGTTGCCTTTGGCCACAGCAAAAGGAACACTCCTTAGTTATTTTTCTAGCCTCACAGGCTGAGAGTCTGTTTATGCCTTCTGCTGCTCCCAGGGTTTTTCTTGGGGAGATATTCTCTGGGCTTGTCAAGGTCAACAAGGGGAGGGAGATAGCAATTACCAATCACTCTGCCATCTTGTGGTGTGGTATCTAAAAAATAAAATTAAGAGGTGAGAGAGAGGAATGTACTCAGAGAAAGAGAATGGGAAGGATAGAATGGGATAAATTATCTCACATAAAAGAGGCAAGAGAAAGTTTTCACTGTGGAGGGGAAGGGGGAGCAGGTGAGACAGAGTGATGGAACCTTACTCTTATTAGAACTGACTCGAAGAGGAAACAAAATACACACTCAATTAGGTATAGAAATGCATCTGATTTATCCTACAAGAGTGAAAAGGGATGAGAGGAGGTGGTAATAAAAAGGTGGGCAGACTGAGGAAAGGGGCAGTCAGAAGCAAAATATTTGAGTAGAGACAGGTTGAAAGGAGAGAGAGATTAAAACAAACAGGGCAGAATAAGATGAAAGGAAATGCAATTAGCAATAGTAAGTGTGAAGAAATATTGAAACAAGTTTCTCTGATAAAGGCCTCATTTCTCAAATATATAGAAAACTGGGTCAAATTTATTAAAAAAAATGAGCCATTCCTCAATTGGTAAATGATCAAAAGATATGATCAGTTTTCAGATGAAGTAATCAAAGCTATCTGTAGCCATATTGGGGAAAAATTCTAACTATTCATTGGAGAAATACAAATTGAAACACTCCTGAGTACCTCATACCTATTAGATTGGCTAATAAGACATAAAAAGCAAATGACAAATGTTGGATAGAATGTAGGAAAAAATGCCTTGTTGGTGGAGCTCTGAACTGATTCAGTCATTCTGGAGAACAATTTGGAGCTATACCCAAAGGAGTTTAAAAATGTGTATACCCTATGACTTAGAATACTACTACTTGGTCTATATCACAAAAGAGACAAAAAAAGGAAAAGGACATATATGTACAAAACTTAGATATAGCAGCTTTTTTCTGGGGGTAAGGATTTAGAAGTTGAGGGGTGCCCATCAACTGGGAATGGCTGAACAAGTTGTGATACATGATTTTGATGGAATACTATTGTATTATAAAAAAAAAATGATGAGCAGTATGCTTTCAGAAAAACCTGGAAAGATTTGCATGAGTTGACCCAAAGTGAAATGTACTGTGTACAAAGTACCTGCAATATCACAATATGATCGGCTATGATAACTTAGCTATTTTCAGCAGTACAGCAATCCAAAACCGCTCTGAAGGACTTATGCTAAGTAATGCTATCCATCTCCAGAGAAAAAATTAAACAAAACTTTTTAAACTTTACTTTTCTTGAGTTGTTTTCTTGCCTATGTTTTCTTTCACAACATTAAAAAAAAAAAGAAATGTTTGCTTTATTTCTTAAACTCAGAATAAAATACTTTTGTTAAAGGAGGAAACAGTGTATATGAAAAACAGTACCAAATATGACTTTATCAGGTTAACTATCAATACCAGGCACTTCCGAATCCAGCAGGAAGGGATAGAGAGAGTAAAGCAGATGACATTCTTTGGATGATGAGTATGTCCACAAGTTTTTGTGAGCTTCTATGTATGTAATATGGTATGAAACAGGGACCGAAGATGTGTATAGGGTGAGCCTTCTATGAAATTCCTACACTTGTGTCCGCATAGGTGCATTTCTTTAATTTTCTCTCCAGATTCATAAGCAGCCAAGCAAGTGTGAACACAGAACATGCAAACAATAAATAAATAAAACTCATTACAACTACCTTACTCCAATTCTTTTTTAACTTGCTTACTATCAAAACAAAACAAAACAAAAATCAGAGATTAATTTAGCTTCTTCTCTCTCAGTCAAAGCATGAACTCCAAGGTTTGGACACAAATCATAGTTGGTGGCCAGGTACTTTGATAACGGTATCAAATAGCATTTTAAAAAGATGGGCAGTTAGGAAATGAGGTATAGCAAGGCACTCTGTGGCTTGCAGCTTGGAGGATAACTGTTCTCCTCCCTCTACCCTTTCAAACCTCCTACCCACTAGATAAGGACAGAAAGTGGAAGAAAAAGAGCTATTGAGATGCTTCTCCAGACAGCATTTCAGATAAATGGACTGAAAAAGGAAAAAGGGACTATGGGCAGGACTTCACTTTCTTCATCTTCCGGGACTACTCTTTCCTCAGTCAGTTTGCCACATCTAGAGTCTCGTTAGTACATCTTACACTCCTGAAATTACTGGTGCTTTTGATGCCATTTGGTGCTTTTGTTGGCACAGAGAGTAGCATACTCATCTCAAGATCTCTGTGGGGCTTGCCAGGAAAAGCCTGGAGCAGGTCACAAGCATACCTCTTCCCTCTTCTACTCTCATGTGACTTGTTCATGGAAGAGAGTTCTTTCAAGGTCAAAAAAACTTGAAACTTGATGGAAAGTTTCCAGGTCTTCCTCTATCCACATGAAGACAACATAGCTTGTGGTTCTCCAACATCCCAATCAAAATATCTCTGGGAAAAGGTTGACATTCAAATGTGCATGGTGGGGTGGAGCCTTGTTTATATTAACTGATGGAGAGTTAAGTCCAGTTTCAAATGAAAACTATAAAGAGTTCTTTAGATAAGTTATTAAAAATTTAAGTATGATTCCAAACCCTCAGGCTACTTGGTTTTTCTAGTTAACATTTTCTACTGAAATAGCAATACACGACGTCTATCAAAAGCCCAGAGCCATAAGAGCTGTAGGCTAGTTTCCAAAAATAAAATAGCAGTCTATATCAGTCAGCAGAATGTTAGTGCCATGTTGTACATGGCTTGCACTAAGGGATGATAATTCATATGGTCGAAATGGGCATAGAACTTGGCTGCAGAAGACTGGCTCTGTGCTAGAATATGAAACAAATTATGTCCTATCCGTCTATGTGACAAAATAAATGTAGGCAGTCTGCTTTTGATAACAAGCAAATGGGTAGAGAAAATTACTTACCCTTTCCAAAGGAATAATAAAGCTATAATCAGAGTCCTTCAAGATGAAGTGACCCTATATTGTTATTTTCTTGGAGAAAGGAAATGAGTGAAGGGGAAATGACTTGTACCATCCAATAGGAAGAGAATTCTCCAATTATTAAGGGTGATACAAAGAGAAATTCTACAAAAGAAACTAATTTATTGTGTTTCAGATATTTTCTCCTCTTTTAATTCTTTGTCTCATCAGTCTAAACTGTCTTGCTGGGGGGTTACTTTTAAGGAAAGAGAAAGGGTATCATTGATAATTTTTTTTTTTTGCTAATGCTCCAGGTTCTCTTCACTCTGAGATGTTTCCATCAATCACTTGGCACTCTTCTGTTCCTTATTATTAGGGGTGTTACAAGGGCACACAGTGACAAGGAGTATGGATTTATAGTACTCTTTCTTCCCCTGCAAAATTAATGAGCTAAGACAACATTAAAAACCTTTTGTTTTTTGAATGTTTGGGCTCTTTGGCAGGATATGGTGTTGAACCTACCTTAAAGAGAATTCATTTCTTTTGAAAAAGTGATGGTTTAAGATTTAGAAATATCTCCCAAACTTAAGTTATTGATTTACTTTCATGTCACATGATATCATGAAAATCACTATCTGAATTTTTGGTATGATGTTGGTCACAAAAAAAAAGAACCATAGCCTATGGTAATTTGAGGTCTTAAAAAGAGATAAAATTTTCTTAATGGAGAATATTGTCTGACCTCTAAAACAGGGAATCCACATTTACAGGGTAAGTATACTGAAAAAGAGCTCTGTTTGTTGCCACTAATAAAGTTCATACATGTGGTGGAAAAGAATTATAATCTTGAAGTCTTTTTTATGAAATTCAATCCTCTGAACTGGGGTGGGGTGGACCATAGGGAGAGAGTAAATCAAGTATTTCTATCACCTGAATCACTATTTTCTTTTTACAAGAATATTATTGAACCTGGAGAAAACTCCCCCTTTACATACTAGTCAGGTGGAAAACCATTCTCCAATTTAATGCACATTTGTTCCAAAAAGAATGTTACAAACACTTTAAATACAACTCAGAAATGGGTCCATTCAAAACCAAGGGAAATTTTGTTGCCCAATCAAGTACCAAATTTGGTATTCATTTTTCAGCCAAGATTTTCTGCAATTCTTTACACACTCACTTACTATGCATTCATTTTCCCTATCAGTGTCCACGAAAGCTCTGTATGTCAGATAGGTATCACATACTCAATTGAGTTCACTCATGCAGATGAAATATCTCTAGCATGATCTCAAGGGGGAGAGTTTGCCTTAGGTATAAAGAATGAATGAAATTGATCATGTATTTTCTGAAAATATATCAAAACAACCTAGATGGCAGTCCGGAAAGGGAAGTAGCTGTGCAGGCTCTGTTATCTGTAATCACTTTTTACAGTGTAGGGAAGAAGAGGGGAGGTTATGGTTAGTCTATAAAGGAGTGCTCAAGGCATTCTCCTGACCCTGGCAAACAGTGGAGTAGGTGTGGTTAGGAAGCTAGTCTCTCTGTGTTAATGATATCAAATACTGATGGCTATTTAGAATGTACACATTGCAGAATAAAAGTTAATGTAAATATTTCCCCAATAGCCATTCTCCAAGAGATAAATGGCATATACACACAATACATATATACATACATGTATAATCTATATGAATATAGATAAACATATACATAAATATTTGTTAAGAAAAGGTGTTCAGACCATAATGAAGCATGTTGTACTTCTAGTAGAAGAATTAAAATTACTGCAATATCAAGTCATTTAACTAAAACTGGGCAAGTGAAAAGAATGTGGGAACCAAAAGTGGTAGAGAACCGTAGGAAGACAGGGAGACAGATCCACTGTTTGTAGAACTATGGAGTAGTTCAACACTTCTGGTTTTCAATGTGAAATTATGCAAGGAAAGTTACAGTGACTCCTGTGCCTCACTGTTAATAACATAATATATATATTCTAAGGAATTGAAAGGCTGTTGGTCAACAAGCATTTTTTCTAAGACTTTCTATGTGTAAGGATATGCTCATTGCTGGTAATTCAAAGATAAGTAAGAAGGAAAAGAAAAGAATTTTCTTTATATACTAAAAATATTAAAAACAACATTCTTTCTAAGAGGAAAGAACTGCACACAAAAGGGGGAATGTCTGAAAAAGCAAACAAGCTATGGCATATGAATAGAATGGAATACCATCGTTCAATACAACAATTATTCATAGGAGGAATTTGTAGAAACATGGGAGAATTTCTATAAATTAATGCATAACCAAGTAAGCAAAACCAAGAAAATATAATCACAATGACCAAAACAATTAAAATTTTAAAAAAATAACACTTGAAGTTAAATTCTAAGTAACAGAAAAAAAATAGTGAAAACCCAAGGGGAAAGATAACAAAACAGTCATTTTCTTCATGGCAGAGAGATGGGGGACAACCAAGAAAGAAAACTGCAGATTTTCAGATGTTGTTTCTGATTTGTATATCTTTGTCTTCGTTTGTTTATTGCTGGCCACAAGGAAAGAGTCAGTGTGGAAAAGGTGGTAAATTAATGTCATGTAAGACAAATATCAATGTACATATACAAATATGTGTGTCTGTGTGGGAATGTATATGCATATACACACGTGTATTTAAAAGAAAGAACACTGATTTGTAACTGGACATTAACTTGATGCAGAAAATAGCCTGAATCAAAGGGCAAGAGATAATAATATGATATGATTATGAATCGGTACGTACATTATAGATATATTAAGGTATAGAAAATAGTCAATATTTGAATAAACTAGTAGGGATCCCTCAAAACATTGTGTATATCTCCAGAAGCAACCCACCTGAGGAGTGAATTTGTCCCTAGAGTAAGATCTGATTTATGGAACATAGAGGTAGTAAGTATTAAGGTGGTTCATGGAAGCAGGTACCCCCAACATTTGTGTCCAACCAACCAGATTAAAGAGACTGTGGTCATCCATTAATGCTTGTACCATGGAATAATTATATCATTTTGGACACAGTAATGACAAAGTTTTGTCAGTTGTTGTATGTAATTGTATTTGAATGTGTTTGGACTGATTTATAGTGGGTGAAGGGGCTAGAAGACATCCAAATCCCAAGTTACATATAATCTGAATGACATAGTTCCAAGCCCCATGGATTCATGGGAACATAGAATGATAGATTTAGAATGAAAAGTGACCTTAGAGATCTTCTAGTCCAACCCTTTTACTTTACACATGAGAAAATTAAAATCCAGAGGTTAAGTGACTTGTCCAAGGTTTCATAAGTTAACAAGTGGGATTTGGTTCCAAGTACTCTAACTCCAGGCCCAGTTGTTTATCCCAATGTTTAGGCTCACAAAAGGAGGAGAACATTCTGGCCAAGAGCCAGAACACTAGGGCATGTGGGTGAGTGGATTCATGATGACAGTTATTATAAAGCCTTAGTCTTACTTAGAAAGTTCCACAAATTCTTGGATAACACTGAACTATCACATGGTGTATCACTATTGCAGCATTTTGCTGTCCCATGTACCTTCAGGGTCATGTTAAGAGTAAGGCAGAGAAGGTAGAGATTCATATGGTATGATTTCAGGAGTGTTAGAAAGAAATTCTATCCAAAAAATGCTTTGCTACCTATGCATAACTATGCATAACTAAATATCTCTGCTATGAGATATTTATTTGTTTAACTTGTGACTCCTAGACCCATGTTAAATTACAAATACCACTGAAATCACCATAGAAGCAAATGAAAGGAACTTGTTTATGCTTCCCTATTTCTCCAGAAATTGTAGAGAATTGAATTGATGTTGGAAGGAGCACTGTATTGAGAAAAATGTATCCCTTCCTGCCTATTTGCTAGGGATGACAAATTTCAAACAGGATGAAACTTTTAACAGGACTTGCCTTTGGGGCATATGCAGGTCTCCTAAGATGGAGGCACTCTGTACTCTAGAATATGAGTAGATGCAGCCTCCTTCAACTGACCATCTAACAGAAATAGGATGTATCTATAAAACTAGTAAGATGAAGGGTCATTTACTGAGACAGTCACTTTCTGGGTCATCCTCTTTTCTGCTATATCCAGTTCACCTACAGTGCTGGCATCATGAACTGAAGCTATGAGAAGGGAAGGAATCCCTTTCTCTACTCTCTCTTTTACTCTAATTCTGGGGAAAGCATCTGGTGTGTTTCTGTTTGTTGTTTCATTAGTTCTCAGTTTCAGGTGCTGAAACTGGACTTAGTAGTTGGAGCCATAATGTCCTGGGAACAAAGAATCCAGTTAAATATCACAGCCAATCAACCCATCAGGAAAACTCAGAGAAGCCAGAGTGCTTAGGAGTTGATTTATTTGGATTTGGAACTGGGACTGTGTTCTACAGAAATGAAATTAACCTCTCAATCTATACCCCTTCCCATCCTCAGAGACTGAGGTGGTACAATGGAGAAGGAAGATTGTACCTTCCACTTGTCAAGGGAATATATTTTTACATCTGTTATTATACCTTTTGAAGTAAATGTGTTGTTGCTATGCAGTTGTTTCAATCATGCCCAACTCTTCCTTGACCCCATCTGAAGGATCCTTATTTGTCTGTTTGGTTTTTTTGGCAAAGCTACTACAGTGGTGGTTTGTCATTTCCTTCTCCAGCTCATTTTGCAGAAGAGAAAACTAAGGCAAAGAGGATTAAGTGATTTGCCCAGGGTTACACAGCTAGTAAGTGTCTTGGGCTGGATTTGAACTTGGGTTTTCCTGACTTCAGATCCAATATTCTAGATACTGTACAATCCTTTGTAAAAGCTTAAAAACAATCATAGGATAATAGTTTGAGAGCTTGAAAGGAACTAAGAGATTTCCATTCGTTTTATAGATGAGGAAACTCTGTCCCACAAAGTAGTCACCCAACGTGACATAAATAGTAAGTGGCAGAGTCAGGATTTAGACCCAACACTTTGTACTTCCTCAAATATAAATTTATGGTGTCATTAAGGAGGCCATCCAGCCAAGTGAGTATGTTTGGATTTTGAGGGTTCAGACGGGGAGTGTAAGAAGTAATTGTTTCTGTTCTGTACAGAAACTCTAAGGGTCTTCTTTCCCAGAGTGATTCTTTTGTGAAGGCAAACTAGGGCAATTTTTGCCTCAATTCTTGTTTATATTTTAACTACCAAATGGGTATTATCTCAGATAAAATGAGAAATGGGAAAGACCTCAGTTTAAAAAGGCCAGGGCCTTTTTCTGCATCCAGGGCCATCTCCAGTTGTCCTGACCAGTCTTGCCACTAGACTCAGATGACTCAGGAGGAGAGAGTGAGGCTGATGATTTTACACAGCCTTCGTCAAAAATGTAGGGCCACATTCCTCTTTACATTCATATTCCCCATCCATAAGATGGACGTTAATGATGACTATGATACCTACTATAACACCTAACTCATAGATAATTGGGGATTGAATTAGAAAATGCATGTAAAGTATTTTTAAAAATGATTTTAAGAACAACTTTGAGTAGCTAAATCATTTTGACTATCATAAATACTCAAATTACCTACAAAGGACCTCTGAAGGAAGAAAATATCTACATCTAGAGAAAGAACTGAAAACTAGAAATATGTATAAAATGATTTTACATACACACACACACAAACACATATACATTACAATATATACATATATATTTGTGTGTATATATATGCACATATATATATACATACTTTATATATACACACATATATGTGTATAGAAATACATACTATATACACACATTCATACTATATATACATACATTCTGTAGATATAGATATATACATACATATACACATGCATACATACATATGTACATATATACACACACATATATGCATATATAATGGTAGTCATTTCAAGGACAGGGGGAGGGAAGAGAAAAGGAGAAAAAAAGAAAGTTACATGATAACTTTATTAACTATTTAAAAAGAATGACAAACTGTAGAAAAATAGATTTAAAGTTTCATGTGCAATTATCTTTTTTAATCCCCTATTATAGAAACGCTTATTTGATTTCTTAAGTTCATAATAACATCAATAATTTTCTTCAAAAATTAAAAATATAATTTGTGATTTCTTAGGTACGGGCAACTCTTAGTGAAGAAATTCCTACTAATACAGAACAGCAAAAGCTGTAGACACTAAGAGTTTAAGTAATTTTCCTATTGTTAAATAGTCTGTATGGGTCTGATATGGGACTTAACCTCAGATCTCCCTGATTGTTAGACCAGGATCTGTCTATTGGGCTATTCTTTCTACTTTGCGAGCCTATAAAATATCCACTGTTTAAATTTCCTGAGAAAAGGTTTTGGGGAAACAGAGAGAACACATAGACATGAGTTGCTGAATGCAGAGGAGAGCCACCACAAAGGGTATAAAAAAGAGAAAGGTAGTGGAGGACTAGGAATATATTTTTATATACATCAGAGTTTAAGTGTGGGCAACCTTGATAGTTTTTTCTACAGTTGACCTTTTGCTTAAAAATTAGCATTTAAATAAAAAATCATAATTAGGATGTGCTTTTGGATACTTTTCCTTTAAAGGAACCTCTCATAAATACTTCTGTAGGGCAAAGAATCATTTCCTAATGTGAATCATTACTCCTCTTTATTTCTTTTAGAGATTTCTGTCTTTATCTATGGGTCTCATTTAATTAAAGTGATGTGCTCCCAAATAGGCTTTTGTAAAATAGATATTTGCTAAAGTAAATCATACTCCCCAATTGACTAACACCAAAATTTCATAGATTAATTTACAAGAGAGAACAATTGGTCCCAAGGCAAATATATATTGACAGTGGTCAGGCTATGAAAGGCAATGGAAAGCCTTTAAAGCAGACATTAGGAGAAAATACATCTAGTAAAGGAAATTGAAATGTTCTTTTATACCCTAGGGTTAGAAGATTTGGAGCTAAAGGTGATGTTAGAAATCACCTCCCTGAAAACTTCCATTTCTCATATCTTGGATGAGGAAACTGAGGTTAAAATGTCTTAATGTCATGTTTAATATGACAAATAACAAAGACAAAATTCAAACCCCACTCTTTTGAGGAAATTGTGGTCTGGACCCTGGGATTTGGTAGTTGCACTACTCCATGTAGCATACAATTCTGTTATTTTATTCTAAAATTTCTAGTAGATGTTATAAGTATGAGGGTAGCAGAAGGATCTTTTAGACCAGGTCAATAAAGCAGCCAATCAATAAAGGAAAAAAAAAAACCATAATGCATGAGATTGATACAGTCTTATAAAAGGAGAAAATTCAGTAAGAAAGGTATTAACTGTGAGTCATTATGCAATAGATATTTAGAAAATGCAGCTGAATTGAAAGGTTCAGAAGTATAAAGTGTTGATTACAATCTGTGTCTTTCAGAATAAATCAATAGATTTGTTATTTAATCACTAAATCTATTCCTAAGGTGTTTGGATTTAAGGAAAGAACAAAATCAGTGAAAAGCAGAGTTAGTTATATCTCTCTAAAATATGAATGCCATCAGAACTATCTTGTAAGTTTCCCTTCTTGCTCATATCTCGCTTCTTTCAAGTAATAGACAAATATTTTCTGATCATAGGATCTTAGGTGAAGAGTGTGAAGGGACTTCAGAGGCCATCAACTTTAACAATTTCATTTCAGGGAAGCTGAAACTGAGTGGAGCAAAGTTAAGTGACTTGCCAAGATTGCACAGTAAGCAACATTGAATCCAGGCTCTCTGGAGTCCAGAGTCCATGCTCATCACATTGAGTCATATTGCCCCTCTCCTTCTTGATTTCTCTTTTACTTATTTTTATTCCCTTTTACCACTGTCCTCCTCTTATCTGTCAAACCAAATAAAACAGTCTAAAGGTAAGTCTAGTGTTAGGCAGGTGTATAAGTTCTCTTTTTTTTCTCAGTAGTTGGCCACATGGTAAGAAATCCACTTGCATACCTGTCATATTAGCATATTCAATTATTATTGTACATTTATCTGAACTGCTAATATGATACATGACAGTAGCCCCATATTAGTATTAGTTACACAAAACTAGTGATGGGTAGGTAGGTAGTGAGACCTGGCTAGTTCCGAAGCAGTAGATTTTTCAGTTTACGAAACAAAATAAAACAAAACAAAGCCTTGCACTTAAGGGAAATAAGCATATGACTGGGGTCACAGGCAGCACATTTGGCCTAAGGACTATTTGCTAGATGATTAGGATCTATAGGTGTCTTCCATTGAGGTAAATGTGGTGAAGCATTGTTATTCCTCTCTAAAATAATTGCTTATTCAATTGAATCAACAAACCTGTATTAAGAAGCAGACACTTTGCTACATACTGAAAATGTGAATAGAAAGAATGAAATAATTTCTTATTTCAGAGAGCTTTCAATCTAATGGAAAAAAGAACACACACACATATGTACACGTACATACATATATACATTTATGCAAGTATATAAGTGTATGCAAAAATAATATAGAAGGAAAAGATAATATACATATATACATAATTCTAAACACATACAACATAGACACTGGTGTACACATATATCAAATAAGTACAACATTATAAAATAAGAAAGCACCAACTATATGTTAGCACTATGCTAAGCAGTTTGCTTTTTTTTTTTTTGTTTTTTACAAATTTCATTTTAGCTGATACAACCAGTGTGATAGGTTATTCATTACTTCCATTTTACAATTGAAGAAACTGAGTGACTTGCACAGGGTGACACAGCTAGTAAGGCTGTATTTGAACTCTGATCTTCCTGACTCCATTTGTAATACAGTTTGGGAGAGAGAGTAGTACCAATCAGTGGATCAGAAAAAGCTTTGTGTAGAAGGTGATGAATGATTTCCTGAGTTGTGTTTTGTAGGAAAAGAGGGATTCTGAAAGGCAGAAGTTAGGAAGGAGTGCACCTCAGCCACTGGGGGATTAGTCGCTACAAAAGGCACAGAGTCCTCTGTGTACTGTATGTGACAAAGAGAGAAATGTCCAACTTGTCTAGAACTCTGAGTGCAGAAAGGGAGTAATGACCAATTCAAATGGAAAGATAGGTTGGACACGGTTTGCAAAGAACTTTAAAAGTAAAAAAGAGAAGAGCTGACATTTAATTATAAAGACAATAGGGAACCACTGAATTTGAGTAGAGCAGAGGAGTGGCACGATTAAGCATGCATTTTGGAAAAACTGCTTTGGCCCCAGTGTGTAATATAGGATGGATTGCAGTAGTAAGAGATTTGAGGCAGGGAGAACAGGGATGTGGAAGAATATTTATGCATATTTATACATATATGACAAGTCAACGAATTAATCAACAAGTCTTAATGTACCAATGCAATCAACTATTGGTTGCAAGGCTCGGTGTCAGGGGTTGGGTATATGAGAACAAAGGAAAAATTATTGAACTGGCAAAGTGCTTCTATGTCATGGAAAAGAGAACAAAGAAAAATACAGGATCACCCAAAAGCCTTAGCGTAGTTTGAAGCTATCAAAACTCAAAATTTCACCAAGAGTTTTTGAACAGTTTTTTTTTTTGGTTTTGTTTTGTTTTTTTTTTTTTTTTTTTTTTTTTTTACAGATTTATAGACTTAAGGGAACATAAACTTAATTAAAGAAAGGGGTACAGGGTGGGAGAAGTCCTAGCAGGAGATTGTTGCACTGATCTAGGCAAGAGGCCTGAATTAAGCTTGTAACTATGTAAGAAGATAGAAAGATTCAGATGGGGAGAGGAAAAGGTATTATGAAGGAAGAAAGGGCAAGATTTGGCTACTGGTTGCATGTGTGGAGGGAGGAAAAGTGAGGAGCCAAGTGTAACATCTAGAATAACAACCTGGGAGACTGGAAGGATGGTGGTATCTTTGACAGAAATAGGAAATTTGATAGAGGGAAGGGTTACAGGATAAATCCTAGCTAGTTTATACTCTAGCATGAGAGGTGACAGGTACATGAATAACTATAACCCAAAGTATAAGGTAAGTGCATAAGAGAGACGCACACAAAATCTTATCAAGAAACATGAAAACAAAACAATACCACCACCACCACCAAAACAGAAGGACCAGAGGAGGCTTCATAGAGAATATAGCATTTCAGATGACCTTTAACACTGGTGCCATTTCCATAAATAGTAGTAGGGACAAAAGAATAGAAGTGTAAGAAATGGGGTCGGCAAAATCCATGCTTCACTTTGCTCCTCTAAGCCAAGCCAAAATTGGACAATGTGTTTTATGAAGGAATTGCTATGTCTCATATTAGTAGAATAGCGGTTTTAGAAGCAGAAAAGCAATGTCCTCGGCATACCAGGTTCAGCATGTAACAGATTGTCAATGCTAATTTGTAAACATAAAATTAATCAATGTGATACCTTAGGGCTTTTTTGTTCAGCTACTGAGGGGGAAAAATGGTTTTCGTGCATTTAAAATATGCACTTAGCTCTACGCAGCATAAAAGTAAAAAAAAAAAATATGCCTTCAACTAATAAAGGACATCTATATAGAAGGGCACTGTTGGTATGCACCCAGCTGATCTAACTGAGCTCTCATAACCACCTTTCTTGTTAAAGGGTGTAATCTGCCGGTACTGAACAACAGTTGCTTACAGGCCCCCTACAGATGCATATGCAATCATCAGAAGGTTAGCCTGTCCACAGAAACTATTCCTGTGGAAAGGAAGGAAATACACAAAGCGAATGATTCTTCATCCTGGTAGCCTTATCCCAGCTGATGCTAACTGCCTCGGGGCCTACCACTCCTGTTCAGAATTGTGCAAACCTACCTAGTATCCTCCAGAGAAATGAACACTTGATCTTAACAGGCTTTTGTTTCCATGAGACTTTGAAAGGCAGGCAGAAGGTAGTTTACTTTGACAAAAAGCTATCCAAAAAGGCATTTTCTTTTCCCCTTTTCCACCTCTTTGTACACAATTTAGCCAGAAGTGAACGTGGTTTCTTTGAGCCAATCATGGTGGCAGAGAGGCTTGGAGGCAGAGATAGAAATCACTCCTTTCTCCATCTGTAGAGTTGACCCTCACTTTAGTTCAAGTTTAATAAATAGAGCTTCCCTCACCATGCCTTTCCTTCTGTACCCCTCCTAATATATGTGCCAAGTAGAAATATGAAACTATCCCACTATTATGAGATGTAGCATAAGCCTAGCCTGTCACTTGTAATTTAAATTATATAATCTTATCCTCACCAATGTCTTATCACAAAAGCATCATTTAACAGGAATGATGTTGCTGACCCACAGTCTTTGTTTCTAGAAAGGCTTAGGCAAGCAGATTGCCCAAGCTGGAAGTTGTGTTTGTGGAAGGGCATTGACTGAGTGTCCATACCAAATCCAGTTTCAATATGGTGATACCCCTGGACTGTAGGAGCAACAAGCTTTCTAAGGAGGATTCAAACTGTTCCAGGTAGGAAAGAAAGGGGGTTGGTTAAATTCTTTGAATATCTGTGTTCAGATCAGACTTATGAGAGCATGCCACACTTTCACCATGGGAAAGAGACTCAGTCATCATCATCATCATAAATAACAACTCATTATTGTGCAGCAGAAGCCCTGCTATAACATTGTTGAGATGAACACCCATTTCTGCTAACACAAAACATTTTTTCAATAGATTTAATTTTCCCTTATCTCATTATTTTTCTTTTTGTTACATTTTTATGAACCTGGTCATTAATATTAGATAAGTACAGCCATCCTGAATTGCTCACCTACTTTTGACTAGAAATTCCAATAAATATTAGGAAAAAGATGAAAGTAGGGCTAAGGCAGGTCATATAGAGGGTATCTTACATGAAATACAATCAAGGGTGGCCTTTAAAAAATATCTCAAAAGCATTGAGTTCCTTAGGGGTCCTTTCATCCCCATGTGTGAGTAAGAAAGCCACCTCCTGGGAAGGTTGAGGAAAACATGAGGTATTCTTCTCCAGAGGCTTGCTAAAGATTCCAGCTCACATGAAAGATCACGGACACTGCACACTGATCCTACACTAAACCTTTCCCCCTCACACCCAGAGGAATTCTGGATTAATGAGACTGATAAACTCTAGCCTCCCCTTTAGCCTGGTTAGCTGAAAACACTAGATGGTGAACAAGCAGTGCCATCAACGGCTTGTTATCACACAGTGCAGTCTGGGTGTGGCCACTGTTCCTCAGCCACCTTGGAATCCAAACGAGTGCAAGCATCATCTAGAAAACTTATCTTCCTTTCTTTGGGAAGTAGATGGGAAATCTCCAAACGTCTCAGTTCCCTGAATGCATGGCTATGTCAAAGGCAATTATGGAGGACATACTTGCAAATATAATTAGCAATACCACTTACATCCACAGGATCTTCTTTTTCCTCTTTTTCTTCCAAATGATTTATTCCAATGTCCAGTTTCTATCCCTCCTGTTATTTACACAGACTTTTGGCAAAGAAATATTTAATGCTTTCAGCTCAGGGTGAAAGACAAGGCACTGGTTTCCAAAATGTCTAATGGTATTTGCAAAAGTTATATGATTCCAAGTGGAAACCACATACCTTGGTAGTCCCATAAAAGAAATGCACTAATTTTTGTTCCAGTAGGTGAAATGTTGTCAAGAAGTAAAGTAATAATTGAATGCAGGTAGATTCCATTAATGTTGGCTGTGTTATTCTGTATATCTCTGTACATCAAACTTTATTGAGACTCCCACAGGCAACTCATTAATTTTCAGAGGTGACTTACAACAAATATAGTAAATAATTCCTCTTCCGTCTTACATTCAAGATCTCTCATATAGTATGCTTCCCTTCTCTATGGCTTATCTTGTATCTCTATCAATTTCTACGTTAAATCTACAGCACAGGAATTGTATTTAATTTGATTTCATACCATGCCTAAATCATTGTTGTCAATCTCTTTCATAAAAAGCATGTTTATACAGAGAACACTGAAATGAAGCTAATTCCACTTTATTTTTTAAGATGGGTTAGTAATGAAACATTAATCCTTTTCTGATACACAATATCAAAATATTGAATCCGCATTATTATGTTAACTTCCAAAGGAATAAGGTGACATTGTTAGATTTTGGAAGGTTTTTCTTTTTCCTTTTTGTACAACATGGCAATCAAAATAATAATAAAGTACATCAATAAATTCATTTCTGAGGCTATTAATAATCCTACTGGGCTGAGGCAATGTTACCGCAACAATTGCAATGTCTTCACTGAGTATAGAAAATTCCAGGTGTCAACTCTTCGAACTACTTGAGCCTTAGTGATAATAATACAGAAGAATTATCACCTTGAACTCTTCCTTCCTTGAATGAAAGTCATGTTATAACACAAAGTATGTATGCAGAAACTTTTTGCATGACGAAACCAATGCTTTGGATTTCCTGACATTTGTTGGGCTAGAATCCTAACCTTAATGTAGATATGCAGATTTAAAGATAAAGATAATTCTTTTGCTATCATCGAGAGCAAAAGCAAATGTGGAAAGCACCAGATGGCTTCTAGATTTATAAGTCTAAAACCCTTTCCAGGGTAAAACTTAAAAGGAAACGTGCTTTTCTTGACACCACATGGCTTTTCCCTTAGTAAATCAATAAATCCTTGCTAAATTTTAGTATCAACACTTGTTAAAAATTCAGGATGGAAGAAAAAAGAAAATAAAACTTTCTACAAAGACAACTTGCCTGAAACCACATACAAGTATACAATTATGGGCTATAGAATCACCTGTAATCAGAACCGGAAGCAGCGTAAAAGGTGATCTATTCCTAATCTGTCATTTTACAGATGAGCAAATTGAGGTCTACGTTAATTGACAGGTTTATGGTTATACAACTAGTAAATGGAACAGCCATACAATGAAAAGTGTGCTGATTGTAGAGACAGAAGAACTAACTTCAAATTTTGCTTTTGGTGCTTAAAACTTCTGTGTTAAACAAGAAACAACTGACCTGATCCTTAGTTTCCTCATCTGTAAAATATCTATTTGATTGATGGCTTCTCAAGTGTCTTTCAACTTTAGATCATAGTATCATAGGAGCATACATTTAGAACTGTAAGTGACCTGAGGTCCAGGGGTGAGGAGCCTGTGGTCTCAAGGCCACATGTGGTCCTCAAGTGCAACCCTTTGACTAAATCCAAACTTCATAGAAAAAAATTGACACCTGATAGTCCATTAACTATTTTAGAGATGACAAAACAGGCTTAGAAAAGCTTATTAATTTTCTTGGGAGTCATGCAAGTAGTATATCTGATCCTACCTTAGCTCTTGGCCTTTTTTACACTATTTTACAAAGTTAAATGAAGTAATAATTGTCATAATTATACAAGGGATAGACTATGAGTTTCTTGAGAGCAGGGACTAGGGAATGATGAGATCTTTACTTTAGGAAAATCCCTTTGGCTGAGAAGGGGAGGATGGATTGGAATGATGAAAGAGCTGATGCAGGGATATCAATTGGAAGACTATTGCAATAGTCGAGAGGAGAGGCGATAAGGACTGAATATGAGGGGATTCTATATTAGTGAAGGTAAAACTAGCTTTATTGCTAAGCTCTCTTTGTTAATCAGTAAGAGGTGTCCTTCAGTTCACTTCTTTTTAGCATAAGAAAGTAAATATAAGAAGTAGTTATTAAATATTTTTGAGATAGCCAGTTTAACTGTTAGGTATACACAGAATGTTTTAATTTAGCACCCAAATTTGAAACTAAATTACAAAGATCTGGTAGATTACCTTTTGACATACATATATATGTATATATATATACATATACATGTATGTATATCTATATGTATAGACATATGTACATATATTATACATATAAGTTCACAGATTATTTTTAGTTTAGGATTCAGAATTTCCTTCATATGAAGTAGCTTTAAAAAAAAAATCTCAACGAAAAGGGGATAAAGCCATTGCTAGTCCCAAGTTTATTGATAATTGAATTATTTATTGAATAATTGACTTCTATAGGCAGAACTGTGAAGCTGACATTAACATTTAGTGTCCATTTTGCCTGACTCCTTTGCCTTTTGATAGTGTTTCTCCTAGACCAGCCCTCTTGGCTTGTACCTCCCTCAAACACTTCTGCCACTAGAATTCAATATTGTTATGTTCCCCTCTCTGCCTCATACAAATTTATCCTCCCCTTCCTCAAGATTCATTTATCTGACAAATGCTTCAACGGTCCTTTGTTAAGCATGCAGGCTCCTGTATCTTCCTTATCAGCCTGGTCCCATACCCTTAATTTCTCTGTTACTCTATTACTAGAACTGATAATTGCAGTGGGGCTTGGATTTGCGAAGTCCTCTTACACATAAAAATAGAAGTTTATGAAACATGTATGTGATTAAAGTTATGTGGACCTGATCTGAACTTAAAAATGGTATAGTTGTCTTCCAATGTTTACGGTCCCAGGCCACCTAAAAGTTTTCAACATAACCAATATGAAGCCACAACAATGAAATTTAGTAGAAGAAGTTTTTACATTGGAAAAATGACAGAAATAACAACCCTCATAATTAATTTAAAGGCAGCGTGATAGTGGAGAGTGTTCTGGGGTTATAACCTGGGAGACTTGGATTCAAGCTACCTCTGAAAGTTACCAGTTATGTCATTTA
Source organism: Bettongia penicillata ogilbyi (assembly GCA_023548195.1). NCBI lineage: Eukaryota > Metazoa > Chordata > Mammalia > Diprotodontia > Potoroidae > Bettongia > Bettongia penicillata. The sequence goes on from JAJHZJ010000318.1 coordinate 17,296,635, forward strand.
AAATCTGCATGCCTCTGGCAACTCTCTAAGATATAAATATCAATTCATAGAGGGACACTAAGTCATTGTAGAACAATACATATAAAAGTGGTCCTCAGAATTTATCTTGTACAAATCCTTCACTATACATTTAAGAAAACAGAAGCCCAGGGATATTAAGTCATTTGTCCAAGATCACAGATAGATATCTAGTTCCCCTTGGTGAAAATATTATATAATTATTTAATTAGTCAACTGAATTTATGTGTTAAACTGAACATTAACTACTCAAGACATCATGTATATTCTCCCACTACCACATACATACACCAGTTTAATATGGTCTTTTTTTTCTCCATTGCTTCTTACTGGGTAACATACTTCAAGACTCCAGCTCACTGTACATGCCCTGTGAAATTATAGATCTTCAAAAGAAGCAGTCACAGTCACAGGTAAATTGAGATCTGGTCTGATAAAATTTCTCCATTGTGAATGTATATATCAACCCTTTTATGACTTAGTATTTTGTTATCGGGGAGTCACTGGAAGTCCATACTTAGATTATATGCACAGGTTCACAAAGCTAGGAAACCAGAAAGCCATTAGCTGAACTCCCATCTATGACACATACTGTCTATGTGAGACTGGATAAGTAACTTAACTTTTCTTCAGATTAGTTCCTATTTAGTCTATGTGTTAATTTGTTTTTGGCAAGTACACAGTAAAAGGAAGGAGAAAAATATATAGTGGACAAGACATCATTTTAGGAACTTGTGTAGTTGTATTATGAAACAAGTATCAAAGTCAACAAGCTCTAAATGGATTTGTGTGGATAATGTTGATGGAGTTATTCATGCAACTAACAGAAACAGCTGAGAGTGTTACACCATCCTTGTTTTGTACAAAATTCACATGTGTTCCTCTCTTCATTTCATATATGATATATCATGTCATTTAAATACAGCTAGCAGAGCACTCACATAGGTAGCCAGTGGGAACTCTCAATAGGAAAAAAAATGACATACTTACCTAATTTATGACCTTGTCTCCCAGCTGTCTCTGTGGAAAGCCTGAGGTCAAGTTCTGAGGGAACAAAGCAAGGATTGAGGATGAAGTAGGAGAATTCCTGAGGGCTTGATCTCAAACAGCTGCTCCCATTGGTACACATTTTGGCAGTGTGTTAACCCATGATGTGAGGAGAAAAATATATATATTTTAATCTCAAAAAGAACAATTTCTAAAATCAAAGAAGAATTTTGTATACACCCAACTTCTTATGAGGCTTTTTGGACATTATCAGTTTTAATTGATGATGTATATTACCCATCTCATGGCTCCCATGATGTATCCTTATGCTCCTCAAGATGAAGAATCTGACACACGGGGAAGATGGGTGATTCATGCAAGGTCAAGGAGTGCATCAGTAAAGTGGGATTCTTGGTCCACAGTAAAATTCTCTTTAGACTACCACACTGATTCACAAAGTGATGAGTGTATGCTTATACAACAAAAGAGGCATATATTTCATTTTTTCCTTTTTATACAAATCTTTAACATTAGTTAGCTAGTTCCAATAAATATGCAGAATTGAAGCATTATGAATCTATTGGGAAACCCTCAGTGTTCATGGTAGTTTGTGAAATTTGGCTCAGGGTGAGTTCATGCAGAGGCTAAATGGTGACCTTTAAAAATATAAATAGCATGAGGTAAGGTGGCTCTTTGCCTCAAGCTTCAAAGATCTCCGTGGGCAATATTATTTTTCCTCTGCTAGCCCCACTCTTTATGTCATAATGTGATGACCATGTTCCTCCATTGTTGCTTTTGTTGCTGTTATTGTCGTTCAGAAATCTTAGTCATGACCAATTCTTCATGACCTCCTTTGGGGTTTCCTTGGCAAAGATACTGGAGTAATTTTCCATTTCCTTCTCCAGCTCATTTTACAGATGAGGAAACTGAGGATTAATTGTCTTGCCCAGAGTCACATAGCTAGTAAGTGCCTGAGACTGGATTTGAACTCAGGTCTTCCTAACTCCAAGTCTGACCCTCATGTTCTTCCAGGGCCATATCATATTAGGAGTCAGTGACTGAAGAAGTAAAATGCAAGAAAAAAATCAGAGAATCCAGTAAGAGAAACAGCTAATAGATGCCAAGACATCAGAAGTCAGAACAAAAAACACCTAACGCAGAGGCCTATGGAGTTGAGAAGCTAACAGAGCTCAGAGGCTGACATAAGCTAAAAGAGATTCTTATAATCTCTTCTAAAATACAAAGATAATATGAGGGGAGCTGATCTGATTGGCAAAAGTTCTGCTGTTCAAGAGATTTCTTTGGAGGAAAAAAGAATCCCCTACTATAGAGGAAGAACTGATTAAGTGAAAGGCTGCTTTGATCTCTAGTGCCCTCTAAAAGTCTGAGAGAGGCAAAAACTCTCTGGAACTTACCTGGTTAGTCCTTTACCGCCTTTTACTCCTCAAGAGGAAAAAGTTCCTCTAGCCTATAAAGTTATTGACTAAATCTCTCAAAGCCTATACAAGGCAAAACCCCTCCTTTTTGCAAAGTCAAAATTAAAGGGAACTAATTTTTCACAGAATTTTATGTTATGTCTAACCAAGTATCGAACTTGGCAGACCCTAGGCTTAAGGCTGCTGTTAGTTAAAAGAGCTAAATACTGCTGCAGTAACCAAGTAGTAAAGAAAAGCAATTTCATATAGTAGGAAAAAACAGAGGTTTAGGAAAGTAGTGGTTTTATATATCACATGGCATGTGATACACTCATCAAAGAACAATCCATAGATATCCAGACTTGCAGCCTTGAATTGCTCTGATTACAGCGTCTTCCTAATTATGGGCCTCACTGCTTGGTTTTTATAAGCACGTACCCACTCTCCACCATATATCCTTCCCCGCTGTCATGGACATTGTGTATATTGTGGGAGAATGTGACCAAGGGTTATGGAAAGACAATTATGTTCTAATTATTCTTACTTTCATCTTCTGAGTAAAATTTATGCAAGGTTTTTCTTGCTTTTCCTTTCTTGATTAATAAATATTTCAAGATAAACATTTAATGGTTTCATTTTAACTGATTTGTAGAAATGGGAAACACCTGGGTGGCACAGGAACAACAGTTGTAGATGTTGAAGAAGTACTTTTGCTCCATATCAAAACTACTCACAAGACCATGAGAATGAATGATGTGAAGGTATTGCCTTACACAGGTTCACCTTTTCTTAAAATGATAAGTAATATCTATCTAAAACTAAGAGCAAGGCTTATCTTTAACAGAGATAAATTTGAAGCCCTCCTGATAAGATCAGAGTGAAGCAAGAATGTCCATTATCACCACTATTATTCAACATTTTATTAAATATTGTAGCCATAGCAATGAGATTAGAAAAATAAACTGAAGTAATAAAAACAGGCAATAAAGAAACAAAACTATCACTCTGCAGATAATAAAATGGTATACTTAGAGAACCCTAGAGAATCAACTAAAAAAACAAATTGAAGCAATCAAAAACTTCAGCAAAGTTACATATATAAAATATATTCACCTAAATCATCAACATTTTTATGTAGTATCAACAAAACCCAGCAGGAACTTACAGAAAGAAAAATTCCATTTAAAACATCTGCAGAAAACATATGGAGGAAGTATGTCTACCTTCTAAAACAAATCTTGGGATTATATGAATGTAACTCTAAAATACTTTTTTCACACAAATAAAGTCAGATCTAAACAAGAGGAGAGATATTAATTTCTCCTGAGTAGGCTGAGCCAATATAATAAAAATTACAATCTCCCTCATATTAATTTACCTATTCAATGCAATATTAATCAAATTATGAACAAATTATTTTATAAAACTACAAAAATAGTAAGAAAATTCATCTAGAAGAACAAAAGGTCAAGAATAATAATGAAGTCAATAAAAAAATATCAAGGAAAGCAGCCTAGCAGTTCCAGATTTCAAATTATGTTACAAATTGATAATCACTAAAACAATCTGGCTTTGACTAAGAAATATAGTGAATCAGTGGAATGCATTAGATACATAATACACAATAGTAAATGTAAATAGCAATCTAGTGTTTGATAAAGCCAAAGATCTAAGTTTGTTGGGCAAGAATTAACTGGTTAACAAAAATTTCTAGGAAAACTGCAAAGTGGTTTGGCAGAAACTAGACACAAAGCAACATTTCACACCATACAACAAGATGAGGTCAAAATGGGTAAACGATTTAGACATAAAGGATTGCATCAATGGTAAATTAGGGGAGCCTATCTACAGATAAGGGAAAATTTTATGAGAGAAAAGAAGAGAGAGAAAAGATTATGGGAAGTAAATTAGATTACTTTGATAACATGAAATTAAAAGGCTTTTTCATAAACAGAATTAATGCAGTAATAAATAGAGGAAACTTGGGAAATTAAGGAAAGATTTTTACAGCAAGTTTCTCTTTCAAAGTCTTCATTTCTCAAACATATAGGGAACAAACTTAATAAAAAATAAGGGCCATTCCCCTGCTGATATGTTGCAAAGGATGTGAATCAGCAATTTTCAAAAGAAATCAAAGTTATCAATAGTCATATAAAAAAATGCTATGTCACCACTGATTAGAGAAATGCAAATTAAAACAACTTTGAGATCCCAGCACCTTTCAGACTGGCTAACATGAAAAATAGGAAAATGGTACAGTATGCAGGGAATACAGAAAAATTAGGACCCTCCCTAATGGATTGTTGGTAGAGTTTTAAAATAGTCCAAGTATTGGGGAGTATAATTTGGAATTGTGCCCAAAGGGCTATAAAAATGTGTATAATCTTTGACCTATTAATATGACTACTAGGTCTCTATCCCAAAGATATCAAAGGAAAAAGGGGAAGAACCTATTTACACAAAAATATTTATAACAGGAACTCAATTTAAAAAAATAGCTGTTAGAAAAGTTGTACATGTAATCAGGAACTATTTAATGAAATAACTAAAAAATATAATGCAGATTAAACTTAAAAGTGTGTTTTATATACAGTGTTTTTGTTATTGTTTTTATTTTTAATCCAAAAAGTCAAAATTTTAAATACTTAAACTGGCAAATGCTAAACATTTAGTCATACAACCTTGGTTGTATTAAGTTATTGGCCATAGCTTATCTCCCTTGCATGAACCCCACCTATACCAGCAAACTTGCCAGTATGAGTGCCATTTGGTATGAATGAAACAGATAAAAGAAAGAGAAAGGGGGTCACCAAGGCCAAATCTAAATGATGTCACTTTTAAGGCACAATGCTCCATGGAATACTATATTTATTTCAAAGTTAAATATGAGCTAAAAATTATTGACATACTGTAAGTCTTAAAATATTTTATATTAAAAAACTTTATATATCTATTTACTTTACTTGCAAATTTTTTTTACATGTTAAGGACTTTAGTTCATAAAAGTTTGATTTATATTCTCTAATTATTCATTTTTACCATATTAAATCTTAAAAGCAGATCTTTGACAAATAGTCTATTTTTGTATGTCTAGTTTTCAATGGGGTCCAATCATTCTAGTTCCCATGTCTTTGAAGCATATCTATTGTGATTTTTCATAATTTTTCAGTAGGTGTCACATGGTGCAAGGTTATGTGGTGTTCAATTCACATTTGGGAATTTATGTAATTCTGGAATAATTCTACTTCTTTATGTCTATATATTCGTCAAAGTTAAGCATTCTAGGGGAAAAGACTTCTGGAACCACTACCAAAGTAAAAAAAAAATCTCCAAAATGTCTTTGGAGTCAGTATTTTGCAATCTGATGAAGATACCCATATTTTGAACACTCATCTTCTTTTTGACAATGATTTTTTTAGGCCTTTGCTATTTTTCCAACTTAAAAAAATGCTATACTAGGGAGTGGAGCCACAATGGTGGAGAAGAAAGATGGACATATAAAAGCTCCCTCACATAATCCATAAAATACCTATAAAAAATGACTCTAAATAAATTCTGGAGCAACAGAAGCTACAAAAAGACAGAGTGAAAGAGATTTCCTGGAAGGCTGACAGGAAAAGTCTATCAGACCAGGCCTGGAGCAAAGTGTAGCCCAGCAAGAACCAACTGGCCCAGTAAGGACAGGACCTGGAACAGGCTTCAGGGTGCCACTGGCAGCAGTAGTTCCCAGACTGCTCAACCCACAAATGCCACAGACAGCTTCAAAGGTCAATGAGAAAGTTCCTTCACCCAGGAGAAAGGAACACGGTTTGGACCAAAGGCAGCAGCCACTGCAGTGCCGGGGTCCAGTTTTGGAGCCCTCAGATGAAAACCCTGGGGGAACTGAGCAGCTTCCCTGAATTTCAGCACTGAGCATGGCCCTGGGATGAGAAGGAATGTTGACCTGGTGGAGCAGGAGGACATTGTAGAGAAGGAATTCTACTTGCAGATTCTGGGCAAAGAAGTTTTGGTTGCTCTCAGATCAGTTCAAAGGCCAGAAGAGGAGTAATCTCCTCTCCCTTAATTGTGCCACCTTGGAGGTATTGAAAACTTACAGATCCCCAGAGTATACTCCCTTCTTGACAAAGGACTCAAAAGTTAAGTAACTGGCTGGGAAAATGCTCCAAAAAGGGAAAAAAAATAAGACCATAGAAGGTTACTTTCTTGGTGAAAAGGTATTTTCTTCAATCCTTTTGAATGAGGAAGAACAATACTTAACATCTGTGGAAATCAAGGCTTCCAAAACCTCCAAAATAAATTTGCAATGGTTTCAGGTCATGGAAGAGCTCAACAAAGGATTTTGAAAATCAAGTAAGAAAGGCGGAGGAAAAATTGAGAAGAGAAATGAGAACAATGCAAGAAAATCATGAAAAGCAAGTCAACAGCTTACTTAAGGAGACCAAAATAATGCTGAAGAAAATAATAGCTTTAAAAATTGACTAACTCAATTGGAAAAAGAGGTCCAAAATGCCAATGAGGAGAAGAATGCTTTAAAAAGCAAAATTAGCCAAATGGAAAAGGAAGTTTAAAATTTTACTAGAGAAAATAGTTCTTTAAAAATTAGAATGGAGCAGATGGAAGCTAATGACTTCCTGAGAAACCAAGAAAATACAAAAAAAAAGAATAAAAAAATAGAAGATAATATGAAATATCTCTGGAAAAACAATTGACCTGGAAAATAGATCTAGGAGAGACAACTTAAAAATTATGGGACTACCTGAAAGTCAAGATCAAAAAACGAGCCTAGACATCATCTTTCATGAAATTATCAAGGCAAGCTGCTGTGATATTCTAAAACCAGAAGGTAAAATAAGTACTGAAAGAATCAACTGATTACCTCCTGAAAGAGATGTGAAAAGAGAAACTCCTAAGAATATTGTAGGCAAATTCCAGAGTTCCCAGGTCAAAGAGAAAACATTGCAAGCAGCTACAAAGAAACAATTCAAGTATTGTGGAAATACAATGAAGATAACACAAGATCTAGCAGCTTCTACATTAAGGGATCGAAGGGCTTGGAACATGATATTCCAGAAGTTAAAGGAACTAGAATTAAAACCACGAATCACCTACCTATCAAAACTGAGTATAACACTTCAAGGGAAAAAACGTTCATTCAATGAAATAGAGGACTTTCAAGCATTCTTGATGAAAAGACCAGAATTGAATAGAAAATTCGACTTTCAAATGCAAGAATCAAGAGAAGCATGAAAAGGTAAATAGGAAAGAGAAATCATAAAGGACTCTCTAAAGGAATGTTTACATTCCTACGTGGAATGATAATATTTGTAACTCTTGAGACTTTTCTCTGTATTTGGGTAGTTGGAAGGATTATATACATACACACACACACATATACATACATATATATATATATATATATATATATACAGAGAGAGAGAGTTTAATAAGAAGGAATGAAAACTAAAAAGAATAAAATTAAGGGGTGGGATAGTAATATATTGGGAGGAGAAGGCGATAAATGGAATAGGGCAAATTATCTCTCATAAAAGAAGCACAAAAAATCTTTTTCAATGGAGTGGAAAAGGGAGGAGGTGAGAGGGAAAAAGTGAAACTTACTCTCCATGTTTGGCTTAAGGAGGGAGTAACACACTCACTCAATTTGGTATGAAAATCTCTCTTACACTACAGGAAAGTAGGGGAGAAGGGAATAAGTGGGTTGTGGGGGGATGAGAGAAGGCAGGACAAATGCAAGGAGGGAGTAATTACAAGTAAATACTTTTGAGAAGGGACAAAGTCAAAAGAGAGAATAGAAGAAATGGGGGGCAGGATAGGATGGAGTGAAATATAGTTAGTCTTATACAACATGATTATTATGGAAGTCTTTTGCAAAACTACACATATATAGCCTATATTGGATTGCTTGACTTCTCAATGGGGATAGGTTGGGAGTGGGGAAAGGAGAAAAGTTGGAACTCAATGCTTTAGGAACAAATGTTGAGAATTGTTTTTGCATACAGTTGGGAAATAAGAAGTATAGGTAATAGGGTATGGAAATCTATCTTGTCCTACAAAAAAAGATGGGGATAAGGGAAGGAAGAGGTGTGATAAAGGGAGTGCATTTTGAGGGAAGGGGTAATCAAAATGCAAGGCGTTGTGGGGTGGGGGAGGGGAAAGATGGGGAGAAAATTTGGAACTCAAAATTTTGTGGAAATGAATATTGAAAACTAAAAATAAATAAGTAAGCATTAAAAAAAATACATTAAAAAATGTCATACTATAAAACAAGTGTTCTTTCCTTAATGTCATGCCCACTTTTGTAATCGGAATAAAATAGCATACATAAAATTACAAAGGACATCAATCACATGGAAATACAGTTATTAAAATATTTTTAGATGTTTATGGACCTGAAATTACAGAAAATGTAAATGAATCAATACCAACCTCTCTAACTCCCAATCTCTGCTGAATATCTTTGATTGTTAGATGTGGGGTCATTGAGATGTTTTCAGGAAGTCATTGTCACTTTCTTGTGTTTGTGTGTGTGTATGTGTGTGTGTGTGTGTGTGTCTATTTGACTGCAGTTTCCATTGTATTTCAGTATATCTGTTCCTGCTTCATTGTATGCTTGAAATATCTATACCAAGTGTGGGAAACCTGGAAAACATGTGGGCTCAAGGCCACAGGTTCCTCACCCTGATCTATACTAATAACCACTAGACTACTCCGAATAGTCATTGAGGCGTATTCTTCAAGAACATTTTTTAATGCATCCTTGAAGTAACATCCATTCTTAAAAATACACAAAGTTAAAAGACACCAAAAGAGAACGATGAAACTTGTCTTTATGACACTAATTCCAGCATTCGACTTACAAAGAATTATTTATAAATTGGGAAACCAGCTCAACTTGATTTAATCTAGTAAATATTAGGCATTATATCAATCTAGTGTCCACAAAACAGGCACATCATGATTTCTATCAAAAAATGAAACAATATGAAAATTATTTCTTGTACAATTAATTGTCAAATGACTATAGATGCTATAGATGACCTCTTCTCCCTTCTACTTGTAAGATTCTTTAATTTTGTCCTACGATATCCTCAGAAAGCAGTTCAAAGACTAATGGATAGAAATTATATAAGAACAAGTTTCAGCTTAATAGAAGAGGGAGATACACCAATAATTAGAAGTATTAAATACAGAATGCACTGCTTCTTATTGGAACTGTGTAAGGATGAGTTGGGTAGGGAAAGTAGATTTTTCCATTCACTTGAAGTCTTAAGATAGAAGCTAGATGATCACTTATCAGCATATATTGTCGGGAGGATTCATGCATCAGGAAGGAGTTGGTCCAAATAAGTTCCCTTTAAACTGAAATTTTATGATTCTACATTCTTCCTACATCCACCTCAGTCATTAGCATTACAGTGATGATGATGATTGACTCTCAAGACAATTAACACTCCATAAAGAATTAATCAATTAATCATATATAGATATATTTTGGACATCATTTTCATTTTCAAAATTTTAACCATATTGTCAATTAATTTTAAACTACTTTCTTCCTTTGTGTTCCTATCATTTGTGTGTGTATATATATATATATATATATATATATATATATATATATATATATATACATTTTTCTATCACTAATCATCCCTAGCCAAACCCCCCTCCTACAGTACTCTCACTTACAACACACATGCTTCTTAACCATCAACACAACTGTGATGACTGGGCCCACTAAAAATTTATACCATGGTGTCTCCAACTACACCTTCATTGTTGCATCCAGTCCCTTTCCTGATTGGCTCTATCTCACTCCCTCAGTTTCTGTTTCAAATATGCTTTTCTCTCCTCAAGCCAACTTTGGTGCCCCTCCCTCTTCCCTTTCAGCAGAGAAATTATGCCTCATGTTTAACAAAAGGGCCATCTGACTTATAGGATCAAATGCAAAATCTTTTGTTCAGCTTTAAAAGCCCTGCACAATTTGGCTATGGCCTGTTGTTCCAGACTTGGTGCACATTAATTTCCTTCACAAACTTCATTCCAATCAAAGTCACCTACTTGTTGATTTCTGCCTCCCCCTCTATTATTTTGCATCTACCCATGTGTGCGCATTGTCTTTTATTTTAAATATGCAGAATTTCAAAACTACAAAAAAAATCACTTCTCCTAGTAGACTGTAAATTCCTGAGAGTAAGGACTGTTTTTGTTTTTTGGGTTTGTTTTTTTTTTTTTTTTTCACATCCTCAATAAATGGTACAGTGCTTGGCACCTAGAAGGTGCTTAATAAACTAAATGCTTGTTAGATGCATAATCATCCATTTAGTCATCTCTTATTCATATAAACCAGTGTATTTTGCTCACTCGGACCACAAAAAACTATGAGATGCAATTTCTTTCTTCTAGGGGAAAACCATTCTTTCCTAGAGGTACAAAAGAAACTTCAAAAGGGATGCCAATACAAGGTAGCCTTAGTGCAACTGATATTCTAAGAAAGTTGTGATCTAAGCAGTCTTTTCCAGAAAATATCTCTATATACTATATTTCAAAACAAAATAATAAACGACAATTTTGGCCACTAGGTAATCAATCAATCAATCCATCAATCACTAAGGGCTTATTAAATTCCAGAAAACTTTGTGTGTGTGTCTGTGTGTGGGTGTGTCTGTGTGTGGGTGTGTGTATGTGTGGCTACAAAGGCAAAAGTGAAATACTTCCTGCCTTCAAGAAACTTATACCCTAACAGGAGAGAGAACATGAACATCCATGAGTATTTATAAAACGTATCTATAGTTTAAAGAAGAAGGGCATTAAGCAGTTGGATAAATCAGGAAAGCTTTATTTAGAGGGGGATATATGATGGAATTTTCAAGGAAACCATGCTTTCTAAGAGGCACCTTTGAGATGACAGACATCAAATACAGGCAGCACAAGGGCAAAGGGAGATGGGAGATTTGTTTGGAGCAAGTAAGACAATATGACTAGACTGAAGAGAGTATGGAGAAGAGTGCATAGGAACAGTGAAATGATAGGAAAGGACAAGATTATGAAGATCTTTAAATGTCAATAAGCAAACTTTATATTTTATCCCAGAGATCCTGTAGGTTCCATTGAGTAGCAGGGTAACATGATCAGACTTGGAATTTAAGAAAACCACGTTGGCATCTAAGAGAAGAGACAGTGGAGGATGGGAGCCTTACTATTTCTGTACAGTATATATTTGTGAATGTAGCATTTTCAATCATGTCCAGCCCAATTTGGGGTTTTCTTGGCAAAGATACTTGAGTGCTTTGTCCATTTCCTTCTCCATCTCCTTTTGCAGATGAGGAAATTGAGGCAAATAGGGTTGAGTGACACAGCTATAGGCCCAGCTATTATGTGTCTGTGGACAGATTTAAACTCAGGAAGAGGTCTTCCTGACTTCAGCATTCTATCTTCTGTGCCATCTAGCTGCCCTAAAGGTAACATAGCTTCACAAAAATTTTAGTGTTGGCAGTAAAATTCAAACATAATGTTTAACTTTAGCAATAAGAATCTGCTATAAATATAGCATCACTTCTTGGGTTAAAGTCAGTACCTTCATGAAACTAAGGACTATGTGGCATCAGTTATTATAGGAGTCAATACTCCGCCCAAACAACAAATTTCATTTGACATTTTTTTAAAGAAAAGCTTCAGACCAGGTGAGAGGTAGTATACGGTGCAATGTGCCACCTGACTAGAAGGACTCTTGCTGAGGCAGGGCTTAGCTCTCCCTGACTCATAGTTAGGCAAGTGGTGACCTATCATCAGTGGGCCACCCACCAATTAGATCAGCTTAAATTTGAGGATTAAGGTTATGTTGCAATAACCTGTTCATAAAATTGCCCATGATTTGCCACATAATAGAATGAGCCCAATTAGGATAGAGGACTCATGGAAAAGCACAGAAGAAACGGCACCAGTCCTATCTGTGCCAACTTAGCTCCAAATCAAGCACGAAGAAAGATCTGAGACGTTTGTTAATCTTTTGTCTACCAGATCACACTTAAATATTATCAGTGTTGCACAAACTCTCAAGTCTCACAGGAGAGTTTAACAGTCATATCCCAGGGAGGGCTGTGAACATGGCTTCAGCCAGGGGGTGACTGGTTTTCTGATCAAGCTCTTCATTCTCAGTGGTAGCTAAGAAATAGAAAGAAATTAGAAAGATTCCTATTTGGCTTTTTGTTTTCTTTTGTGGGGGAAGGGAGGAAGTAGATGGACTATACTCCAAAATCAAAAAAGGGACAATCATAATGAGTGAGTCCATTTTTTCTAGATACTTGGGAAAACACATTGGGACATTCAGAAATGTATGTAGAAAATGGGAATCACTGTATTCCTCAGTCATGTACATAATATTATTTTGAAACCCTTCTAATGCCTCTCTAACCACAATCACTTAACTGGTTAAGGGAGGTGTATAGCCAGGAAGTAGCTTAGACTGGCTGGTGAACGTGCAGGGATGAAAACTGAATCTGTGGGTAATCTGACTTTATTTTGTCTCCATAAATGTACAGCACATTTCTGCTGGTGACCCCCTAGGTAAGGCCTAGCAGCACAAGCTAGTCAGCAATGGCCATTTCCACCTCGATTTCTAGAAGGGGTGCTTAAGGGAGGGACGTATTTGTTGGCAGAAACAAAATAACTAATGAGTTCTAAAGTATAACCACTGGGCACTCAAGAAATTGCTTCAACCTGAGTATGAATTCTTATCTAACTTACACATGATTGGTGCATTCAGTTGTACCTGAGTAGCTTATTTACCACTTTAGTATAAAGGAATGCACCCCTGGAGGGTTACTGGGGCCTCTCATGCCAGCCTTAGTTAGGGCTGACCAGTTCTTTATTGTGTTGTGATATATCCTAGGATCTCTGGATAGCAAGACAAAAGGCTGAGACTCAATTGAAGAAAACTGTGTAATTGAAGAAAACATGCCCTTTGTTTCAATATCAATAAATTATAGCTAGGTAAATTTCCTGAGAGCCAGATCTCTCTCATTCTTTTGAATCCGTAACCAAACAATTACATATATAGGGACTGACTGAGTAATTTACAATAATAGTAACCTATATTTATAAAACTTTTTATCTTATGTCATTTAACAATATTTATTAAGTATGTATTATATGCCAGTCACTAGTGGTTCTAGAAAATAGAAATAAGACAAATAAAATTTTTTCTGCCTTTAAAAGCAAATAGTACTGATAATCCAGTCCTTTGAATGCTAGCACCTTACCTCTGTTATTTATCTCCAATTTATCATTTTTATGTCTTGTTTTTACATAGTTTGCATGTTGTCTTTACCATTAGATACACACATGTACTGAAGCACACTGTACCATCAGACTGCATTTTTTGAGAACAGAAACTCTCATTCCTTCCTTCCTTCCTTCCTTCCTTCCTTCCTTCCTTCCTTCCTTCCTTCCTTCCTTCCTTCCTTCCTTCCTTCCTTCCTTCTTTCCTTCCTTCCTTTATACAGGCTTTTGCATCTACTACTCTGGGTTCAACTCCAGGGAATAAGACAACCTTCCTAGAATAAACTCATCATGTCTAACCTCAAAACCTTTCTGCTAACTCAAGTCTTGAGTGAACCACCTCCCTCAGCCACTTTCCCCTCTGGTTGGAGGGCTAGAGGTAGGAATACTAAACTCTTCCCAGTGCCTTCCTTTATGGAGGGCAGAAACTGGACTCCACTTTGCATCTACTGTTCTGCCTACTTTCAAATCCATAGAACAAGGTGCTCCCCGCTCTCACTCCAAGTGTTCTCCGGCATTCGCCACCAACTTTCCTTCTTCCGTTCATGTGTTATTTCACTCTTTAGAGGGTAAGATCCTTGAGGGCAGGGACAGTCTTTAAACAAATTTTATATTCATACATACACACACACACACATATATATATACACACACATATATATTTATAAACATATACATGTATGTATATATATAAAATATAAATAATTATATCCCCAGAGCTTAGAATAGTACCTGGTACATTGGAGGGGCTTAATGTTTGTTTAATTGGTTTGTTGGGTTGAATTCAAAACACCATCTTTATCACAACCCTGTGAGGTAGGAGCATAGATTAAAGAGAGAATAGGCCTCATAGGCTTTTTAATTCAACCCAACTATTTTAGACATGAAAAAACTGAGATTCACTTTAAGTAACAGGTAGAATGTAGCAGAGCCCGGTCTGCAACGCAAAATCGAAGACACCGAATCTAGGATTCTTTCCACCGCACTGTGCTGCCTTTTGGGCAAGTGGACAATTTAAGTAACATTTACTATAACTACTTCACAGCTGAAAAAAAAAAAAACTGAGCAAATAGAACTTAAGGAATTTTGCTCAGGGCCACACAAATAATAGGAGAGCCATGACTGAAACTTGTTTCACATAAGTGGTACGATAGGCAGAGCACTGGGTCCGGACCCTGGGCAAGTCACTTAACCTCTATGCCTCAGGTTCTTTAACTGTAAAATAAGGATAATAATAGCACCTACCTCCCAGGGTTGTTGTGATGACTAAATCAGGTAATATTTGTAAAGAGCTTAAGATAGTGTCAGGCTTGTAGTAAGTGCTTAATAAATGCTTATTTCTTTCCTTTTCTCCTTCTTTCCTTCCTTCCCATTTTCTTCTTTCATTTCTTCCTTCTTACGTTTTTCTTCTTTCCCTCTTTCCTTCCTTCCTTTTCCCTTTCCCTTTTTTGCCTCCTTCCTCCCCTTCCTCTTGCCTTCTTTTCTTCCTTTTTTCCTTCCATTTCCTCTGACTATAATACAGTATCATTTTCTATCGACCCTACTGCCTTCTTTCCCAGAAACCTAGATGAAACAGAGAATTCAGAAGGGGTGGATTCTTCTTCCCTTTACACAAGTCACAAGCTATTTGTATCTTATATAGCAATCTACTGTGACTGCCATGACTCTTAAGCATTGACAGTGACTTCTCATGTTCCACAAATACAAATCACCTTGGCTACCTCTTCTTCTCTTCACACCTTGAACACCTGTCAAGGGATGACAAGCATAGAAGATAGCATTGGTACCAAGCCTGGTCCCTTCTAAAATTTGAACTTCTCTGGAGAAGAGTGCCCTTGAAATATCCATGTAGTAGCAATGCCCTACCTGGGACCAACATTACCCATATTGGTACTCCCCACTTAGCTGGTGACCGCTCAATAACTAACTCAGTTCCTAGTGCCCTCCTTCCCAAACTTAGCTTGTATTTGTTTTATGTCTCTTCTATGTATCTTTATGTGTATATGTGTTGGCTCTATATTTGGAATGTGAGCTTTTTATTGATGGGGATGATTGTATCCTGAATGCATAGCGCACTGTTTAGCAAATGTTAAGCACTTAATAAACACTTGTTCTTTTATGACAAAAGCTGTTTTTGTATAATACTCTCTATATATTATCTTATTTGATTGTCACATTAGGTTTAGTAGGTAAGTAATACTATCTTCTCCATCTTATAGATCAGGAAACAGGCCAAAAGAGATCAGATGACTTGCTAGGGTTGCATAGCTCTAAAGTGATCAGGGCATGCCTTCTGGTCTTTCTGTATCCAAATAAAGCACTGTATCCACCATACTCCCTTATCTTCTCAGATACATTTTATTCAGGTTGGTGCTTCAAAAATATGGAAGAAGGATCCTATTGAAGGAGTTTGGTATAGATCTCTTGCCCACCTTACATAGAACCTGAAATTCCATCGGTAATACATTAGTGGGTTTTGAGAATATTTGGTTTTCAGGTACCCCATATTATAATATGGAATTAGTACTACTAAGGAAATAGTACTACTGTGAGGCTTTATCAGTTTTGTCATTTTGGGCTGAAGGGAATTATTACAATGAACTGAGAACAAAATCTGGAAAACAAAAGACCTAAGAAAGATTCCTAAGAGGAGATAAGAGGAGCAGAAGGAATAAATGATAAATGAAAGAGGAAGCAAAAGGTCAATGATTTTGCAGTTTGACCTGGCCTTGACTTCTTTTTTTCTATTTAGTGATAGAAAGAAAAAAGAAAGAAAAACACTGGAATTTTTTTTTCCTTGAAAGAGATGAGAACATAGTGTTGTACACTCTTTGGACAATGATTTAGATTTCCAGTATTCCGAGATAACATTCTAATTCATTGTACAAAGAAAGCACAATAGTTTCCATTGGAAAATTGTTTTTGATGAGTACAGGAAGGTAAGAGACTTCTATCCATGATGGAATTATGAGAAAGGGATTCATATTCTAGAAGAGTGCCATGTTCAAAAAGACAGCAACTGCCAACACTCTTAGCCTTTGCTGCACTTAATTCCCTTCTGCCATATCTCTATGATTCGGTGTTCAGTCATTGTCTTCTTCAGTATATTTCATTGACACCAAGATTTACAAATGAAATTCTTACTAAAGTTGAAGTGAAAAGATTTCCTCCTTCAAGTCCTGAAGTTAGAAAACTATCTTTCCTCATAATAGCTGATGACATCGCTAGTGTCTAAACCAGAAGAGAGATTCCATCCATGTGTTGGGAAGATAAAAGACCAATGCTATCAGAAGACTATGTTTCTGAAATATGTATATATATATATATATATATATATATATATATATATATATTTCTTTTAATCATAAAAGTTTAACATTAAAATCTGGACAGGCTTCAATTTAAAATGTAAACAGTATTGATTTATTTGCATGTTTTCTATAATAAAGATGATGATGATAAAACTGGATAGTTAAATATGCAGTTTTGATACAGAATATGATGTAGAGTGCTGTCAAAATTATTGTCTATAAGTGTGATAGATTCCTATAACATATGTTGCCTCATTCTTACCTCATGGTAACTCAGTGAGGTAGCCAATATAAAGTTTGGCTTCATTATCATCTTTATTTTTCAGAGAAGAAAACTGAGTCAACCTGCCAAAAATCACAGCAACCCCAAGGGAATAAAGCTGGGACTTAAATGTATATCATAAGATTCAAAATCTACTGTTTTTGCTACTAGACCAACATTGTACAGAAAAGTTCAATGTGAAAGGATCTCTAAAAGAATTCACTTTGTAAATCCTCTTTCTCCTCCTCCCAAAAGCATAATCATGTCTTCTGTCACCTCAACAAGGGTAAGAAAACTTGTGAAACCAGAAGTTAAAATTATGCAAGGCAATAGAAAAATAAAACATTGCTTAAAATAGTCCATATCATTTTTTCCAGATAACACTCACACTTTTAATCCCCTGATACATCATAGCAGCATGCATTTTAACTTGCACACTGACGGTATTTATGCTTTCTTTTTTGGCTTTGGATGACAGAAATTGAAACATGGACCCCAAAGAATTGACTGATTCAGCAGAATAACCTGTCTGGCTTCTGTATTTCACAAGTTCATCAATGCCTAAAAAGTTGGCTCCTGTGAACTGCCTGGACTCTGTCATTCTAATGATACATTACAAAATTTCCTGCACCACAGAGCAGCAGTAACACAATCCCCTTCTTGTTAAGAAAAAAGAGGTCAAGTAAAGCTCTTCCTGTTGCAGAATGATCAATTTTAAAGTAATTTATATAAATTACATGGATTCCTTTTTTTGTCATCTATCTCCCAATACACACACACACACACACACACACACACACACACACCCCTATGGTGAAGACGGTATGCATACATATAGATATATAGTTCATGTATGTACAGATATGAAAAGGAAGAATATTCTTGAACTTATTATTTTAGTTGAAATGCAAAAGAATTTTGGTTCTGAAGTTTTTTTTTTTAAATTTACATTATGGATAATGTTGAAAGAACACAAAATGCTCCCAAAACACGATCTATGAGCAATATAAAGCCTCCATTGTGAACGAAATTGTTCTATAGACACCTCCATGATAGCACTGTCTTTGTCCTTCATTGCCAAAGAAGACCCTGACATCAGAGAAATGATGACATGACTTGCACTTGACTTTGTTTTGAGTAAGAGAGGGCTGTGAAAGGTCACCAGCCTCACTTGCTCCTTCAGAGACATCCAAGCCAGTGTGGTATAAGGTGGAAAGAGCATTGGATTAAACCGCAGGTAACTTGAGTTTCAGCTTACTTACTGTCTAGTCTTAAGTAAAGCTATTTAACCTCTGAATCTCAGTTTCTTCATCTGTAAAATGTGGAGGTTGTATTAGGTGATCTCTGGGGCTCATTTTTGACTCAATTTTTATTACATGAATAATAACAAATAATAACTGCTGCCTTTCCATATTTCACTGTAGAACATGGGGAGAAGGAAGAGAAGAAAGAAAAAAGAAAAGAGACAGAGACAATCAGAGAAGAATGATAGGAGAAAGCTTAAAGAAAATAGAAAAAATTCCCTATAAAATAAAATAAAAAATGCACACACATATGTGTATGTTTGCATATATGAACTCTTTATGTAGATACACATATATGTATATATACATATAAACACACATATGTATATATGTATACATGCAAATATACGTTAAGTGTCAAATTACATTAAGGAAATAGTGCTTCAAAAATTCTCAACAATGGGAACTTTTATTAGGCAGATGTGTCTAAAACACGGCCCATTTGATGTAGTGAAACTTGTCTTTTTCATCTGTTTATAAAAGTCTATTCTAATTACAGTAGAGTAGTGGGTGGCTTCCAGTGTTTGGGATGTAGGCCAGACGGCCCTGTGGTGCAATGCTAGTGGTTATATTAGGTTTTACTTCCTGCTACTATCCTTGTTCTTGAATTTCTCCAGTTATAAGCTGCTTTTGTTGTCAAGATGGAGTAAGTTCCAAGTGATGTTTGTAGCTTCCATTATGGAATACTGAGAAGCTCCAGAAAGAAAGTCCTTTAAAAAAAGGCAGTTTGGGGGGTTCTATTTAAGAGTCTGTTAATCAGCAATTCAGCTTGTGACACAAGCAAATCCCTTTCTCCCCTGCCAATGTCTGATCTCCAAAATAAAGCTTTTATTTAAAAGTGTCTGCTATGTGCCATGCTCTGTGCTAAGTGCTTTACAAATATTTATTTGAACCTCTGAACAATTCTGTTAGGTAACTGAAGACTCTGAGAAAGACAAAAGTTAAGCGACTTGCCCAGGGTCACACAGGTTATTAAGTATGTGACCCCTGATTTAAATGCTCTTCCTGACTCCAGGTCCAAAACTCTCTCTGCTGTGCTATAGAGAGGCTTCTAACAAGAACCTGAAAGAGCTCAGAAAACCCATGAATTGGGATATACTTTATGAGAACATATCCAATTTTACAACTCTTCATCATGAGCTTATCTCACTGAGGCAGGGTAGGAGTAACAGTAACGGATTGTTCTCAGAAAGAGCACTGTGTAGCCCTTGGAGGTGGGGGTGGGGGATGGGGCTACATTGCAAAGGTTCTGACTATGTTCATCTGTGCATTTTGGGTCAGTATTTTCCCTCGCATTTTCCTACTACTTCTTTATACTACTCCCCTCACAAAGAACTAAGTACTATTGAAGACTGACTCCCTCATCCTCTACCTTCCCTTCCCTTCTTAAATGCTTAACTCCCCCTAATTCCAATATGAAACGCAAGTTAAATGGTATGGTGGATAGAGTGGCCAACTTGGAGCCAGTTCAAACATCGCTTTGAAGACTTACTAAGTGTGTGACTTTGGGTGAGATTTCCTTTAGTGCTAATGCAGTTTCCTCATTTGTAAAATGGGTATTTGTAAAAATAAGGTGCTTGTAAGAATCAAGTGAGATAATATATGTAAAGTGTTTTGTGAATCTTCATGTATTATATAAATATTAGATATGATTATTATTAATTTATTGGTCAGCCCCTACCTAAGGGACCTCATTGCTTAAGGATCCCCAGTAATACTCAATTTCTCACTCAACTCCTTCTACAAGTATTATCTCTATTTCTTAGTTAAAACTTGACTCCTCCCATTTCCCAGTTCCCTTTTGTGTGTTGTCTTCCCTCATTAAATGCAAGCTCCAATAGAACAAGGATTGTCTTCTTTGACCATATTTATTTTATTATTTAGTTTAATTTTATTTCTTTAATTCTGAGCTTAAGAAATAAAATAAGAACATCCTCAGTGCTTAGTACACAGTAAGAGTGTAATCAATGATTTTTATATAATTGAAATTGCTAGAATCTTCCCAAGATAGATACTTCAAGTTAAACCTTCAAGCCACTGGGGTCTTATTTCTAGGCAAACTTTCTTGATCTTACATTTCTGATTTTTGAAAAGAAAGTATTCTTGTCTATCAATCTTCATTCTTAACCCTCTAGTTTCTTCCCTCTCTTTACCATGAACTTTAATTTTTTCTACTGAGATAGACTCATAATAAGAAGGTAATAGGGAGACTGTAGTCGGAAGTGCCTGAGCCCCACAAAGTCCCCAGTTCCAAGAATAATCCTTCTTTCAATTTCATATTGCATTTGGTCTCCCAAGGAAGAGGTTGAGGTAAATTCTAGGGCCTAATTCTAGATTCTTACTGGGCCTAGAGGGAAAAGTACTTTCTGACCACACACTTTCCCAGATTGTTCTTGCAATTGTTCCTCTACATACTTCTCCATCTGAGTGCTAATTGTCCACATACATACTGGTTTTTTGTACCACTCTAAAACATTGACTAACATCCAAGTCCTAAAATACTCTCACCAAAAGAAAAATACTAATTGACCCTCGATGCTGCCATAATCCACTCTCAGGACAAGCACTTAATCGACACCAACTAGAAGCTACCTCCTGATGTTTTTACATAGTCCTTTAGAATTTTTAAGAGGTGTGCCCTATCTCCCAATCCCTTTTGCCTTTCTACAGTATTCTTGGCTCTTGACAGCTCCCTGGGATACAAAGGCAGAGGCTTCCCTTCTATCTTTAAGCAAACAAAATTGACAGCCCCAACATAAGTGATTCCAGATGCTTTGGGGGCAGAGCGAATTGTTCTCTTCTTACCTTTTAGTGGGATGGTGATGGAAATCAGCCCCAACCTTCTCTTCCAGTACAGATCAAGATCATCCATACTGTCTATGAACAGATGGAGAGTTGTCACTTAACCAGAAGGTTACGTAACTTTCCAAATGACACACAACCAAGATGTTTTAGAGGTAGAACTGGAATCCAAATCTGCCTGATTTTCAGACCATTTCTCTATCCACCATATACTCCTATTCCCACACATTAATAGCTTTATTTTTAAGACCTTTAAAAAATTGTGAACCTGTAATATGTGTAGATCAGCCAAGTTTAGAAGGCTAAAAATAGCTTAAAAATTGTTGGGCCATGATTGGGAGCTGCAGGGAAAAGATGGTAGTGACCTCAGGCTTGTGGCCGTATGACTCTCAGGGAAAAGGAGATACACAAGTCAAACTGGAGCTAATAGTGCAGAAGGCAGTTTTTTTCACAAAAAGCTATACAACTAAAACCCTCATAGGTTAATTTGCTTCTGACAGACCAATATGGCAGAAGGGAATTGTTCAAAGATAATATAGATCTTATGTGTAAGAGCCACTGAACTCTCTGCAAGAATGAAGACCTCTTCAGGGACTGGACTATAAAAACATCAACAAAAATAACAATAAAGATGATAGATAGCTTTTAAGTTCATATTTCCACAACTTTTCTGGATAGAAAAACCAGCTGGTAGAAAGGAGTAGGTCAGGTAGGGTAACAGGTCCTAATTAGGAAACAGCTCAGACACAAGGGGCACCAGTGGGCTATGGTGGAAATTCCCTCATTTTGTTGTTTAGCACACAAGAGTATGCCAGGGCAAAGGTCCAAAGCCCAACCCTGCCTGAGTGGCTGTATCTTGGTTTTGTTTGCTCACCTGAAAGGACCACAATGATGTAATGTTTTTTTCCCCTCATCCAAGGTATCACTTGTACTCTGGAGACTGATATAGATTGACTCATTCCATGTCAGGAGATCAAGAAAGGGAAAAAGTCCAAGACCTTAATATACCTTATTTTCTTGTGTAACTACAAAAAGCTAGTGTTTTACAAACTGAAAGATGAACTTGTTCATAGCTTTGTACTGCTCTTGGTCTCACAAGAAAAGACCCTCTTATTTCTTATCATTTGTGATTCTAAACACAAGCAATACATTAGGATTATTCTTTCTGTTCCCACATATTTATCTCTCCTGAACCCTCAGTGAAGATGTTATTACCTGAAAGAATTCAACAGTATTACCAAACAACTTGATTCTCCTCTCTTCCTTCCTCTCTCCCTCCCTCCCTCCTTTCCTTCCTTCCTTCCTTCCTTCCTTCCTTCCTTCCTTCCTTCCTTCCTTCCTTCCTTCCTTCCTTCCTTCCTTCCTTCCGTCCTTCTTTCCTTCTAACCATCTATGTGAAGCAGGGAACTGACATATAATAGATCTCAGTCTCCCGGGGCATATGAACTACATCCCTGCCAAGTATAGTAATAAAGTTACAGGGATAGTCATTAAAACATTTTGTTTCCAAAGCATCCTTCATACATACAAACACACACATTTAACTAGCTAGCCATCCAACCATATATACATGTACACATACATGTGTATATATGTATATATAACCAATAGACAAAATTGTCTTGGGAAACTCCAGAGGTGCCATGTTTACATATGTTTCATTACCTCCTAAAGTTCCTGAACTCTTCCTAAAGACACTATCAGGCAGATATCTTCCTACTCCAACCCTTCTTTTATACTTTTACAGCAAATTATCCAAGCTTCATTCAGTCTCCTGTATAAATTCATCTGCAGAAATAAGGACCAGATAGCTCATTTGATTTATGGTATCTAGTTCCTAATTTTTTTCATGCTTTGGTTCAAAAAACTAGACTTCATGAGAACTGAGAAATTGGAACATAATAGAAATGTAGGATCAAGTACAGTGGGACAAAAATGAAAGAGATTTTTAATGGGAATTAGTAGGAGAAAACTTTTGCAACAAAACAGGGAGTTTCCTGCCAAAATCAAAGAGCTGAACAGGTGTGTGGAAGCCAAGTTTAGAAGATTTTAGACAATATCCATGTTTCATACAGAGACACCCACAAACATATATTGGCACAGGAACCAAGATCTGTTCCTTTCCAAATGAAAAAAAAAAGCTATTTCTTTTCCATTTTCAATATTTTCACCTAACATCATCTTCTATTCTCCTCTGAAGAAGTATTTAATTCAAATAGTTAGAACTACTCTAGTTATAGAGGTGTGATTAATGGAAAGTTGCCCAAGAATCAGGGAGGCTTGGGTTCAAGTCCATCTTCTTCCATACACTGGCTCTATGGTCATAGCCAATCCTTTAAATTCCCATTGTCCCAGGCAACTTTCTAAAACTATAATTGCAGAGCAGATGCCGATGTGCACTGGTGGAGGAAATTTCCTCATTGGGAGTTCCCTTACAACAAAAACAAATCACAAGTCTGCGCTGAATAAAATTCTTCAGCATAATGGCTGACCAATCCAAGAAAGTCCTTAAATT
Source organism: Bettongia penicillata ogilbyi (assembly GCA_023548195.1). NCBI lineage: Eukaryota > Metazoa > Chordata > Mammalia > Diprotodontia > Potoroidae > Bettongia > Bettongia penicillata. The sequence goes on from JAJHZJ010000318.1 coordinate 17,320,547, forward strand.
AGACTTCATTTGTGTTACAATATGACTTCTTGATCTAATGGTTTATTTACCTACCTACCCTAAAGTTCAAATTCTTAGCAAACCAAAAGAGTGCAAGAACTTTGAGTAGAAGAGAATAAGAAAGCACAATTCATTACTTTGTCAACTTCACTGAAAGCCACTTTGATGTGCTAACAGCCACCAGTGTAGTCAAAAGATAACTATCTGTTCAATAGAACAACACAGAAAGTAGTGTTAGAACTGGCATGGTATTAGTTGGTAAATTATTAATGAACATTCTATTAGGTATTAACTTAACACAGACATGCATCTCATGGCTAATTACATAGACACAATTTTCCTTTATTTTAAAGTTCCTAAAAGGGAAGTGGGGACACCTTACTACTTCCAAGGTTAGACTATTCCTTTGTTGTATGGCTCTAATTATTAAGAAAGTTTTTCCCTTCTAAAAGGTCTGAAATCTGCCTGGATACAATTTCTATAGGTTTCTGCTTCTCTTGTCCTCCAGGCCAAAACAAGCCTAGTTCTTCTTCCACATGGCAGTGTTTTAAATATTTACACAAAGGTAAGTTTTGGATCATCTGGTTTAGCTTTTATTATTAAAATACACTAAACAATCCATATTTTTGTCTGTGGTTTTCATTGACTCCATAGGACTTGAATCTGAATCATCCCCACAAGCTATGCTATTATTGGCACTTGCTAGTAGAACTCTCTAACCAGAAGGGTAGCAGCAGATGATTTAATATATAATTTAGCAAATTTCTGGTTTACTCTTCCCCCCAAAATGGTTAGACTCCTAAAAGCTGTCTCCTCGCTTATCAATAAATATTTGTAGCACTTGATAACTGAATAATTAATAGTCAGAACCTATAATACTTCTCTGATAATGAGAATTGTGGTCTTCAGTGAAGATAACAGAAATATGTTTGAGTACCTTGAATTCTGAAAGTTTTAAAAATGAACCTTTTGGTAAACACAAGAGTAAGATTTGACTGTACTTCTATGGTCATACGTGCCCATGCTTGCATGTCATTTTATTTGATGCAGGACTATCAATAGAGAAATAATTTTAGTCTCCTGTTAAAATGGTGAATTGACTATTCAGAGGTCAGATTGCCTCTTGTTCTTTAGTTTCATAGGTCTCAGGGCTCTATTAGACCCATTCTAGTGACACTTACCTGAAAATACTTTGGGGAAAGAAAAGTTGTAAAAGGAAAATGGATTGGAAATACTGAAGAATAAAGATTATTCAGTATTAAACCATCTGCATGATTAAAAAGTTGGAAGCACAAATAGATCTCTCTAAAGCTAAGATTTACACTGTTGATAACCATTTGCAAATTAAGCATATTGTGCAAATGCCACAGGATTATGCATTTCAATTGTTAGAAACAAGGGGGGAAGTATTGTTTTTCGGCTACATCTTAAATTTAATAATAGCTAACATTCTGGAAAGAAAAATGAAAAATTCTATCCCTGGGTTAGCAGAGAAAGAGCTAATATATGTCAGGGAATCCCATTATGATGATTATATATGACTCTGGGTCGCTTCATTCACAGATTGCCCAGATATTACTTAAATAAGACTTCAGGAGGCTGTACATGGATTGCTGTAAATGGGGATTGGTCTCTGGTGTGGTAGTTGCCAGGTAATGGATTAACAGACTGTCTGTGAAATTCATTCATTTCTCCTTATCATTCAGGAAGCAGGCATCCTGTCACTCTCTACTGGCTTGCACACTGGTAGCCCTTCACTCAAGGAGGCAGGGGAAAGAAAAAAAAAAAACAGAGGCAAATGCAAAGGTTATGGAAGATTTCATTTATCTATTATAACATTCTGTTCATGATTCCTAACCTTTCATAGGTAATATCCATGTAACCCCAATCAGCTGGGGCCATTGACACTTGCATATGTATTAAAAAAAAAAAAACTGTAATTGAGTACTGTAGTCTTTAGATACCTGTAAATTAAAGGAAAAGGTGGACAACTAAATAAAACAAAGTGGAAATAACATATAGAGAAAAAAAGAAAACCTTTTAAGAGAATTAGAAATGGAGTATGGAGTACCAGGTTTGTGTATAAGAAATCAAAATTATTCCAGTTGCCCTTCATGGAAATGGGCCAGCCCCAGAAATCTTTGTGTTTTTACAAAGCAAGTGGTACAAATTGAGGCAAATCAGAAAAGAACAAATCCAGGGAAGTCAGAGATGGCAGTGGGATCAAACCTCCAAAGCATACAGTGGTTTGTTTAAGAGGAAAATAACAGGGTTTCCAGGGCAAGTAAGGATAAACTTTTTTTCTGTGTTAGACAGTGAAATGTTTGGCTTAGAAAAATGAAAAGGGGTGGGAAAATAATTTCATTTTGACCTTCAACTCAGCAACTTGTCTGATTGAATCTTCCTCCATCTATTGAGCAAGAGAGAATTGGGAGAGGAGGGGTTTGCTGGCAGAGAGGGAGGAATGGGAGGGACTGTCCCAGAACAGAACTTCTATTGGACTAGATCCTCAGAGCTTTGTTTAAACACAGTGTGTTTATAAAATGACCTCAGTGGTTTTGGTATATCCTCTGCAACTCTAGCATTCTTAGTGCCAGGCATCACAAAAGACAGGGGACAGTCAGGGATGGTGATCACAAATTGGACAAAAAGGAAGACCAAGGAAAAAGATAGATTTGGCTAGGTCTGTTGATTTCCTTTAAAGGAATTCAATTACTCCAGGTTTTTAAATACATGGCAGAAGGGGAGGGTATTAGAGGAATATAGTAAGTTTCCTACATTTAAGAAACTTTACACTCCCAATCTAGGAGTAAAACAAAACAAATAAAACAAAAACAAGTCATTTTAGTGTTCAGATTTCCAAAGATAGACTAGAATCCATTAGATAACAATCCAGCGTTCTGAGTGTACACACGCCCCTCCATATATACATACATTCACACATGAACACATACCTACATACCACTACCACCACCACCACCACCAAATATTTACTGGAGAAGATCCAACTGTACATAACTCAGTTAATCAGTCATTAAAGGAAATAAAGTCATTTACTTTTAATGTCCTTGAAGAATTGACCAGAAATCTACCTAGTGGTTTTATACTACCCTCTCCCCTATTTTTTTTTATTTTCATAAGAACTAATAGTTCCTTTTCAGCCATTTGGAGGAATTCAAAGCAAAACTTGCACAATATGTGCCAGGCGCAGACATAAGATAAAATAAACCTGAAAAAAGGTAATTATTTCTTTAGCTTTCCAAATTAAGCACTCCAGGTCATCATTTAAAAAATAGAAAAATATATTTCACAAGTTTCTTTTTTCCTTCCCTCTCTCCTTCCTTATTTCCTTCATTTTCCTTCCCTTTCTACCTTCTCTCTATTATTTCTTTCTATCCTCTCTCTCTATCTTTCTCTGTCTCTCTCCCTCTCCAGGTAGACTGCATGCTTATGAGTTAGTAGAAATCCTGGGAGTAGGGCATCAACTATAGTACTTTATAGGCCACCAAAATGCAAATCATGTTATACATGATATGCCCTTAACAAATGACAATTGTGTGAGAATTTCCTGAGAAAACTTCATATAAACCCATTATGGTAGAAAAGTAGCATTGATGAATTATGTCCTGTAGGTAGAGTGGAGCATAACTCCACTTTTCCATTTCTCATTCTGCCACTATTATAAGAAATTATAACCTTAGAAAAGTGTAATAACCTCAGGCGACTAAATACCTTGTCTTGGCTCCATAATACTACACTTTTTCCTCTAAGGCCCTTTATAAGGTCCTCTATGATTCCATGATCTTGTTAACTCCACAAAGTCAAGCAATATGTCCTGCCTTTCTTCTTGCTTCGATGACATTGGGAAGGAAGGTATCAGTCTGAATTACCATAAACTCTTGCTGGCTTAGTAAAAACTAGATTGAAATTTCAGAGGTTTATTCCCCTAGTTACTCCACAAAGGTGGTCTGACTTCCCAGATTATTCCCACTTGATACATGATCACAAGCCAAGCAAGTCCCCAACATCATGTCCTGAAGAACAGACGGTGCCTATTCAAGAAGAATAAGTAAGATCTCAAAGAATTTCATGAATTTACATATAAGCATTAATAAGGCTGATGGATTAATATATATTATCTATAATATCATATCTATGGATTCATGATCCATTGACCTTGAACAAGTAATTTGTCTTTTCTCTAGAAAAGTCATTTATAATCTTTAGGCTTTAGTTTCCTCATGTATAGACAAGAGGAATTCTAATTACCCTTATACTGCTACCTATGCAATTGTGAATGTGTGACCCTGTCCTAGATCCATTTCTCTCTCTCCCTCTCTCCCTCTCTCCCTCTCCCTTTCCATCTCCCTCTCCTTCTCCCTCCTTCCCTCTCTCCCTCCCTCCCTCCCTCTCTCTCTCTGTCTCTCTCTCTTTCTCTCCATAATTATTGTTGGTTGATATCAAGATCACAAGCTACAGCTAATGTTCTGAAGCTGTCATTTTAGCCATGCTCTAAGTTAATGCTGCTGAAAAGAACTAGAATCCACCCCTCCTTCCATACACACACATACACACACACACACACACACACACACACACACTCCCAATGACTGGGTAAATCATTGCTTCTCATTTTGTTTCTTTTTTTCCTTAGAGAATTTATCTTATAGGTATTTTATGAAGACCTGAAGCAGCTGCATTCCCTTACAAGCTGTCATTGTTGTGGAAATGTGGACCACATCCCCTTCATCCAGTGCTCTAATCCCTGATACTTTACATGCAAACCCAGTAATTAGTGCCTGGTATTTGCTTTGTTTGTACCACAAAATGCCTATTCCTCAGATATCCATGATGTGGCATTGTCGTTGCCTCTGAACTCATTTCTGAATTTGATACATGTTCCATCTTTTGCTGTGCCACACATAGAAATCCGTAGTCTCTGCCCAACATAGTTAATCTGTTTCGGATATCAACATATAGAATTCATGACTGTCTGGTCACAAATGAGAAGAGAATGCATAGATCCCTATGGGTCAGAGAACTTTGGTTGTCAGTGAAAATGTCCTTTAAGTCACCACTAAAGTATACCCCTTTTTGCTGAGAGATTTCTGGTATTAATATAGTTATTACCCAATAGTCAGACTTGTCTACAGATAGATTTCCTCACTCTCTCCATACAAATTGATGAAAGAAATGATTTCAGAGAAAGCTAAAAAGGCAAATATAAAAAAATATGAAACAACACAGTGAAGTGAACAGAACTAGAAAAACACTTTATGTTGTATTAATATGAATAACACTATAGAAACAAATAACTTTCAAAAACTTAAGAACTCTGATCACTTCAATGAGCAATCATGATTCCAGAGAACCAGTGGTATAATATGCTATACCACTTTTTACAGAGAGATGATGAATGCAAGGCACAGATTTCGATACTTATGTTTTACACATAGCCAATATGGGAATCCATTTGACTTGACTATGCACATTTCCTTCAAGGGTTTTCTTTTTCTTCCCTGGCCTGCCCTCCCTCCCCCAAACCCCTTTTTACAATGGTGAGTGTGGAAAGGACAGAAAATAGTTTTTGGTTAATTGAAGAAAATGAAATGGAATATAAATATAATGCCTAACAGGTAGGTACCTGCTATTTTAGAATTTCAAAGCACTGTCACATACATTATCTTATTTGACTCTCACAGTCACTTTATAAAATGCACAGGACATCTTTGCCCAATTGCACAGAAACTGTACAGGAGACTGAGTATTAGAGGGATTAACTGATTGTCCAAAGTTACCTACCTATCAGATTGAAGATATTGGAATCTACCCAAGGTCATCTTGCTCACAATTCAGAGCTTTTCTAGTACCAAGTAATTTAATGCATATAGTGTGTAGGCTGGAGGAACGGTGGGTAAGAGATCCTGGAAATACATCTAGTCCAAGGATTTCAGAATGCTCATATGACATATTCAACATACTTCCCCTTCTGAAGGTTAATTTGGACCAAATGAATTAGGGAGATTTGAAGGCTGACAACTACCGTGTGGGTGCAGGCCTGAAACGAAACTGACTCTTGCCATCTAAGCAGGTCCCTGTGAATCACAAACAACTTTTATGATCTTCTAGAGTCATGCTGGCAAGGATTCCTACAAATAAGCTCACTGTGGCTTTAAGGCCACTAAAGATTTTGTCCTGACCAGCATCTTCAGGACGGAACTGATATCTCCCAGGTGTGAAGACAATGAGTTGCCACAATGAGCCACAACCATCAGGTACCCACTACACTATGGAATTCACTAACAATCATCGTCCCTTATCTCTGTGCCCTGTGACCTAGGGAAAAGTTCTAAGACACAGAGCAACAGAATCCCTTGAGGTAATAGTTGCCAGTCAGGTTATGACACAATTAGCTACATTCTGGTGCATTTGTGAAATGACACAATTTGAAAAACAAAACTCTTTTCACTCAGTTTCCAATAAAGTACACAAGATGATGGTATTGACAACCAGTATAACTTAAAAATGAAATAAGCTATTAATGGCTGAAAATATTTGATATCTGTGCAAGTTATGAAGATACGATTATATTACAAAGGAAAACTGTGTATACATAGTGCCAGTGTGATATTCACAGTGCCTACAGAGGCCATGAATATCCCAGCACAATTCTGAATCCCAAAATACAACAGACTCTTTACGCTGAAGCCAGAACCAAAAGATTTACTCAGACACCAGAAAGCCAGATTCATCATAGTAACAAAAATCGATACACTGTAACAATGCAGAGAGTAACACCATCCCCAAGTCTTCCCCTGTTACATTGCCCACAAAACCAGCTACATTAAACAAATCACAAAACAAGCTCTTTCACTCACTAGTCCACTGCCGGCTTACCTGCATCCTTCCTAGCTCTGACTGCTCTCTAGGTCACTTCTTCTCATCTCTTCTCTAGCTCCGCCTCTTCCTGCTCCACCCATTCAGCAGGCTCCTCCCACCACAGGCTTCATGTGACTCACACTTCCACATGACCCATGCAGGTCACAAGAGCCTATTAAAGAATGGGAAAGATCTTCCCATTTAAATTACCATTACAGTATAGTTGTATTTGGTGAAAGAAAACTGACCCTATCATCAGAGTACCTGGGCTCATTTCCTCCTAAGCTGCTTAGTACCTATGGAATATTTGAGTAAATCACTGACATCCTTTGGTCTCAGTTTCTATTAACTATAAAATGAAGGCATTATGGCATTTGAGGTCCCTTCTACTTTTAGAGTTATGATCCCAAGATCTGTATTATATGTGTCTTTCAATGTCACTTGAATTTAAACGTTATACCTCTGTCTCTGCTACTCTGTTATCACTTGGGTTAGGCTTTTCTTGATTTTCCACAAGCTATATATTTTGGGTCTTTCATATTTCCCCAAGGCTACATTGAATTTTTATATCTATATATCTATATATATTTGCTTATCTGTACGCATGTTGTTTCCTTCCATTAGAAAACAAGTTCATTTAGTTCAGGGTTTATTACAAGGTTTTGTTTTGTTTTTATTTTTTCTCCCCTTTGAGGGACATGTAGTAGGTGCTTATTAGATGCTTGTGCAGTCAGTGTGTAGGTAGGAACCATCTCCTTCCATCAATTAAATAAAATTCTGCACAACATGACTTCGAGAAAAAATTTTTCTGAGGCAGAGAAGGCTTGGAAAAGTTGCCTCTGAACTAAAGACAATCAACTCATTTTTAGTTCCTTGGCATTAATGTATCTGCTAATCTAGAAAATATGAAAATTAGGCCAGGGTCAGACAAGGTTTTCAGTTGTCTCTATTTTGAATCAGATTTCAAAGACATTAGGCAAAGTAATAAGTATACAGGGAAGCCTAATTAACATCCTCTTTACTCTCCCTCTCTTATAATTTTCTTTTCTACCAATAACCCAGTGAATTTTAGCATTTGGACACTGATATTCCTGTCAAAAGCAGAAAAAGTAACAACTGCTGCTATTAAGTGTATTTGAAGTTGGCTTGGGCACAGACAGTCTGTAATGTTAAGTATTTGTATGCATTATAGGAAAAAAAGTGAAACATTTTCCCCATCAGTTTTTTACTGAGTTCCTCAGGCAGAGCTGTCATTAAATCCCTGATGGAGAATGACAGGCTCCTCCCAAACTATGCAAACCATCCTTTCTTTTGTTTGCATTCTGTCCAGCAGCTTATATAAATATGCTGGCTCTACAGAGAAAGTGTGGCATGAAGTGCTTGACATTCCCCGTCATGTTGTTGGCATTCATTGCATTCTGGGAACAGGCCTGAACTGCTCAGCCATGCTTGCTGCAAACTCAACTGGAGGTGCTAGAGACCATCCAGAAAGCACTTGATCTACATTAATGAAAGAGGAAGGGATAATATACTCTCTAAAGTGCCCTTCATTAAATTAAATGGAAAATTAAAGAATAATTAAAACATATTCACTAAACATCAGTTACTCAGGCTGTAAAATTAAACTGATGCTTAGCTCAGAGGCCTCTTCTGAGCATGAATTGAAATAACATATATGAAAATATTTTGAAACTGGAAAGTGCTACTTGATCCATCATAAACATGATTGTTACCTTTCCGTCATTTCTGAGCTATAAGGAAAGACACTGGGCACAGGAAGCAAAGTTAAGAGATGTGGGTTCAATTCTCAGGACTGACATTTCCTAGCTGGGTTACTGTAAGAGGATCGCTCAACAGCATCAAGTCTCAGTTTCTTCAATCTGTATTGTTAATGTGGGTAAAGCTTGAGGCACTATTTTGTAAGACCAATATGAGGAAAGTATTTTTAAGCCCCCAAATCCCATAGAAATGTGAGCTATAATTTGTCGGAGATATGTTGGACAAAATAACCTCTGTTATCTGTTGATAATATAGATCCAGATTTTGGAACTCTTTTCCCACTTAGAAACTGTGCTGTCAAGAAGTCTAAGAAAGACTGATCAGAGATAAGAAAGGGACAGCTGGGCTTTAACTAAAGCATTTTGACAATGGGCTGGCAAGTCATATTTGTAAAAACTTTAAATTATGTGACTACCAGACACCTCTGATTAGAAAGGCAAAACATCTGAACTATGGGCACCAAGTTCTTATTTTTTTGGTAGAACTTAGGATAAGTGTGTGCTTGACAGAGATGGAAAAAACTTTGGAGGTCATTTAATGTCACCCCATTAATATTAAAGAAACCGAACTCAAGGGGTGTGACTTGGCTAAGAAAAGTAGCAGATCTGTCTGGGATTTGAATCTAGGCCCTTGGCTCTAGAAAATCTTCAGTACCCGTAGTGTATTTTCACTCAACAAGAGGAAGTCAGAATAGATCACCTCTATGATCCTAGATGGAGAAGTGTATAGAAAAAACTGACTCTGGAGTCAGTTTTGAACCTAAGTTCCAATCTGGTCTCAGACATTTAAGCTGTGTGACTTTGGGCAAGTCATTTAACCCTGTTTGTCTCAATTTTCTCCCCTATAAAGTGGACTGCAGTAGGAAATAGTGAATCACTCCAGTTTTTTTTCCAAGAAAACTCCAAATTGGATGACAAAGAGTTGGGCACAATGAATTGACTAAATAATAGCAACAATCATGATCTTATAGTAATACTTTTAGAATTCTTTCACATAATGAATGTATAAAAACTATTTTCACTAGGAAAAAAGAATAGTCCATTCTTATGGAATGTTAGAGCTGGAAAGAACCTTAGTGATAAATCACCAGATGTTGTGTTAAGATAACCTCTAATGGACTCAGAGACAATGAGGAGATGCGATGGTTAAATAGACCAGATGAAGAGAAGCTAATCTGTTGCTGCTCTGCATAAGTGGTTTTGAATATCATCCTTACCATTCATCTTGTTCATTTCTCTACAACAGGCATGACCATATGATATCTGTACTTTTCAGTGGAAGGTTTGTTGAGATGCAACAACATAATGTCACAGTCTCCTAACTGTGAAGGAACTCAGACATCATTGACAAAGTCAAATCATCCTTGAGTAACATATCCTTAGGTAGTCATTTGGGTCTTTCCTTGCGGATCTCCAGGAAGAGGAGGAAAGGAAACCAATATTTTTTGTAGAAGAGTATTTCACTATGATACTATGGGAAGGAAAGTGGCACAGTATAAAGAACAACGGCTTTGAAATCAGAGGAACTGGTTCAAATCTTGGCCTTTACCTGTGTGACCTTTGGGAAGTCAGCCTCTAAGCAGGAGTTTTCTCATCTACAAAATGAAATGATAGGAGAAGGTGGTCTCTTAATGTTCCATCCAGCTCTAAATCTATCCTGTGATTGCATTCAAGTTTATTATTTCATGAATTAATAAACAAGGTTAGAAATATAGGGTGCCTTCTTCAATTATATATGTTAGTATGAGAGTAAGACCAGATATGAGATTTACTGACATCCAGTTTAGTTTTCTTTCCACTATTCTACTCCAACCTGCTTTTTTCCATGATAACAAATAAAATATCATAGAAAGAAACCATTTGATTGAGCAAGTAAAGAATGAGAACAAGAATGAAGTCATCTAACAACTCAGTCCACAACTTTCAGTATAATCTTGAGTCAGTTATTTATTTTTGTCATGCCTTCATCATCTAGTTGAATTAGATTACCAATGGCCATTATCTCTTCTAGAAAGCTATGATCTCTGTCAATACACAATTTCTCATTCTGGGAGATTCTTTTTCATGCTCCATAGGGTATCAACTCAACAGATGAGCTTTCTTTCAGTTCATTTGATATTTTATTTTAATTTTCCTTAACTCATTATATTCATGTACTCACCATTATATAGCATCATTATATAACACTAAGAGTTAAAAAAATAACCTTTTCATTTCTCTGAAGCCTTATGATCATTGGAAACAGAAAGATAAAGTATTGACAGCCACATCTTTGAGAGTATAATTGTTTATGCTGTTGATTAGGCTCTGCTCCATGTTCTGAATGCTGTTAGACCTCTAGAAGGATGTCCAGTGCTGTAGAATTGGAACATGAAAATATTATTAAACATCTCCTAAACAAAACAGTGGATTTTAGTCTAATGACTAGGGATCTCTGCAGTAAGGTAACTTAAAAAAAATACCACAGTAGAAGAATAAAACCTCAAGACTTAAACACTTCTCATGAGACACGGAATTGGCTAAAGATTGCTTTCAGGATCTTTTTTTGGGACACGTTTCCTGCAATACCACAATTATAGTTGTGTAGTAAAACTTCATTAATTTGGACCCTGCTGCTTTGAAATTAAAGGTAACTCAGTTGTGGGCTGGATGGAAACTTGGATTTTCTCTATATATAAAGGAAGACTATGCTAAGTAAAATAATAATAATGATAAAAGTAAAATTGCCTGGAGGATGTTTATATTACTAAGAGAGTAAACAGCTTTCAAACTGTTTAGAAGTTTTCATTTGCATATAAAATGGCCCACTACTTATATCATTAGTAATAAAAAGCCAAAAAGTACCTCTTCTAGGCAACACTTTTTGGATATTTCCATCTATAATAGCTGAATATTTTACATTATATTACAGAATTAGAAACTGAAAAAAGGTATTCATCAGCAGACAATATTAATGTGTATAGTTTGTATAGTCCTTCAAATACATTGTCCCCTTTAATCTTCACAAGTATTCTAGAGTAGATAATTTAGATATTATTATTTCCATATACATAATGAAACAGATTCAGAAAAATGAATTGACTTCTCAAGCAGGTAGTGAGGGCCCATATACAGAGGAATCTAAAACTTATTTAGATTGGTCTTTGGAATCAAGAATCCTAGGTTTTTTGTTTAATTTCTCTCACTCTCATTTTCCACAGTTTTATTTTTCCTTCATAATATCATATTGCAAAATAATGCCTAAGAGGAATGGATGGAAAGTTTGTCTGAATTGCAGTGTTTGTGGTAAAGATCTTTGTGATAATTCCTAGTCCAAATTTATTGGGGCTAAAATCTTCAAGTAAGACAATAGAAGTGTTCCCAAAAAGGGGAGTAGTAGGAAGAGGATGGGTATATATTTATTTTCCATTTTAGAAATGAACCCACTGCCAATAGCCTATGGGCTCCTACACAAAACTTAAAAGATGTGCACAATGATTTCTGAATTGAAGAGGCACAAACAAAAGCCAGATTCATCACAGGCTTTGTAAATAGGTGTCCTGCCAGTCTGGACAAGTATAATTCAAAATAGATATTTCGTATTCTGCTATGGGTTGATAGATGAAGCCAGAAGGGGAATAAAGAATTTCTCTGTCCCTAGAAACACAGAAACATGATTTAAAAAAAGTAATAGAACTAAGAGAAGCTTAAAGAAAGAATGTTCAGAAATGCAGAAATTATTAATATCAAATCCTATATATAGGTAATTTACAAAATTATGTGGGCTACGTATCATATGAAATTTTAAGAAGTTAAGACCAAAATCATCACTTGCTCTCCAGCAGTAAACACTATTGAACAAAAATGCTATGTGTAACAGTAATGGGTATCAAGAGATTACTATCCCAGCTTCCATGGAAAAAGGAACAGAAAAGATTTAGCTGAAGGAAGAAAAGGAAGGGAAGGAATAAAAGCAGTATTTAGAAAGATGGTTTGGAGGATTTGACAACCAAGATGGCTAAAGACTGAGACAAGTTTTAGGAAGAAAAAATTTGAGAGGACTCGAAAAGAAGTTGAAGGAGGAAGAAAAGGATTGGTGTTGGGAAAGGTGAGGACCATCACTGAAAGACAAGAGGAGTTCTAGACTGGCAAAGGAGAAGGGTTTGAACAGAAAGACATACAGAGAAGAAGAGAAGGCTAAAAAGACTTCAGGAGAAGGAACTGTTCCACATAAGGAGAAAGCCTGGAAAAGAATGATGGAAGAAGCAGGTTCTTGAAGAGGAGAAAGAGCAAATAAGTAAGACAAGTTTGTAAGACAGGATTAGAGAATAGAAAGGAAGCTGAATGACACTAACAAGATGCTAACGAGACAGCTAGGTGACATAGAGTGTAGTGTTTTGGACGTGAATTCATGAAGACATGAGTTCAAATGTGGTCTCAGACACGAAATAGCTGTAACCCTGGGCAGGAAACTGCCTGCCTCAGTCTTCTCATCTGTAATGCAGGTATATAATAATAGCACCTCCCTTCTAAGGTTATTGTGAAGATAAAATGAGATAGCATAAAGTACTTTGCAAACTTTAAGAAGCACTATAAATGCTACTGTGAAAATAATAAGAAAATTAATATGGCTGTACCAATTGGAGCATATGATTGTGATAGAATACTATTGCGCTGAAAGCAATGATAAAGAGGGTGATTTCAAGAAATGCAACAACAGTGACAACACGACAAGACCTACATGTCTTTACTGTTGCAAAGCAAAGTGCGAAGGACCAGAAGGTCATTGTGCACACTACTACAAGGCTGTAATGATGATCGGCTGAAAGACTGGGCTCCTCTGATCAAGACAATCCCAAGGACTCGTGATGAAAAGTGTTATTCACTTCTAGAGAGAGAACTGATGAGTGAACTCACTGCAAATTAAAGTATGATTTTCTACTTTATATTTTTTGCTCTTCTTTTTGCAATATGACTAATATGGAAAAATGTTTGGCATGATTTCACATTTGATTGATATCATATTGCTTGCCTTCTCAGTGGAGGGAAAGATAGAATTTGGAACTCAAAATTTAAAACAAAAAGAATGTTTGAAATAAATTAATTCATTTAAAAAGAGAGAAATGAAAAGATTTTAAATAATCACTCTGTTAAGTAGGATGCAAATCAAAATAGGGAGGTGTAAAAGGATTGCCTTGCTGCAGTGAGAACCAAGTTGAGATTATGTAATAAATATTTGTAGTGCAAAAGAAAAAAGACAATGAAGGAGTTAAGAAAATGGTAGCTATAAAGAGAAAAATGTCCACAAGCAGTAAGTCCAGATGCAAGATATTCACTAAGAATTAGTTCATCGACTATGAAATGATGTGTACAGAGTGTGTGACATTTGTATTCTTACTATGACCAAGTAATCACTACATAGGAAAATCTCCTTCCCAGAAGAAAAAATGAAAATCATTGCCTCTTTTTATATACCCAATACTTATCACAGTACTTGGCACATAATAAGCACATAATAAATGTTCATAATCTTGGCTTTACTTGACTGACTCATTGATTGACAAGGTATTGCATCATTTGTCATTTTCTTTTGTATCACTTACATGTCCCTTGATACCCCCCAAAATACTCTCTTCTTAAACTTGATTCATAGAATTCATCTCTTCCTTCAAGCCTAAGCTCAGGTACAACATTCTATCTTAAGTTTTTATTGATTCCCTCTATTTATTTGTTCCTTACCTCCCAGCCTACTTTGTATTTAACTCTTTTGCATTTATCAGTATTGACTCTCATTCTCTCTATATATATATATGCACACACACACACATATCGATAGATATACATATATATACTATGTGTCTGGTGTGTCTGTGTGCCTTTGATTACTCCCCACCCTTAGAAACTAGACTCTGAGTGTAGGGAATTTTTTTTCATTCTTTGTATTTGTAGTCCCAGAACCCAGCTCAGTAGCTTATACATAGTAGGTGCTTAATAAATACTTGCTGTTTATTTGATTGAAAATATTGAAGAAAATAAAAATGGGAGCAGAAAGTTACAGTATTAAAATGAAATAAAGGATATTAAGAGGCAAAATAGAACCCTGACTCATTTCAGTAGTTTGCAGATAAATCATAGAATTAGAATGGATCAGTGAGGTCACTGTGTCAACCTGTCCCTGAATCTCTAGTCAGGAGGAATCCACTAAGTACTGAGGTAGATCAGTTGAATTTGGATAACTTTGTAGTAATGTGTTTCTTATATCAAGTTTAAATTTCCAAGTAGAGCTTATTGTTCCCACTATATCTTTTTTCCTCTGGGATCAAATAGAATGAGTCTAGTCCCTCTTACAGCTAATGGTATTTCAAATATCTGAAGACAGTTTTTAATATTCCCCTAGATTCTTCTTTTCTGCCAGAGAAAAATGATCAGTTCTTTCAACTGTTTGTCACAATATTTGTTCCTCTCTGGACTCTACTCCTGAATCTGCAGGATTTCTTCATCAGTCCACAACAGGCTTCTTACTCTTCAGGTTCACATTTCCTCTGCAACCATCTCAAAATATTAATATACTGTGCCCCTGAGTACCGTTCTTCTTAATGGTTTGTTCTTCCCAGAACTTCCATTTTAAGGAAAGTGTCCAAGCCAGCCATATCTTTATTCCATTCTGGGCTCTACTTCTGACCTCTGAACTTTTCCACCCTTGCGGGTACCTTCCTCTCTATATGTGTTTTCCCATAAGAATATAAGCTCCCTGAGTGCAGGGGTTTGATTTATATTCCCAGCACTTACCACAGTGCCAGGTACATAGCATTAATAAGTGTAAAATGATCTGTTTGCTGTGGAATGAACGTGAAGTCTGCATACGCTTGATTTAGCCCCTCTTGATGGTCTCTGGCTGATTAGTAACTTTCCTAAGAACCGGCACTCTGAGTTCAACACAAATTCTGTATGTGATATGACTTTAGAAGCCTGAGATTACATTGGCAAAAGGAGATCACAATACATTAAAGAGAACAAAACAAACCAAACAAGAAACTCAGATCCTTTCCAAATGACCTACTCTCTATCAACTGTTCTCTCCTTTGAAGTCATTTTTTTTTTAGTCTAAATAACTAAGGCTATTTCAGTGTGTTAATTCCTTCTTAATGTTATCTTATTGCATGTATTACAGGGCTCTGCCTTGTCAAGATCTTTTGGGATCTTCAGTTTCATCCAGTATGTTAACAATATCTTCTAGCTTTGTGCAATCTTTAAATTTAATGATAACCTACCTATTCCTTTACTCAAATCACTGACAAAAATGATGCATAGTAAGAGTTCAAGACCAATTTTCTGGGGCACCCTGGTAAAGACCTGCCTGCAAATTATGTCTGTCCATTTCACTGAAACTGACAGATTATACTATTGTTTAGCCTACATCTCTCCATTGTCTTCACAAGAATAACAGGAAAAACTTAGGCTAGTGCATGGTCAATATGTGGGCAAACTGTATCTTGAGCATTTCCTTGTTCAATTACCCTACTAAAAAGGTGATGAAATCTAGTTCCCACTTGCTTTTCTGAATGTTCACTAGTCATATTTGGAATAATATAATTTGAAATTCTGCCAGGAAAGTCAAACTTCCTGAACTATATAATTTGCAGATTCTACTTTCTTTACATTTTTGAAAGTCAGAATATTTGCCTTTTTTTTATCCACTTTCCTCTAATCCCTCAAACGTAATTGGCAGTCACCCAGAAATAATGTCTATTACTTCATGTAGTACCTGAGGACACAGTTTTTCTAGGCCAAGTGACTTGAATTCATCACATTCCTTTACTTCCTCTTGTCTCATATTCAGTAGCAATTGTCTATCAACCATTTTTATTCCATCTTTTGCCATCCAAAGTTCATTCTCTGTGATGAAAAAAAAGACTCAAAATAAGAGATAAAACTTTACTTCTCTTCTTCTTCATGAGTTTGCATAAGGAAGCACCAGAACCTTGGCCATTCAGACTTCTCTGGGTAATCTAAGCCATTTTGTAGAAGCTCTGAGAAATGACGGGTGGAGAGAGATGGCTATGAGATTCACTGGGGCTGCAAGTCATGGTGGGAATTAAGTCACTTTAGAGTAGGTTGTCTTGTTTACCAGAAACTTTGGAGCTTCATCGTAGAGGCAGATCATACTTAAGGTCCAGATTAGATTGTTTCTACCTCCATAACATCTGATCTCTTCTGTCTACTCACACAGTCACAACTTAAGTTTAAGCCCTTATCACATCTACCATGGCCTCATAACTTAGTTTCCTGATTTGTCTCTTCCAACTGAAATCAGTCTACTACTTAGTTATCAAGTCAATTTTATGATTCCCATGCCTAACTATCCCACTCTCTTATTCTATAAAATCTAATGATTATGTATCATTTCTAGAATCAACCATAAATTCCTTTTTTAAAAGCCCTTCACAATCTCATTGAAAACTTCATTTCTGGTCTCATTGGATATGACTCTCCTCCTGTAGTCTATACAAGAGAGAAAGAGAGAGAGAGAAAGAGAGAGAGAGAGAGAGAGAGGGAGAGAAAGAGAGAGAGAGAGAGAGAGAGAGAGAGAGAGAGAGAGAGAGAGAGAGAGAGAGAGAGACTTCTCAGGATTGTTTTGAGAATCAAATAAGATATTTATTGTAAAGCACTTAGTACAGTACCCACTCTATATAGTAGGTACTATATAAAGGTTAGCTACTTATTTAGCCCAATCCTCTCCAGACTGAATGTATCAAACAGACTCCCAAGTGTAAGATTTAAAGGTAAATGTAAGTATTTTACAAAAAAAGTAAAATGCCAATAAAACATAATGCTAATATGTATTTTTCTAAGTCAATATATACCTCTAGTAACTAAGCTTGTCAAGATCAAGTGACATTGTCATCCAGTGTGTTAGCCATTCCTCCCAGATCTAGGTCATCTGAAACTCACCATACCATCTATATATTTTTTCCAAGTCAGTGATAAAAATGTTCAGCATGGGGTCAGACATAGAATTCAGAGAACTTTCACTGGAAACCTGGCATGTTGACTCTGAATATTACCAGCTATTCTTTTTATCCAGCCATCCAACAAGTTCTGAATTATTCTGATTGTATTCTTATCTAGTTCATATCCTTCAGTCTCCTCCACTAGAACAGTATGAGATACTTTATCAAAACCTTTGGTAAAATTGAGGCAAGGAGGCAAGCCTAATATACATCATTCCCTTCACTACTACTTAAGTAATCCAGTGGAAAAAAAGAAGAGGAAATGAGGTTAGTCTGGCATAGTTTATTCTTGATGAAGCCATGCTAGCTCTGTAACCACTGATCTCCCTTTTAGTTATTTGGTACTTATTACCACGCCAAATAATTCTGTTTTACAGCAATTTAAAAATTAGTTAATGACCCTAGAGTTGTTGTATTTTGCCTCTTTCCTTTGTTGTTTTTTTTTTGAAACTAGAGAAAATACTTGATCTGCTTTGCTTGCCCTACAAGTCTTTCCTTACCTCTTCTCTTTCCAACAATCTTTTAAATGATACTAACGATGACTCTGCAATCACATCCACCAATGTTTTTCAGAACCTGAATATGTAGTTCATCCAGGCCATGTGGTATGAATTCATCATGGGCAATCACCATTTTTCTTTCTAACAAACTCTTGAAATATTTTAGATATCTGCTCCCTGATCATTGTTTTTCATTTCCTGAGAGATTTCCTTGTAATGGATAAAGCACAGGTGTTGGAGCTAGGCAAAACTGGTTCAAGAACTGCCCTATTGACTACAGGTCAAGAAATTTAATTCCTCCAGAAAACTCTCTTACAACTTTAAGTTGTGGTGAAGGTTCTGACTTGCATATTAGTTTCCCTCTGGGTGTTCCCCAAATCAATGAAATCACAATTCTAGTCCTTTTTCCCCATTTCTAGTATAAAGGCCATTCCCCTTTGCAAAGAAAACATAAAGAACATAAGAAATTAGTAACTCCACCTTTGTGTTATGGACATTTATGCTAATTTCATTCACCCTTATCAAAGGTTCTAGGAGGGGGATGGCAGAGTAACAGCATGGACTTTATAGAGCTCTCCCAAGCCCAGTAAATACCTGTAAAAAAAATGACTTTAAATAAATTTTGGAGCTATATAACCCATAGAATGACTGAGTAAAGCAAATATTCAGCCCAAGACAGCCTAGATGGTTGAAGGAAAATGTCTATTGTGCTGCATTGGGAGCAGAGCACAGCCAAACATGGGAGGTGCAAGCACAGATGAGATCTGAGCAGTCCCTGGGGGCACCGAATCTCAGATGTCTATGACAGTTTCCAGATTTCATGACCTCAAAACACCAAAGACAAATAGGAAGGTCAGTGGAATGTGTGAGAGAGCAGAGTAGTATGGCCCCAGCCCCAGGGCAGTGGAGGGAGTGGAGGAGACTGTTGATGAGGAGCCCAGAACAGCAGGGGCAGGGGCAGGGACAGCAGCAGCAGCTACTGTTTCTGGAGCTCTAGGCCCACAGATTGTTGGAGAATCCAGAGGATGACAGGATACTCCCTACCCCACTGGAAGCAGAGAATTACTTTGACAAAAACCAGATAAAGAATCAGACTATAGAATCTTATTTTGGTGACAAGGGAGACCAAAGTGTACAAATGGAAGACAACAAAGTCAAAGCTTCTACATCCAAAACCTCCAAGAAAAATATTAAGTGGTCTCAGGCCATGGAAGAGCTCAAAAAATTGGTAAGAGAAATGAGAATGATGCAAGAAAATCATGCAAATGAGTCAACTGCTAGCTAAGGGAGACTCCCAAAAATGCTGAAGAAAATAACACTTTAATAAATGGACTAACTCAAATGGCAAAAGAGATTCAAAAAACCAATGAGGAAAAGAATGCCTAAAATGCAGAATTGGCCAGATGGAAAAAGAAGTCCAAAAGTTCATTGAAGAAAATAATTCCTTAAAGATTATAATGGAGCAGAGGGAAGCTAATGACTTCATGAAAAATCAAGAAATTATAAAACAAAGCCAAAAGAATGAAAAAAATAGCAGATAATGTGAAATATCTCCTTTGAAAAATAACTGACCTGGAAAATAGATTCAGGAAAAAATAATTTAAGAATTATTGGACTACCTAAAAGCCATGATAAAAAAAAAAAACCCAGACATCATCTTTCAAGAAATTATCAAGGAAAAAAACCCCAAAATTATCAAGAAAACTGTCCTGATTTTGTAGAACCAGAGGGTAAAATAGATACTGAAAGAATCCACCAATTACCTCCTGAAAGAGATCCCAAAAGGAAAACTCCTAGGAATATTGTGGTGAAATTCCAGGGCTCCCAGTGAAGGAGAAAATATTGCAAGCAACCAGAAAGAAATAGTTCGAGTATTGTGGAAATATAATCAGGATAACACAAGATCTAGCAGTTTCTACATTAAGGAGTCCCAAGGTTTGGAATATGATTTTCCAGAGATCAAAGGAACTAGAATTAAACCAGGAATCACCTACCCAGCAAAGCTAAATGTAAAACTTCAGGAGAAAAAGTGGTCATTCAATGAAATAGCAGATTTTCAAGCATTCTTGTTGAAACAACCAGAGCTGAATAGAAATTCTGACTTTCAAACACAAAATTCAAGAGAAGCATGAAAAAGTAAATAGGAAAGAGAAATAATAAGGGGTTTATTAAAGTTGAACTGTTTACATTCCTATGTGGAAAGATCACATTTGTAGCTCTTGAGACTTTTCTTAGTATTAAGGAAGTTAGAGGGATTGTATACATACAGACAGAGGGCACAGAGTGAGTTGAATATTTGGGGATGACACAAAAATAAAATTAAGGGATGAGAGAGGAATATATTGGGAGGAGAAAGGGAAAATAGAATGGGACAAATTGTCTTACATAAAAGGGGCAGGAAAAAGCTTTTTCAATGGAGGGGGGAAATGGGGAAGTGAGAGTGAAAGAGTAAACCTTATTTTCATCTCATTTGGCTTAAGGAGGGAATAACATGCACACTCAATTTGGTATAAAAATTGATCTTATGCTATAAGAAAGTAGGGGGGAAGGGGATAAGTAGGGACTGTGTGAAATGATGAAAGGGAGGGCAAATGGGAGGAGGGAGTAATTAGAAGTAGATACTTTTGAGGAGAGATAGGGTCAAAAGAATAGAATAAATGGGGGACAGGATAGGATAGAGGGAAATATAGTTAGTCTTTCACAATATGACTGTTATGGAAGTGTTTTGAATAACTACATACTTATAACCTATATTGAATTGCTTGCCTTCTCAGTGGGGATGAGTGGAAAGGATGGAAGAGAGAGTAGTTGGAATCAAAGTTTTAAAAACTAATGTTAAAAATTGTTTTTACATGCAATTAGGAAATAAGATATACAGGCAATGGGGTATAGAAATCTATCTTGCCCTACAAGAAAATAGAGTGGTTGGGAATAAGAGAAGGTAGGGGTGTAACAGAAGGGAGGGCAGATTGGCAGAAGTGGTAATCAGAACACATGTTGTCTTAGGGTGGACAGAGGGGAGAGAGGGTAAGAAAATTTGGAACTCAAAATCTTGGGGAAGTGCTTGTTGAAAACTAAAAATAAATAAATAAATTTTACAAAAGGTTCTATCTCTTTTTTGGTTATTCTTTTTCTACTAATATATCTAAAGAAAGTCTTCTTATTGCTAACTTCAGCTTATTTTAATATTTAGCATACTATACATACTTTTTTTTTTTAAACAAGGTCATACCATCTTAGCAGTTAGGTTGCACAGTGGATTGAGCCTGTAGTCAGGAAGAGTTGAGTTTGAATGTGGCTTCAGACACTTATTGCCTATGTGACCTTGGGCAAGTCACTTAATCCTATTTGCCTGTTTCCTCAACTATAAATGAGCTGGATAAGGAGATGTCAAACAATTTCAATATCTTTGTCAAGAAAACCCCAAATGGGGTCATGAAGAAACAGAAACAACCAAACCATATGCCATGTTTATAGATAGATAGATGGATAGATAGATAGGTAGATAGATAGATAGATAGATAGATAGATAGATAGATAGATAGATAGATAGACAGATAGATAGATTCATTTTCCTGCTAGCTGAATTGCTTCTATTTTCTCTTCCATTTTTTTTTCTGCATCAAACTTTGGTTCATTACTTTGTTCGCTAGACAAATCTTGTTTCCTTTCCCACATATGCAATCTTTGTGGGATTCTTTTTCTTTTTTTGTACTGAACATTTTATACTTAAGCATTTTCCTTCTCTCCTGAAATGATTTCTTCACCTGAACACTGAGTTAGCTCTGGCAATGTGTACATCAACCTCATTATTAATGTGTATATCCCTGAAAAGTACACTATCAAAGTAAGTGAACTTATTACAACATTCAAAACTTCTCCATTTGCTGTAACTGATGGTTCCACATATGGATAGGGTTGTGGTGGCTTAAGGAGCGCCTGTATTTTCTTGGTATTAATTATTAGACCAAAATTAGCACAAGAAACAGAGAATTGATCCATTCTTTGTTGCATCTCAGCTTCAGAGGTTGCACTGAGTACACAATCATGTGCAAACAGAAAATCATGCATAAACGCTCTGTCCACTTTAGTATTGACTTGTAACCATTTTAAATTGTGTGGCAGTTGGCCTTAAATGCTACGTTCATCCTTTCTGAAAGCAATTGAAACATGGCTGAAAATGTCATGCTGAAAAGCATCGGAACAAGCATCCACTGGTGACTGAGAAGGCACAAGAGCACTGTGCATTATCTAGAACCCGGGCAAACATGGCATCATGAAATTGATGTACAATGCTGCAATGGTAATTTAAATGGGAAATGTTTCATATTCATTAATAGGCTCATGTAACCTGCCTGGGTCACAAGGTGCCCGTAGTAGGAGGAATTTACTGAATGAGTGGAACAGGAAGGGTGGAACAGGAGGTAGAGCTAGAGCAGAGCTGAGAGGAAGTTAGTCTTCAGAGCAGTCAGAGCTAGGAAGAATGCAGGCTGCTGGCTAGTATGAGTGATTTTGTGATTGTGATTTGGTTTAAGAGAGCCTGCTTATGGTTTGTTTAATGGACTTGGTTTGTGGGAAGCCTAGTAGGGGGATGGCTTAGAGATGGTCTTGTCCTCTGTATTGTTATTGTGCATAAATTTTTGTTGCTGTGATGTATTTGAGTCTAAATAAATATCTTGGTCCTGCCCTTCCATGTGGAGAGTCTGTGGTATTTCGTGATTCAGAATTGTGCTGGGATATTCACGGCTGTAGTAGGAGCTGTGAATATTGTGTTGGTGCTACAAATACTGATGAACTTCTCTGGGCAACCAAATTTTGACATAAATGTCTATAAGTCCTCACAATTAACAGTATCAAAGGCCTTGGTCAGATTTCCAAACATTGTGTACAGACCTCTGTTCTGCTCCTGGAATTTCTCCTGGAGTTGTGGGGCAGCAAATACCATATCAATTGTTCCTCAGCCCTTTCTGAAGCCACACTGGCTCTCAGGTAGATGACTATCTTTCAGGTGAAGGACCAACCTATTAAAGAGCACTGCAATGACTAAGACAGAGACCCCCCCGCTTTGATTGCCATAGGATGATCTATTTCCTTTACCTTTACTTTGGAATTGATCATGTGACTTGGGGGCACTGGCACAGGATCGCTAAACATGATGTGCCCACATTAAAGAAGGTGTTGTGCTGTATTGGAAAAGAAGAATTGAAACAGCCCGAAGGAAACTCAGAATGCTCAAATTTAGAGTATCCACCCAAAATGTTCACTCAGACTATTTGTGCTCATTCTGTGGAAAAGCATTCTGAGCTCCCATTGGTCTGATCAACCACAGTTGGACACACTGAAACTTGAATCTGTTATAGTGATATCATTTTGGTCCTTTTTGAGAATGGACCAACAGACCAGCCAATCTTCACCTGAATGATTTTGTGCAATGAGATTCTACCTTTGTTCCCTCTGAATCCTTTGAAATGAGATTGTGCCAAAATGTAAGACACAAAAGAAAGACTATGTCTTTATTTTCTATCTTTCTCAGGGATAAATGGCCACTCCAATCCTCCTTCTTCATACCTCATTCTTTTTTTAAATTTTATTTTAATTTTTGGTTCTATTTTCTATAAAATTTAATGTGTGTATGATATTGCATGATATATTAGATATAATGTATATACATTATTATACTATATATTAGAATATATGTGTTGTCCAGTCATTTGCCTATGTTATATGCACACACATACGCATATATACATATATACACATTTGCACATACATGTATATCTGACATGCATATATATAATATGCATATTATATATATTAAAGCCCTTTAGAAAGTATTTGTAAAGATAACTGGAAAAACATTTTTATCAGTCTGTTATATGTTCTCTATTTCTGGTCAGGTTGCTGTCAATTCTGTATTCTAAGTCATGATTTAGATATCCAAATCCCATTCTTTAATGCTACTTTCTTAATTAGATGTTAGCTTCTCAAATTAACTCTCTGTAGTATCCCTTGCCTTAAATGTTTTACAGTAAGGAAAAACTAATCCATGTCTTACACTCTACTAAAAACTCTAAGAGTAGGGAAATGTCAACACCAGGACCCTCCATGCTCCTTAGCATAGGCAGGGGAATCAGCAGACCCCAGCTCTAAGAACCACCACATGCTTCAGTACAGCCCTGGGCAAACAGGCATCCTTTAGTGGTGAGATCTCCATGTGCTTCAGAGTAGCCTTGAGAAAAACAGCTCCACTGGGCCTCAGCACATGTCAGAGGCCACCGCTTTTTCATCATGATTTCTTTGAAATTGCCTTGCATTATTGTATTGATCAGAGCAGCTAAATCTTTCATTGTTGATCACTATTACAATATTGCTGTTACTATATACAGTGTTTTCTTGGTTCTGCTCACTTCACAATGTGTCAGTTCATATAAGTCTTCCCTTCTTTTACTGAAATCATCCCCCCCATTATTTCTTATTGCACAATAGTATTCCAATATGTAACAGCTTGTAGAACAACTTACTCTTTCAAAATCAAAGAGAAAGAACCATAAAGTCAGGAGTCAACAAAGATAATTAAGCTTAAGAAATATTTTGAACGGCTCCTTGGTATGATCAGTGTTGATACCTTACTTCCCCACTTCCCCTTTTGCAGATCAAAAGTCCTTTATAACTTCTTTTATAGGGTCGTAGAATAGAAAGAATTTAAAGGGAAGTCAGAGGCCATCTAGTCTTAATCTCTTATTGTACAAAAGAGAAGACTGAGTGCTAGAGAGACTCAGTGATTTGCTAAGAATTATATGTGTAGTAAACATCACAATCAGCATTTGAATCCACAGTTTTTAACTTTAGAGTCCTTGTTCCATTCTGCAAAAAGGAAACTGAGAGATGTTTTGACCAAAACAAAGAAGTTATGCTTTTAAAGCATTTGTGTCCTTGACTCCGAATTCAGCTTGACTACGGTGATCCTGTAGACCCGGATGCAAGGACTATTTTCCAGCTAACTAGACCCTGCCAGAGTTTCTAACACTGTGAGTAATGCTTCAAGAACACAAGGCCACATTCACACTGCAAGGAGATATCAGAATTTTTTAACGCATATATGGAAATGATTACAGGATAGTTTACCTTCACATTTAGAAGACAAATTACAGTATTTTCTTCAGTTCTGTTTTTTGGTTACTTTCTTTCATATATAGATTTTATTATTTTTAATCATGAGCCATCTGAAAGAATTCTGATGAGCTCATTCTTTATAGGTGCACTGCATTCATATTATGAAAGGGAATTCATATTACATCAGGGAAAGAGAGCAAGTATTCTCACCAATATTTTAGCCACTTCTGAATAATATTCTTTATATGATTAGCAATTGTTTGAGTCCAAGTACTTTAAGTCCCTCCTCCATTTTCAGTGCTTATAAAGATTGTAAGATTATATTTATATTTAACAAGATAGACATCAAAACTTAAGTGGATGCCAATTAACCTAAAATGTGAACTGACTTTTAAATACAAGTCATTTTGTATCAAGCTAGCTTTTTCTGCAGATTTAGTAGATAGCTGTCAACACAATACTACCTAAGCATCAATTTTAAGCAATTTAATTTTTTTAACTTTATAATATCACTTTGATTGTGATTACATATCACAAATTTATACAATTTTGCATCAATTACTGTGGGGCTGGACTAATTTTGTACATTATTATATTTTAATCATTTTCATAATTAACATTTAATTTACATCCTTTTCTCTTTTCCTTTCCATCTGCAGTATATATTTCTATTAGCTTGTCACACAGAATTTAAGCAATTTCCCTGCCAATTAAATGACATTTTATTTTTCTAACTGAATTGACTGCTTGGGAAATGGGCCCTGGAGACTGAAGTCCTGCTTATCAAAATGCCCCCATTCCTCTTTCCATTTGTGTATGCACACAGAGCAAGTTTCTCTCATTTACCTCTACTATCATGCCCTCAACTTCTTCATGCCAGATACACAAATACATACACAGTACACATATGCATATGGATATGCCCATGTATGTACATATATACACATATGAAAAAGTATATATTTATAACATGTAGAGGGTATTCTAAAAATCCTTTGGAATATTCTTTGTGTGTTTATGTTTATAGAACTATGAATGCATCTATACATTTAAATTTATATTATACTATGTATTATAAAATGCATATATGCATAGATATATAATACATGTATATATTTAATTTAATTCATTAAATATTATTTTATACCTAACGAGCGTTAGGAACCAAATGGTACACATAAAAGAAAATATATGATCCTTAGTACTGCCCTCCCCACTTCCTAAGGAATTCTCATTCTAGGGTCAACCATAACTTAATACCTAACTTAATAGGTCTTTATAGAATAATTCCAAGTCTCTGAAAAGTCATTTTTAGGTAAATGGCCAAAAATGACAGAAAGTAATCATATTTTGAATGTTTAATTCACATCAACTCAAGGAAACTTGTAGAACACTAGTTCTGATTTTTTACAGTATTGGCCCATTCACATGGTGAACGTGCCCTTACTTAGTTCATGTAGGTCAGGATAATAGCAACAATGAAAACCAAATAGATTCTTCCTGTCAAATGGCAGAAGTAATAATTAGACCCCAAAAGATGTCACTTCGTTGTCACTAACCTTCACAAACTCAGGTAGGGTGGTAATATGGCACATTTTAATTTTCATTGAGAGAATTTACAATGTCTAAGGCAGTGACTTCTATGCCTAGATGGATCTGTGCCTTCTTTAGTATGCAAATTCTTCCTTCCATCTTAATGATCACAATTCTTCCACGTCTTCTCATCCTGTTATTCCAATTTGTCTTTCATTCAGTTCTTATGGAGAGAGTACTGGACTTGAAAGTAGGAGTGACCTGGCTTCAAATTCTGCTTCCAACACTTAATAGTTGTATGATTCTGTGTGTGTAAGTCGCTCACTTAATTTCTTTCAACATCAGTCTATCCATCTGTAAAGTAATGATGAAATTATCAACTTCATGAAGATCAAATTAATGTTTGAAAAATACTGAGGAAGCAGTAGAGGGATTAACAATAATATTCATTCATCTCATTCTTTTCTTCTAAAAATTATTGTCATGTTCTGCAACAAACAACTGTCTTTCCTTTCCCCCATGATTCATCTAAAATCTTATCTCTTCTCAGATTATGATCATCCCCGAATTTTCCCCACAAAACCTCATTATCAGAGAATAAGTAAAAGTTTGTCTTCTATATCAGTGGACTATAAGGGCTCATCAAAAACCCTGGATTATTTTACAGATGTAATCCATCCTGATCTGCTTCTTTTCAGTTTGATGTCCAACTCATTATCGATTTATAGCATCAATGTGAGGTATACACAAAAATGGTTGAATTCTATGAGTTCCTCATTCAACACTCAATATCATTTTTAAATCACCATTTTTCAACTACTTTGTTTTCCCAGTATGAATGATTAGACTGATCTCTTCCAAATGCATTTGAATCTCATTGAGGGCAGTGTTCTAGGGCTCAGTGTAATAGTAGTATTTACAAAATTTCCCTATCAACAAGCAATTCTTTGATTTGGATGCTAAACAGTGCATCTCACTATGATACCAATGAGTACCTCAGGTAATAATGATTCTCCAACAAGTCAATGTAAAAAATTCTATCTGTTGTCAAATCTGTATTTTAGTCATGTGTTTAACACATGTACAACAGATGAATTGTAAAGGCTGCATTTTGTTATACTTAGTCCAATGTGAATTTGTCATCAAAAATCAATTAGAATTATCTATATCAATAGATTGCTAATGATGTAATCTGTTATAGAAAATTATTTTCAGAGGCCTACCTATTTTTCTTTCAAGTTTTCATCAAGACCCATTCAAATAAAAATTTATAAAAATGAGGAGGGGGACATGTACACAATGGTACTGGAACCAGATAATACCAGCTCAGCAGAGTAGATTGTCAATATGAGTTTCATAACTCAGAAATAAGAAAATGCTGCAACTAGGGCCTTGATTCATTTCTTTTTCTTATACAGATTTAAGTGATATAGAAAATGCTAATCATGCAGATTTAACTTAAAGTGTAGCATATGTACATTTTCCCCCAAAACTTGATTGCTAAACATTTACTAACATTCACTGCATATGGGTAAGTAATTTCTGATGTTAGTTACATTACACTTTGGTCAGTAGTATCTATGATCAAATTTCCATTCTTTCGTAAAGTTTCTTTCTGACATATCATCAAAACTGATTCCCAAACACCTTTGAAATTATGCTACTTCCATTATAGATTAACTTTGCAGATTTACTGTCTGCTCCATTCACTTTTTCCCACTTTTTGCCCCTGTGTTCCTTTATGCCATAGACAATAGAGTTATTTTTAATGATAATAAATATTAAATCTGCAGTTGTATCAATTATTTGGACAAGAGTAGCTTTCAATAAATAAATTGGTAGATCTTTTCCATTTCATATCTATGGGTATCTTCTTTTACAATTTATCAGTGCCTTTAGAATGTTTTAGCTTGGCTAGATCAAACTATAAACTCTTTGAAGAATAATTTCCCCTTTAAATACATTTTTTTTGTGACACCGTTTGTAACTATTTTATTTAATTACTCCATCAATGTTCATTAGGGATGTGAAGGTATAATTTTCATTGCCTATTTTGTCCCTCTTTGGTTTAGATTTAAAGACTATGCTTGGATGCATATAACACTTTAAGAAGAATCCTTTATTTTGCATTTTTTGGCAACTTAAGTAACATTAAAATAATTTTTTGAAGGTTTGATGTAATTGATCTAATTTGTACTGCCATATAGTCCTGGAAATTTTTTTTATAGGAGTTCACTTAGGTCTTGGTCAATTTTTCCATGTATAATTTTGCTTAGCTTCTCTGTTCTTTTCTTCTGTTATTCTAGGTATTTCATATTTTTATAAATATTCATCAATTTCATTTGGATTGTTAGCTTCATTAGCATATAGTTGCGCAAAAAAGTTTCTTGTCATATCCCTCATTTTTTCTTCAACCTTTTTTCAACTTCTTTTTGTTTTAGTTTTATACTAATGATCTGGGATTTTGTGGATTTATTTTTTATATAAGATTAGCTAATGGATTATAGATTTTATTGGTTTTATGAAAGAAAAACAACTCCAAGTATTATTCATTAATGTAATGCTTTTTTTACACTGAACTTTATTTGATTGTATTTTTTTCTCAAAGTTTTTATTTTGGTACTTAAGTACTTAATTTTCTAACCTGTTAGCTTTTCAATGATTTTAGTTGCTTGACCAGTTCATTAACTTGTGTTTTCTCACTCTTGTTGATGAAAGTATGTGTGCATTTGTGTGTGTAAAAAAGTGTAAAAAAAGCATTACATTAATGAATAATACTTGGAGTTGTTTTTCTTTCATAAAACCAATAAAATCTATAATTTACATATGTAAATATGTTCCCCTAAAAGAACTGCCTTGGTTGTATCTCACTGTTGACTGTTACCATTTTATTTAGTAAAATTCTCTGCCATCTTTAGGATGTTTTCTTTGGTCCACCAATTCTTTAGTATTAAGTTATTTACTATCCTGGTAACTATTAATCAGTTTTTTTAATGACTGAATATTATTTTTATGTTGACCATGTTATGCCTTGTGCTGAATGTAATTTTATTGCACTATCAGCAATAATGTATGTGTGTGATATTTCTACTTTTCTGCATTTGTTTGTAAAAATTGCGTGACCTAAGTGTTCAATTTTTATAAAAACGCTGAACTCAACTGAGAAATATGTGTGCTTTTCCCAATTTCTATTTAATTGTTACCTGTAGATAATGATATTTTTATAAAATTCTTTTCATATCCTTAACTTCTTACATTTAAAAAATGTCAAATTATTAAAGTGTACATTGAGATCTCCCACTCTGATATTTCATAATCTAATAATTTCTGTAAGTAGTGTAACTTTTAATTTGGTTATTTAGAAACTATGTTATTCACAGAATATATGACAAGCATTGAGATGAATTCATTGTACCTTTCAACAAAATGTCATTTCTGTGTTTATCTTTTTTTTAAAATTAGAGTTACTTGTGCCATTGCCTTGTCTGAATTCATGTTTGCTACCTTTTTTCAAGTTAAGCCAAAACATAATTGAAGCACTAATTTGAACTCTGTTTAACTTTTTATGCTTCAAATGTGTTTTTTGTAAACAACATATTTTGAAATTCTACTTTTTTAAAAAAATTATCTTATCCTCTTCTATTTTATGGGTGCATCCATCCTGTTCACATTCATAGTTTTGATTGTAAATTTAGTACTTCCATTCATCCTATTCTCATATACTTTATCTTCTTTCCCCCCATCTCCTCTTTACAAAGGAGAAAATTGTAGGGCAAGAGTATGTTCAGCAATTTATGATTGATGGAATCATCTTCCACTCCCTTGCTTTTCTTCTCTTCATCCAGAAGCCAATTGTATCTTCTTACTCTTACTTTTTTTTCCTTAAAAATGTCCTCTTTACTCTGGGCTTACAATGTGTTTTGCTTTTGACTAAATCTACCTTCCCCCATATTTTCCCCCTCTTACTTATCTCTATTCCATCAGGTTTCCCTGTTGGGTTGACTATATTTTTACAAGAAAGACTGTGTTTGTGTGTGTGTGTATGTGTGTGTGTGTGTGCGTGTGTGTGTGTGCTTTTTACCCTCCTTTCATTAGTTTAAATGAAAATAAAATTCAAGTGACACTTGCTGCCTCTCCCCCTTCTTCTTTTGTATAGAATTCTATCATTTACTCCCTTACATGAAGACAGCTGAAGCAGTTGCTGGAGAGCTCATAGAGCTCTAACAGAAAAGAAAGATGCCAAGGTCATCCACTGAAATCTGGGCCATCACTAGGTATCTTGACTTTCGTCCTGCCACTGGGCTTTCATAACTATAGAACAGAGAGCGGGGTTGATGACTTTGCGCAACTCTATCTCACTTAAATCCAATTCACAAGCAACTCAAGATATCACCTATACACACTATTCTTTTGACCCAAAATTTGTGATGTCATTGTTTCTCTATGAAAATGAAGAACAAAAGACAACTTCATACTCAGGTTATGATTTTTGTGATTACCCTTACTGTTTCTCCCCTCATCTTCCCTAGTGAATTCCTTTTTCTGTCTTTTTTTTGTCTTTCTTTTTAAAAAGACCTTCAAAACATAACAAACCACTCCCAGGCTATCTGTTATATTTTGCTCCCTCTCTGTCACTTGATGATTATAGGGTCCTAAGGAGATACTTTGTATCTTCTTCTAAAATTATTATAGTATAAAAACTTCATTCTTGTTTAGTGTTTTCTGATTGTTTTATGTTTCTTTTGACACCTCTGTCTTTATTTCAGAATTTATACTCAGCTCTGCTTCCTTCATTAAGAATGCTTGTAAATCCTTTATTTCATTAAAGGTCTATTTCTTTTCCCATGTAATATATTCTCAGTTTTGCTAATAAGTTATTCAGCATTGTAGGTCTGGAATATAGTATTCTATATTCCCCACCCACTTTTTTATATTGACTTGGTTCACCCTTAAAATGACTAGCCTTCCTTTTTCTTTAAAGAGTGTACTTAAATTATACGTATAAAAGTTTCGTTAGAATGACTCCTACATATATTTAACAAAATTTAACTATTTGGATGGAATTTCTCTTTCTATTATTTTCTCTTGAATTTATTTTTGTTATATGGAGATGATGATAATGTCTATAGATTTATTTTGTATATTGTAAATTGACAAACTATTAATGTTCTCAAGTAGGTTCTTTAATGATTATGTGACATGTATATGGATGATTTCTTTCTCCTCTGTGTAAATGCTTATGCTTTAAATCCCTTCCTTCCTTCCTTCCTTCCTTCCTTCCTTCCTTCCTTCCTTCCTTCCTTCCTTCCTTCCTTCCTTCCTTCCTTCCTTCCTTCCTTCCTTCCTTCCTTCCTTCCTCCCTTCCTCCCTTCCTTTCTCCCTTCCTTCCTCCCTTCCTTCCTTCCTTCCTTCCTTCCTTCCTTCCTTCCTTCCTTCCTTCCTTCCTTCCTTCCTTCCTTCCTTCCTTCCTTTCTTTCTTTCTTTCTTTCTTTCTTTCTTTCTTTCTTTCTTTCTTTCTTTCTTTCTTTCTTTCCTTTTTGGCTAAAGCTAGCTTTTTTAGAACTACATCTCCAGTCTTATTATACATTAATCACTTTCACATACTCTTCCATTTAGTCAAATTAGTCTTCTTGCTGTTATTCACACATGATACTCTATCTCTCATGTCTAAGCCTTTGCATGGACCATCTCCCATGCTTGGGAAGTACTCTTCCCTGTATCCCTTGGAATGACTTGTTACTCTCATAGCTTAGTTCAAAGACAAAGCTCTTGTCTTATCTGCCAAGACCCATGTTTAATTTTTTTTTTTGCAAATGCTACTCCTTCACATACTCCCTTGCCCCTGGAAACAAGACTTTTGTCCAACACTAACACAAGGTTTGGAATATAGCTTGGGTATTGATTTCTATCCTAGGTCATCGAGATTATAGATGGCACAGTGGGATGTGAATCTCTGTCTTCTTTACTCCCAGTCATAGCACTTTATGCAATACTTGACTATCACTCTGATCACTTCTTTGTGGTAATTGTACACACTAACACATGAAAATAAATAACTCTTTGTTTGTGATTCCTTTCTCAGAGAAATCTGTGAGAAAAAGTTGACAAAAATGGGACTATTTTAAGGTAGACATTTATTAAGCAACTACTAGTCATGGACAAGCATTATATCATGCTTGTATATATATCAAATAAAGGTAAAACGAGTCTCTATTCTCAAGAAGTTCAAAATCTAATGGGAGAGAAGATATGCAAACAACTATGGACAAACAAGATATCCACAGGATCAACTGAACTTGAATTCCTTTAAGTTTTAACTAAAATCCCCCCTTTATAGGAAGTCTTCCCCAAATCCTCAATTCCAGTGCCTTCCTTTAATTATTTCCTTTTTATTCTACACATAACTTTTTTGGCCATATTTATTTAAATATAGTGTGTCCCATTAGATTGTAAGCTCCTTGAGGGTAGGGATTGTCTTTTGACTCTTTTTAATCCTCAGTACTTAGTATAGTTCTTGCTTAATAAATATTTGCTGATTTATTTGATAAACTAGAGATAGTCACAGAGGGAAGGCACTACATTTCAGAGATCAGGAAAGGCATTTTGGAGAGGGTGAGATTTGAATGAAGCTAAGAGAAGGAGATGAGAAGGGAGGGAATTCCAGTCATGGGGGCAGTCTATAAAAAATCAGATTCAATATATTAAGTATCCTTTGTGAATAATAACAAGAGGCTCAGTTTCATGTAGTTCAAGGCCAGGATTATACATGGAGAGGAGTGAGGTGTTAGAAACCTGGAAAGGCAGGAATGTATCAAGTGCTAGAAGTGCTTGTAAAGCTTTTCTGCAGGGGAGTCTGATGATAAAACATCATTGAATAGATGGTCTTCCTCTTCTAATACTTGCCTGGCATTTAACTGGTACTTAATATAATATGGAACTTATCAAAAATTAAGGAAGTATTAATTAAGAACATAAAATGTGAACTAACCTTTAAAAAAGTTAATTATCAAATTGGTGCAGCTATCTGTCAGCAGATCCCTAAAAGCATCCTGTTAAAAGCAGTTTCATCTATCTTAAATGTAATATGTTGCTAAGAATGTGATTACACATCAATATATGGTAGTAATTTTAAGTTAATTGCATAGGAGCTAGATTAACTTTTACGTCATTACACTTTAATCAGTGTTTTTGGTGATTATCATTTCATTTACATTTAAAGCTCCTAGACTCTTTTCTTTTCCTTTTTTTTTTTTTGCTACTTTTTACCCTCTTATATAATGTTTTCACTTGATACTTTACTTAGCTGAAGCAATCTGAGGACAAGACTTTCTATATTTTCACCTACTCACCCAATTTTATTGGTGGTCCGATAAGAAAAAGAGATGATGGCAATAGCAACTTTAACGCAGCTTCCACTTTGGTAAGCTGCATAAGTCTTCACTGACCTTTGATATCAACGGATGTTTACTGAACACCTACTAGGTGCAGAATATTCTGTTTGGCTTTGAAGAATGATACCAAAAATTACATATAAACAGCATTGCTGTCTTAATTTGTTTGGAGAGAGAAAAGAAGATTATCAGAGAGAAATATATCAACAAGACATTTGTTGTTCTCTGTTTAGCTACATAATGGCTATAAAATCATCCCAGACATGACTTTCAATTAAAGCGATCATCAGGATCATTCTTCTTGGTGGCATGATCAGAGCAATCAAGACATATGTCTTACTGCCTCATAAATGGATCACAGCTAATAGATCTGACTCAAAGTTTCATTTAATTGATTCTGCCTAGCTAATTACTAATGGGGAGTACACTGATAGGGGCTCAGGAAGAATACTACTAGAAACCTTATCTTCTTTGTAGGGGCATCTTTCATATTCTGAGAGTTCAACCTCTGAGGACCCCTACCTGCCATTGTGAATATAAGTTGATTTTGTGGTCACAAAAGGGTTCCTACACTATGTAGTACAGATAAAGAGAAAATCTGAGTTTTTATTTTCCATTTACTCATTGTAAAATATCCTTTATAAATTGTCTTCTTGCGATACTGCTTAAGAGAGCTAAAGTCATCCCAAAGAAGAAAAATTCTGTCATTTGCTTTCATGTTGGAAAAACAACCATTCTGAAATGATTGCTAGAAGGAGACTACAAGAAAATATGATATGTGCCATAAAATATATTGAAATAAAAATCATCACATAAGTCACAGAAACATATGGGATAAAGAAATACATGACAGTTTTATTTCAATTTGCTGCTTCAAAAATGCCTCAGTTGTGTATTTTGAACTTCACATCTTTTGTCAGATACAACAAAAGCAATGCTAAAGAGTTTAAAGATTATTTGAGTTAAAATGTTTGGATATAATCCAGTATAAATAATTAAGAATGCCTAAGAAAGGATGTGTGAAATTATACAACTTTAAGAATCCTTTTAAATTTAAACACCTAATCTAAATACCTAAGGCACCTGGTGATTGGCAAGCTTCCTTAAGAACAAGTGTAGATAGAAGCTTTTGAATGACTATGAATCTGTCAAGAAAACAATTTAAAAAGTAGCCCTTACATCTATGCACTATGATGACTCATAGGTCAATGGCACTTTACAATAAAATGCCTCATTGTAAGTATAAATGCCAAATATTTTAAAAATTATATTCTGAAAGGGAAAAAATTGACTGCACAGCTCTTTTTGTTTCCTCCCCTTTGGGCCCAAGTATAGAATATGGTCAGCACTTTCAACAAAGTATCTCAGGAGCTGAATTTAAATGGAATCAGTGTCACTCAGATCTTGTCAAGTTTCATAGACAATTTTAAGGTATATTCATTTGTTTTCATCCTACCATTTTTATTATGTGAGTTTTAATGGTATCCTCCTTA
This sequence comes from Bettongia penicillata ogilbyi, assembly GCA_023548195.1. Lineage (NCBI taxonomy): Eukaryota > Metazoa > Chordata > Mammalia > Diprotodontia > Potoroidae > Bettongia > Bettongia penicillata. Next base: position 17,356,224 of record JAJHZJ010000318.1, read on the forward strand.
ATTTTATGAGGTGAAGGGAGTAAGTTTTGGAAGAGATATGGAGACAGGGATGGGCAGTCCATTCCAGGCATTTTTGGTGATTTGAGCAAAGGAAGAAGATAGAAGAGAACGGTGGATTTTGTGAAATCTAGTTTGCTAGAATTTTAGAATGCTGGAAGAGGAATATATGAGAAAACACTGAACTAGTTAATTAGAGACAAATTGGGGAAATCTTTGAATTTGTATATGAAGAATTTGTAATTTGAGAGTCAAGGAAAGAGAGATAGCATAGATGTTGAATATAGAAATGTTAGAAGAGAGAGAAGGATACATTAAAAGGTTTTTTAAAATAAATTCAATGAAAGTATCTTCTTAAACTAGAGAAGATAAAATGTGAATGGGGCAAAAGCAAGACACTAAAGATGCTGTGGAGATAAACATTAAAGGAATATGCAACTTTGGGGATCAATATGATTAGAAAGAGAGAAGAACCAAAGATGACTTCAAGGCTGATGCCTAGAAAACCTTAAGATATATAACTTTGTTTAAGAGAAACTGAGAACAGTCAGTTTTAAAGATTTGCTTTAACTATATAACTTTGGGCAAGTAAACTAGGTGGCTCAATGGATAGAGGGCCCAACTTGGAGTCAAAAAGATCTGAGACATTTAGTGCTGTTTGACTCAGGGCAAATAAATTACCCTCTGTCTTACCTCATTTTTTTCTCATCTGTAAAATAGATTTTCAAATAGCACCTACCTTCTGGTATAGTTGTGAAGCTAAAATGAGATAATATTTGTAAAACACTGCAAACTTTGATGTTATACGTGTTAGCTATTATTAAATGATAGCTATTAAGAGGCATAGGCTCTGCAACCTTCATTTTCCTTACATGTTTTATCATCCTTTCCACCACCACCATCATTGTTATCATTATCTATGAAATGAGTATGTTGCTCCATATGATTGCTAGGACACTTTCCAGCTCAAAATTCTGCGATCTCTATTTCTTTGAAGTTTATCCCATTTATCTATACTATCCCATCCAGATATTTATTACATTTATCTATTGTTCTTGAAATAATTCTTCTTTCCTTTGCATGTTCTCATCTTTACTAGAACATGAACTTCTTGTTTTCTCATTTTTTTCCATAATAAACTGTTAATAAATGACTGTTTACTGACCAACTGGCCTTTACTCCCTAGTTGGCCAGTTCAAATAGATACTATCATTTACCCTTGAATAAACTTTTCTTTTTTCCTTATTTACATTCATGTATTGCAAAATACTAAAACTCAGTTAACTCCCACTCTTTGACTTCTTTGCCCCCATTCATATTCTGAATATTGCTAGAATTTGCAATTTTGAAGACTGCGTTTCCTGAATTTTTGTAATCTTGTCATCACCTGACTCTCACTGATACAGGACAATCCTTGAGTTCTTTCCTGATTGACTCCAGCGTATTTCCTTAGGGATAATTCAGTCAGTTTTTTCATCAAGCCTCTTAAATTATTTCCCTTCTCCCCCATCTTCAACTAAAGAAAGAATATTATCTTCCCCTTTACTATGAAAATAGAGGATATCAGTTGTGAGATCCTTGTTTTCCCCTGATCAACAATTCAAAAGTATACATGTCATTCCCAGCTTTCCCCTTAGTCAGATTTCAGAAGAATAGGGATGCTTCCTCCTTTCCAAGTGGAATCTGTCTTCTTGAACCAATGATTCCATTGACTTCTATCTCCCTTGAGACTTTGATTATCCCCATTCTCTCATTGAAAATAAGTTCTCTTCATTTATTAGCACATTCTCTGGTGCCTAAAAGCATAAAACATTCTCCTTCCCTCTTTAAATGTGTTTTCTCTTTCCTGCCAACTTGTCAAGTTTTCATTCTATTTTTTCTTCAGTTCTATAGTCAAACTTTTAGAGAAAGTGAATATACTTGTTGTCTTCATTTCTTTATGACCTACTCACTTTTAGTTTCTTACAGTCTGGTTTCTAAGACAGGAACTGTCTTATTCAAAATTAACACCTCCAAAAAATCCTTTAATATCTAAAGCTTGTAGCCTTTTATTTTTCAAACCTCATCCTAATTGACCTCTGTGTAACTTCTGACCCTCTTGATCAATTAGGCAATTTATCCATAATTATTTACCAAGTACTATATACCTGGAATCATGCGTGCTATGAGGTGAGGATACAAAGAAATTCCAGCACACAAACACCTTCCATTCTAACAAAGGGGACAAAAAATACATATATAAATTTATACACAATATATAAAAAATAAATTCATGGTATTTTGGGAATGAGGATTTCTCCAGTGGAAGAGGCTTTCAGGAAAGGTTTCCTATATAAAGTGCTTCAAGCTGAATTTTGAAGGAAACTGAGTGTTGTATGAGATGGATATGAAGAGGGTGACCATTCCAGGTATGAAGGATATTTGACATAAAGAGAAAAAAAAGATGAGAAATAGTACATCATTCCATCATGTGTAAGTTCAAGTTATTCAGTGTTATTAAATCATAAGTTATATGGAGAGGAATAAGAAGCACAGATAAATAAGAAAGTGATAGACTGAGAAGGGCTCTGAATGCCAAATAGAAGTTTTATATTTGATGCTAGAGGTAATAGGGAGCCATTGCAGTTTAGTGAATGGTGGGGAACCTATTCTTTTGGCAGATGTGAGAAATATGAACTTGAGTGGGGAAAATCTTGAGATAGGGAGATCCAGACCAAATATAATAGTAGACTATAACATGAGTTCATTTAAGAGGTGATGAAGACCTGAAGAAGGGTATAGTTTGAATGGAGAGAAAGAGACTTGAGTAAGATATGTTTTGGAGATAGAAACAAGATTTGTTGATTAATCTAACATTCATAATGAAGAGTAAAAGCATGAAGTCAAGGATGATACTTAGGTTGTGAGCTTGGATAAAAGGAAAGATGACAGAGTGTAATAGCAAAGTAGGATCATTTGCTGTTTGAATTTTAGCCAATCAAGTGCTTTTGATTGAGTCTTGCCTTTGATTCAATCAGTCAAGAGTCTTTGCTTAGAAACAACACACACACACACACACACACACACACACACACACACACACACGTACACACACATATTTTAGATGGAGCATTCAGAAGCAGAACTGAGAGAGAAGTGACCATGAGCAGGCTAGGGAAACTTGCTTGTGGGGAGGCCTAACAGGAAGAATTTTTGTGAAGTTGAAGCCCTGTCTGTCTATGTTGATTTCTCAGACAGAAGTCCTGTCTGTTGGTCTGTGTTAATTTCTCAGGCAGGAACTCTTGTCTGTTGTTCTGTCTTGATTTCTCAGATAGAAGGTCTGTCTGTTGGTCTGTGTTAATTTCTCAGGCAGAAGCCCAGTATGTTGGTCTTTATGAATGAATTGAGATGATGGTGTTGGTAATGTTAATAAATATTGTTATAGTCCTGTTAAGTCTTGTTTTCCTAGAAACCAAAGCTGAGGGCAGGAGCCCCTGGAGCCTGCCATCAGGCAAAAGCAAGAAGAGTTTGAAGTGGGACAGTTCCCATGAGCTAAGACAAGGAACAGAAGCAGAGAGCTGCCTTCATGTGAACCCAGGAAAGACAAGGAACAGAAGCAGAGAGCTGCCTTCATGTGAACCCAGGAAAGAGCAGTTGGCCCACAGAGGAAGAGCCATGGGGTTTGGAAGTCAGAAGTCAAGCTTGTGTCAGGATGAGAAAGGACTTCACTTGGAGACTGTGCACTGATTAAGAAAAATTTTCTTGCTGTGTCCTAGGGGTGGATGATAAAGTATTCGGAAAAAGCACTTTACTTGGATACTTGGTATTGATTAAGGATGTTGTTATTATTGTGATATAGAGAGTTCATTATGCTATATGATTAGACCCTTGAAATCATTCACAGCTGCCATGATAGGCTTTGTACAGTGTCCTTCACAGTAATAGAGATCAAAAAGGAGTAGGTTGATTCAAGTGAAAAAAGAATGAGTTCTGATTTGTTTAAGATAAATAAATATTTGAAATCTGTAATAGATTTTTCATTGTTTGAGACTGGAGGTCAAGAGGAAGACTAGGATTAGATATATAAATGTGTGAGTCATTAGCATAGAAGTGGTATTTGAGGCATGTTAGCTGTAGAATTTAGTAAGTGTGAAAATATAGATAGAAAAGGGAAAAGGACCGATGATAGAGCTGTAGAGTAGAAGGGTGATAAATGATAATTAGGCAAAGGAGACTCAAAAAACCTATGCAAACATGTAGAAAGAAAGCCAAATGAGAATATTATTGGATATTCTCTCCAGGATCTCCTACTATTCTGAACAGTTGTTTAGTTCTTTTGTACCTTATCTATACCCCACCTCCAAGTCATGAATGTCCCAAAATGTTCTCTTTTGGGGTATCTTTTCCTTCTTTCTCTATATTCTACCTCTTGATAATATCCTCAGGGGTTTACTGGGTATGTCCTTTCCATGCAAACTAACTCTCTCCTGAACTCTAGTTCCTTATCACCAGCTTCCTCTTGGAAATATCAAATCTACATCTTCAGCTCAACATGTCCAAAATAGAACTCATCTGTGGGAAACTGCTGAGGTAACCATTATCCTTCCAATTACCCAGACTGCACTCTGTTTAATTAAATCTTATGTCTGTATGGTCCTAGACAAACATGAAAGTCTCACTCTAACACCTCTAACATTTTGAGTTTGAGTTTATTCAAAATCCAAAGGCTATTTTGAGAAAATCGCTTCAGCAACAGAGAAATTCCATATAAATAGAAGTTATTGTTATTATTGAACATTTTTCTAATCCTCAAAATGGGAAAACAATCTAAAAAGAATATGGCAGAGAAAGTTTCATTTTTCTCTAGCCATGTACACTATAATTTCTCTTGCTTTTTTTAAATAGGTCTGCAAGTTTATCTACAAGCAAATGTCCATTAAATCAATCTGACTTCCTCATAGACTTCTACTATAAAAACAAGAATATGTCAATATCCTCCCATTTTAGTAATTCCTTGTGACCACACACAGACATGTTGCATGTAGACATAAAAGCAGCTCTTTTGTAGGGCTTCCAGAACTTTGTAGTATTTCCAACACAGTCCTAAATTTGGGGTCTTTTCATAAATCTTCCTCACCAAGTCCCTGTACCTTTAGCCAAATATTCCACTATACTTAACATTTCCAGTCTCTAAACTTCTACATGAGAAATATAAAGACAGAGGCAAGGAAAGAGAGTGGGAGGAGATAGTCTAGAATACAACAATAGAAGATGATTAACCCCTCTCTTCCTCCAATCAAGACAGACTGTTGGAGTGGAAAGCTCCCTGGATTTTGGGCCACTGGACCTGGGTTTGAAATATGACTTTGCTATTTATCTTACCTATATAACCTTGGATTTGTTCAGTCATTTTTTTTTCAGTCATGTCTTGCTCTTTTTGACTCCATTTGTTTTTTGAAGGGTTTTTTGTTTGTTTTTTGGCAAAGTTATGGATAAGGAAACTGAGGCAAAGAGGGTTAAGTGACTTGTCCAGGGTAACACAGGTATTAAGTATTTGAGACTAAATATGAACACAGGAAGATGACTCCAGGTTTTGCACTCTATCCACTGAACCACCTAACTGCCATTGCCTTCATTAAGTTACCTCAATTTTCTGAACCTCTGTTTCCCCATCTGTTAAATGATAGTGTAGGACTAAAGGATCACCATGCTCCTTTAACTTTAATGATTCCATGATAACTTAGTGCATCACTGAAATGTAGAGAGACACAGCAAGCTCTTGGCTATCTTTTTTTTTCCTTGTCTATTTTGTAGAAGTCTAACTCTACATTCTTAGATCCTAAGAAAAGACTGGATAGTAATTAACGAAATAAATTGTTTTTATTCCATTCTGAGTTTAAAGTTGGAGTCATTTGCATTTAGTTACTTAAACAGGAGCCAGAGAGGAGATCTAAGAATTGAGTTGGTCAAAGCTGGTATCTTGTGACGATGACAACTAGGCATTACAACATTACTGTCTTAGGGGAGAAGTCTAAAAAATTTTCTTCCTTTTCATCTACCTGGGTGAATATTTATTCTCAGATCTTTAATTTATCCCTATTATTTCCTACTGTCATTGACTATAGTATAATTTTGGGGAATTTTGATTCCTAATTTCTAACTCTATAGCATAATTTCTGTAGAAATTAATATTTAAATGAAGACCATTGCCAAGGTGAATTCTCAATAGGTTATCCCTTTTCCTTTTTCACAGTGTGAAGATAAGTAAAAGAAGGAACTTTGTATTTTTTTCTGATTCCCATGAATTTCCAATGATCTCAGATTAAATAGCATACATGATTTTTTAAGCTGTACACACATTAACATTCGTGTTATATGAATTGGTACTGGAATTGGTGTTTCATTGATATAGGGAAATTTTAAATGTTTTATTTATTTTATTCAGAGCCTAAGAATTAAAACAAGCATTTCCATTAAATAATAAAATAGAAAAAAAAGGTGATTGTATATAAAACTGCAAATCTATTACGTACAACTTATTATTCTTTTTAAATATGAAGTTACTGCAGAACTTTTTTATTTTCCTTTTTTCTTCTACACCCTCCCTGCTCTAGAGTTGGCTATGCGTGTGTGTGTGTGTGTGTGTGTGTGTGAAACTGTTCTATACATCCATTTTATTAGTTATTTCTCTGGATGTATATTGTGTCTTCCTTTGTAGCTAATTTCAATGTTTATAGTACTGAAAGAAACTTAGTCATCCAAAGTTATTCTTAAAAAAAATAATATTTTATAAGGAATTTCTGGAAAGTGAAAACCCCCTTAGTGAGACTGAGCAATACCTACTCTGAAACTTAAAAGTCTTAGCAAGCACATTATGGGATGCTAAAAACCTGCATTTCAATTTCATACATGAATAAGATAAATGAAGTTTCTCTAGGCAACAAGATTATAAGTTATAAATGAATTACTTATCTAAATCAATGAAGCAAATTGTCCATGCTGATAAACATGAAGATCTAGGTACACAATAAAGAAATGATCTAAAACAAACAAAAATTGGGGTCCATTGAATAGTGTTCTCTGCTCTTGAGAATCAATTGTTTAATTTTCATCTAAGCATTTACTTGTTGGAAACTGGCACATGCTACAAATCAGGACTGAATTTTATTGTTTGTGACTAGACATGAAAGTGATGAATTATGCACATTGAAACTAAAATGATCCTATACACACAGTTTTGGGTTTTTTTGAGAACTTGTTAAACACTAATCAGCATACTCCTTGGAGAAGTTAAATAACTACCCATGTGTCAGTTAATTATACATATATAATGTATTTATGTACATGTTATATTACAATGTGATATGTTATATTGCATTGCATTATGTAATACACACTGTTATATATTATTAATATTATTTAATGTTGCTATGTTGTATTATGTCATCACATCACATAATGTTATATTTATTAAATAATATAACATTTGTTTTATATACTATAGGAATAGTGTAGAGTATATCATATTTTGCTATATGTAATATTATGTCATATCATGTTATATTGCGGTATACTATATAAAATTATATGGGATATTTATATATCATATATCATACCATACCATGTTATATGTTGTATTATGTATGTTATATTGTTTTTTTGCTTTGTTTTTTAATATAAATTTATTTATTTAACTTTTTACATTCATTTTCACAAAATTTTGGGTTCCAAATTTTCCTCCCCATTTATCCCCTCCCCCCACCCCAATGCACTGAGAATTCTAATTTTCCCAATCACCAATCTGCCCTCTCTTCTATCATCCCTCCCTTCTCTTTTCCCCATCTTCTCTTTTGCCCTGTAGGGCCAGATGACTTTCTATTCCCCATTAACTGTATTTCTTATTTCCTAGTAGCAACAACAATACTAAACGGTTGTTCCTAAAACTTTGAGTTCCAACTTCTCCCCATCCTTCCTTCCCCACGCGCTCCCTTTGGGAAGGCAGGCAATTCAATATAGGCCATATCTGTGTAGTTTTGCAAATGACTTCGATAATAGTTGTGTTGTATAAGACTAACTCTATTTCCTTCCATCCTATCCTGCCCCCCATTGAGTCTATTCTGTCTTTTGATCCTGTCCCTCCCCAAGATTGTTGACTTCAAATTGCTCCCTCCTCCCATTGCCCTCCCTTCCATCATCCCCCTCCCCACCCTGCTTATCTCCTTCTCCTCCACTTTCTTGTATTGTTACATAGGTTTTCATACCAAAATGAGTGTGCATTTTATTCCTTCCTTTAGTCGAATGTGATGAGGGTAAACTTCTTGTTTTTTTTCTCATCTCTCTTCTTTTTCCCTCCACTAAAAAGTCTCCTGCTTGTCTCTTGAATGAGAGATAATTTACCCCATTCCATCTCACCCTCTCTCCTCCCACTACATTTCTCTCTCTCCATTTACCTTACTTTCTTTTAAGATATGGTCCCATCCTATGCAATTCACTCTGTGCTCTCTTTCTCTGTACGTGCATGCATGTGTGTATGTGTGTGCATGCACATGTGTACATGTGTGTGCGTGTGTGTGTATGTGTGTGTGTGGTCCCACCAACTACCCAGATACTGAAAAGTTTTAAGAGTTACAAATATTGTCTTTCCATGTAGGAATGTAAACAGTTCACCTTTGGTGAGTCCCTTATGACTTCTCTTTGCTGTTTACTTTTTCATGCTTCTTCTCATTCTTCTGTTTGAAAGTCAAATTTTCTTTTCAGCTCTGGTCTTTTCATCAAGAATGCTTGAAAGTCCCCTGTTTCATTGAAAGACCATATTATCCCCTGAAGTATTATACTCAGTTTTGCTGGGTAGGTGATTCTTGGTTTTAGTCCTTTGACTTCTGGAATATCCTATTCCATGCCCTTAGATCCCTCAGTGTAGAAGCTGCTAGGTCTTGTGTTATCCTGATTGTATTTCCACAATACTGGAATTGTTTCTTCCTAGCTGCTTGCAATATTTTCTCCTTGACCTGGGAATTCTGGAATTTGGCCACAATGTTCCTAGGAGTTTCTCTTTTTGGATCTTTTTCAGGCAGTGATTGATGGATTCCTTCAATACTTATTTTGCCCTCTGTTTGTAGGATATCAGGGCAGTTTTCCCTGATAATTTCATGAAAGATGATGTCTAGGCTCTTTTTTTGATCATGGCTTTCAGGTAGTCCCATAACTTTTAAATTGTTTCTCCTGGATCTATTTTCCAGGTCAGTTGTTTTTCCCATGAGATATTTCATATTTTTTCATTCTTTTGGTTTTGTTTTATGATTTCTTGGTTCCTCATAAAGTCATTAGCCTCCTTCTTTTCCATTCTTATTTTGAGAGAACTATTTTCTTCAGTGAGCTTTTGAACCTCTTTTTCCATTTTGCTAATTCTGCTTTTGAAAGCATTCTTCTCCTCACTGGCTTTTTGAACCTCTTTTGCCAATTGACTGAGCCTATTTTTCATGGTGTTATTTTCTTCAGCATTTTTTTGGGTCTCCTTTACCAAGGTATTGACCCGTTTTTCATGCTTTTCTTGCATCTCTCTCATTTCTCTTCCCAGTTTTTCCTCCACCTGTCTAACTTGCTTTTCAAAATCCTTTTTGAGCTCTTCCATGGCCTGAACCCACCAGACATCCACCTCGGATGTCTGGGATACAGAGGCCCTGACCTCCATGTCTTTCCCTGATGGCAAGCATTGTACTTCCTCATCAGAAATTAAAGGAGGAAGAAACATCTCTTTCCCAAGAAAGTAGCTTTCTATGGTCTTATTTTTCTTCCCTTTTCTGGGCATTTTCCCAGCCAGTTACTTGACTTCTGAGATTCCTCTGCACCCCCACCTAGTTCCGCCCAGCTAGTGCTTGGGGTCTGAGATTCAAATGCTGCTCCCCAACCTCGGGGTTTTCTGCCATGGGCATGGCTGCTATTCAATGTGAGCTTAAGTTCTGGTGCTCAGATGGGGGCAGGGCCGCCTCCCAGGCTCAGTTCCCTCAGGGGCTTTATGCGTGGACCTTTGGTAATGAACCCGAGCCCCTGTCTGCTCCAGGAGTTCCGGCTGCCGCTGCCTCTGCTGCTCCCTCTGCCTCTGCCTCCTGAGGGGGCCCGAGTCATGGAGACACCCCACTCCCCTCTCGGCCAGCCCAGAAGTCTCTCTCACTGACAAGTAGTGCCTGTGGGTGGAGGGACCTTCCTGGCCACCGGAGAGTCCATCCCTGAAGCCTGCTCCGATTTGCTCCTCTGGGGCTGCGCAGCCAGGGCTTGGCTCTGTGGCCAGGGTATCGCAGGGGTGGGCTCCACATCTGGAGCATGACGGACCCCTGGGGACGGCTTTCCAGGGCTCTCTGGAACAGAAATCTCTTCCACTGTGTTTCTGAGCGGCTTGCACTGCTCCAGAATTTGTGGGGAGTTCTTTTTACAGAAAATATATGGACTGTGGGTTTGGAGCTAGCATACGTGAGTCTTTCTACTCTGCCATCTTGGCTCCACCCCTCTATATATGTTATATTATTACACTATGACATATTAGATGACATCATATCATGTTAATTTGCATTATATTGTATATGACATTGGGTTATATTAGGTTATATTAGAGCCAGTCATATCATAGTATTTATATTACATACATAATTATGTATTAGTCATGCATCTGAGGAAAATTAATGTCATGCTGTATCTTTTAATAGTTATTACTAATCTGTAATTCACCTTATTCTCCATTTTGTGAAACCTGATTTCTCAGGCTAGCTTTAAAGGCAGTCTCCTCCATTCTGAACTAAAGACATGGTCAAATAATGTGATAGCATTTGCTAGTTAACCAGTTTAAAGGTGAACAATGTATCAGCTCGAGTTGGACCCTCCCTAGAGGACAGCTTTCCTTCCCTCTCCTTGTCAAAGATAGGTGTGATTTGGTCCAAGGAGAAGCCTAAGGGAGATTAGAGTAGTTCTGATTTTCTAGCCAAGATTGCTAGAGACATCTGGGGTCCCTAAAGCAATTAGCATTCCTTTATTGCCAGAGGAGGCAGCTAGGTGGCACAGTGGACAGAGCACCAGACCTTCAGTCAGGAAGACCTGAGTTCAAATTCAGCCTCAGACACTCACTAGCTGTGTGACCTTGGGCAGGTCATTTAACTTTGCTTCAGTTTCCTCATTGCAAAAAAATGAGCTTAAGAAGGAAATGGCAAACCGTTTCAGTATCTTTGCCAAGAAAACCCCAAACGAGGTCATAAAGAATCAGACATGACCAAAAACTGACTAAACAGCAGCAAAATGTCCTGAGCATTGCATTGGATGCTGAACATACAATAACATGAGTCAAACGTGCACAATTTGTAAACTTCTTTAGGCCACAGATAGGGACGACCTGAGGATGGTTGGCTGCCGTGAATCACAGAGAGCAGGAGACAGTGCACAATGACAACCTAAAATTTTTTGTGGGCCACCTGAAATCCTTTTGTGGTTAGTAAGTGGCCCCTAAATGGTATGTTGTACAAGACCTGACATAAATAGAACATCCCCTTTTCTCGGGGAGCTTACCTTCCATTTGGGGAGTTAGCATACACAAAATATGTTTGAAGTTTGTTTGAAAAGACATTTGAGCTGAGCTTTTCAAAACAGTTGAGCAGAAGTTCTAATAGCCACAGGTAAAGAAGTACATTGTAGCTATGGGCTGAAACAGACTGTAAAATGGCATGGAGATAAGAAATGGAATATTGTACATAACCAAGAAAATCAGTGTGACTGCATCATAGAGTATAAGAAGGGAAAGAATATAGACGATGCTGGAACAGTAGTTTGGAACCCATCCATTGGATGCTTTAAGCATCAAACAGAAGCAGTTTGGATTTGATCCTAGAAGCAGAAGGGAACTAGTGGCGTTTATTGAATTTGAGAGCTCTCTGATCAGACCTGTACTTTAGTAATGTTACTTAGAAGACGTATGAGTGGGGGAGGGAGGAGAATTAATGAGGGAACATCAATTAGGAAGCTCTCCTTGAAAGTCCTAGTAAAAAGTGATAAGTGCCTGGAAGATGGTGTTGACTGCAAAAATATAAAGAGAGATAGATTTGAGATATGGGGAGAGAAATGGGAAGCTTTGGCACCTTGTTCTGAGAGATAGGAGTTGAATATAATATAATGTGTATAAGCTTAGAAACCTGGATAGCTGTAAGGATTGTTCAGTTATTTCAGTCATGTCTTTCCCTTTATGATGGCAAAGTTACTGGAGTGGTTTGCCATTTCCTTCTCCAGCTCATTTTACAGATGAGTAAATTGAGGCAAACAGGGTTAAGTAACTTATTCAGGGTCACAGAGTTTATAAGTGTCTGTTGAAGTCAGGGAGATGAGTCTTCCTTACTCCAGGCCCGACACCCTATTCACTGTGCCACCTAACTGCAAAGATAGTGGGGTATTAAGAAGAAACTGGGAAAATAGTATGAGATATGGGCTTGGAATGAAAAAAATGCATTTTTTTGGAAAGGTTAAGTTTCAGGTATCTATGGTCACATAGGCATATGTCCATATGTTTCAAAATGTCCAGTTGACACTTAGTGACAGAGGTTTGGGAGAGGGATCAGGGCTGGATAAATAGATTTTGGAATGATTTCCATAGAGATAAAATTTACTCATGGGGGATGAGAATGTTGTCAAGTGTGAAATGAAAAAGAAGAAAAAAAACAGAAAGGGGAATTAGGACTCACTCCCAGTCAAGTGGTGGGAGGGATCTGGAAAAGCCTCCAAGTCCATTAAACCTTGTTCTCATTCTCCCATCGTTCCTCTGGTGTTTCTCAGTCATAATCTTCAGCTACATTTTCTTGGGTGAGAAAGCGGAATGGTTTAATTTCCTAAGCTGACCAGAGGAACTATGGGTGACAATTCTTTCTTGTGTTAGGGATTATATAATGTATTGACAATTCATTTTGAATTTGTATTTGGATGACACCATTAAACTTATTTAATTTGATTGATAAGGATCCATTGAATCTTAGAGCTTTAAACTCAGTTACAAAAGATTTTCTGAAGGAACTAGGGAAGCACGTCTGTCTAAGGGGATGGCAAGGAGCAATATCAGTTTAAATGTAAATCAGATTGGCAGCTTTGGACTAGAGGGAACCAATGGACCTAGAAAATTTGCAAATGACTAATAAATTATTTATTTTTAAAGTATCTCCTTATGATTGAAGAGAACCTGAAGACAGTAAATTCCTAAGGACTGGTGGTGGAAGGATAAGGAGGGAGTTTACATATACTTTTCATGCTTGAAAGGGCTGCACAGAAGATATTGTTTAGGTTCCTGAGGAGATAACCACCAAATTTTATTCATCTCCTAGGCAGCTTCTTCCTTATAGGAAAAAGAAACACTTTTAGAAAACTTTTAAGTCTAAAGTACTTTTAGACTTACAGCAGTTCAAAGCTGGAGTTGAGAATAAAATACTAAAAGTTGTTCCTTGACACAAATTTGACTGGAAGAGTAGAAAGAGTCAAATTTCTCTTCAAAGGTGATTTCAGGAATTTAAGAAGAAATGATAAGAAATGGCAACCTCATTGGAAGGAATGATATAGAGTTGTATCTTCAGGCTGAGTGAGAATAAATTCTTTTTAAAATAAGCACAGCTCTAAAATAGAGTTTAAGAGGTCATACATTTAAAAACTTTAAGAGATATACTTTATATACAAAGAGAAGAGAAAGTGCATAATTTTAAGCAAGTATAAAAAATACTCTAGCAGAAAGCTAGATCTTAGATACCAAGGAAAACAACCATTTTAACTTAGATGACAAAACATAACACATTATGATCAATTCATGGCAGACACCTAAATTCCAGGGATAGCCTGCTGAGTGCTGAATCTTTCTGAAATAAGACAGCTCACCAACTGTCACCTATTGAAATCACTCTGGACTGTAACTGAATTTGGCTGTAATTTAGCCTGTAAATTTATAAAGGCATACTTACTTTAGTACTTCTTGTGTTAGTCACTCAAAATTATTGATTGGGAATCTACTATGCTTTAAGGGATATATATATATATATATAATATATATATATATACACACACAAATAATTACAATCACAATATAATAATGATAATATCTTACATGTATATAAATCTTACCATGTGTCATGTGCTGTAATAAGTGCTTTACAATTATTATTTTACTTGATCTTCACAATAAACCCCGGGAGGTAGGTTCTATTATTATGCTTTTTTTCACTTGAGGAAACTGAGGCAAATTGAAGTTAAGTGACTTGCACAGGGTCCCACAGCTAGTAGATGTCTGAGGTTAAGTTTTAACTAAGGTCTCTCTGACTCCAGGTCCAACACTGTATCCACTACAATTGAAGCACTATGGGAGAGTAAAGGAAGGGAATCTTACTTCTGGCTATGATGATCCGTGATTGTTTCATGGAATTGTGAAAAGCATTTGAGCTGGACCTTGAAGAATGATTAAGGTTTTCTTAAACGAGCCTGATGGTAAAAATATCCCTTGGAATGGTATCAAAAATTGTTAGAGGTAGGAAAAATTCAAAACATATCTAGGGAAAGATCTCAATTGGCCAGAGTAGAGCTCTTGTGTAGGTGAGTACAGTGTAAACCAATGAGAGTAGAAAGTGAGATTGAGGCAAGAAGAGTAACTAAATGAACACTGGGTTTGAATCTCATCCTGCGGTGACCATGGCATGTAGGTTACTCTGATTCCCAATTTGTTTATCAGTAAAATAAGGATAATTATGACTAGAGTATCTCTTTTGTAGGATTGTTGTGAGATTCAAATGTGATGTCTGTAATGTGTTTTGTTAACCATAGGGAGTTATTTAAAGTTGAGTTATAATTGTCATAAAAGGCAGACTCACAACTACGGACTTTGTTGAGGAAGAAAAGGCTATTCACATAAATTTTCTGATCCAAGAAGTTGTCCTATCACAGGAAGCCTATAAGAACATGAAGAAGGAAGCAACAGAAGGCCAGGAGCACAAGTACCTAGGGCTAAGTTAAGAACAGCTAAGGAACAACTGCATTTCTCTTTTTATAATGTACCAGTCATCAACAGGGGGCTTGGTTTTAGAGATGAGAAAGAAAATTTTTTTCTGACAATGACAGAATTTGTTCTCTGTGCCACCTTAACTGGGATGAGGTTCCTCTTGGGCACATTGATTGAAGCTCCAGCCAAAGATAATTCAAAGCCCTCCTTGGATACCCAAATTCAGGAACAGGCAACATTTCTCAGGTGAAAACCAGCTAGATCAAGGCCTGGGCTCCTGGGAGAGCTAGCTGAACATACTCTGGAGTGCTTGACCGCTAGTGGGCACACATGTCCCTTGATTCTGAGGGGAAAGCTCAACTCTCAGAGGGGAATCAGGGTCAACTATTTCAGAGGGCAGTTTCTCTCACCACTTAATCCAAACTGGCTGACTCTATAATACAAACTAGAGATTTACAGCTATTGCTCCCCAAGCACTGAGCAGCCACCCTCTCTCCAAAGGTAATTCCACCTGGTAATTAACTGTGAAAAATAGAGTGGCCGCCTTCTGACCCGTGTTTATGCCAAGCAACAATTTCCCTTGGGTTTTTTCCTCTCTAGTTTCTCTCTTTCTTTCTTTTTTTTTCCCCCTTCACTGCCTGGGTTTGTGTGTATGTGTGTTTTTAAGTATTAACTCTCATGGAAGACCATGCCTATTTAAAATTCCCAGACGATGAGTCAGACCCATTCAGTTCTGTTCCTGAAGAGTCACATGATGCGGTTTGATGAAACTTCACCTCATGAAAGGATTGGGGGAGAGATTTCAGAAGAGCATTTTCAGATTAAAAGATAGGTGTAGGTATGAGAGGAGAAAGAGAGACAGATAACAGACTGACAGATGTGGCTTTGGATTTGTTCCCAGTTTCTTTCTTTCTGGGATAATTAATCATCAGATTAGCAGCTAGGTTAGCTACAACAGAGACAGAAGTGCCCAGTGTTGGAGGGCTCAGTTTCTTTTGGATTATGACACTTACCTGGCCACCTGCATCTTGGATTCAATATTTTTGAGACAAGGATGATGGATAGTCCTATCTGTGATAGATCTCCTTTTCTCAAGGAATTACTTCTAGTTGGAAGGGACACTTTTCACATCTGCTACTGATTAAGACACTTTGAAAAGACACTGTGGCCTAGTGTCAAAGGTGTTGAGGTGGGAAGATGGGTATTAAATTAGAAGTTAGAAGACAGGAAGTGTTTCATTTCTAACTTTGCCACTCATTTGTGGGCTGCTGTAGGGCTCTGTGATTTTTCAAACCAAGTAGAATAAAACTGGTCTAGTGCCTACTTCACATCTGTGTTCGGGGAAGCCCTTTGATCTCCCTAGATCTAGGTGCTGCATAAATACCAGGCCATGAATACTTGTCTGGTTAGAGTAAGCAAAAGCAGTAGATTCATTTTTATCCTCAAGCCCTAGTCTAATGGTCTGTGCGTGAGAGGTAAACTTCAGGTAAATACTGAGGTTCACTTTGAAAACAAAATCTAAAGTTCTGTGCATTTCTCTCATTTCATCTCTCCCATACCAGAGAGAAGAATGGGGCAACTGGGACATTAAAACTTTTTCAGGCTTTTTGGACATCTTGTTCTGAGGGCAGGCAAGGAAAATTAAGCTTTCCTCTGAAACCTAAAGTAGTTTCTAGTGGGATATAATAGGATGAGAAACCATTCTCCTACAACTTTTATTTCATTTTTGGTCTGGTAGCATCTGGAATTAACTAATTCAGAGACAAATGTACATTTCTTTAAATAAATGAATCAAACCAGGTACAAAACAGTCAGTCCGATGTTTTGCAGGCATTCTGGTATTTAATAAGCATCTGCTGAATTCAATTTAATTTAATTAAGTTGAAGGCATATCAGCAAAATGTGGTCTACAAGTCCACTTTGAAGACCATGTTTGTGTGATTAAACATGGTTTGATATCATTTGCTTTTTATATTTCTTCATTTCTGACAATATCCCATGTCTATCTTTTGCCCGGGAAGCTGTCCCTAATAAGAAAGAAGAAAATGAAAAAACAAAAGCAAAGTTAATAAAAATATCCAAGATATGAGCTGAATATGACAGAACAGGAAATGCTTTATGCCCATAGCTCCTCACCTCTGCAAAAACAAGGGAGTATATTTTTCTCATTTCCTCATTAGGTTCATGCTTGGTCATTATAATTATATAGCACTTCCTTTTTTGTTGCAGTTCTTTCAACTTACATAGTTGTAATCCTTCTGTCTATTGTTTTTCGCATCCTGTTTATTTCATGTTGCGTCAGCTGATATGAGTCTTCCCACATTCTGAATTCTTTACATTTATCATTTCTTAATGGCACAATAATGTTCCATCTCATCCATGTATGACAATTTGTATGGACCTTCCACAATTGAGTGCATTCACTTTGTTTCCGGTTCTTTACACAAAATGCTTGGATGAACCTTTTGTCCAGATGAGATTTTCTATCTGTCTTCAACCTTATTAGGATATATGACCAGCCATGGAATCTCTGAGTCAAGTCAGCATTTCGGTTGTTATATTTATCATAATTTTCTCTTGTTTTTCGGAATATTCAGACAAATGTACAACTCTACCCATAGTGCATCAAAGTTGCATTATTATAAGTTTATTCAACACAACAGGATAACAAGCAGTAATAATAACAGTTGGTATTTATATACGTATATAGTATTGTAACATTTGCCAAATATTACGACATCTGACCTTCACCACAACCCCCATCAAGTATGTGCCACACATGTAACTATCAGCACTTTACTGGCTCAAAACATTTAAGCAACTTAACCAAAGACACAGAGTTTAAGTGGAAGAGGTGGCATTTCAAACCAAACTTCATCTGATTCTGGGCCCAGTTTTCTTTCCATGATACCTCACTGCCTCTTAGTATATACACATGTAATACTAAACTTATAATTTTAGTAATTAAGTACAAATTTTAAGTGATGAAATAAGCCACCACCAACTCCAACCAAGCGTGTCTAAAACCAAACCCATCTTTCCACCCCAAGGCTTTCCCATTTGAGTCAGTGGAATCATGATACACTCAATTGCCCAATGAAAGAAACTTTAAAGTACTGGTTTTTAACTTGTTCTTGTGTCATGGGCCCATTTGACAATCAGGTGAAGCCTATGGAGCCCTTGTTAGAATAATGTTTTTAAATTTATGAGACAAAGTACACAAAATTAAAAAAATTACAAATAAAAGTTATTAAAATAAATTTTTTTAAAAATAAAGATGCTTTTTCCTATCCAAGTTCATATTGCTGATTCTTTTTCTTTCCCTTCCATATCCAATAAATTACCAAGTACTGGAAGTACTGGCAATTCTTTCATTTTTATACTGTCTTTCATCTTTCCTCCTATTGATACCACTAGTTCAATCCCAAGTTACCTCTTTCTATTGTACAATTACAATAGCCTACTGACTACTCTGCTGTCGCAGTCTGTAAATTCATTTTCCTCATCATTTTCATCATGCCTCTCCTCTGTTCAAAAACCTTACATAGCTTACCATATAGAGAGCCTTACCTACTTATTCTGAGAATAGGAGAGTCAGCTTGAACTGCTAATTATTAAATTTTCAATACGAACATGTGCACCTTGGAAATTGGCAAATATTATAAATCAGGACTTAATTTGTTGTTTTGTCGAATAGCTATAGTTACGAGATAGAGGAAAAGTGTTAATAATACAGGCTAAACTCAAAAGTATATTTTGCATTTTTCCCCAACATTTACCAGCACAACCCTATCATTAGCCCAGGGCCTCGTAACTGAGACCTGTGAATATGTTTATTTTTTAAAATATTTTGATAACTATTGAAAGATAATTGGTTTTATCCATATTTTATTTTGTTTTTAAAAACATTATGAGAAGGGATCCATACATTTCACCAGAAATCCAAAAGAGTAAATGACCCCCCCAAAAGCTGAAATAAATACTGCCTCAGCCTGACATCCAAAACTCCTTAAAATTTTGCTGGACTTAAGTGTGACTCTTCAACTTCGTTAGTTCCATACACAGACCCTGCATTTCAGATAGACTGCTCTACTGTTATTCAGATATGGCTTCTGAATTTGCACTTCTAAACCTGTACTCCAACCATTCTTTTCCCATAAGGCTTTTTCTCTTCATCTCTGCCTAAATGAATATTATATGTCAAGTTTCATTTCCTCCATAAAATTAACTGAACAGTCCAGATGACAATAATTTCTTCTTACCTTTCACTTCAATAATATTTTCTATCTATGCCACTAATATTTGTATCGATCATCTTCTCCCTTGAATTGATAAAAATAATAATATTTTAATGATTTATCACTACAACTAAATTTGCAAGCTTCTGGAAAATTATGGGACATGATTTTTCTTTTGCAAGATATGACAGCAGCCCCAGAAGGGTCCTAGTTCCAGAACAACACTTTCAAGCAGAGAAGTCCAACTGCCAACCAACTGCTTCTTCAAGGCATGTAAGCCAGCCTAACTGAAGCTGCAAGGCACCATGGGAGAGATACAGGAGACAGCATGTGCCAGACAGGTCAGGTCATCATCATATCTTAACCACCATCTCCTTTCAGACCCTGAGATACTCAGTTTAGGACCCTGAACCCAGGAGCCTTAATGACAGCAATATTTCCCACCCAGTAGCCACAGCAATCATCCTAGGAAATAATCCCTATAGTTGAGGCACCACAACAACCTCTTCTGTAGGCACCATAGGCACATATATTAATGACCCAGAAAAGAGAGTTCTTGCCACCAAAATTTTTGGAACTATTAAATGATTCAATAGTAGAAATTGATATGATTTTATCTGTGCAAAAACATTAAAGAAGAGTTACCATTGCTTTGTTTCCTGTTTGTTTGTTTCCCCCCGCATCCTAAGGACCATAGGACCTTTGCATTTGACTGGCATTTGAAGTCTTTCACAAAAAGTAACCTCTCTCTTAAATGTTGTGAATTTAGGAGCAACCACCCAGACTGGAAGTATGTGAGGTAATATGTAATTATGAAATATTAGGAATTAGAAAATTCTAGGCAGCTAGTTAGTGCTATGGATAAAGTGCTGGTGCCAGAGAGAGGAATACCTGAACTCAAGACCTTTCTAAATGCTTAACTATATGATTTGGAGAAAATAAGTTAACCTCTGTGTGCTTCAGTTTCCTCATTTGAAAAATGGTGATAGTAAAAGCACCTACATCTCAGGGCTGTTGTGAGAATAAAATAAGTGATCTGCAAACTATAAATCATTGTATAAATGCTGTCATTGTTGTTGAAGTTATTATTGGTTTTTTAAAACAGATAATCAGTTATTGGGGATTAACTTCATGTGTAAAAATCTATTATACATCATGGGATGGAGTATCCTGCAAAGATGATAATCCAGCCTACTGAAAGAAGAGAATTTAACCAGATCAGGATGGTTAGTAGAGTGAATAGTGCTTATATTAACATCAGAAGTTATTCATAATAGAGGGTTAAAGGTATATGCTAAGGAAGGGGAGGGGGGAAATGTTCAGGCCCAGTAACTGAACTAATAAAGAGAAGGATTGACCAATAAAACACAAAAAGAAATAGGGAAAAGACTCAAGACAGCAAGTTCAGTGTTCCAGGTCAAGGAATTGAGCCTGATAATAGAGACTAAGAATAACCTAAAGAGAAAACAAGATAGAAAGTCACAAAATCCAGGATGCTTTTTTTAAAACTAGAGTCAAGCTATGTCAGGCTCCATAGAGAGATAACGAGACTCCAGGATTCCTAGGCTAGGAACCAATTTGATATGATAGCTAGATAGCTACAGTTAGCATGATTCCTACCAGAAGCCAAAAGAGTAGGCCTGCAACCCAAGTGAGATAGAACATTCTTTCTCCTTGGGCCACAGGAGAGGGAAAGCAGATAATTTAATCCAGATGTGGAAGGTAAAAGAATGCTGTAGTGGACGTGAGAAATCTTACTCAAATATTAGGGTATAATCAAGGGGCAAAAGGATTAAAGTTACTATTATAAGGGAACAGCAACCACACTGTATTCTTTGGTCTTTTTGATCACTTCTGAGCGATATATTCACTTGTGAGGTGACACAACTCTATAACAACAGTTTAGATTATGAAATTATTTCAAAAAGTTGTTTCATTGAAAATTTGTATGCTCTAGAGAGCAGTGGGACAGGTTAGTGAGAAGTACCACATTTCTAATTGCATTTATATATATATATATATATATATATATATATATATATATATATATATAAATTGCATTCATGTAATGATTATGTAAATTGTATTTGTATAATAATTTTGCATGTTTTCTCATTTTATTTTCATTACAATCTTCCGTAAAATTACCATTATTTTACAGATGAGGAAAATGAGGTGAAGAAAAATCAAATCCCTTTTCTTGGGTCACATGGCTATTAAGTATCTGACTCCAGGTCCAACTGATATCAAAGATAGGGTAGAAAGATTCAGAACTTCAAACAGTACAGCGCTTGTTGAGGGAAATATCCCCATTCTTTCCCCCCAGGAGGCTAGAACTGATCAAAAAACCTCTCCTTTCACAATCTTGCTGGCACATTTTTTGTCATGATTTCATGCATATAAGGACAAATCCATAGCAAGGGAAGTCCTGAACAAATACTGATGGTGAGATATTCTCTCATTATAACAGAATTAAGGTATGATTACCTTAATTTTTTTGGTCTCAGAGGAGGATCAGTGAAGAAGGAAGAAGTCAAAATCACCCAGTGAACAAGAGATGCTGCTGGGCCCTATTTTGTCTGCAGAGTAATTATATCTGAAGATGACTTCAGTATGTCAATGGATGCTCCTGATGTGCAATTCGCAAGTTGTCCTAAGAAATCCAAAAATAAGACTGGATTTTTGGTTAAAGCATTTCCATTGTTATTTTTAATATTTTTAGAATATAGATGTGCAATAATAAGTTTAATGTAATATACATTGATAAACACAAATGCACAACCATATTATAGAATTTAACATTTCAAAGAACAATTCAGTTGAAACCCTTGTGATATGTTTTGACATTCTAAAAGCAAAGTATGGAGAAACAATGGCCTGGACGTTAGAGGTATCTGGATTACTTACTTTAATATGTGGGCTTTATTTTTTCTTATATAAAGATGAAATAATACAATATCAGAAAATATTAGCAAATCACTTTAAGATGCATTTAGGAAAAGCACAAAAATGAGTTTTTATTTTTTAATTTCATAGTTATTTTAGTTTTGGAACCTTATTTATATGCATTTAAAAAATAAATTTTGCACTTTGGTTCAACATGTAAAAAAAAAATAGACTCATTGTTCTAAAGAGTTATCACTCTAAGTAATCATACCTTAATTCTGTTATAATGAGAGAATATCTCACCATCAGTATTTGTTCAGGACTTCCCTTGCTATGGATTTGTCTTTATATGCATGAAATTATGACAAAAAATGTGCTAGCAAGATTGTGAAGGGAGAGCCTCCTGAAATCACAAGGGCCCCACTCATGCTAGCCCCAAGAGAAATCTCTTCCAGTTTGGATCTTGGAAAAAGGTGTCAGCTGAAGTCTGGGATCACCCGTGGTACTCACACAATACTTACAAAGTTAATATGATTAATGATATCATAGCTCATTTTTTTAGCAGAAGTCAAAAAGGCAAATCAAGCTGTCATTCCACATACTGCGCCCTTGTTCAGTCAACAGAGGAGCCTTATAAGCAATCATAATTAATTGTACATGTCCAGAGGCCTAGGTGATGGGCCTCTGGATTGCCTTGGTGCTTCCTAAAAGAAAGAGACGTAATAAAGGTCACACTTTCTAGCAAAGATGCTTATTTATCCTTTTATCTCCTATATTTGCCCACATTGTTTAATTTGGTGTTGAACAAGTTTCTAGTTTTCCAGGGCTTCTTTTATAGAAACATGGTGGAACTTATAGGTCTCTAACCTTGCCTTCCAGCTTATATTCTCCTGTGCATTACATATAAATCAGTCTAGTTAGCAATAGTCACATGCCCTCACACTTTCAGCTGTGTTTCTGGGACAATAGTTAACCCACATTTGTGGTTTATCTATCAACTAAAGACATATACTTTGACCTCCAATAACCTGCTCTTGAACTCAGTCAAATAAAGCTAATGATCAATTGTTTCTTTTTTCTATGAAATCCCATTCTCTTCTCCTCTTTTCCAAACTCATTCGTATATATAGACACAAATAAGGGTGCATAGCTTGCATGAAGTAGAAGAGAAGAAGGTACGGAGCTAAAGTATTCTATGAGTAGAAAGGGCTAAACTTGATAAGAAAGCTATATTAAATTTTGCCTTAAATATTTGCTAATTGAATGGATATTGTCAAGTCATGTCTTCTCAAACTTTCAGTTCTTTCATCAATTAAATAGAAATACTAATACTTTCACAAGTTACCTCATAGAATTTTTTTTGAGGAAACTAGGAACTGTTATTAAGTCCATAGGTTCTTTGGGGCCAACACCAATGGTAGTGACTCATCAATGAGTCTTATAACTGCAAAGTGTTAAATCATCATATCAATTTCATAATTAATGTAATAAGCAATCAAAATACTGATTGAGGACCTACTATGATGAAGGGCCTGTGATAAATACCATGGGGAATCATTAGTACTTGAATTGACTAATCTAACAATATAATAAAAGAGATAGGCTAGATACACAAAGAACTCAGTAAGCCTTGTGACAGAGAAATTCATGTCATAAAAGGCTGTGGGAAGATTTGAAACATCTCAAATTTCTCTCCTTCAGAGGTCAAAGCTTTTAGAAGTGGAAGGAATCCTGGAGATTATATAGTCTGACTCTCCACTCCTTTCATTGCTTGACTAGACTCATTTTCATCATTGGTTTCTTTGGCTAAACTGTCTTGGGCTCCTGCCCAGAAATCTGGAGGAAAATCACTTAACTGTGTAGTCATTGCCACATGTGGAACCACGCTGGCCAATTTATTCACTCAATTTTTGTTAGCAAGGGAAAAAAAATCAATGACCTTTATACATTCTATGTCAATTGAACTGTAGTACCCTTCAGGTCTCAAAGGATCAGTCCCATGAAATTAATTCTCCATAATAAAAACATGAAAGTTCTTCTGATTAAAGGATTTCCTGAAGATAATTTTCTGCATCCCATCTTAGAGTTTCTCAGTGAGGATCTCTTCTCTCCCTCTGTGTTGTCCTCTGATCCTAGGTAGCAGATCTATTCTCCAATATGATCTCCATTTTATTCATTTCACAGATCCAAGGCAAGGCAAGACAACATCTGGACTAAGCCCTGGCAACTCAACCTCCTGAGCTAATGGTTGGAAATCAGTGGACACTTCACTTTGCCTACTTAAGTTTCCTCTGCTGCTGCCTCAATCTTTTACTTCCATCGGTGAAAGACATGGAGGGACATGTGTCTTGGTCAGGTCATTGCCAAAGTATTTATAGCTTATAGATAGATTGATAACTTTCTTTCTTTAGATCCTTGTTGTTTCAGAAGCCTTAGATACTGTTCCAATGAAAGAGTCTCGTGAATGAATGAAAACAAATGAATTCCTACCTACTTTGTAGAAGATGCTCTGCTGATTGCTTGGAATACACATACAAACAGCAAGGCAGTCCTCTATCCTTCAATAAACTCATATTCTATCAGAGGAGCAAACACATATAGGGGAATGATGGCCAGAGAAGGATGTTTTCATTAGAGAAGTTTCAGGGACAGGTGAAGTCATGGGACAATTAATTGATATACACCTTCCCTCACCCCAAATCAAGCAGAAAATTTGTCTCCCCCTCACTCACCCTCTTCTCCTTTCTCCCCCAAGTTCTTCCCTTCCCTTCCTTTCCCTTCCCTTTCCTTCCCTTCCCTTCCCTTCCCTTCCCTTCCCTTCCCTTCCCTTCCCTTCCCTTCCCTTCCCTTCCCTTCCCCCCTCCCTTCCCTTCTCTCTCTCTCTCTCTCTCTCCTCTCTCTCTCTCTCTCTCTCTCTCTCTCTCTCTCTGCCTCTCTCTTCCACACACATACACACCATTTTTCTCCATTGTGGGAACTTTCCTTACCCTTCTCAACTACTTAGAAACTTAGGTTAATGGAAATATTATCATATTTCTATAGGAATTAGCTCTCTACTTTGGGTTTTCCTTCCTAGGTCTTTCTTTCAATAAACCAACCCCTACTTTGGCAATAATTTAATGATTATTGATAAATTCCTGACACCTTAACCTCAACTGCTGAATAGGGTTCTGTAAATCACCTGTACACTTTTAAATATTCTACAAATTATATTGCTCCTCCTGGCTAGGGGTTATGCTGTTTGTGGGTTGTATTTCAAGCCCTACCCTAGAGTAAGTGTGTACATTGTTAGCACAGGAATGCTTGACTGAATTGGATATAGCTGTATTTCAACCAAGTATTTTATCAATTACAAAAAAGAGTTAAAAAGTACTAGAACAGATTGGACCATTTCTAGTGACTGAATCAGATTTCACCAAGATACTGACATCTGAACTGGACTATAAAGAAAAGGTAGAAATACCTGCCATGATGCCATCAAAAGCTAGCTTTTCCATGTAGAAGGAAAGCAAAAGATTTCTCCATAAGCATATGGAAAAAGTTTTTTAAATATAAACTGATTTCTTCTCTGGTCTGGATATGAGAAAATACTAATATATATTAGGTAAATGTTCTACTAGATTTGTCTTGGAGTCTTCTGGTATTAGAAATCTTATTTCAGTTGAACAAATATCTAAACCAAATGAACCAAAGAGATATCTCCTCCAGCTTTTTTTTAAAGTAGTCTATTATTATTGGCAAATAGTTGACTTACATGCAGTACATGATGTTAGTTCTAATATATTTATAAAGACAGAGGTGAAAGCACCATAACCTTCAATTCTCATTTTTAAGATTCCAAATAACATAACAGAGGCATCATTCTGGAATGCAATATATCTTTAGAACTGTGGTTCAAAGAAAGTACCATGTAAACTGAGTAATTTTTTTTTTTTTTGTCAAAGTTATAAGCACCAGATATCACATGATGTTCCTGTTAATATAACCTGCTGAATCAATCAGCAAGTATTTATTGTTGTCATTTCAGTTGTGTGTATCTTTTTGTGAACACATTTGAGGTTTTCTTGGCAAAAATACTGTAGTGGTTTACCATTGGGTTAAGTAACTTGTCCAGGATCACACATCTAGTAAGTGTTTGAGGCCAGATCTTCTTGACTCTAGGCCCAGCACTCTATTTGCTGTACCACCTAGCTGCTCTGAGCAAAACATACCATGTGTTTAGGTATGGTGATCAGGGCTGAAAATACAAAGGCAAAAATGAAATAGTCTGTTCTCTAACTCATACCTCATTAGCGCTATCTTCCTCTGGTACCATTCCTCTGAATGGAGGATGAAGAACTTCTATCAGAGCCATCATTTAAGGTTGGTTCTTGGGCTAGTGTTCTCTTAATTTCCCACCCCGTTGTATATACTATTTTGAACTTCTTTATCATCTCTCTTTGCTCCTTTTCTTTTTCTTTCCCTGTCTGTTTTCATCTTCCTGTCAAATGTTGTCTTCCCCCATTAGAATTTGATCCATTATTTGGTCCATGATGGTAGGGATTGTCTATTGCCTTTCCTTTTATTTACAGCTTAGCACTGTCCCTGGCATATAATAAGTTGCTTAGTAATTGTTCATTGACTGGTTCGTTAATGTTCTATTCAAAGAGATAATATGTATATATGTAAGTATATATAAAATAAATATGAGGTAATTTGGCAGGGAGAGGGAATTAGTAGTTATAGAGGATCAGGAAAAATTTCAAGTAGAAAGTGGTACTCAATTTTAGTTTTGAGGAAAATAAGGAATTCTAAGGGGAAAGAGGAGAGAGTGCATTCCAGACATGGTAGACAGAAAATGCAAAGGTATGGAAATTGGAGATAAACTTGAGAAACTGCAAGAATGCCTGGATCATAAATCACAAAAATGGGAGCAATATATAATAAGGCTAGAAATGTAGTTTGGACCCACGTTGCAAGGTCATTTAAATGCCAAACGCTTATATTTGATTCTATAGGTAATGCCAAACTGTTGAAATGTATTAAATAGGAGAGAGATATGGTCAGGACAATACTTTAGATATATTGTTGTGGTCAGTGTATGAAAGATGACTTGGAGAAGAAGCAACTTTGAAATATGGAAATCAAGGAGGAAGCCAGTACTATATTCTAGGCAAGAGGTGATGAAGGCCTAATTTAGGGTGGTGCTTGTGAGAATAGAAAGGACAGAAGTTGACCATTGCTATCCAGGCAGAGAGAAACACCCAAAGTGAATGTTACTTTCTTCCATTGTTGTTATAGAAATTGTTCCATGACAACCATTCGTTGTCCTTACTTCTCTGAATCTAAGTGGTGAAGGTGATGATAGAAATCTCAACATAAGTTGTAGCTGCTTATTGATTCTTCATATGAATGTGATATATCTACTAAGGTTGGGCTCTTAGATTCAGATATCTACTGCTTTCCTTTCATCCCTGGGGCCTTGACTAAGTGGAACGCATGCCTGAATGAATGGGCAAATCAGTTCATTTGTCAGATGATCACTCAGGAGTTTAAAGCAAGAACATGGTATTGTGATTCCACATGATGACCTATTTAAAAGGACATTGCACAGAGGCTTAATGTTTAGGATTACTAGGAATAGTCTCAAAAATAATGACCTAGTTTTCCTTAGCAAAGCCCACTCTGAAAGGGGATGGTGCCTACAAATGAGGCCTCATAAAAGAATATAATTAAACACAGATGCTCCTCAGAGTGAAAGAGCTTTGAGATAATGACTACAGTGGCACGCACTGTACCAATAAGAACAAGATGTCACAGTTATATATTTTCAGGTTGATTTAATCTGACAGGATTCTTAGCAACAGTGGTCTTGGCCTGGCATTGCACAAAAACATGGGCCTATGTGTCCTACAAATGAGAAATTATTTATCTTATAAAGTTACACATGTCAATTCGTAAGTATCTTCATCTAGCTGGAACTTGTTAGCAGGAAGTTCAGTATGATCCTTCACTTTCTATGTCAGTGAGTATGAAGTCAATGGCTTTATTCAAATTTTCAGTCACCTATATGTTGAATTCAATAAATGTTTATTAAGCTCCTTCTGTGTTCAAAGTGAATACAAATTTTGGGGCAGGAAATTCATTAGTCAGACAAGATTCAATTCCTCCCCAGTAGAGCTTATAGTTTAGCAGGGAAATAAAAATAGTACACGGCATGCATGTTTGGGGCACAAACTATATGATGCATGAAATAGGGAGGTCATCGACAAGTGAGGAAAAAAAGGAATGATTTGGAGAAGAGCTAAAATTTTTCATGGGCCTAAAAGATGCAAAGTTACTAAGGGTGGAAAATTTAAACGAAGAGTATTCAAACCACAGTTAATAGCATGAACAAAGATATGGTGGGCATAATTAATTGTAAGTAATTTAGTTTGTCTAGACAGAGTATTATGTGGGTGGAAACAATATGAAATAAGTGTCAAAAGGTAGGGTAGCACATGTTTCAGAGGGTCTCAAATGCCAGTTAATGCTTTGGCACAGAAAATGACATGATAAATGCATTTGGAGTATTAGTCTGGCAATGTGTGAAGGACAGATTGAAAGGGAAAAAGAACAGAAAAACAAATTGCTGTTTGGAAGCTATTCCATTAATTCAAAAGTTATAGACAGATCATCCCCTCCCCCAACAAATAATTTTGAACTTTTCATTCTTATAGTAGAAATCTAAATATTCCATGCTTTTAGTGGTCATTATTCAACAATTAACATACCAAAGTGTCCATTTCAAAGCAGATAAACAAAATGACCTTTCTAGCTCTTCCCTTTGGATCTACAATTCATATATAGTTTCTATATATTCCATTTCTAGGCCCTTACCTCTTTCTGATGGCATTCAGTTAAGACTGCAAGTATTATGACTTTCAAAGTATCACATTTCTGGTCAGTGGGCAGGAAGACAATATTTTCTTCCCCTAAATTCAACTTTTGATTCAAAATCCTTTTATCAAGTGCCCATTATATGTTATATGGGGTGTAGGGTGTGTTCAGGAAGGACCAGTACCTTAGTGTGATGGTGGCCGAGCCCTTTTGGGGGCTCTTTCCACCTTTGGTATTTACCTGTTCCACTCAGCTCTCATCTGTGGCTCCAAGAAGCTACAGCATACACAGCAGCCACACTCCGGTAAACCATTTCAGCAGATGGACCAAACCAGGCTGAGGGTAACCAAGGGCTCACAAACCCCCTGGTGAATTACGGGGGTGTCTACGCCAAGCATGTGAAGTCTTCCTCTGGTGGAACAGGTGGGTGAGAATAATTTGTTTCAACAGCCATGACGGCAGCTGAATCAGGCGATGTGGAGTGCTTAGAGCTTAGTTAGACACCGAAGACACCAAGGTCATCCACTGCAGCCTGAGCCATCACCAGTCATCTTGCCTCTGTCCTACCCCTGGACTATGATGGCTCTGGAGGAGAAAGCAAGGCTGATGACTTCATGCAACTCTGCTTCATTTAAATCAAATTTATGCACAAATCAAAAGACATCACCCATACCATTTTACTATTTTGCCTTGAAGTCCTTGATCGAGCTGAACTGTCAAGCATTCAAACTATGCTTCCAAGAGCACAACTCCGATGGGCTGGCCTGTTGTTCAAATGCAAAATGTGTGCTGGTCAAAAGACTATTTTATGGAGAACTGACAAGGGGCAGGCTATCACATGGTGGTCAGAAGAAAAGATACAAGGACACTCTCAAAGTCTCTCTCAAGAACTTGGGATTTGGCTGTGCAACATGGAAGACACTAGCATAGGATCAGTTGGCATGGTATGCCCACATCAGAAAGGGTGTTGTGCTCTATGAGCAAAGTAGAATTGAGACAGCACAAAGTAAACATAGGATACACAAATTTGGAGTATCCACTCCAAATGCTCACATGGACTATTCTGAGCTCATATTGGTCTGATCAGCCACAGTCAGAAACACTGAAACTTCACTTTATCATGGTGATGCCATTTTGATCCTCTTTGAAAACAAAGGATAACAACCAATACATTTTATATTATGCAATATGTCTATTTATTTCCCTACTATAACTCTGTTTTTCTCCTGTACAAAAATCCCTAAGTGCCTTTCCTGTAGCCAGTGATGAGTAGAAGTTAGCCACTCCATGACTTTGACAAAAAAGTAGATTGCAAAATCTATAATAACTGAAATACATGATAATTAGAGAATTAGGTAGTTCTAATTCTTACTCAGATTGCTGTAGAAGGACTGATTGAGTTAAAAATCTCTAGGAGATGGAATAATTTTCCCAAAGTTTCATAGGTGATGAATGACAGTGCCAAGATCAGAACCTATATCCTTCCGACTATACCATACTCTGTCTATATCTCCCAAAGGTAGTTACCAGTTTCTGCTTGAAGATGTTTGAAACAGGGGCACTTCCCTCCCACGCATATCCCTCAAAACAGGCATATTCAATTTCTGGATCTCTCCAATTGTTAAACATATCTTATAAAGAGGTGAAATCTACCTACCTTTAATTTCTCCTCATTAGGTTTAGTTTTAGAACAGATTGAATCCTTCTTCCCAATGACTACCCTTCAAATATTTGAAAACAGCTATTATTTCACTCCTTTCTTCTCTTCTCTAAGTTAAAGGTCCTCATACATCTCCACTTATAACATGATTATAGATCCCTTACCATCTTGGTTGTCATCCTCTATAAATGCTCTAGTTCATCATTAATGACCGCTTTTTAAATGTCATACTAAGAACTGAACATAAAACTTGAAATGGGATCTGACCAGACCAGAGAACAGCAGGACTAAGAATTCTTTCATTCAGCATTTTTATTAATGCATACTAAGTTTATGTTAGTGTGTGAATGCTATTACATTATACTGTGGATACCATTGATCTTACAATCCACTGGTACTCCTTGTTATTTTTCAAGTGGACTTCTTTATAGTTACATCTCACCCTAAGCTGTAATATGCAACTGATTTTTGAACCTGAGCATAAGATTTTACATTTATCTCTAGCAAAGCTTGAAGTCTACCATTCAGATTGTGGATTTTTTTAAAATTCTGATTCTACTAAATGATGTATTATCTATCACTTCTAGCTTTGAGACATCTATAAATTTTGTATGACCAAGATATGTTTTATGCAGCTGAAAAGATCACTGATAAAATATGTTGAACAGAATGGGAATAATGAAAAACATTGTTAACCCTCTCCTTCAGAGTCCTTATTCGAGATTGACACTGATTGATTACTTACCGCTTGGTCAGTTTCCCCATTCTGAACCCACGCAACTATAAAATTAAACTTTCTGAATCTTTTCCACCTTGTGTGCATATATGTAGTAGAAGGGTTTGTACATATCTTTTTGAAATCCAGATACGCTATAGCCACAACAATACCCCCAACGTACTAGTTAACAATCTGGTCCAAAAAAAGGAAATAAAATTAGTCTGAGTTAGCCTGGCATGACTTGTCTTAATGAATGCCCACTGACTCTAAGAAGTTATCTCCTTCCTTTCAGAGAAATCAGAAAACATCATTTAACATCATATTTCCCCAAAATATGAGGAATTGAGGTAAAGCCAACTGGCCTAAAGCTTGAAGTTTCTGTCTTCTCTGTTTTGAAAATTATGATAACATTTCAGTCTTTCAAGTTCAGTGGCACTTCTGTTTGTCATGAATCTTCAAGATCAGGAAATATATTTGTGCCGGGTTTTTCTTATGTTGTAGTAACCTGAAATATAGATTTTCCTGAGAACGTGATTTGAAATAATTCTGGGAATTCTCTTCTCAATTATTTTTTCCCCTCAAAGCTTCTGATTCCTTTTGAGCATTTTTTGTTCCTTCCATCTCATCGGGAAGGTATGATTAAAAAAGAAAGAAAGAAATAGAATTAAATAATTTTACCTTGTTTCTCTCATTTTATCTCCCCACTTATATAAAATAGGGGCCCCATTCTTTCCTCTGCTCCCAGAGTAACTTTGTCATATCTACTAATAACTGCTAACATTTATACAGTACTTACTATTTGCCAGGCACGATGGTAAGTAATTTACAATTATTTCATTTGATCCTAACAACAAACCTGGTGGTAGATGCTAGTATCATCCCCATTTTACGGATGAGGAAGCAGACAAATAGAAATTCGGTGACTTGCTCAGTCACACAGCTAGTAGTTGTCAGAGGCTGGATTTCAATCCTGGTCCCCTTGACTCCAGGCCTGATGCTCTGTCCATTCTGCCAATCTAATTGCTCTACTGGTTTTTTGTTCCTTTGGTTATTGCTGTTGTTTTTTAGCAATTCTTGAAAACATTAGTTGATGCTGGTGATTCATCTTCTTTCATTATCCATTACAGAACATTGTTGGTCTTTTGTATAAATTGCCTACCCTTAATTCTTATTCCATTTTTGGACATGTCCTTATAAAAATATCAATTGGTAGATGAGTTCCTATGTTGATACCTCCTCTCTTCAGAATGATGATATTGTCAGCAAACTAAATCAAAATTTATAAACTATGGTGCCTTATTGGGCATTTCTCCTGTTGGGATAAATGTCAGGAAACCTGAAGTCCCCCTGTGATCACAACTATTTGCTGTCCTCTGCCACATTGTAATCTCTGTTAGGAAGTCATTATCTAATCCCTCTGTCTAGCCTGTTAACTTTTGCTACTAAAATACTGCCCCATTATCTCTTTTTGTAACCTTACTTAAATGTTCTTAGTGGATAATTCAATCAATGGAAATTCAGGAAACAACCAAACTAATAAAATGAGAATTTTGAACTAGAAAGTACATTAAAAGTCCTCTGATTCAACAACTGATCCAATCATTTTACAGACAAGGTAAACCAAATGAACTTTGTAGAAACTGATGATGTTGTGGCATAATCTTGTGTAGCGACTGCTGGAATTACAGTCAGGAAGCACTCATGTCCATCTTCTGATATTTTAGACACTTCCCAGCTCTATGATAGTGGGAAATTCCCATATCTTCTGTCTCAGTTTCCTCATCTATAGAATGTTATAAGAATAGTACCTCCCTCCCAGAGTAAGAATAAAATGATATATACTATAAAGTGATATATAAATGCTATTTCATCATATTCATATGTAAATACATATATATGTGTATATGTATATATATGCTTATATATATGCACATATATATATAAACTATCTATTGAATATAAGAAATCATAGTAGATCTCCTCCTTCTTTTTGTCTTCAAAGGTCTCAAACCCAGAAAATAGCCAGTTACTTCATAGCAGCCTACTATCACATTACTCATATTTGACTAGCTACTTTTTTTTCACTGACTTCACCCTGAGGTTTATGGTCTCACCAGTCCTTAAGATTTAACCCCTGTTGACCTAGGCTATGACTGTAGTCCAAAATACCATCCTCTGCAGGCTCCCATGCTCTGCTCACCATCATTTATAATTGATGATTATATCATCTCAGAGGAAGTAATATGACCTCATCTTTTTCCCAGACTCTCTATTTGTGTCAGCATTTCTCACTCTTCCCCTATTTTCTTTTTACAACAAAAACTTGTTACCTTAAGTTCTATAAGTAAAGCTAACTCTGAAACAAGACAGGCTTTAATTTGTATTCTGGTAAATTTGGTGATATGCTCATAGACAGCTAGGGTGGTATTATACTTTCTATTTTATAGAATGTCT
Organism: Bettongia penicillata ogilbyi; assembly: GCA_023548195.1. Classification (NCBI taxonomy): domain Eukaryota; kingdom Metazoa; phylum Chordata; class Mammalia; order Diprotodontia; family Potoroidae; genus Bettongia; species Bettongia penicillata. The sequence continues at coordinate 17,390,009 of JAJHZJ010000318.1, forward strand.
TTTATTTCTTTTATAATTCTCCAGAACTTTTGGTATGGTAAGATATACTTTGGGAGGTTTCAAAATTGTCTGACTATATGAAATTGACATCCTTTGAAAAATTTGCTTTTAGTTGCAAAAGTATTTCACTGCCTCCTATGCAAAGCATTGTAATAGGTATTATAGATAAATAGAGAAAAACGTAAAGTCCTTGCTCTCTGTAATAATAGCTAGTATTTATTTATACATCACTTTTACATTTGAAAAACAATTTATAGACCTTTTATCATTGAATCAGTTTCTTCTATTACACTGAAGGGGACTTAATATGTACACAAGTAAGGATAACATGATTTCAGGAGGATAAGATTGAGCATAAGGGTTAATATGTATGTAATCAGGAACAATTAAATATTAAAAATATATATATGTGTGTGTATTCAAAAAATCAACATGCCTGCTGTGCTTGCAAGTAAAAGTCATGTTTCTGTCCTATCATTGATTAGGCATGGACTCAGAGTTGTTGATTTCACTAATATGAAGGAATTATCTTAATCTATATTACCTTTCCCGATCTCCCCTCCAATCATTGATGAGATACTTGTGTGGTTTATATAGGAATAACACTCAGAAATATAGCCTGCATAGTACCAACTGATAAACAATGAATTCACAAGGAAAAACCCAAATGCACATGATTATCACAAATGTATATAGTGTCTCTCCCCCAGTCCCCCCTCCCCAGGAGCTGCAAAGAATCTACATAGAGTACCTCATTCATTCTCCCAAATGCCTGAGACTCGGGAAGGAACCAAATTATTATCATCATTTGCAGATGGGGGAAATGAAGCTAAATGAATGAATCTAAGGAGTTCCTTCCCCCATGCCAGGCTCAGTCTTCACCAGACATACATGTGTTCCTAAATTACTTGAAAACAAGGAAAATGATTGCTACCAATTAGAGGCCAAGCATGGCTCTTGTTCCTTACTGTTCATTTTCTCCCCAACTATGTCTTCATATGCAAAATGAAGGGGCAGGCTGAGATAGTTAAAACGTTTTTGTTTAAAATATTCTGATAATTGCAACAACAAGTTGAATTGTTTGTATTACTTGAAGTCGTTATTTCACTTGATGCTTATTGATGATCAGTGGAGAATATCGGGTCAATCAGTTAGATCTAAACATCAATTTAATTACATCCAACCTCAAAAAGCAGACATCAGGCAGGAACACTCCTACAAATGCCTGTAAGAAAACTACTTAAGCAGACAGGGCGACAATATTCATGCCTAAATGAAAAGTCACCCTAAAAGAGATGGCTTACTCTCTAAAACCCCAGGACAGTATCTCTATTCTGGTACAATGTGACTCTACAAATTGTAGAAACCTGGAGCTAGGAAGAGCAATTAGGTGGCAGAGTGGATACAGCACCAGGCTTGGGAATCAGGAAGACTCATCTTCAGGAGTTCAAATGTGGCCTCAGACATTTACTAGCTATAGGACCTTGGGCAAGTCACTTAGCCCTGTTTGCCCCTTGTTCCTCATCCATAAAATGAGCTGAAGCAGTAAATGGCCAACCACTTCAATATCTCTGCCAAGAAAACACTAAATAGGATCATGAATAGTTGGAAATGACTGAACAGAAACAGGAGCTAGGTAGGATCCTACCCTGAATACTCTTATTTTACAATCCATTAATTTGAGTACCAAAAAAGTTAAGTAATTTGACAAAGTATTCACAAGCTGTTCTGAGACTAGAACTCAGTTTTTCTCCCTCGGTCCAGATCTCTTTCCGTTAAAGTCCGGTGATTTTCAATCTTTAGCAGTAATAACCTAACAAAACAAGATAGAAAAACACAACAATAAAACCCATAAAATAGAGATATCTCTCTAAAAAAGCAGAGGGTCCATATTGTTCACTCTCTTCATGCCTCTTCTCCAAATGTGTGCAGTTATGTTTGTTGTTACTGAAAAAAGTCCAGTACAGTGGACTGAGAACTGGTTCCTGGCTCTACCACTATCTAGGGTAGCAATAGCATGAATTTAGCTATGGAAGGGACAGTAGAGTTCAAGTCAAGATCCTTGACAGAAATTACAAACAGAAAGATAGGGCCTCCAACTATCTGACCATAGACAATGCGTATATCATTACCAGAGAGAGAAGCACCAACATCTGGGTTTTCAAAGCAGGTGGAGGACGATTGAGGGAGGGAGTCCTTAGCAACTACCCACTCTCTTCTGGCACACCAACCTTCTTCCAAAAAAATAAACCTCAAAGCAAAACCTCACCTCAGAGTATATATACTCTTTTTCAGGGCTGGAGGGCAAGACCCTTGTGACCTAGTGCCTCATTAGAATTTAACAAAGGCCTTATTAATGGGTAGGGAAGATCTTTAATTCTTCCCCCCACCCTCATTAACCTTACATTAACATTACATCCCCCCTTCTCCATGCACCTACATGAACAGACTAATCAGGTTACTTTATTTCTTTATGCGTCATAGAGACATATGACTGGAAGAGAATTTGGGTTAGTTATATAGCAAGAGTTGGGGGTATCCAAAGGTTCCTCCAAATGAAATTACCTTCTATATCCTCAGGTCATGTGTTGAATGCACAGTTATTTGCATGTTTTGTCTTCCATCAGAGTGTGAGTCCCTTGAAGCCAGGGAGAGTGCTTTTGTCATGCCTGTGACACACAGTAGGTAATTAATACATCCTTGCTGACTGACTGACTAACTGGGTGCTCAACTGACATAGTCAAAAGGTAAAGTAAACTAGAGGAACGCTCCACGTAAAATTCTGCGAAGGATTTATGGTGAGTTATGGACCAAAGATGGGAAGGGGCTATATCTGAACCATTTAAGGAAGTACCTACAGCAATGAGGCCACAGAGCCAAACAGATTATGTGGGAAAGTACAAACAACGTTGTGGCTAAATGCTTTCTTCATTACTTTCCATCTCTTAAATTCTACGATTCTGTCCAACTGATTCTTTTGTTTTTTTTCTCTCTCACGTAGTTTCACTTTACTTTTCCATGATCTATCCATTTATTTCCATTACCGATAACAATATAGAACTGATTTATATTTTGATTATTTTATTTAATAAATAGATTTTATGATCCTTATTCTTAATTTATTGCAGCTGATTTAATTTCTATTCTATTTTCTTAAAAAAGAAAGAAAACTAAATTATTTTAATTTTATTTGTCTCTCAGTTTATCTTCTGCCCATTTCAAATGCATTGTGAGAGGCCATTGATTTAAATTAAAAAGTTCCCAAATCATTCTATAGCTATAAATTGATTGAAATGAAAACAAAGCAAGGAACACAATTTGAAGGCAAGGAACATAGAGACAATTGTCAGTCCCTGTATTACAGACAGATGAACTGTTCCCATGTGACAAGATTAGACATCAAATCATAAGTTTAACTTACAAGGAGAAAATGAAGGTATATGACACTCCCTTTGGAAGGGGTCATTTGTTGATATGTACAAGAAACATTTCCCACTTACTTTCTTTTTCACACTTACTTAAAGGCTCACTTTTCACAGTTCATCCTCAATTTTAGAACAACTTGAAAGCACCTAGCATTTCCCAAGCTCCTTTCCTAATAGACTACCTCAGAGTAGCCTGACCTAGCTGTCAGTCAGTACCCTGGGCTGGCACTATCTCAAAGAGTACAGATCTAGTTAATTGCACTAGAATAAATATCTCTTTGCTACCAAAACAAAAGAAGTGTATATGTTTTTGACGCTGAGCAGCTCAACCCTTACAGAGTAAACAGAAGCAAGCAATAATATTTATATGTATTTACATATAAATGACTATAGATGTATAGCAGCATCTATATATGACATGCATACAGAAGCTATATGCCTGACTCTTCCTCACTATATATTTATACACACATATATATGAGTTTATATGTGTATATATATTATATATATGTATCATAGTATTATGTATAAATGCATAAATATAACACATTATAAGACATAGATAAATTATAAATCTATACATCTCTGTATATATACACATACATATATAATATACGTACACATACATATACGTTGTGTGTATGCAATGCCTAAGTCATGGTGATTTATAGAACCATGGAAGGTAAAGTTGTATCAAAGGGATGAAAGTTACTGCTTACTTTTCATCAGAAAGTGTGCAATGATACTTCTGAAAATAATTGATACTTCTGAAAATAATCCAAATATTAACCTATGGTGGAGACTAGTGAGGAGTCTTTGTATGTGTGTGTTTGAAATAAACTCTTTCCTGAACAAGATTTGATAATATCATTTCCTTTTATTTCCTTCTTTCTCTCAAGAAAAGATAGGGGGAAATGTAAATTATTTGTGTTTCTTAATCCTCTAACTAACCTCTCTGTGTTCTGTTCTCCTTCCTTATGTCAGACTCTGCCCTAAACCAAGTATTCTCTGTCTCCATATTAAAGTGCTACCACCACCAAGTCCTACTTAGGCAACGTTTCAAGATACTTTCTTTTTACTCTCTCAGCAAAGCTTTTCTTCTTTCTGTGTCCTATTCCATCATAGATAATTTACAAGATCTTCTGCCCTAGGCTCTCAGCGTGGTCTGTGGGAGACATACAAATCAGGGGCTCACCTCAAACCATTATTTTTAGAAGACTGCAATGCTACTGAGGTGTTATTTTTTTTATTTTTATTTTTTTTACAGACCACTTAAACGCGAAAGGAATTAAGCTATTTCAAATGGGATTCAAAAGAAGAGTCTCAAGTGAATGAGAAAATATTTGAGGGAAGTTTGAAAAGGGTAAAAATTTTGGATCCTAGTAGATACCCATCTAGCATGTCTATGAATAAGAATGACTGCCTACCATGGAATTGTAAAAGAAGAGTTATTGGGCCTAGATTTGGTGACTGGATGACAACTTCCTACTAGGCAAGCATATGCCAGAATGGATAGAGCATCATACCTGGAGTCAAAAAGAGCTGAGTTCAAATCTACCCTCACTTTCCTCCTTGCTGAATGATGCTAGAGAAATCAACTTCTACATGCCTGTTTTTTTTTCACTTATATATGAGGGTGATAATAGTACCTACAGCCCATGGTTGTTGTGAGGATGAAATAAGATAGCATTTGTAAAGCACTTTGCAAACCTTAAAGTGCCATAAAAATGCTAGATAGCTATTAAAAACTAAATACCTTGATCTAAGCATTCACTTTCAAAGCAGAATATCCTTTTAAGAAGCAAGAATTCAACTGTGCTGTCATTATTACTGTTGTGCCAAATGACTTGTAAAATAAAATAAATGAGATCCAGGGTACCTAGCAAACCAAGACAACCTACAATTCATCATTTCACTGTCAAACTGCTCTCTGATAGTCTCAAAATGAGGGCAAGAAAGAGGATTACTTCTGACCTTCCACTGATCAGAACAGTGTTATTCTTTATCTCACTTCACTGATTTCTGACTAGCATAGCATTTTTGTATTGTCTTAGTTTTCTCTCTTCATAAATCAGAGTTAAGATCTGCAAAGCTACAGGACCAGTCCTGCTTCTGTTAAGCACAGCAAACTTCAATTATAGTACCTAGAGCTTTTTTCTAAGGACTCACAAGCATGTCTTCTAAGTAGAATCAGGGTTAGAGTTACTAATACCATGCAGCCTCAGAAGAAATGTATAAGCATGATATTTAACACAACTTTAGGTAATGTGGTATAGCAGATCAAATATTGAACTTGAAGTCAGGAAGACCTAGGTTGAAATCTCACCCTGGATACTTACTATTTGTGTGGCTTTGTATAAGTCAATCGACCTATTTGAGATTCAGTTTCCTCAACTGTAAAAGGAGGGAGATGGTTTCTAAGTCACCTCCCAGCTTGAAATCCATGTGTCCATGAGAAATAACTGTCATGGAGTAATTGGATCATGTCATTTTTTATATCCAATGACAGCCATAACTTGGTGAAGCAGGGATAGAAGAAAAATAATTACATGATAATTATAAATTTAAAAGGAACGAGTTGTACATAATAGATTTGCAATTTCATATACAATCATCTTTTTTTCCTATTCTGCTGTTATGGAAATGCTTGTTTTATTTCTTGAGATCAAAATAAAATAGATAAAATTTTAAAAAACACAAATGACATTTGGCTTCTTCAGACTTGCATATGAGATCAGCAAAATAACCAGTGGAGGGTAGTAATAGGACAAGAAATGCAAAAGGGAAAGGAAGAATGAGACAACGAATGCCTTACGATGGTACTCCTGGGCTCTTTAAGGCTATGTCAGTGGAATGTCTTCTCTGGGAGGCTCTGTCTTGATGAAAAAGCTTTAAGAGCTATTCCAGAAAATGATGTCTGCTTTTTAAGGACCAGTCAGGTAAGGACAGAGAAGTTCATCACTAATAGTAACAGCCCAGTTGATGATAAATGATTTGTCTCCAGCAACAGAAATTAAACAAAATGAAAGAAAATGGTACATTAACAAGACTGAGAGATTTTTGTAGACCCTATCTCCATATAGCCTCCATTGAAGCTATTTCAAGATTTTAGTAATATTGAATCAGTATTCCTAATTTTGGCTCATTTTGTGATCCTGAGGAAGTGACTTCGTCTGAAATTCAGTAGCATTCTTAATAAGGCAGGGAAAAGATTTGCATATGAAAAGTATTATGTACTACAAGGCCATGATTTTCTTTTGATCGTTATATGATTTCATCAGTGTATAGAGCTCCTTTTGAAGAAGCTCTTCCTATTTATGTAGATCAGCAACTATTTACTGACATAAATTTTTAGATAATTTCCTGGACAACTGAAAGTTTAGGAAACTTGACCAGGAATAGCTATTATGTATCATAAAAGACTTGAACCAGTTCATCAAACTTTATGTCCACTGCCCTCTACACCTTTGAGTCTTTGAAAATATTAGCTTGTTAAACCAATTAAATTTGTTCTTGTTCAGTCATTTTAGTCATGTCCAACTTTTTACGTGACCCCATTTGAGGTTTTCTTAACAAAGGTACTAGAGTGATTTGCCATTTTCTTTTCTCAGCTAATTTTATATAGAAGGAAACTGAGGCAAATAGGATTAAGTGATTTACCCAGGGTCACATAGCTAATGAGTATCTGAGACTGAATTTGAACTCAGGTCTTCCTGACTCTGGGTCCAGAGCTTTATTCACTGTGCCACTTAGCTGTCCAAAAGACCTTTTAGGGTAATACTATTTATGCTGGATTAATGAAGATTACAGATACTTTGAATATTCTCATACAGTAATATTCTTTTTTCCCCAAATCCAGTATAGAGGACAGACCTGAGGCAGTGTATGTTGAAAATAGTGGACTTGAAATATAAAATCTCAGACTTGCAGGGACGTAGTCAAAATAAATAATAGTAAAGCAGAGGAAGCACTACAGTCAGATTCTCCAAACATTCCCCTCCATACAACTTTAAAATAACACTTCAGATTAAAATCTGGGGCAGCAGAGCCAGCAAAAGGTCAGGGTGAAACTTCTCCCAGCCCAAGACAACTTAGAAGGTCAAAAGGAAATCTGTGATATGGGATCAAGGCTGACCTGGAGCCAATATGGATGCAAGAACAGCAGTGGGACTTGGTGTTGGTGACAGCATCAGCAGCTTTATGTTACTACTGTGCATTACTGGATGCAGGACTGGATGCTGTTTGGCAAGTCCATTGCCTATAAACACTTTTGAGTCACACACAGTTCAAGGGCAGAGAAGAGTGCATTTGGTCGTGAAGGAACAGGCAGCCTGAGAAACAGTATCACTTTTAATCACAATGAATCAGGAATGATAAGAAGCAGTTTCACTTGAGTCTACAAGGGTAAAGGCCAGAACCCACAGCAGGAGAACAGTAACCACACTGGATCATACCCTCTTTGAAGTACCACAAACTACTACCTCCTAACCCCCTCCCCAAAAATAGCTCTGAAAACAGCAGTGGAAACAAAAACCCTGAAGTTTGGGGCAGTGCCCTTTCCCCCACCCCCTCTGCCCTACATGCCAAGGACAGAACTGAACTTGAAAATAAAGTTCAAAGTCAAGTAATAGTCTGGAAAAAAATAATAAAACTGCAACAGCAAACTTACAATAAAACACTATTATGGTCCCAGGAAAGATCAAGACTCAAATGTAATTCCTCCTCAGTATGTCATAGAATTTCTAATTGCCTTCAAGATTAATTTTTAGAGAAAGTCTACCCTGATCCCCCCCCCATATCAAGTACTACTTTGAATGTACTTTTGTTTATTCTGTGTATGTGTCTTTCCCTAATATAATATAAACTCTCTGAGGACTTAAACTCTTTTATTTTTGTCATTGTATTGCCAGTATCTAGCTCAGTGCCCATCTCATGGTACATCCTCCATAAATGGCTAGTGAATGAATGAAAAGCACTATTGCTGTCCCACTTATATTACCTAAAGTTATCACCATTCTTTTACAATCAGTGAATTAAAACTGTTACACACCTAATAAATATGTATTCTTATTCCTTCTTTAAATCCCAACTCTAATATCATCCTTTCTAAGAATTCTTTTCTTAATCCTATTTTTGGTAACTACCTTCTCCTCAGACCTAATAGTTCTTTGGGGCCACTCTAATGTAGTTGTCATGTAATATTATGAATTAAAATTATACTTACTTGAACCTGGTCCTCCTACTAGATTTTCAGTTCCAGAAGGTCAGGGATTAAATTCTTATTTGGTCATTAAATGTGTGGTTAAATATAGAAATAAAGCAATAGAAAGCAATGGGAAAAGAGTAGTAGGTTTGGAGGATTCAGGATCCCAATTTCAGCTTTTCTAATTGTTAATATTGCCCATTTTGACTATAGACAAATCACTTCACCATTCTAGTCTCATTTTCCTCATTTGTGAAATGAAGGGATGTACAGTTCCTTCTAGTTCTAAATAAAGCACCTTTTAATTCTGTGGTAGTAGAAAGAATACTAAAGTCAGAAGATTGCATATATATCTCTTTGTGTGGCATCATTGCAAGTTTCCTGGTTTCCCAGTACATACACACACACACACACACACACACACACACACACACACACACACACCCCTAAATGTTGCTGCCTCCAGGGGACAGAAAAACACCATTCTATCATACACCCTCCTCTGGTTTCCTGACTCAACCTGGACTTCAGGGGAAGGAGAAAAACATCAATTTATCAGCTCCTCCCATGACTCCCTTGACAGTTGCCTAATTCCCTAAAAAAACTACATCCTGAGACCAAACCCTTACCTTTAGATATTGATACCCTATCTGAACTCATTTCTCAGTGATTAACAAATTGTCACCTAGTAATTCCCTTCCTATCCTGGTAATTCTGTACCCTTGGCTGTCATCAAACCCCATTCTCTCTCTCCCTCTGCTGGTCCCTTATTCCTGTCTTTTAATACAACACTCCCTTCTCACATTCGATGAATTATTCTAAAGATCTCCAGTCCTTCCACTATGCTCTCTGAAATTCGGGCTCCATAGCTAACTTATTTTTAAATGCTAAATCTTTTCTGTTTCTGCTCCTTCAAATTTCTGGCTCTTACTGAGATCTAGCTCCCTCTTAATGACATAACATCAGTGGCCAACCTTTGTATTACTATGTGTAACACTATGTGTAAAGCCAAATTGATTTACTATTACCCACTAAGTCAGGGAGCTTACACAATTTTTTAATTGTGTAAGAGATTGTGTAAAAAATTGTGTAAGCTCCATAACCTGGTGTGTAATAGTAAATGAGTTTGGCATTATAATTGTTGATTAGGGGACTGGACTATTACTTCATCAGACTATTACTTCATCAATGTATTCAACTACTATTTATTCATTCAAACAAGTACTGTCAACCCATAGATAATACAAATGTCAACCCCTCTAGAAACAAAGCACCAATCTCTTTCCTAAAGGTCTTGGTAAGCACTTCTTTATTGGTACTCATGACAAGATTCCTTCTCAGTTGTTTATAATCTAAAGGTATACATATGGATTCTCTAAACAGGATAACAACCAAGGTTATATAAGTCATTTGTTTACAAAAGTTAAATAAGTTATCTGTAAGTGGTTAAATATAACCTGTTCAAAATAATAGTTTCATCAAAACTATTCAATCCTTAAATAGACTACAGTTACAAAATTGAGACACTTATGTTAAGCTACACTAAGCAGAGTCATGTAAGTCAAGCTACTGTTATTATGTTCACTACACACTGGTCACATTTTTCACTCATTCCCCTGAGCCTACTCATCAAGATAGGGAATATTAGATTATTCTTCTCTCCCCATTGAAACTTCCAAGCTCTACTGCTATTTCTTGTCATCACTCAGGAATCTTGCTTCCTTCGAGATTCATCAAATTAATATATATCATACAATCAATATTCTGATTGCTATTCTCTACATACCTCCAGGATTTACCACTTTTTTCTTTAATTAAGTCAGTGCCTGGTAAAGTCTTTCTTTCCTCCTAAACTCTTCTCATATCAGGAGGCTTCACCATATAGCCAAGTCAACTAGTTTCTCAATTTACTCGTCTTCCATCACCTACTCCTCAATTCTCCCACATATACATACAGAAATTGTTATACCTTTGATCTTACCACCACCTGTGTATGTACTACCTTCATGTTAATGAACTCTGAAATATCTTTATCTGATTACAATATTTTTTCATTCATCATTCCTTCTGTCTTAAAATTCCAGTTCCTATTCTTCATACCTGATATAGACTCAAATTCCTTGACTTCTTAGTTCTTTCTCTATTCAATACCCCTGTAGTGACTACACTCTTGTTTTTCCCAACTTGACCCCTAAGTAGACCAGTTTGACTCTACTGTTCTCATCTCTTGGGTACCTCACCCCTTTTTCTATCTCAAATATTGCCCTGTGAAGGGCAGGTTTGTATTAGTCCCACCATCTGCTCCCTTCAATCTTCTTCCCCTTCTGCTGAATGACATTAGAGGAAATCATACAATTATGCTGAATGCATCTGCTGGTATATGGTAGACTATGTTTATGCTACAGAATCTCAAGTGGAATCTCACTGAAGCAAGGCATTTCTCAGCTCCCTAAAGTGACTCACTATCCCATTCAACAGTACCTTTTCCAATTGTATTCTTCCTTCTCCAAACTTCCAATGCTGTCCCATGCCCTCACCCTCTCAGAGGATAACATTGATGCAATTGAACTGAACATTTTGAGGCTATTTACTATCCTATTCTCCTTTCTTCCTCTTATCATATCACTCAAATGATTTCTGCATCTATCTTCTCCTTCACCCTTGTTTCATATGAAGAGGTGCCCTTATTTTTTGCCCAAGGCAAACCCTTTTATATATGAATGATCTTATTTCATCCTGTCTTCTCAAGTAGATTTCCCTCTCAATCATTCATTTATCTTAATTTCCCATTGTCTGCTAACTCTTTTTTATCACCTATAAATATGCCCATGTCTCCCTTATCTAACACCACCACCACCACCACCAAATTCAAACAGACAAAAACCCTTACTTATTGCATCGTTCTTTGCTAATTATTCTCCTAGATTTCTCCTCATTTTTGTGACTAAATCTCCTTGTGAAGGATGCCTACAATAGATGTTTCTACCTCCTTCCTTCTCACTCTCTTTTAATCTCTTTACAACCTGACTCCCCAAATCATCACCATTCAATTAAAACTGCTCTCTCCAAAGTTATTAATGTCTTAATTTCCAAGTCTAATTTTTTCTTAATCCTCTTGCTTCTTGACCTCTTTATAGATTATGAAATGGTTTGATTTCCCTCTTGTACTTAAAACCTTCTTCTCTCTGGGTTTCTGTGACATTATTCTGTTTGAAACTTCTCAGACTCTTTTGATACTTTATCATCCAGGTCATGCCCACTAACTATGAGTATCCCCCAGGGCTCTTTTAAAGCTCTTTTCTTATTCTCTATACTGTTTCTTTTTGTGATATCTTCAGCCTCCATGAATTTAACATACATCTACGTATTCATCTCTAACCTCTTTTCAAACTTCCAATCTCTTATCAACAGTTTCTTAAATATCTCAAATTGGATGATTTATAGACATCTTCAATTCAGTGTATCCAAAATTGAACTCTTTACTTTTCTTTCTAAACCCTCCCTCCCTTCTAACTTTCTAATTAATATTGAGTGTATCACCATCCTTCCAGCCATTCAGGCTTTCAACCCAGGAGTAATCCCTTACTCCTCAAAAGCTCTGCTACCCAATATCAAATCTGGTTCCAGCTCCATTCTATTCTACCTTTATAATAACTTATATGTACTCTCTATCTCCTTTAACATTCCCACTACTTTATATCAGACACTTATCAACTCATACATGGAGTATTGCAACAGTTTTTTTTTGAACTCAGTGTCTCAACTCTCTCTTTACTTCAGTACATTCTTCACTTAACTGTCAAATTGATCTTCCCAGGATAGAGGTCTGACTATGACATCCCAATTCAATTAACTCCACAGTCTCCATATTACCTCTCTGTTCAAACAGAAAATCTGTTCTTTGGCATTCAAAGCACATCATTATGTGCCCTCCTCCTATTTTTCCAATCATCTTTCACCTTACTCTCCACCATATACTCTACAATTCAGAGACACTGGCCTAAATGATATTCCCATCTTACTGCTCCTTGCATTTCATTGACTTTCCCCCCATGCCTAGAAGTCTCAGTTCTCATCTCTGGCCTCCTGGAGTTCTGAACTTCTTTCTAGTTCCAGCTAAAATCCAATTTTCTACAAGAAGCCATTCCCAATTCTTATTAAAATCGATGCCTTTCCTCTATTGATTATCTCTAATGTACCCTGTCTCTTTTTTGTACATAGTCATTCACATGTTGGCTTCCTCCATGAGTCTTTGAACTCGTGGAGAGTAGAGATTGTCTTTTGCCTTTCTTAATGTTTCCCAGAAATTAGCCCAGTGCCTCCCACATTGTCGAAAGTTAATAAATGCTTGTTGGCAGATCAGTTGACCTGGTCTGGATTTTCAGTTCCTTCTCTTACAAGAACTGTGGTCTTGTAGATAATATTGTTGGGGAAAAATAATATTCTTCAGTATATCTCAGTTTCTTCATCTGTAATATGAAAGTAAAAATACTTATAACACTTACCTGAAAAAATGAGGCATTTTATAGTATGAAAAGCACTATCTAAATAGGAACTATTATTCTGTAAAGAGAGAGGTCAAAGGGAACACAACCACTATTCTTGTTCTGTGAAATATGGGTATCTTCTCTTAGCTTGAAAACATCATTTTTTGACTTACTGGTTAGATTTCATTGAAAAGACAAATTCTGGTGCCCAAATTGCTATCATCAAAATGAAACAACAACAAAAAAAGCAGATAAAAATGTTTCATTCATGTGAAGGTCAAACTGTTTCTTGAAAGAGTATATCTAAGTGTTTTTCAAAACCATTTCTCAGGGTCAGCTTAGTTTTCTACTAGTGGAAAATATTTTACTTTAAAAAAATGAAGGAGGGCCTCTTCCTTAATGTTTCCATTAATTTTACCTAAGATGTCAGGCATGATTTTTTTTTCATTTCTTTACTAGAGGCAGGGCACCCTTTTACTAGAAAAATAAATCTATATTTAAAACTCCAGGTACATTTGTGGGAGTACTCAAATGGAACTGTGATCTTACCATTTAGGGAATTTTCTTCAACAATGCAGATCACAACTAAATTAGCCTGTGTGTGACTTTCATTTAAAGTTCCTATACTTTCAACATGGGGAATCCACTCAACATTCTGAAGGTCCTACTTGCTTTTTCTCCAACATCATAAGGATATCAATAAAGTAAATTTCTCTTCCCTCAATTCCATGATTATATCTTTTGAATCTGTTCTTCAGAGTTTCTTATGAATTATATATTATAACTTTTGTTTTCATAGGAATACTGAGGTTATTAAAGAAACTGCATTTTTCTGATGGAAATTTATCCCATTTGTCTCCTAACCCCATTTAATCCAAATCACTATCTGTACTGCATGTTCCAGGTATGTATATATTTGTATTTGTATAGATATAGCATATATATGATATATACTTATCATATAATATACATAGTGTATATCTATAGGTTATTGATCCAAACGGATGCCTCAATCTGTGTAACAGGAACTTAATTCACTTGAATCCTCTTCAAGAATGAAGGACAAAGAAGAGCAATGAATTGATAAATATTTATTAGGTGTCTACTATGTGCCAGGCACTGATCTAAGCACTAGCGATATTGAAAGAAGAAAAAAGACAGTCCCAGTGCTGAAGGAGCTCACAATTTATTGGAAGAGACAACAAGCAAACAAATACGTGCTAACAAGCTATATGTAGGATAAAAAGGAAATAATAAGACGAGTGAAGGAACCAGAGTTAAGAAGGATTGGGAAAGATTCCTTGTCCAAGATTGGTTCTTTCCTATGTGACATTTGCAGTGACAAACCTTCACAAATGGATTCCACAACCTGAATTTTCTAATTCATTAACGTATCACTATATATCAGATCACATATTGAATGGCCACAGTCATTCTAATAGTTTTGAACCTGAAAGGTAGAAAGCATGTAGTCCGAAAGACTAATGTGTGCTCAGAAAGAATAATTCTTGGTTTTCAAATTGAAATAAGGACTACTTTCCTCAGTTTATTAAATGGACAATCATTTCAGAAAAAAAAATATTTTTTCTGTTATTTGCTATTATTTTTGCTATTATTGTGGACCTCAGATAATAAAAGAATGTTCCTATGGAAAACTTTCTTGAAGCTCTGGATGTATACTCAATTACTCAACTTGTTGACTTTGTAGATATGAAATAAATCAGCTCCTCATAAAAATTTAAAGGACTCATGACTAAATAATGAAAGCACAATCCATATGCATATGATGATTATAATGTAGAAATGTAGCATGATTAGTTTATTTTTGATGGGTGAGAAATATTATCAGAAAAGTGGAAGCCCACATTGAGTCCTTGATGTTGATATATAAATTCAGTTTCCTGAGAATTTTTCCTTAATTCCACTAACAATAAAATGCAATATTTTAAAAAAATCAGTGCTATCAATTCTAAAGTCCTGTTTTTGATGTTTATATTTCTGCATAATTAAATTAAAGGAAAGTATGAAAAGTCAAAAGAGACAAGTCATTGATCAAATGGATCTGTTTGTAAATAAGAGAGCTTTTTAATTCAGTGGAAGACTGAAATTAGGAAACTTACCACTAATGTATTTTTTTAACCCTAAAACATTTACCATATTGTCAAATGCCTTTCCTATCATTGTATAGTGAAAATATGCAAGGTTTTTCTTTGGGACAATGTTATTATATCACTAAATATTACTCTGCAACTCTCTCAAGTAAAAGTCGTGTGCTAGACTAATGAATGGCATGGGATTCTCTCTGTCTTTGGAATGTATTTTGCTTTTGGTTTCTGATGCAAATTTTAGTTATTTCTCATTCCATCATAGTGTTATATGAATTTTTATGAAGTGTTAGTGGACTTTATCTTGCTTTGTTCTTTCCATTTAAACATGCTGAAATATTCACTGAATGTTAACACATAAGAACAGGTTAAGTGGCTTCCCCCACCATACTTTTACCCAACTCATTCTAAATTTTAAAGTAGTTAAAATGGTAAGCGTATACAATTACGTGTTATCTGTCTGTAAAACAAAGAAGAAATATATTAGCAACTATTTTCTAGCTAATTTGATTAATTTTAATGTTGGATCAGAATAATTCTAGTTATAAAGAAGATTTTTTTTCAAGTCAAGTTTAAATACCCTTTATAATCTAATTTTATTTTTATTATCAACTATTAATATTATTATCCAGATTTATCTCCTATTGCTCTCCAATACTAGTTCTTTTTTCCAGTTAAGATAATTGCTTCACTTTCTCTTGAATACATCCCATGCATTTCTACCCCAATTTCTCCTCCTGCTCTTCTGATCTTTCTTCAGTGTGATACATTTCTTTATTTTCTTCCCCTTAAATCATAACCAGTCCTTCTAACAGTTCACCTCAAGTCTTCAAATGCCACTCTACATTCTAGAATGCTCATTTCTCATGTGTATATGACTTATTTTGGCATATGTATACATATGTTTGTATATATGTATATGTATGTATAATGTTACTTTAAACCAAGTATTAACTGCCATAGGTATATGTGAGTATGTGGGTATGTGGGTGTATGGGTGAGGTATATTTAAATTCCTTATATTCTTTGTAGAAACTTGGTTTAGCAGGGACATTATATGGGTTTTACCTATTGCACTAGCATCTAACTGGTGCTTCATGAAGTGTGTGTGTGTGTACACACATACATAAATTTCATATATAGTTTGTATGTATAGACATAGACATATACATTCATTTATTGCTTATCTTTCACAAGAGAATATTTACTTCAAATCCATAATCATAAATGTACAGACTTATTCCCCAGTACTTGGGATGAATAATCCTTCTCCCTACCTTATACTACTTCAATTTCTGAGGAGTGGAAAGGGATTTGGTAGTTTCTGTGGTGCACAGTCAAAGCTTCAAGTTCAAAACTGCTCTCCATCTTGAGTCCCAGGTACCTTGGCTTCTCAGGGCTTCCATGACAGAGTGGCTAGCTGCACCATCCCTTCTGGAATCCTGACTCCATTACTGCCATGGATCCAATTCTTGGGCACAAAGGGGATTACCACTCTTACTTAAAATTGAGAAGAAAAAATGATACAGAACAGGAATTGAAACACCCTAGGCCCATTTTCAGAGCTGGGTTAAAAGAGGGAACAGGAGAAGGAAGACCCTTTCCTCCACTGGTTTATTTCATGGGGTCCAGAGATAATTTGGGTAAACTGTGATCTTCACTCATGGAAACAGATAAGAATGACCGAAAAGAGTGGGGAATCAGTCCTGATAATTTTAAAGATTTAGACACCAATCAAAGGATATTAAACTCACCCATTTAGCTGGGGATTTTGAGGTCTTCTTATTAAGCAAATTGGGCATGCTCAGACAAGTCCAGGTATCATCCTATTTAAATTCTCCTCAGCAAACAGAAAGGGATTCATTTTTTTTTAACAGTCCTCATCCCAAATTTAGAAGAGCTCTTCATGGTCTCTGAAGAGGCATAAGCAATGTTCCTCCACTTACTTCCCTAGTGCCAGAGTCACATCAAAACAGTCACTATCATATGTAGTCTCATATGTACAAATAAAAATAACTGATCTCCAAAAACAAGACTTTTCAGATTCACAAAACAAGAAACATTTTGCAAAGTTCCCCAAATAAACCAACAAAATAAGAAGTGTTTTGAGGCCATTCTCAACCCATGAACAAAAGAAAGAGCGAAGGTAAAGGCAACTCACTTCTGTTATAAATAGAAAACTGAGCTCTTTAAACTACATGATGCTTTAGAGCCTAGGGACCACTTGTCACAGCCCTTCTCTCAATTGAGAAAATTGTTTTGGGTGGAAAGTCTTCCAATGATTCACTGTGTAAGACCATCCAACTGGGTTGTATACTAAGTGGCACAAGGCCATGCTAAAATTTCATCTGTCCCTCTTGGACAGATGACTCCCCCCAGAAATCCCAAGAGTTTCTCAAAGCCTGGATAAAAGAAGGAGCAGAAGAAGGAAGAGTTTTCTCTCTCATCAATTCAGTTCATAGTTCCCATGTTGCAAAAGATAAAAATTGTTGAAAAGGGAGAAGTGGAAAACAGCAGAAAGAACATCCATAAATTCTTTATTTTGTAAACTCATGCACTTTTCTGAGTTATCTGAACTCCAATAATTAACATCTTTTACAATCAACTTTGTTGGAGGGAGTGATGAATTAGGCCACAGCAATGGAAACAGATCAAGACAAGAAGATGGCTATACAGTTAGTTACAGTGTAAAATAAATGAGGTTAGCACTATATTTGCTTCCTTAATCTCCACTATCTTTCCTTCTTCATATGATCTTGAGAAATTAGCATTTTATTCTTCATTCTAGAAGAGTATATCTATTTGCTAATAAATCATTTATGAACACCAACTGTGGTGAAAGCATTATGAGGATAACAAAATATATAAATAATGCTCCTGCCAGAGCATATCAATACATTTTAGGTCTGGATAAATGTGTACCAACCTTCTTGAAGAAGACCATGACATTAGGGAGGTGATGCCATGGCATGCAAGGGAACTGGATTTAAGTGAGGAAGAGCTGAACAAAGTCACCAGCCTCACTTTCTCCTACACCAAACTTACCTTGACAGGAAAACATTTTCAGGAAAAAAATCAGCTGCTGGGAAATTGGAGGAATCCTTGTATCATACCATGATGTTACTTCTAGAAAGTCTGGGCAGGAAAAAGGAGGAATTCCAGGGATACTTCATGCAAGGAAAGGAAACTTGGAATCTGCTTTTGCAAACATCCTGTATTAAGTTTGATTGTTCACTAGTAAAAACCTGCAACAAGTCTGGGGCCTTTATCACATTCTGGTTGGGAAGACACAATATGAATTTGAGAATCAATACAAATGTGGAAAATCAATCAATCTATCATCTATCTATCTATCTATCTATCTATCTATCTATCTATCTATCTACCTATCTATCTATCTATCATCTTCCCAACATATGAGACATGCTATGAAACTGATTATATGTGTATTATATGCTAAGAAACTGATAAAGATCGTAATCATAATGACTGATCCTCACCACATGGAGGAAGAAAACAAGGAGGAAGGAGATTGCTATCTGAGATGATAGCTAGGGAAGGTTGAAGCCAGGGCTGAAGGATTTCAAGGGACTAATGGGCAGTAGGGAGCAGCGGACACCCCAGAATGAAACTGAATAATCAGCAGTCAACCCCCAGTAAGAGTACTAATGCAGGCCGAGTCTACCAGCAATGCTTTCATTTCACATCCTGCATTAGAATAAACATCTTTTTACTGGGCTTTCAAAAGCTGATCAGAGGTATTTAAAGTAATGAGCTGAATATGCATTATTTTGTAGTTCAATCTCCCAGGAAAACCAACACAAAACACTGAAGTCTTGATTTTGTGATTGACTTTGCACCGGGAATCAATTCCAAGGAGCTGGACAGAAATTAAATAAATTCAGGTGAGTTGCAGGGGATCCCCAGTGAGCTGGAGTTTCAAGAGGCAGCTGTTGGATCCTGAGGCATTAGTGAGGATGATGTTTAACTCAGAGAGTAATTTGCTCTACAATGTGGATTATTTCCCCTGCTTTCCTGCTTGGCTCTTTTGTAATAAACTATTTCGGCTGTGGGAAGTATAAATAAGTATGTGGGAACTTAAAAATAATGAACAAACATAAAAAGCTTTTCTACAGCTCGTGTTCTAAAATTCTGCAACCTGTCTTCTTACAATGGGCAGTATGAGTGCTACTAATAATTGTGAGATTTGTTGGCCCATTGACTGATGTGATGAATCAAACCCCAACACTTCCAGTAAGTTCATTTCTAGGGTTGTCTCTTTTTGTGAGAAGTTTAATTATATCCCCTACTCAAAATCCTGTAACGACTCCCTTTTGCTCATTGAGTAAAGCTCCAACTCCTAAGCATTGTATGTTAGACTTTTGAAATGTAATTTCTGGGTACCTTTCTAGATGTATCATTAATTATGTCAGTGACCCTATAAAAGTTTTGTATTCTTTGGCAGGACAGAGGACAGTTTTAAAGAATTTCTATGAGTCATGAGAGTTAGAAATAGGTATGGATGAAAAATAGAGGCACCATATAAAAATAGAAGGGAAGCTAGATTGCATAGTAGATAGAGAGTCAAGGCCTGAAGTCAAAAAGGCTCATCTTCCTGAGTTCAAATCTTGACTCACTTACTAACCATGTGACCCTGGGCAGGTCACTGTTTGTCTCATTTTCCTCATCTGTAAACTAGAGAGAGAAATGACAAATCACTTCAGTATCCTTGCCATGGAAATCTCAAATGGAGTCATGAAGAATTGTACAAGACTGGAAAGTGACTGAACACATGTCTGGGTGAGGCAAAATATGCTCTAGCCAAACCAGAATACTTCTCTTTCCTCAATTATACCCTGACTTCCTTTGCATTCTCTGCATCTGCCCACTTTTTGCCTGTTCAGACTCCACCTATTCCTCAAGACCTTTTTAATTTTCCACTTCTTCCATGAAGGCTTTCCCAATCATCCAAAGATTTCTACTTTTCTAAGGCTGCCATTCACATTGTACTTAGCACATTCTGTCTTATATTAGAATTTATTGTGCGCACATCTTATCTCTCTTACTTGATTGCAAGAGTTTTAAAATCAAGGTGTGTCTTGTTCCTCTTTAGGTTTTACAAATGAGAAAACTGAGTATTCTAGTGGGTTAGTGAATTATTCAGTATTATACACTTTGCAAATGTCAGAGCAGATACTCAAACTCAGGTCTTTTCATTCTCAGCTGAGTGTCCTTTTTTACTGTTTCACACAGTTAGTGGCAAAGTCATGTTGGCCCTGATCCCAGGTCTAGGTAACCTTGAGAAAAAATACTTAATTGGTTTCAGATATTTTCCCCACCAGAACAGATTCTGCCTTTCAAAGATGTCTTTGTGTGATGGAGAATAGGAATGGGAGGCAAGAAACTTTAGTTCCAACAGATTAAATTCAAATCTAACAAATATATTATGTTTCGTTTTATGCAAGACTGTCCTAGAAAGGTGCATTTTTTTTATTACAAATAAAAAAAAGGAAACAAGCTTCAGGGGTTCTTAATCTTTTTTGGAGGCATGAAGCCTTTGGGCAGGCTGGTAAAGTTTATATACTCCTTTTCAGAATTGTATTTTTAATTGCATAAATTTTAAAAATGGCAAAGGAACCAATTATGTTGAAATAAAAATGCATTTTCCCCATTTAAGGTCACAGACCTCCTGAAATCTATGCACAGACTCCTGATGGATCTGTGGATACCAGATTACTTACTGCTTATTGATTGACAGAGTAAGAGGTAAGACATATTTTAAAATATTTATTTTAATCTTAGATATGTACATATCAGATTTAAAATAGACACAAGAGATTTTCAAGGGAGGCATAATTCCTGCTCCCCATCAGTTCTGGCTTTATTAATAATTAGGTATGTGAACTTGTACAATCACTAAATTTCTCTGATCTTCAATTTATCTGTAAAATTAAGAGATTTGATCTGATAATGCCTAAGGTCTCTTTCAATTATAATATTCTACTACATCAAATAATATTAAATGGTGGTTGAGTTTGAATAAGTGTGGGAGGCAATGACAATAGATTCAAGAATATGTTAGATTAACTTGAATCAGTCTATAAACATTTAATAAGTACCTAATGCATGTGGACTTGGAAACAGGAAAAACTATGTATATGGTATATAACCACTACACACAGACACACACACACACACACACACACACACACACACACACACACACACATGCACAACTATAGGGAAGTCAGTAAATCTCCTTAGTTTCATCATCTATAAAATGGGAGCAGATGTTTTTGTACTATCTTGTTCATAGAATTAGAGTGAGAAAAAATTTTTGCGTGTGTAATCTGACTCCCAACCAAACTGGGAGGAAGATAAGTGTCATTTTGTGGCATGCTGCCTAAAGAATGTGATTTTAGATGAATGTGGAGAATGTGGACAAGACTCTATACAACTCCTTGAAGAGTGGAATTGAAGAGAAAAAGAACTTTGGAGAAGAAAGAGTTTCTTGATTTGTGCCTCAAGAGAGTATATATTTGATTCCAGATCAGAAGACAGACATTTAGGCAAAGCTACATCCTCAACAAATTCCTGAGTACCAAGTGGCTTCCCGAGTGTCTGGAATTTCCCCATGTGTAGGATCGAGAACTTTCTGTCTTGTTTGAGTCTTATCTCATTTTCATCTAAATAAATGTTCAGGTCTGTATATTTTCTGGTATATTCTATGTAGTTTATTTTTCTTCCTTTCTGATTTCTATTTCCTTTTTATTTTACTGTTTTATTTACTATTTCTGACAAGTCAGTGGAAAATTCTAGTCAATTGCACTGCTTTCTCAGAGGAGAATAGAAGTACCTACCAGTCCGGTAGTCGCTTCTCCTACTCACCATAAGAGAGGAATCACACTCTCGTTTGGTGAAAGGTAGGCAAGAATCCACATGTATCAATCTGGTCTTACCACAATCTATATGTTTAGACGATGTCAATAACCACATCTTCCCTGAATCACACCATCTTGCACAAGTCTTAAAGCGCTCTTCGAAAGTGAGTTTTTAACTAAAAGAACCTACAAATTAATCAATAAATATTAAGTGCCTACTATGTGTCAGACACTATGCTAATCTCTAGGAATACAAAAAGAGATAAAAGATAGTCTCTACCCTCAAGGAACCTATGATCCAAAGGGGAAAATGCATGCAAATGAAAATAAACAAAGCAAGCTATATGCTGGATAAAGAGAAAACAAAAGAGGCAAGGCACTGGAGTTAAGAGGGCCTGAGAAAGGTTCCCAGTAAAAGATGGGATTTTACTTGATACTTAAAGGCAGAATAGAGGAGGGAGAGTATTCCAGACAGGGGGACAACCAGAGAGAATGCCTGGAACTGAGAAATGATGTGTCTTGTTCATGGAACAGCCAGAGGGCTACTTTCACTGGATCAAAGAGTAAAGTGTAAGACTACTGGAAAAGTAAGAGAGAGATAGGTTTTGAAGGGCTTTGAATGCCAAACAGAGCATTTTGTTTATGATCCTGAATGCATTAGTGAGCCACCAGAGTTTATTGAATAAGGAGGTGATGTAATAGGACTTGCACTTTAGGAAAATCACTTTAATAACTGAACAGAGGATGATTTGGAGTGTGAAAAGACCTGAGGCAATTAGAACCCACATAGCAGGGTACTGAGTAATACAGGAATGAGGTGATGTACCATAGTGATGACAGGGTTAGAGGAGAGAAGGGAATGTATTCTGCAAAGATAAAATTGACAGGCCATGACAACACATTCCATATAAGGGAATAAGAGACAGTGAAGAATCCTTAATCATTCCTAGGTTCAAACCTGAGGGACTAGGAAGATTGCTTTGCTCTATATAGTAATAGGGAAGGTAGAAGAAAAAGAGAGAAGAAAGTCAAGAAATATAATAATAGATAATAAAATAATAAAAACTTAAAGTCAAGAAATTTGGGAACTGAAAATTTAAATAATCATGCAAGTTTTAAATCACAAAATCAAGTAAAAGCAAAGGCCCTGTCACAAGATAGCCCATGATATATTGCCGAATACATGGTATAACATAGCTTTGTCACTTTATTTTTAGAAAATCAGGCATTTCCACACAGGACTGCCACAGAAATGGTACGTGGTCTTCATTGCGGGAAGTACTTCCATGTACAAGTTCACAGATGAACAAATCACAGAACATTGACAATGATTCATACCTAGGCATTCAAAAAGTCCATTTAAGAGTCTCATTTTAACCTGCTAACTGCTAACAAGTATAAGAAAGGGCCACTCATTTCCTAAGACAAATGTTTTGTTCTGATAATTTAATAATAGTTGAGAAGGAGGAATAAGATGAGGAGAAGGAATAGAAGGAGAGAAAGGGAGGAAGAGGATGATGATGATGATGACCAACATTTATATAGAACTTTAAGGACTGCCAAGCAATTCAGAAATATTATCGATTTTTATTCTCACAACAGTAGTGATAGGCAGGTGCAATTTTTATTCCCATTTTACATATAAAGGACCTAAATTGGGCAGAGACTAAGTGACTTATCCAGTATCACACAGCTGGAAAGTATCTAAAGCCAGATTTTAACACAAATCATCCTTATTCTAGGTTTATGAACCAGATGTGTGCCACCTCTTCACGAGTGGCTCAGTGGAAAAGACACTCAATGTGGTTTCCGATTACTTGTGTCCAATCAGCTTTGTCACTTACTGTCTGTGTGACTGATGAAGTCACTTAAGGTTTTCTGATCCTTAATCTCTTCATCTCTTGAATGAGTATATTAGATTGATGACTTTTAAGGGTCACTTCCAATTCTATGAAACAATTTTATAAAGAAGATTAGTAGTTTCTTTGTTATGTGAAGTCCCTGGTAAGGAACTCATTCTCTCAATGCAGAAAGACACTGTTTTGTTACTTAAAATCCTTCATGGGATTTTAAGGGAAGAGGGAAGAATAAGTTTAAGTGACTTACCCGGGGTTACATAGGCCATATATATCAGAGGGAAACTTGAACCCAGATCTTTTACCTCTAAAGCCAGCTTTGTTTCCATTATCATGTTCTGTCTTTTCCTATGAACATAAAGTACAGCTAAACAGAAAAAAAGAACTATTACAAATCAAGAGAAGATTTCTTTTGTTTTAAACACTAATTGGAAAAACAATGCTATTCACAAGGATATTCATTTATCTTATTCATCTATTTGATTTTTTACTATATTTAATAGAGTGCTCTGTAACTTTGTTCTGTCACAATTTTCCTACAGCTTATGCCAAATTCTTCTTTACCTATCAGTAAATGGTTATTTATTCACAGTAACCCAATTCTTTACTTTAGGAAAAGGTCCCATTTTATTTATTTTCAGAGATAAACACTTTCTAGTTAAAACTGGCCTACCTATCTACAGGTAGGATCTCGAGATGAAAAGGAGTTTACGGATAATTTAATCCAAATCTCTCATTTTAAAGATAAAGAAAATAAATGAATGAGAAATTAATTAGCTTGCCACATGTCACACAGTTTGGGGGTTCCCACTTCTAATCTAATGTTCTTTCTATTATTTTGTTTAGTCATGTCCACCTCTTCATTTGGAATTTTCTTGGCAAAGATATTGGAGTGGTTTGCCATGTTCTTCTCCCATTCATTTTATAGATGAGAGAACTGAAGTCAAAAGAGTTAAGTGACTTGCTCAGGGTTACATAGCGTGTAAGTATCTGAGGCTGGCTTTGAACTTGGGAAGATGTGTTTTCCTGACTTTAGGCCCTGGAACTCTGTCCACTGTGTCACCTAGCTGACCTTCTATTGCTATGTGCTACCTCTATTTTTCACCTATACCTGTTTTCAACTCCTGTGACCCATGGAGATTCTTTAAAACTGACCTCTCCCCTTCCAAAGCATACAAAACTTTTATAGAGCCATGCACATATTTTCTCTACTATACAGGCCAATAAATGATATTGTTTTGTTTTGTTAGTGGTATTGACAATAAATGTCATAAAATCAGACAAGCTGTTTGTATCTGGAGGTAAGTTTTTGGAAGACTCGAAACATTGCATTTTAAGATGGAAACAGTGTTAAAATTATCTGTTTAGGATTCAATGAATTGTGTAAGGTCACAATGATAGAACAAGGATTCTGACTCATTTCCCCCCATCATACCATATTTGTTGCTAGATGTCAATCTAATTAAATATTCCACCCCATCCTGACTCTCTACTCATCACGAACTCTTCTCAGGTATATTTTCTGGTCTGTCTCCATAGTTTCTGGTTCCAATAGCATAGTTTTCTCCCTAGGTAGCACAGTTATCTGATCATAGCTTAAAAAAAATAGAAGCAGCATGTTTTCCTTGAATTTTAAAATGAGCAAACAAATAAAAAAGTGCTTAGCCAATGGGCCTGATTTCATGCTGTCAAATATTATGTGGCTGTTTCTTCGTCTCTAGAAAAATGAGTGGAACATCATTGTCCTAAAGTGTGCACAGAAACGCACTTATTGATTGATTGTCACAAGCAGGAATTCTTGGGATCTTCTTATCTCGATGGGTACTTATATACACACATACACAAATATATACCTACACATACCTATATCTATATATACATACATACATATAAATGTGCACCCATATAAACACACACATGAATAGATATGGTGTTCCAAAGGTCTTTAGAAACTTCAATGCTCTGTCTGCAGATATAAATCTGTAGCTAGATTCACAGGTTATCTATAAATTGATTATATATTTTGTATATTACATATATCTATATGCACACATATGCATATATACATCCAGTGCAGTCCAAGTTATTATATATCTATACTACATATATACATATATGTATGCATGTATACATATGTGTACATATGGATAATAGATCACTATAAATAAAAAAAGATTACAAACTGTCTCTAAAAAGATGTGTTCTTATATCAGTTTTTCAAGCTACAAAGTAATTTGAGTTTTATTTGCTAGAATGTCATTAATCTGCAACAGGGATTGTAAAGGGTAAGGGGTGGTTGTACAGATGCATTGGGGCACCCACAGGGCCTTGACTATGAGTTTCTGCATGTGTTTAAAACTCAGTAGCCTGACAAGAAACATTTTTAATGGTATGGATGCTGGAGCAGACTGTGTTCACACCATTCTGAATGAGCCTGCAAGCCACAAGGGCCATATGCTGTATTTTTTAAAAGTCAAATTTATTGCCAACACATATCAATACATGTGGAAGATATGACTCTTATTTTTAGTTTGACTTTCTAAAATGATTTGCCTTTGGTAGTGAATATATTTGAGAAGGAGAGACAGGAAAATTAAAAAGTATTAATGAAAATTAGGAAGTTGTGTAAGGTACTCTGTCCTGTCATCTTTTGCTTATGCATGGTTCATACAATTGTGATAAACAATTCACTAAAAAATCATTCTGAAAAGCTAGTCCATTTACATTAACAAAAACAACACGTAACTAGTAAACCTCAATTAACTGGACCCCATTAATGTGGAAGGTATTGTTACGAAGAAAGAGGCTGGACTGAAATTTACCTAGGCACAATCTATTTGTTAAAAATGTGCTAAACAAAAATGTCGAGGTGGATGGATTAGGACTGGGAACAGTTCACATATGAGAGCAAATATCCACACCTTTGAATAGTAGCACCATTTATACAAGAAGAATATATATTAAGAGTCTTCTCCCATTTATTGAATCTGGAAGGCAGAATGTTGGTATTCTAAGACTGGTTTATGTAACTTTATGTCTGAAAGTAAAACAAGCTACATTTATTTTTAATTCTTCCATAATTTTGACTTTTGGTAACTATGATTGATGTTCCCCCCCCCCCCCATCCATCTGAATCAGGGGATGGAATTAACTATCTAGAAACAGTCTCTGGATGCCATTCCTTGGTGTTTGTCCTGTGTGAGATCAACAACACGTAGCAATCAGATCCAGAAGAAAGTGTGAGGACAGGTGCTGCTGTGTTCCAACCTCTATTTTGTTTCGAATTGCTGGCAGTTGTCATAGATGAGTTATTTTGCTAACTAAAGCATGATAACAAAAAAAGATGAAAATCCCATTCATTCCATGACTGCACTCATCAAAGGAAGTACAGAAGGGTTTTTTTTCCTCTTTCTTCGTTCTTTCTTTCTTGCTCTTTTTTTTGTTTTGTTTGGTTTGGTTTGATTTTGAGTATGTATAGCCCTAGCGCTTCATATTATCTGTATATTTTTTTTAAAGGACGTGAATGAAAAATGAACAAGTCATGGATTTTCAGTGCTCTAATGACTTATACTAATGTATTCCTTCATCTAAATACAGATTTCTATTTAAAATTCAGTATGCAGGGGTATTATGAATTCTACTTTAATGGATTCCAAATAATTGCCCTTTAGAAATGATGAATAGCTGTTTCAAGCCACTGATAAGAATATACTATTTCTCTCTAACAATAGGCCTTCCACACTAACCATGTCATCTATGCCTGGAATTAGTTTATTAATCTTTTATTGATATGCAAAATCCTAGCTTGATGGCAGAAGGCAAATAACCCTTCACTCCCAGCCCCATGACTTTCTGCCCCAAATGTGTTTTTCTGGAATCTGATAAAGACATAGACAAAGAGAAATTCCATTATAAAGGAGGTCAAGCCCCAGAAATGCGAATCGTCCAACCATGTTCTCTGCTTACGTTATCTTTTTTTTGAGGGGGAGAAGAAAAAGTAAAAAAGATATAAGATGGACATGATGATCCATTATTTCCAAACCTTACATTGAGAAAACTCCCCCAAATCCCTGAGCATTATCACCAAATATCTTTTAAGGGAGAAACACACACACACACACAAACACTCACATACACCTTGGACTTGTTCATTGGTTCAAAAGGGAGCAGAAGCAATGGAGGTAGAATTATTAAAATTAAAAATTCATCATTCATTTCTCTCATGTAGTATTAGCCTGGATTTTTTTAAATTTTCCATAATAGATAACCTCTTAATACTGTTAAGAAGCTTTGAAACCACCAGCCTATGTAGATTCAATAAACATGACAGTACACTGACTAGTCTTATTTTTACATAGTTTGATAATTAGCAGTAAGGGGAAAAATCACATGCCAGAAGAAGATATGAGGTTTCTGAAAACTGAATAAGATGAGAGATTATATGACAGGGACAGTGAATCAACAGTTATTTAGTTACTTCATCAAGAAAAGTCTTCACCAATGTCTGTTTTCTGTGCCTTATGCTACAGATTCCTGGGAAATTCTGTGGGAAAAACTGCTTTCCAGATAGAATTTAAAAAACAACTCTAAAAATCAAATTATATTTACAAATTTATACAATACTTTGTTCCTGCTGGCTGGTTCCTGGTGATGTTTTGCTTCATTAATCTTTTTTCTTGGGATTAACTGCTAATTTTAATGTCTTCCCCTCAAAAGTAAAGTGTTCATGTCCACATCCCTTGACATCTCTCTATGGAAGTTCTCTGTGTATGTTTGTGTTTCTGTAAAAAAATAAATAAATAGACAGATAAATAAATAAATGAATGGAGATTTCTAGCTATCAGGGCCCCAAAGATCATTCACTGAAGTCCTTACTACCAAGGAAAATATGCTTAGGTTTCCTATTTTGGTTCAGCCAACAGTGTAAATAAAATCGACTTATTTGTTCCCGAAGGAAATAGAAGCCAGGACACAAATGCTAAAGAAAATGGAAACAAAGTTGCTGCTGTTGCTGTTGTTGAAATATGATTAAACAGAAGGCTTATTCTCAGCCTTCCTAAGTCTCAAATAGCAAGTCTGCCAAGTAGGCAGCCGGCATGCAGACAGGCATTCGAATGGCCTTGAATCTGAACTAATGGTGAGGGCCCAGCAAAGGGTTAACGCTCCCCCCACCCCCTTAATCTTTTCAGCATACTTGTGTATGAAATTCCTGGCTAGGCTCTCTGGATCCTTTTCTTTCTCTCCAGGAGAAGGCCAGTTATGCCCTTCTCCAGGCCTTTTCTTTCAACTTCTGGGGTAGGCTGCCTTCTCCACACACCACTGGTACCCCGAAAAGAATGCCTCTTCTGTTTGTCAGCCTGCTTGCGTATTGCGTCCATTGGTCTATTCAGCCAGCCTTTTCAGGTCTGCTAACTGCTGCTATACAACTTAGCTTTTATGCTACACTGCCAGGGGTTTTCTGAAGCCAGACAGTTTCTGAAAAGAGGGTCTATCTGCATAAACAATGCCATGTGAGGAGGTCTGCTGGAAACAAAATCAAAATTCACTCAAGCAAATCTTCCTGATCAACTCAGTCCTTGCAACCAACACCTCCTATAGTTATACTAAATATATGTAATATATGTATACTAAATATATATATAAAATCTGAAAATTTGAATTTTTCTCTTTCATGTCCAGATTTAGTCCATAAAGTAAAGCATCACGTGTGTGTGTGTATGGAATATACATATATGTTTCATATATTCCCAATGTGCATATATGTATATACGTATTGTATATTTCTGTAAGCGTGTGCTCCCAGTTTGGCCTAAACAGAATCTATATAAAGAATATGGTATATATAGAATGAGTGTATTCAATAGGGGACAGAAGGCCAGCCATGCGCCAGCTCTTCTATGACTTGGATTGATTTTATCATGGCTACTATATTTAGACAGGAGCTGAGCTGTCTATTCTCTAGTGATGAAAATGCAGGTCATCACAGACTGTGTCACCAAATCAGTGGGGACCACAACAGGATACTTGCTTGAAATGACTTTTTGGAGATGTGTATATTTAAAAGCTTCAAATTCTATGGCTCACCTCAGATGTTTCCTCAGGTTGCTCTCTCTGACAGTGAATCCCACATAGGAGATTTGTTTAATCTTGATGAAACAAACAGATAAAATAAAAAGAAGCTGAGGAATACAAAGAATGCTTCTTTTAACAACGGAAAAAACAAATCAATTACAAACCACATTCAGGGTTCTGATTTCCCTAACCAAAAATCCTATTTAATTACTATATGTATTAGTTCCACTTCTATTTTTCTCTCCAACATGGGACTTTTCTGTTTTTGTAAATCTGGGTTTAAATAATTAGAAATAAGTATTCTTACTCTCTAAAATAAAATGCATCAAACATAGGTGTGAATTAAGTAATTTGTGAGAAATATTTGTTCTGGCATACCTAGGGAAACCTGATTGATACTCTATCCATGTGGCTCTGAGTGTATACACCTAGAAATACATGTACATATATGCATGTCAATTAGTGCATACGCACATACGCAACCATTTGTTTAACTTTATTCATTTGACTTTATTTACATAGTAGCTCTCTTCTGTACTGGCAACAGAGATTAATCTCTGTGAAATACCTTTTCTTTTCTATGGAAAGGAATACAATAGTTTTAGCAAGTGCTAAAGTGCAAGTGCAGCAAGATATGATTAATTTGCTACTACAAGCTGAATATTTGTCAAAGTGTGGTCAGTCTAGCCTGCAAAACGAAGATGAGGTTCTTCCATAAAATGCAGCAAACTACAAACATATGCCTAAACTATTGTGGCAATAATTAAATATATCACATTTGACTATTAAATGAAAGATGGATTAAATTGTATGGCTACCCACATGTCAATAATCCATTGATTCTGAATAAGTATTTATTACTTTATAGTAACAGAATTGTGCTGATTTTTGCTTTTTGTTAAAAGTTAACTCTATTAAAAATTTATAAATCCACTTTCTCCCTGGGACCTTGATCTAATTTTATTAGTCTATGCCTTATTCAGAAATCTTTAAAAATTTGAACTTGAAAATCATTCACGTCTTTCTGAGAATTGGTTTTCTTCCCTCTCATACCCTCTGTTTATGTAGTCTATAAGGTCTGGATAAGGGTTTATATAGACTGGGTGTTCAAGCTTTGGCCCTTCCCCTTTAACCCTTGTAATTGATTGGCTCAGGACGTTCCGGACAAACAGTTCGTGCTTCGTATATTTCTGTGTTTCCGGATTGCAAAGGAGGTAGGTAGCTTTTAATCCCAGAATTGCCCATCAGGATTCTTGGACATGGTATTGAAAAAAGAATGGTTGCTGTTTTTCTTGTTGTTCAGTTGTGTAAGTCATGCCTGAAACTTCACGATTCCATTTGGGGTTTTCTTGGGTAAGATATTGGAACAGTTTACTGTTTCCTTCTCCAGCTCATTTTATTGATGAAGAATTGAGGCATCCAGGGTTAAGTGACTTACCCAGGGTCACACAGCTACTAAGTGTGTGCAAATAGATTTGAACTCAGGAAGATGAGTCTTCTTGAGTCCTGTCCCAGTACTCTATCCACTGTGTCATCCAGCCACCTTAAAAGAAAAAGAATAGAACTTAGTATTTCCTTTAATTTCTAAAATCACAAAATCTCAGGGTTGGTGAGGACATCATCTCATCCAATGCTGATACCACCCAATTCCACTCAGAACTGAGGAATAATTCCTTAGACATCATGAATGACAAGTGGTTATCTAGTCTTAGGTTAAAGACATTCGGTGGAATAGGGAACCCCATGACCTCCTGCAGGAGCTTTTTTTCACATTTCTATACTTATAAGAGATATTATTTAGGGATAGAAAAGAATTTTTTTCTTATATTAAGCTAGAGCATATTAATTTAATTTGTTTTTTATATAATAGATGCCTCCTAGAAAACACTCAAGTGACTTCGTTTCACAAAAACAAAAATGAATTCCACCCTTATCCTATAGACTATATAAGCATGGTCTATGTCACTTTTCAGCATTGCAATTTATAAATAGTTAATAAAAACTAAGGCTGCTAATTTTGGTACCAGTATTGTCCATTACAATTAACCCTGGTTTTGTTTACTTTTAGTTTTCTATTTATTTACATTACCACAGCCATTGTATATAGTGTTCTTTTGGGTGTGGATTCTTTATTCTATGTCATTATACATCTGTCTACCCAACATTTCTCTGAATTCTTCTAAATCATCAATCCTTATGGTACAATAATATTCCATTACTTCCATATGCCAGTTTGGCAATACTTCTAATATTGGGAAAGACTTATTTTGAGTGTCTTTTAATAGATAATTGTTTTATAAGTAGTTTTATAGATATGGATCTTTTAAAATTATATAATGAACCTCCTTTGGGTACAAACCCAATTGAAGAAACATTGGGTGGAGAAGTTTAAAGAATTTATCACCAAATCTCATATAATTCTAAACTGATTTCCAGAACAAAATTTGTTCCTCTTTCAGCAGTGAACTAGCATATTTCCCAATACAGTTCCTTCCGAACTGAATTTTGCCATCTCTTTCCAATCTTTCTCCATCTGAAAAGCATGAAATAAGACCTCAGAGTTGTTTTCATTTCTCTGAATATTAATGACTAAATTATTTTTAAAATAGTTAACAATAGTTTGTATTTTTTTCTGATGAAATCTAGTCATATTCTTTGACCACTTGTATAATGGTGAATGGCTCTGCATCTTAAATATTTTTGTCACTTTATTACAAATTTTGGATACCAGATTTCCCACCCCCCTTAGGTATCTAAAGTAAGGTCCTTTCCCAAATATTTTCTTTTGATTTAAGTATATTTATTTGATTTAAGTAAACATTTTAAGGCATATCATCTAGATTACATATTTTATATTTTATAAGTCTTTCTAACTCATCTATTGTTAAGAATGCATTGATTGTCCATATCTGAGAAAGGTATAAATTTCTATAGTTTTGTGATTTTAATGGTTTGACTTTTTACATTCGATTTCTTATCCCTTTAGAATTTATGTTATAAAATGATATGACTCTAGTTTCAACCTATTTTCTCCCAAATTGCTCTCATTTCCCCATAAGTGTGCTCTTTTCCAATAAGTTACCTTCTTAGGTTTTTCAGACACCAGACAGCTATTTGAGTTTGTTTGTATTTCTTACTTATCTTTCAACTTCTAAAAAGCTTTTATAATAATGATATTGTAGTACAGTTTAGTCCCTGATAACACAAATCACCCTTCCTTTCTATCTTTAGTTATATTTTCCTTTGATGTTCTTGATAGCTTCTCTGCCTAGGTCAATTAAGTCTTAGAAATTTGACTCTTATGGAACTAAATCTATAGAATAATTTAGATAGCATCATTTTCACCAGTGGCTCCAAGAAGGTGCATCATATGCAGTAGCTACACCCTGATAAATCATCTCAGTAGACAGGCTAAAACAAGTTGAGGGTAATCCAGTAGTCTCAAACCTGTGGATGAGTTAAGGGGATGTTTACCTCAAGCATGTGGAGACTTCCCCTGGTAGAACAGGCAGATGAGAACATTTTGTTCTAGAAGTAATGAAGGCAGCCGAAGCAGATGCTGTGGCACTCCTGAAGGTTAATCAGATGTTGACAGTGCCAAGATCCTCTAGTGCATCCTGGGCCATCACCAGTCATCTTGATTTTGGTCCTGCCTCTAAACTTCTGCAACTTTGGAAGAGAGAGTGAGGCTGGTTATTTTGTGGAACTCTGCTTCTTAAATTCAATTCATGTCCAAGTCAAGACATCATTCACTATTTTACTTCAACATCATATCATTGGTTCACTTCAAAAAATGAAGACCAGACAACTATATTGACAAGATTCAGACATAAACACTACATGTTCTTAAATTGTGTAGGTCTTTATTTTTCTGAAAATAATTTTGCTACTTTAACTCTAAGGTATTTGATATAATAAATGATCTTAAAATGACTTCTATATTTTTCTTCCAAATTCTTCCAAAAATGTTAGTCAAATGAAAAATGCTGCTATTTTTATGGATTAATTTTTTTTGAATAAATTGTAAGTACTATTAGTCCAATATATTGTGGATTTATAATAATTAATTAATAATAAATGTAATTGATTAAAATTTTATTAAATTCATTAACAAACCTATTAATTGGTCAACTAGTTATTTGTTGCACTTTGGAGATTTTTTTTTTAAGTAAATCATCTTTTCATCTGGAATAAACAATGATTTTGCTTCTTTTATTTTTTTAATTTTGATTCCTTGGTCATCGCTTATTTTTGACATTTATTTTTCTTGGTTTATTGCTTTAGTAAATATTCGAGAGTAGACAACCTTGTTTTACCCAAGACATATGTTAAGAAAGACTCCAGAAATTTTGGTTTCAAATAAATACCATAGCTGCAACTTACTCAGATTTATCTGATACATGATATATATTTTTTAGGACCTTAACAACAAAATATTTTTTTATGCTGTGTGTATGTATATATACATTGTGTGTCTTTATGTGTATATATACATGTACACATACATTAATTGAAAGTTATAATTTTATAATTATTTCTTCCTCCATGAATCCATTTTTATTAACTGGGTTCCCTGTGTCTTGTTTTGCTTAAAACATTCTAATATCATATTATTTATTTATATGCAAAGATACTCCCTGCCTATCCTAGTCAATAATTCTGTCAATAAATATGAAATACATACTGCATATATATGTATATATATATACATATATATGTATACATAAAGTTGGTGATAGAAATACCAGTGAAATAATTCTTCCATTCAATGAATTGATACTCTAATGGAGGCAACAAGTTTGCAACAGAAGTATTTCTAAAGTAAATATAAGCCATTAAATATAAGGTAGGTTTGGGATTTTGGGGGGGAAGGGGGAGGTTATTGGAAGAACTATCAGTTGCAGGAATTAGAAAAGTCTTCATGTAAAATGTTGTGCTGCTTTATCTACTTGTATCTCCAAAAGAGATTCCATGAAATAGAGGTCAAGATTGAATTCCATGCATGGAAATACAGTACAAAACTGTAGATGGAGGCAGGAGGTGGAGTGATCTGTATAAGTAACAAAGAGAAGACCAGTTTAGCTGGGTTCAGAAAGAGAAGGGAGGAGGATAATATACAGTGAGACTAGAAAGATAGTTTAGGGCAAGTTTGTGATATTCCAAACATTGTGCTAAGAGCTAGGGATACTAAGAGAAAGGGGCAGGGAGTTCCCACCCTCAAAGAAGCTTACATTCCGATGGTAATGAAAATACATAGATGGATGAGCACACATACATATACGCATATGTACATATATACATGTGTTTTGTACATACATAGATATACATGCAAACACATGTAAATATATGTGATTCTGTATATTCCCAATCATTATAGGTATCCACTGGAGTTTAATGGGTAGAGAAATGAACTGACCATGTTTGTACTTAAGGAAAAATCCCTTCTGCATCAATTTATAGGATTAACTGAAATGGGAAGAGATGAGTCCAGAAGATCAATTAAAAGGTCATTGCAATAATCTAAGGGAGAACAGGTGATGGTGACAATGACTGTGTGAGTAAAGAGAAGTGGTTGGATATGTGAGGTGTTGTGGATATAGAAGCATCAAGATTTGGCAACTAATTAGATATATGGGTAAAGAGAAACCAGTCACAGATGACATGAACTAGCCTCAAAAAATCAGAAATATTAATACTGGGGAAATGTTTTTTTTAATGCAGTTCTATCCCAGTCTCTACCCTTACTCTCACATACCTTTTCCCTAACTAACTCAGATCCAGATTTAATGATGCTATAGTACTTCTATTGGCATATCTTTTTTTTTTATACTCCTTTTATTCAGCTGAGATGAATGATCTTTATCTATGATGCCCTCATTTCAAGAACTATTATTTCATTTCTCCTTCCTACTTCTAGGATAATTCTATCTAATCAATCTTCCTGGGTTTAACCCATAACTGCTCTCTTTTTCTTCCCTAAATGACATCTATAAAAGGCAGAATTTTTAAAGTACAATAGCTTTGTCTCTCACTTATAGAATTTAGAGATTTAATTTCCGAGCCTTTTCATACTATGTTGACTTATTTCTATTTATTATATTCCTTTATTTTAGTTTGCATTTCAAAGATCTTTTTGAATTTCTGTGAAGGAATGATTAAAATTAATGTAGGACTATGCTCTTTTACAGGATATTTTATTCCAACCTATGGTCTATGTTTTGCTTTCAATGTATCCTGGTGAAACATTTTCTTTCCTTTCTCATTATCAATGCATAGTACTTTAAAATTAAAACTGAATATTCTTGACATATGGAGGTTTTTCTTATATTTCCCTAGATGATTCTTTAAAATAAAACTCTGTAACTTTGTGATTTAAACATAATATTCCTCTTTACTGGTATCTTATGTATTCATTATTTTTCAATTTGACATCTTTTTTCTATTAGATATGGCCAGTTTGATAATTTCTTGAAATATGGTGTTGAGGTGTTTTTTCTCAACACCTGCCTTCTTGTAAGATTCTTCAATTGACATCCCAACATCAAGTCTCTCTCCAAGCCATTCTACACACATCTAACAAAGTAGTTTTCCTAAAGTATTGGTCTGCCAAGGTCTCCCTACTGCTTCTATGACCAAATATACATTCTGCTGTTGGCATTTAAAGCTCAAGACAACCTATCCCTTTCATTTCTTTTCAGTTTTCTGAATCTTTATTCTCTTCCACACACAACTGAGCCATGTTCACCAAATTACTATTCTTGATGCATATTATTCCCCCATTAAGGCAATTTTCCATCTTCTTTGAATGTATCAAGTATACACCTATTCATGTGATGTGTTTGCTATCATCAAAATACAAGTTCCTTGAAGGCAGGACTTCCACCCCTCTTGAATACTTATTATTTCATGATTTATGTTTTTAATAAGTCAGTTTTATCATAAAATGTCATAATGACACCACAGGTTTGACACAGAACAGGATGATCTAGGTCCAAATTCTGTCTCAGACACTTATAAGTAGTGTCACTTAACCTCTGTTTATCTCAGTATCCTCAACCATAAAATGGGGCTAATAATAGAATCTATCTCAGGAAAAAATGGCATAGATTTTGTAAATCATTTGAAGTACTTTATAAATTATTGTTTTTGTTATTATGTCATATCAAAATTGCAAAGAAATTTTCCATACAAGAGCTAAGGTCCCATGTTCATAAGATACACAATGTGCTGCCATCCAAATAGGGACAATTCTAAAAAATAATCTTATTCTTAAATTCAGTTTAGTTGAAAAAAGAATTCAAATCACGGATCTCTTAAAATATAAGAGGGAAAAATTGAAGAATGTTGGTCATTAAAAATAATTAATGAAAATCTAATAGTTCTATTTAATAAAAGGCAGAAGACAAAAATAATGCCAATACCTCAAGTGACTTTGAAGATGAAATAAACATAGACCAGAGTTTCTTTTTGAATTTATTGGCATAAATCCAACTAAGATACTAGGTGGACCCAGAATAATTGAAATAATATAGCATTTTCTATAGCTATCAACAAACATACGCTACTGCTTTTAAGAGATTATATAGAAACATTAAAGGTATTGTACACTATAGAGCTAACCAGGCACTGCCTTTAAGTGGTCCTTATGACATTCAAATGTGAACCAGTCACATAATGATGTAATTTTCCAGTGCCTTCTTATAGGTCTTTTCTTGACTTGTGTTTGGCATGGTAGTACTTGATACCTGTCCATAGGTGTATTAATGGAAAAGAAACAAAGGAAAAAGCATGAAAGACAAAAAAATGCATTACAAATCAATTTTCACTTGAAATAAGAAGCCAAAGATGAAAGTAATAAAGGAAACCAAAGCTGTAAAAGGTACAAAATAAATGCTTCAAATCTCTACTGCAGAGGTTTCAGAAGCAAAGAAATAAAAGACAGAATCTCTGAAGAAAGATGACATGAGATTTTTTGTTGTCATTGTTTCTCATACTACAATTCCAGCACACAGAAAATATGAGGGTTGAGTGAGATAAGAAACAGAAAACTTGTATACCATTAATATAAAGAATGGCAGAAAAGCAACATCAAGAGAGGAAATTGAACTTTTAGTGTCTCTGCCTTCTTGACAATGGACAGGAGACAGCTAAGCTTCATAATTATTGACTGAAATACGTCACAGTTGTACATGAGTGACTGGTAAAGAATTTTACCAAGTTCCTCACAGATCCCCACCATGTTCTCAGCTAGCTTAATTGAAGACATCATATAACTTCAAAAATAAAAGCTATTAGAGCTCTAGTTGCCTCATATAAATATGGGAAAGGTATATTTATGCATTTTAGAAAAAAATCATTCACACATTAAAATCATTCATCATATTAGTAGAAATATCTTTAAGTGTCTACAAGAAAACAATATAAAGGCTGAATGTCATAAAGATTATGCCAAAAATATCCCAGGGGCACAAAGATCAATTTATTATGGATTTGTAATTATTGAATGAGCTTACTGTAAGTTCCATAACATTTATATTACCTTTATTATCAGAAATTCATTGACTCGGTTCCATACTCAAGAGTTATTTGTGTATTGTAAATATACTATATAAACCAGACACAAATATAGTGAGAATGTCAGAATATTTGATGTCTGCATGGGAGACTTTTATATTGAAACATTCCATCAACGCAGAATTGTCAAGAACAATTGATATAAAGCAAAGCAACTTTCCAGGAGAAGATTTAAGGTCCTATGCTTCTGACTAGCTCTCAAGTCATTCTCATCTGTCTTTAACATAACTTAGTATAGTTTGCAAGTTAAAGAGGAAGTCATACCAAGATAACTTATTAATTATTTGGCACTTATAGACAGTATCAATTTATATGACCCCATCAAAATTACATTCAACACCTTTTCAATTTCATAGCATATTTTTCTCCAATGATATCAAAATCTCATTTGTATTTAATGAGTATCACAGCATTTTTAGGGAAATGGTGGTCTGCAAAATATAGTGAGAAAGAAATGTCAAAATTGCTGAGTATCTGACCTCTGTTATAACTGTTTTGGTTACTAGCTCCTTTACTTACAAAGAAAGGGAAAACAAAACTTTAAAATCCATAGCTGTGGATCTAGGTATTTTGGGGTGGGGGCAGTGGTGGTGAGAAATGAGGTACATTAGATATTCATTTTTCTCAGTGTTCAATGGGGAACTGCATTCTGCTGCAACACCTCTTTCAAATGAGCAGGAGGGATGCAGCAAATGCTGTAAAATTCATTAATTATTTAATTAAAATGGAATATTTTTTCTCCACATTTGCTTCAAGTGAAAATATATTTGTCTCTCCAGTTCTATTCAAATAAGTTTATTTTATTTATTTATTTGTAGAAAATTATCAATCAATCAAGAAGCATTAATTAAGTCCTTACTATGTGCTAGGTGCTATGCTGGGCACTGGAAATGCAAAGATAAAAGCAAAGCAGTTCTTGGCTTGGATTTGAATCTAGGTGTGCAACCTATGTAGGAAGGTACACCACAAAAAGTGAGCTATTTTATAATTCCAGTTAACAGAAAATATGTAAACAATTTTATTTATTTACATTTTACTAAACCAAAATAACCTTTTACACATATGTACTAGTCTCAAAATATGTCAGACTATAACTTGCAAAGAATTCAGCAAAGAAGACTCTTCTTATTGAAAAGAGTATGTAGATGGGTGAGCTTTCTCCCAAGTGTCCCATAGCTACACCACTTTTAAAATTCACTGTGTGTTGATTTTTCATGACTATGAATGCTATGTTATTAAAAAAAACTTTGGAAAGTCACTGGTTTAAGCAGTCATAGAAATTGTGAATGGAGTCACAAAGAAGTAAATTATCATGTCTTTTTCCAGTAGGAATGATGATATTGACTTAATTATTGTTCTGGAAAGAAGAAAAGATGGGATGATGATTGCATGGTTAGACCTTGATGACTTAGAAAACGGTGAGATGGCATGAAACAAAATCTGGGACCAGTTAAATACAAATGATTAGATAGAAGACTGACTCAATCAACTTCCAGTCTCACCAGTTCTACTTTAGGGATTTAAAAGTTTAAGTTCCATGTAGCCATCATTGCTTTCATGGGAACTAAACTTTAAATATGATACTGAAAAGAAATTAAACCAGAGATAAGATTTTAATTGATAAGGTTTTCAACACTGGTCCAGAGTAATGAGTACATCCCAAGAATGGATATAGGAAGGGTAGGCTGATGTGTTAACAACCTCTAAGCCTTAGCCTATTACTGCATTGAACATATACCTCTTCTGCCTCTACTGGGTTCTTGTCTTATGATTATATGATAGCATTTGCCAGTTCCATTTGACTGAAAGCGGTGATGCTACAATGAGAAACAAGAATGTTTCATGAAATATGGACCAAGAATTGAAGGAGGTAACTGTGAACAGAATCAATAGTTAGATAATTTAGATAATTTAGTTTCCTCCTAAATTAACAATCTCTCTCTCTCTCTCTCTCTCTCTCTCTCTCTCTCTCTCTCTCTCTCTCTCTCTCTCTCTCTCTCTCTCTCTCTTTCTCCTTCTGTCTCTCTGTCTCTCTCTGTCTCTCCCTCTGTTTCCCTCTCTCTCTCTCCCTCTCTCTCTCTCTCTCTCTTCTCCTTCTTTCTCTCTGTCTCTCTCTGTCTCTCCCTCTGTTTCCCTCTCTGTCTCTCTCTGTCTCTCTCTCTCTGTCTCTCTCTCTCTCTCTCTTCTCCTTCTGTCTCTCTGTCTCTCTCTGTCTCTCCCTCTGTTTCCCTCTCTGTCTCTCTCTGTCTCTCTCTCTCTGTCTCTCTCTCTCTCTTCTCCTTCTGTCTCTCTGTCTCTCTCTGTCTCTCCCTCTGTTTCCCTCTCTGTCTCTCTCTGTCTCTATCTCTCTCTGTCTCTGTCTCTATCTCTCTCTGTCTCTGTCTCTCTCTCTCTCTCTCTTCTCCTTCTGTCTCTCTGTCTCTCTCTGTCTCTCTCTGTCTCTCTCTCTCTTCTCCTTCTTTCTCTCTGTCTCTCTCTGTCTCTCTCATACACACACACACACACATCCATCTACCCTCTGTGATGAGATAGGATAGCATTTTTTTTCTGCTTTAGAACTAACTGCTTAGAATTGTTTATCTTTTAGGTGCCATTCTGCCCTTGTAAAGTTGAAGGCTGTGACACTTGAAACCTAGCTATCTCGGGATGTTCACAACACTGTCTGCCTGGAATCCCATACCAGTTTGAACGAAGAACATCTTTTATTTCAGATCCCACTCAGTAGAGTACTATTTCATTCATCCTGAATCAGTACATCTGGCCCAACAATCTTAATTCTGTGGCATCTATCTTCCTCAGGAATTATTGAATAACTGCCAAAAGTTGGGAAAATTCCCATCAAGCTATGCCACTAAGCCAAGTTTCCAGGGGTGTAGACCAATGCTTTTTGTCTTCCCTAGATGGAAAAAGCAGCAAAAATACAATTCTGCCCATCATCTACATAGGATGAATAACTAGTCTTCTTCTACTCTCATCCGACCTGTTTCTACGAGTCCAACACCCTAACACCAGGCAACAAACAACAATGCTATGCCCCTTAGTTTTACAATGTATTACTTATTTTCAGGCATCTCCCTTTGGTGAAAGAAATGTTGGCGAGGATGCTTCCAAGACAAGCATGATGCTCTTTTCAGGAGCTACCCAGATCCCTTCTCTCTGGTAATCACACAACCTTAACATAGTCAGCAAAGGAAAGAAGGGTGCAAGTACAGAATATGCCTGACCAGCATGCTTGTCTTTGCTGCTTTTTCAGGGCCCTGTTACCAGGGAGGCACATGTATATATATATATACACACACACACACACATGTATATATATACACACACACACATATATGTGTGTGTGTGTGTGTGCGTGTGTGTGTATTAGCAGCAGAAAATGGATTTAGCAGGGCTACTAGAGTCCTTACTTGGTGGTGCCAAAGCTATGTCTGATCAAGTTATGCAATGGTAAGCAAATCTAGGTTTTCTGAGGCTAAATGAAAATGACAGAAATCTCCAACTCTTATCTGTAGTTCTTTTGCCAACAAAAAGCAGCTTATGGAGAAATAGTTTTGAGTTAGAATAACTATAACTTGCTCACAATTCCCCTAAAATTAATCAGCATCTCTCCACAACAGGTAAACATTGGATTCTATTAACCAAATTTCACTGGAAATGATAAATAAGAATATGTTTGTACATAGGCTTTCTATTAGCCATGCTTTTATTTTTAATGTCACTTATTTCCTAAAGAATAATATGTCTCATCTTACTGATGGTTAACTTGAAAAGACAGCAAGCCAAGACTAAATGGGAGAGAGCTGGTGCATGATTTTTTGTTCACAGATGACTGTGAATTGAAAATAGCCTATGAAGCTGAGAGGCAAAAAATTATAGAGCAATTCTCTGTTTGTGCCAATTTTGGTCCAACAGTTAACACCAAGAAAACACAGGTGTTCCACCATCCAGTACCACACCATCCCTATACGAAACCATTGGTTATAGCAAATGGAGATAGTTTGAATATTGTGGACAAATTCACTCACCTCAACAGTACACTTTCCAGGAATGTGCATATAGATAATAAAGTTAATGCATACATTGCCCAATCTAGCTCAGTGTTCGGGAGATTCACAAGGAAGAGGTATTAGACTGCCTACTAAACTATAGATTTCTTTGTTATGATGATCTCCTTGTTGTATGGTTGTAAAATCTGGACAGTCTACCAGTGTAATGCCAGAAAATTGAACTACTTCCATTAGAACTATCTTAGAACTGAAGATCACTGGGCAAAATAAGGTTCTGGACACTGAGGTCCTTTCTTGAACTAAACTGCCAAGTGTTTAAACTCTACCACAGAGAACACAACTCAGATGGGTTTTTCTAATAACAAAGGTGTTGTTTGCCTAAAAGACTATTTTACAGAAAATTCATGGAAAGCATGTATTCACATGGTGACCAGGAAAATCAATACAAGAACACTCTCACATCTCTCTGGAAAATATTGGAATTGATTGTGAGATATGGGAGACACTGGCACATGACCCAACAGGGTGGAATGACCACATCAAAGAAGGTGATAAGGGATAGCCTGTGCAAAAGCATGGAATGGAGGAATGTGAAATTAAATGTTTTATTTTTTTTAACCATCATCCTCATCATTACTAGAATTTAAATGTCACTTTAAAGTTGCAAAGTACTTGCTTTACATCCATGATCTAATTTGATCTTCAAAACAACCAGGTTAAGTCAGTGCAATTATCTGCATTTTACAGATGAAGAAACTGAGGCTAGGAGAGGTAAGTGATTTGTTCAGAATCACACAAGTAAGTGTCTGAGGCAGTACTTAAACATAAAAATCTCTGATGGATTCTGTACATACTCATATATGTATGCTTACTTCTCCTGATAGAATTAATCAAACACTTAATGAATGAACATTTTACAAATTATTAAATCTGTATAAATATCAGGGATTGTGCTAGATGTTAGGGATATAGAAACAAAGAATGAAAATATTTCTATTCTCTGTGGGCTTTGAATGTAAACTCCTTGGGAGCATGGACTTTCCCACTTTTGTCTTACCACTAAAGACAACTTTTCCTAAAGCATCCAATCTGATTCAACAAGCTTTCACTACTTACCATTTACATAGCATAGCCCTGGAAGGTCCTAGAGAATGGGAAATATTTTATCTTTTGTCTTTGTATCTCCAATTCCTAGCATAGTGCTTATGGATTGACTGATTGATTGAATTTCTTCACTAATATGAACCATAGCCAATTATAAATTTCAGATGTGTGTTCACTATCATGTAATTGGGGAGGGGGACAGAAATCTCATTCAAAGATTGACATTAATTGAGCCTAGGGAAGAGAAGCTAGGTGTGGCAGTGGATAGAGCACTGTACCTGTAGTCAGGAAAACCAGAATTCAAATCTGGCCTCAGATATTTACTAGTTGTATGACCCCTGGAGAAGTCATTTGACTTCTATTTAACGCAGTTTCCTCATCTGTAAGATGAATTGGAGAAGGAAATGGCAAACCAGTCCAGCATCTTTGTCAAGAAAACCCCGAATGGGGTTATAAAGAGTCAGGCATGACTGAAACTTCTAAACAGTAAAGAAAAGAGAAAGAGAAAAAGCTTCCAAGCACAGATAACATTAAAGTGATCTTGCAAGGACTTCCAGACAGAAACTCCTCACTCCCACTTTCAGTTTACAACTGGTCAATTGGCACAACTATTTCCTCTTGTGCATATTCTAAGTAGGTAGACTTTTAGTTTGATGATCCCAGCATTTTTCTACAAGGTGATAAAGTATACATAATGACTCTTTGAAATGGCTCTGAAGAAAAAAATTCTGTCATCCTATAATCATTTTATTCTTGTTCAAAACATACTATTGTCCTTGAAGGAATTCAAATTTGTAAAACATGCAAAAAAAGAGCAAAATGACACTTGTAAAAAGAGACCAATTATTTGTCATAGCATTTATTGTGATGGTAAGTGACAAAGGATTTTTCTCCTTCTTTAAGTGAACCAAACGATATATTTTCCTCAGCAATAAAACTCCCAAACTAGTTAATCCATCAAAATAGACATCTGACAAGGGTGGGTTCACATAGTAAATGTTTGATTAATTTGCGTGTTTCCAAATTATAACAACAAGA
The DNA here is from genome assembly GCA_023548195.1 of Bettongia penicillata ogilbyi. Lineage (NCBI taxonomy): Eukaryota > Metazoa > Chordata > Mammalia > Diprotodontia > Potoroidae > Bettongia > Bettongia penicillata. Next base: position 17,434,764 of record JAJHZJ010000318.1, read on the forward strand.
ATTTGGAAGTTCATGATTTAATACGATGGTTTTCCTTCATATAAAAATACATTTAGAATTTTCATTTATGTTCTAATTAGATATTCCACAACCATGTCTTAATATTACAAACATCTCAAAAATAATTAAAATAGATATGTGATTTATGAAAATCTGCACATTTCTAATTCATTTCGTACTAATTATCATAATGCAATCTTACATTTCTATTAACAGCTTTGTGTTTCCCTCTCATATTCCTTCTCCTCTTTCCCCTTTCTGTTTTACTCTTCTGAACCCTTGGGCCTGTGGTAGTAAACACATTATAAATCTTCGTTAAATATGACAACAAGCTGAAAAGGTTGCAACCAACTGAACTAGACTATGGTGGAAGTTTCCTTTATTTGCCTATCAACCCAAGAGAGATGAAGGAAGGTGAAAATGATGACAGATGTTCAGACTTTCATTGGATGAGCAAGTAACCAAAAGTAACTGGAAGCCATCAATGACATCAAGATAGGCTTAGAAAAATGTGGGAATCATTCTCCCACATCACATGGGACATTTCATCTCCTGACTGAGCATTTTCACTGGCAATCTTCCATGCCTGGAATGTTCTTCATGTTCATCTTCATCTCCTAAACTCCCCTGATTTAAGTCTCAGCTAAAATTCTCCCTTCTGCAAGATCTTTCCCAGTCTTCCCTACCCTTAGTGTCTCCCCTCTGAGACTCTTCGTAATTTATCATACATATCGTCTTTGTCTCTACTAAAAGAGTGCAACTGTAATGGGCTGGTCACAGTGTTTGAAAGCCAAATGTATGCTTGCCTAAAGGATTATTTTATGGAGAGCTAATAGAGGACAAGCACTCACATGGTAGGACACACTAAAGGTCTCTCAACTTTGGAACTGATTGTGTGACGTGAGAGACACTGGCACAGGACTGCTCAGCATGGCGTGCCCACATCAGAGAAGATGCTGTGCTCTACAAGCAAAGCAGAAATGAAGTAGCTCAAAAGAAATGCTTAGATGCACAAATGTAGAGAATCCACCCCAAATATTCTCCTGGACTATTTGTGCCTCACCTGTGGCAGAGCATTCTGAGCTCATATTGGTCTGATCAGCCACAGTCAGACACATTGCAATTTGACTCTGACACAGTAATGTCCATTTTGGGTCTTCTTCAAGAATGAAAGGCAGCAATCATCTTCTTTGCACATATTTTGTACATACATTGCACGTTGTCTCCTCTATTAGGCTTTGAGCTCCTTGAGGGTAGACTTCTGTGTTTGTTTGGATTTTGCCATTCTTTGTATCCCCAGAGTTTCAACCCATGCCTGGAACATAGTAGGAGCTTAATGAAATCTGTTTGACCGTCTAATTGCTGACCAAACTTTGACTTCTACATGAAATTTAAACTGTCTCACATTAATACAGAAACACACACAATGGGAAAGAACGATCAGATCATTTTTCAAAAATTTGCTTTTCTATGAGTGTTTAATCAAACAATTTCTCAAATAAAAATCTATGAAAACATCCTTCCAAAAATCAACAGCAATTAGAAAAATAATAAAACAAGACCCGCTCTTTGAATATCTGCTCAGTTTTTCAGAAACTTTATTGGTTTGAAGCTAATTTTTTAAAAAGTACTTGATTTACCAATATTCGTTGTAATATGGGTAACATTCAAACTGCGAAAGACAAAGTACTGGGTAAATTTTCTTCTAAAACTCTTACTGAGATTCTATTGGGACTGGCATATAATTGAAAACACTTAACAGAAATTTCAGGGAATATTGCCAAGAGGAGAACAAGAGAATCATGTTTCATTTCTAAATGCCAGACAAAAGTCACCTAAAACGATGGTAACAGTGGATGTAAGAAGGAAGGAGTGATGGAGGTGGGGGAGAATAGGGGGAAATATAATTTGCATAGGCCCTTTTTTATCTAAAATTATTTTCTTTCTTTGTTCAATTTGACAATTTAGCAGTCTTTTCAGAAATGCCTGACATGCCATTTAATTAAGCAGCAAGTAGTAAGAAGTGACAGGCAATATATTTCTGGGTGATTAGTATATATTCCAGGCATGTTGTGTAGGCCAAGGCCAAAGACCAAATGATTACACTGAACAAGAAAGAGAGAGGAGGAGAGAGAGATATACACAAAAAGAGACAGACAGAAAGACCATGAAAGAGAGAAAGAGAGAGAGACAGAGATATAGACAGACAGACAGAGAGACAGACAGGGAGACAGACAAAGACAGAAACAGAGATGAAGACAGAGATGGAGACAGAAACGGAGAGAGAGATGTAATCCCCAGAAAAACATTTAGTTCTGCTTAGTGCTTTTATAAGACAAAAAAACCCCTGAAAATGAAACAAAACCCCAAAAGTATATTTGTTTGTTAAAAAAAAATCAGTACCTGATTAGCTAAAACTAAATGAGGTAATTAATTCCAAACTCACAGGTACAAAACCTTTTTGTATCTAAGTGTTTCTACTGTAATTGTGAATCAGTTTCTTCAAGGTAGGGACACTTTTATTCGCATCGTAGGCATTTAAAATATTTTCTACTCATAGAGAGTCATAACTAACTATTTTGGTACCCATTTAAATTTTTTTATTTTATAATGCGAAAATAGTACAAGAAATCATTAGGAAAAAGTTAGTTGAATGGGAGTGAAAATTGAACACCATAACTAGCTAGCAAAAAGAATTACTTAAAATAAGAAGTTGACATTTGTTTCTGCATTGTTGAAGTAATGCATGGGGTCAAAATGTTAAATATTACAGATATCTAAATTCTGTAATATTTTTAAATTATCATTTAAAAGTTTTATAGCCTCTAAACTTCATTGTTCTGGAGCAAAACACTAGTTGTCTGGTACTAATGACATTGCTATGTAATTGATTGAAATAGAATTAACTCATATCCTTAGAAGTAACTTAGGCATGATGAATGGATTAATATTACTACACTCTTTCTTGTGTTAATTTTTACTAATGAAAAATAAGAAAGTTTAGTATTAAATGGAAGAAAATACATGGCATTTTTCTTTCTGCTACACTGCCTATCAAAATACCACTAGAAAAGGATATGATTGATCGGTGCAGCTCTTTATTTTAATTGTTTATACTTTAAATGGAACTTTATTTCATCTTTTCAATGGAGAATGACTATTCTAGCAATAAGGAAATATTTGTAATGTAGGAAAACCATGATTTTTTTTACTCTTGCCCCCTTAGTTATCTAAGCAGTCTTTTTGAGGAACCTATAGATATTCCTGAAATCATTCGTGGTATTTTGTACCTTTGCTTTGGCTTAGCTGTTTATTTACATCTGTCATTTGCAACCTCTTGGAAATGTTTTACCAAGCATGTCAAATAGACATCTCTTCCTTGCTGGTGGCAATAG